>CM063723.1:9987978-11187978 GCA_032441825.1 Chaetogeoica ovagalla | reverse complement strand
TTAATACTACATATATTTTAATCTGTATAACTACAGCTTTCATGGATTTCATTATTATTTTTATTATATTTTTGTGTCTATGTTGTTTATTTTTTGTTGATATTTCGGACTCATTACAGGATTCATCTCCAGAAATTGTAGTGCGCAACATTTTTCTTTAACTGCTGTAACTATGCACAACATAGTATATACCAGTGTATACGTATAGTCACAGTATTCAAAGAAGAACGTCGCTTACTGCACATTTGGTAGATGGATCCTGTAATGGATACGGAACATCAAGAAAAAATAAGTAACGTGGATACATCTAAAAATTATAATAATATTGTCAATTTTTGTTAAATGTATTTTGAAGAATGGCCATGTTTAAACCAATATTTAATTTCATTGCTTTTGTTATAGCTTAAAGATAAACAATAGTTATATTACAAACACTTAATTTTAAATTATTGTAAATGTTTTACAAGTTTTCTAATATTTTAGATTTTGTGTAATAGGATCTGTAAGTTTTAGGTGTTGAATTTTCAAATTTTAATTAAATATTCTTACTATACCCAACAATTTAAGAGTTCTTTAAATAATTCTTTTTCTTTTAATCTTTTATTATAGTTCTCAAATTAAAATTTTCTCATAATTGTTTTCCATTGTTTTGAAATTGAAAACAATTATTAATTGTTTAACTTTAAGACACTCATTTAATTGACTCTATAAAAGTTATTGTAACTTATATCTACAACAGTTCAATTTATCTTGATCTTAATTACAAATAAACAATTTTATAATACGAGTGTTATGTTTTTAAAAAAAATAATACATTTAAACTTGTCTGTCTTAACTTATTTGCATTAATAATCAAATTCTAAATAAAATGGAAAGTTGTATTATTATTATTTTGTTTTTTGTTTTTGTTGAAAAATTATATTTTACACATTTCATTATTTTCATTGAAATCAAAATCTGTTTATAAATATTTTTATTTTTCCTATAACTGTTGTTCTTTAACACATTAAGCTGTACATAATATATTTTGTTATTCAAAAAGTTTTATAATTTCTCAATTAAACATGTTAAGGAATGTAAACTACTTTTATTACTTTTGTGTGTATACATATATATATATATAAACATTGACTAAAGAAGTATCCTTTTAACACGATTTGTAATTGATTTGATTGTTCATATAGTTTCGACAATTAACGGACAAATCACATCAAAAAGTGTCTGACATCATAATTAATATATATTTGTAAGTATCAAACTATTAGATGATAATTATTGTGTATGTGTTTACAGTATAATTTTGTTACATTTAAATAATGATGTTTATTATGTATTTATATTATTATTCGAGCAAAATTGTCGTAAATAAACAGAAACATTTTGTGAAATTCTAAATTAACGAAAGTAGTATTTTTTTAACTACAAAAAATAAGATTTAATGATTTATTGATCAAAACAGTGTTATTTGGGTAAAACAAAAATATCCTATAATATGTAAGTTTAATAATACAAGTAATAATTATTTAAATTGTAAATAATAGAAATTTGTGATGTATCTCATTTTCCAACATAATAACCCAATGTCTGGTATATATTATAATATTATATCGAATATTACAAGACAAAAGTAATCAAGCGACATAACTGAAAGTTTTCAGGAGAATAAAAACTACTACTTTCGTTGTATTTTTAGCTGAAAATGTTTAGGTATAACTTTTTTTTTTGTTTTTTTGAAAAGATAGATTTGATAAATACAGAAAATTTTGTTAAATATAATGTTATTTATTTAAATTCGTACATATTATTTATAGGCAAATAATTTTCTGTAAGTTCCGATTATTTTTGACATGCATATATTCTAATTAAAAAAAAAAATTTTTTTTTGGTCCTTATCTTGTTATTATCATCATCTTCCCAGTATTAATATTAGCATAATAAAAAATTAATGCATTGTTTTCTAAATCTATTTTTAAAAAATGAACATATATAATATACTCTTGTGTTGCTACCAAAAATAAATAAAGTCATAATGAATTGCATTATATTACTATCAACAGCATACAAAATTTAAAGCGATGTAATAATTGATAATATTATTTAATTTTGAAATATTAAAAATATTCCAAAAGTAATGCATGTGACTGTATATTGAATATTTATTTGTTTCAGTTCCAAATTTGAAGAACCATCCGAAAGTGAAGGCATTGATGAAATAGTTAAAATAAATTTTGTACCTGATTTTAAAGATTCCAAACATGAAACACTATATAAAATGTACTTGCTGTGATATTTAATGATCTTCAAAATATGATAAAAGTTAGCATGTATTTTATCTTCAAAGTTTACTATGCGTACTTACATTATACGCTAAGTCTAAATTGTATGTAATTCTAAGTATCTAATAAATATTTAAAACGAAAAGGTTTCAAATTTATGTTATAATTTTATTTGTAATAAACGCTGATTTTTATTTGAACATTATATTTAACATTTGTTGGATGCAATTGTATTTACTTGCACCTGTAAATAACGGATTGGCGACCGTCATATAGAGGGTTTTATTTTTATATAACTATTTTGTACCGATCGAGATTGAATAGCATTCGCACTACACACTGACTGGTTGAATCTTAGTATAATACTTTTATCATTTAATAAAGTAACAAGATATTATTTTAGATATACAAATTGGATGTGTAAATTAAAGATTGTAATCCAACCTGCCGATACATTATTAATTGATGTTATAAACTCCAGTGTTCACCATTTTATATTTATTACCAAAAAAAATTAAATAAATTATTACTCCTAATTATAAATATATTGTGAATATTTTAGTTTAATAGTTGTGTTACAATTATTATTGCTGTTTACTTTCATATTCGAGTAAATAAGGAACCTAGAATGAAAAATCTTGCTTTGCTCAGTAATACATTTATCCATAGTCATTGAAGATTTTCAAAAATATTTTATAAAAAGTTATATTGTTAGAAATGCAAAAACATAAAATAAAAGTAGTTATTGATTATAAAAAAAATCAATTTTTTTTAAAAACAATTCGTAACATTAGGTTAGATATAACCTAAGTTTAGAATAGTTTCAAAGTCTACTAAACTAAAGTTTAGTATATACAGTTTTATTTGATAACTTCCTGGTCATGTTCGACACTGCCAATGATCACAAAATTATCGGCGATTAGCGAAATAAATGTTGCACTTACATTTATAACTGCTTAATGATTTACTAAGTTTAAGCTGTGTGAAGAGAAATGATTAAAATTCATATTAAATATGATGACATTTTTCTGTATCAGTTCTAAACAATTAAATTATATCAAATTGGTAATATTTAGAATTTATTTAAATATTATTTATAAAATTAAAGGTATTCAAAACTAACAAATTGTGGTCAAATAGAATAAAAGTATTTAAAAGAGTTTTCGATGATTACAAAAGTAGGTATTTAGAATTTTTACTCTAATAGGTAGTTTTCAACAAAAGAAAATGAATAAATATTGAATTTTTAAAAGTTTGAAATTTTGGAGGTTTTCAAAGTAATTTCTAAAAATTAATAAATAACACCAAATACATTGGGATAAGCTTCGTATTGACACGAATCGTCAATAATATTATCTACTGATCGTAAGTACTATAAGAAATAATAAACATTTTTAATAGTACCTACTGTTAATAATATTTTATGGTAGGTAGTTTTTGTACACTCAAATCATTTTTGTCAACATGACCTAATTGATAATTACAAGAGATCATAATAATAAAAAGACATATCGATCAACTTGTTTTTATTGACACTTTACACTTACAAAAAAAAAAAAATTTACAATTATATTATTTTACACATAATGTGTACAAAACGCGTACAGTAGTTTATAAATCACATAATATGTTTTATACCGAGTAAACGCATTTAAAAGTTATGATAACACAATAAAAATAATAATAGTAATAATAATCATTGCCGCATAGTACTTAATTCATTTTTACGCAGCATTCTTAATCGACAAAACGTTAAACAAATGGCACTTAGTAATATCGGATATAAAATATGTAAATATTTAAAATGAATAAAAAAATATTAAGTAATATTTTTTATTTATTTTTTTTTTTTTAACCGTGAGGAAACAACAATAAATTTAAACGTGTTAATATTTATACTCGGTATGATGTGTGTAACGGCAGTAGCTGATGGCAAGTTTTATTTTTTATTAATGTTTAAATCTAACAAGTGTGAGTTATGATAATACATAGAAAATTAAGAGATCTATAAAAAAAAAAAATCGACAAAATTATAAAGTTCAAATTAATATTATATATATATATATATAAGTACAATAGGTCAGTTTGAAAATCTCCCTTACACATATGTCTACTTATGAATAATAGCTATTTATCTAAATTTATAATAGGTCAAACAATATTGTATATGTAGCTGGTAATTATACGCGTGTGTACGATTCAAGTACACGATATAATCTTATTACGATCTTCGATCAGTTAAATACCCATACAATAAAACAAAAATATTGCCATAGTCAATTGTAATTACAATGGGAGGGAGGGGAAGGGGGAAAGTATACATATATAAAATTTGTCATTGTTGGCCTTGGCACTCTTATAGTTAACATTTACACAAAATAATATTATATTGAACGTTATATTATTATATACGCTTTATCCAGTGTCGCAATTACAGTTTTCGAGGCCATGGTGTGAACTAATTTTGAAGACCCCCTTACAAGGATGAGGAATGATTTTATTAAATGTCTGGTTTAGTCAATGACCCCTTAGATAATTATAAGGCCTGCTTAGCGGTGCGGTGCACCGTCTGCACCGACGGTAGTTGCGGCACTGGCTTCATCGAACGATTTCAAAGAAAACATAAATATATATATATATATATATATACAATAATTATAAATATCACAGCCTTTAAAAAAAATAAAAAAAAAAGTAGAATAAATAATATATATATATATATATTTGTCTGCCCACAGTAATGTCATGTTAAAGGCGTTTGTGGGGCGGTAAATTAGTTTTTGATTTAATTTTAAGTACGTTAAATTAGAGAAAAATAATTCCTTCGTTCAATCCACTTATTCGTTACACTGTCATATGGGCAAACTATATACACGCACAGTCACAATAAAATGCTACTGTCTGCGCTCTAAACGATAACAATATAATATAGGTAAATATAAAAATAAAATATTTTTTTCTTTACAATATTGTTTCTATTGAATAATAATAATACAATGTACAGTCAGGGGATAGAAAATGGCACAGATGTATATGTATACAAATAAAAATAGCTTGTTAAAAAAAAAAAAAAAATACACATAAAACAATATTAAAAATATATTGAAATATAATGAAAAACTGAAGTACAGTTTGTTTCCTTTTTCTTCTTTTTCTTTCTCTCTCTCTCTCTCTCTCTCTCTCTTTCCGTCGTTGTCTCTTAATAATTCTTAAAAACGAGTCAACAGAACAACAATACTTAAATGTCTACATAAAAAAAAAAAAAAGAAGAAGGAAAGAAAATCGGTTGTTTCCATTACCACCGCCGCCGCCGCGGACTATTGTCGGTTGTCGTTAGACGGTCGTCTCGTTTCGTCTGAGCGGTTGGAGTTCCCTTTGTAATCGGTCAAAGTCGTTGTAGTACTCGTGGTCCGACTCGTCCTCCAAGCTCCGGACGCCGCTGGCGGTGGCTGCGGGTGATTGCGGCGGTTCGCCGGTGACAGACGCATCGGTCACGCTTGCCGTTGCCGTACCGTTATCGTGGATCGCGGTCTGTGAGGACGACGATGACGATGACGATGACGACGACGACGACGACGCCGCGCCCGTCGATTCGCCACCGGTCAAATGATATTCCGGGTTGTCCACGCTGCTCGCTTGGGCCGGCGGCAAGAAGTCCGGATGGTAGTTTTTGGTCAGCGCCACCGGTCTCGGTAGACTACTGCTGCCGTTGGCGTATTCCGCTGTTGTACAAGAAAACAAAATAAAAAAAATCAAACGAGTGACAGCGAGATTTTTAATCACGAATTTTCTTAGTCCGTATTTGTAGACGTTGAAACGGTCGAGAGGAAGAATGCGAGTGTGCGTGTAGAGAAACATATTTTTCGTCTAAGAACACCGTGGTCAGCGCTTTAGCCCTCGCTTATCTGTTCTCTTTAGGAATGGACATTATCACTGGACAAAGTTATACGGAAGTATACTGTGATGTGCCAATGTGGTGTGTGATGTTTGTGGATAATGCAGTGTTAGTGTAAGGAGATTAGCGCTTGAGAGCAAAGGACTAAGGATTTGTAGGAGCAAAACAATTGTGTACGATTTCGGAAGCAATTATTGGGGAATTCACAGGGAAACGCGCGAGAATTGGCAATGGAATTGGGGAAATGGAGAACAGTGAATATGAGGCTTGGCAGAGTGCTGCAGTAGTGTAATGTCACTATGAGCGGATGATAATACTTAGAATCGGTTGTACAAAATAACGGTGGTCCTGAGGAAGACGTGGAAAATAGGATAAAGTGGAGAAGCGTCAGGTATTCTGTGTGACAAGAGGATGCCTGCAATAAGACCAAATGGTAGATTTCACAAAACAGTAATTGAGGTCAGCGAAAAATTCAGCAGTAACGTATATAGAATTTATCCACGAAGGCTGTACAGATTTTAAAATATTCATATTATTATATACCTATATATGTTCAGGGGCGGATTGGACTACCGGGAATTCGGGAGTGTTCCCTGTGACTCGGCTTGTTACAAACAAAAATAAAAAAATTAAAATATTGATGGTTTCAAAATTTGCCTCTGAATTCACTACTCCTTCCTGTAAAAATTGTCAGAATGCTCATGATGTCACTAGTGTTCGTGTGTTGTGGGAGGCCGTATTTTGACTTTATAAAAAAATGTACGCGGGTACTCTTTAAAAATATTATTATTATTATTATTGTTGTTGTTATTGTTATTATTATATAAACTGATTATTGATACTATACAATAATTTGTATACCGTATCAGAGTAAGATTTAAAAACAAATGTAAAAAGATGAAAATTTATACTTTGAGGTTATTTCAGTACTAAATACTATAGAAAATTTGGATCGATTTACGTATCTGTAGCAAAATTTCAATTTTAATTATTAAAATAATGTTTAAAAAAAACCTATTATTAATGATTGATACGCTAACCGGTATAGCAGTTTAACCCCCAAATTTGTAATGACCACATAATGTTAAAATGAAATTAATTTCGCTATAATAGGAAATGATATTGGCCAATACGTTTACATAAAATATTTTGAACAGTTATTTAACAAAATTATTAATGAAAAAAGTGCTTTTACAATACATATATATATATATATTTGAAAAATACTTTTTTGGTTTTGTTCAATTAAAGTATTTTTAACAACACCGATATGTAGGCGTAGACATGTAAACTACGGAAAACCATATAAAATATTCTTTTAAAGAACAATACTTCTAGTTCTACTCCTCTTGATCATATAGATAGGGATCGATTGTTGTTTTCCAACAATTTCTGAATTGACAATAATCACTTACCTTCGGTGTGTTGGTGACCAATCAAATCGATATAATTGGCAGGCGAGTGCCGGCGTTTGTGGTCGGTCTCGTCGTTAGCCGGAGACGGCATCAAATAGTCGTCCTCGTCCAAAGGCAAATCCAATTTCAGCGTGCCCACTTGCGCTTTGCTTCCGTTACTGAGATCATCGGAAGTATCACAATCTGTCGATGAAAACAGTATGAAGAGAGGTGTTAATGATAATTATTTTTGAAACTCCTCTCGCGTTTTTTTTTTTTTATGAATGCAAACAAAAGAAAAAAAGATCAAACGAAATAGCGTATTATTATACGATATCTTACCACCTAATCGATGTATGTCGCCGAATTTCCTGAGCTCACGGTCCCAGTTGTGCCTGCCACTACCGTTGTGCAGCGTGTCCGCGCCCGCCGTGCTGCTCGATCCCATTCTCGACGGTCCCGGTATGCTGTTAGCCATTTTCGGGTTTACGTACTCGTCGGCTTCCATAATACTCATGTCCGCGCCTTCTGTCGCCAGATTCGACAGTATTTCGTTTTCGTCCTGCAATAAAAATTAAAAAATTAAAAAAAAAATCGAAAACGGACTATTTTGCGGCGTTTGTTTTATATATATATATATATATATATATATTTTAGTAATTTAGTATGATAATTTCGACTTGCCTGCGACGAGTACGACGGCAAACGCATGTACCGATCGCCCGGTATTACCAGATATCTGCCCGGGTCGATGGCCATTTTGGCGAATTCGTCGGCGAGCTCTTCGAAACTGGGACGACTGTCTTTTTCGATCAGCCAACACTTGACCATCACCATGTACACGTCTATGGTGCAGATGGGCGGCTGCGGTAAACGTTCGCCTTTCTCTAACAGGCCCAACACTTCTTTCTTGTCGATGTTTTCGTACGGTTGTTTGCCGTAGGTCAGCAGCTCCCAGACGGTAATGCCTGCAGACCGCCACACAGACATCGGTATAAAAACGGGGCGATTTTTGTTCTTCGAAAACTAAAAATCTCCGCGTGTCTAATAATAAAAAATCTATTTACCGAAAGCCCAGACGTCGCTCTTATGCGTGAACACCCTGTACTTGAGGCATTCCGGCGCCAGCCATTTGACGGGCATCTTGCCGCCGTCCGCCGTGTATTCAAGCTGATCGACGTCCAACAATTTGGCCAAACCGAAGTCGGTAATTTTCACGCAGTTGGTGTTCTGCACGAGCACGTTTCGGGCCGCCAGGTCTCTGTGCACCAATCGTTTTTCTTCCAAATATGCCATACCTGTCACACGAAAACGTCCGATATGAACGTCACACGCTCGTTCACGTTTCGGGGGTACGTCGTATTGCACACCCCCGTATAACGCATAATAACGTCTAATATCCAATAATGTCTAACTAAATATCCGTCCATCACAAATCCCTTACCTTTGGCTATTTGCGTGCACCATTTAAGGAATGTTTTCGAACCGATTTTATCGTTGTTGTTTCGCACGTACTTCAGCAGACACCCGAGCGGCATTAGCTGAGTGACCAACATCATTTCGGACGTCATGCACACGGCCAACAATTTCACCAGATTGTCGTGTTCCACGCTGGCCATTATGTAAGCTTCGTCCAAGAACTCTTTGCTAGTGTTTTCGTAACCGCACGTGTCGTCTTTTTTGTGTAGCTTCTTGATCGCCACTGGAATTTTGATGTTCTCGCCTTCGACGACCCAAACGCCCTGTGCGCACACGAATACGCGGTTATATATTTTATTATTCTTAATACGTACATTGGTAAAACAAAAAAAAAAAAAAAAAAAAAAACGTAATATCGCGATATCGCGTCCGGTATAATAATAATAAATATATTCGAGACGCTCTGTATACCTTGTACACCACTCCGAAAGCTCCGTTTCCGAGTTCGGCGCCGATTCTCAGATCGACTTCCTTTACGATTCGCAATTTGGCCGTATTGGGTTTGACGTTGGACGGCCTCAGTGGCTCGTTGTCTTCCATGCCGGTGAGCACCATTGTCATTTTTACCGCGGTTTCTTTGGCTCTCGCGCGTCTTCTCCAGTGCCAAACGAGAATCATGAGCAAAACCATGACCAAAAACGTGAAAACCACCACCGCGCTCAGTATCAACGGTATCTGCTCCGAATCGCCGCTAAAACGAGAACACGGAAATATAGCCACGGTCGGAAATCAATAGCTAGTCGGACCATATGTCAAAAGGTGGTGTGAGTACTTACAGTTTGGAAGCCACTCTGACGTCGTCCGCGGAACAGTATGGGTCTGGATCGTCTTTCGTGTAAACTTTGTACGGGGCAAATGACGGGCAAATAGGACCGGAACAATTGAACGCCGTACGGTTATCCGGGGGGTTGCCGCTGGGCTGAAACGTTTAAAAGGCCGAACGTCGTATTATGAATGACGATGACGATTTTAGTGATACGTCAAAAGAAAAAAAAAAGAAAAATACTCGTGGTGTAGCTACCGTGGTGCGTGTGTGCTTACCTCGAATATTTTGAAATGCCTACAAGCTTGACACTGGGATGCGTGCGGCCCGTAACATCCTCTGCACAGTATGTCGCACGGCATGCATTCTCGTTCCATTTCACCCGTCGGCAGTGTGTTGGTCGTGGCGTAGTACTCGATGGGACAATCGTCCACGCATTGATCGCCGCGCTTGTAACCAGCGCAACGTTGGCAAACCTGATCGTGGAATCCGAAGCCCGAGCACCGCAGACACCGTGGATGGCATTTCCTGCACACAGCTTTGCCGGCCAAAGCGCGCAGTGCAGCGCCCCCTTGCTCCAAAGGGCCAACCCATTCATAATAATAACCGTTCGGGCAAGTCTCGTTCTTGTGCAGACATCTCTCCTGGAAAAATTTACGTGGTTCAGGAGGTGTTGTGCACGTGAATTTGACGGTGAACGAAAACGAGACGTACGAGAACAATTTTTAGGCGTGGTACACGTGCGCATGTACAAAGGAACGAAATATTGATAAAATAATAATAATAATTAGGCGTAGAAGGTGCGCATGGGTACATTACACTCCGTAATACTTTTCTGGAGGTTCAAACATACTATTTTGTACCTCTAAAAGGGCGCCCAAGAAGTGTCAGTCGAGGTAGTTACGCTGAATCGAATGTTCAGATTTACAGAACAAGTCAATAATATGCGAACAAATAAAATATCTTACTTGTTGTGAAATAACTTGCAAATAGGGTATAAAAGTGTTGCATACATTACGAAGATATTTCTGACAATATTCGAAAGTACGGCCACATGTGAAATACTGTGCTTACGATGCCTAAGGCTTGCTTGCTCAAGGACTGCTATTGGGACAAGACCGTCTAAGTGGTTTGCTTGCACTATTCCAAATATATAAAGATGGAAAACTATATTTTGAAAACGTTATTCAACGAGTTCGAGGCGAATGTTGTTGGAGACAATCATACAATTATATTAAATTAAAAAACAACATTTTTTTTTATAATTATATATATATATATATATAAAACAATAAACTAAACTGTATCATTTTCATTAAGATATAAATGTCTTAAATATCGATTATATTATTATTACATTTTCTTTTTTTTTTTTGTGACGAAGAGTTTGGTGATGTAAATTAATGTTTAGTATGTTTGATCCAGTTACGTCTCATTGATATTATTCGTATTACAAAAAGGCCATCGCACATGAAGCGTATGAAAGAGGAAAAAAAAATGTGTTGACCAACGAAACGGAAGTGAGAATCAACGAGTGGCGAAACACTTACCACTGAAGCGTCGGCATTGAGAACGGCTTTGTGACAAGATCGGCATCCGTTCGGTCCGATCGTGTTATCTGGTCCGCTACAGCCTCCGACACAATTCACGTGACACGTCAGGCACACGCTGGGCCTGGATTGGCTAGCGCTGTATTTGTTCACCGGACATTGAGACACGCAGTATAAACCGTCACGGAGGTTTCGGCATTTCGTACAGTGTTCCGGACCGGGCCCGTGACAACCGCCGTCGCATTCCGGATGACACGCCGCGCAAGTCTTGTCGCCAGCCTCGTAGAGTCTGTGGAACAACAACGATAACGGTCAGAACCGAGCAATTCGCCGTAGCCACAAGGTGTTTAACCTTACTTACCCAGGCACGTGATTACAGTTCGGTAGACACTGATTGTCATACTGGAAGTTTCCACAGGACAAACACTGTTGCGATCCCGGGCCCCAGCAGCCCTGTTTTGAACACTCAGCGTCACATATTTCGTTTTCTGCAACTGTATAGGTTAAAAATAAATAAAAAAAATCTCTAATTAGGGTTATTCCGCCTATATTTGTATGCTTACTGCATAGGGATTCGTTTTTGTTGTTTTGCAAGAGCTTCGGATGTTCCGAAGATTTTTTTATCGATTCCCAGTCTATGGTCTGGGCGTAACACAGTCTTTTATTTTCTAATATTGCAACGCTTCCCGAATGGATTTTCTTCAATGAACGCAAACCCAACGAGGTTAACGAAGTCTTTACGATGTACAACGATGCGAAATATTCAGTAACAGTGCGACCACCAATTACCTCCAGATTTCTGTTAATATTATGTACACGTTTTAAAAATATATAATATGTTACACGATAAATAAATAAATTAATATTTATCGCTGTTTTAATAACTTTACCTAAAATACGACAGATTTTTAAAATCTTCGTGGGATCCCTGTATGTTTATATAACCTGTGACTTCTCTTAACGTGCTGAATACTTCCAAACGGTCGGGATGCATAGCTTTGATACGCTGACCGAAACTGAAGTTGGCAAAAACTTGTTGAAATCCCTTGAATGTTTGATCCAAGATGGTAAGTGAACCTTCAATTACGGTACAGTCTTTAAAACTGTCAATGTTACTGTCGTGTATAGTGGCTACACCTTCGCAAGTTTTTGGACACGGGCCATCGCATAACACACATTCACCGTTTACAGCCTGTGCAAAATGTATTTTTAATTTAGACAATTGAACGACGAAATTTTAAATATGTTTTTTACTTTTTTCTTCGGCGGACAACTTCGCACACACGCCCCGTTGTCTTTGAGTAAATGTTCCGGACAGTTTTTCACGCAAGTCGCACCGTAAGCATACTTTCCGTTTGGGTTTGTTTCCCAGGAGTACGATATAGAATTATAACGTTGCATCGCTGGACATTCCTGAGTGCATACACCGTCGTCGTAGAAATTTCTACACGCCTGAGTGATGAAAAAACAAAAAAAAGGTTACTTATAGAAAATATAATACTATAATATAATCCCTGTGAAAGGGGATTAGAATACTTTCATGGCCTCCTCGGTCGGTCGTAAGATGCGACTAATGAGATTGCGTCAGGTCGACAGCCGGTGTAAAACGGACTTACGAGCCGTTTGATCATGTTATGAAAAGGGAAAATTCGGAAGCGGTAAGAACGACTATGGAAATGAATGTTTAAGGAAGAAGAAATGGTTGAATGCGATTGAGTGTGATATTAGGATTGCTGGTGTGTGTGGAAGATGTGGGAGATCGCGTCAAATGGAAGTCTAAGACAAAGGTGGTCGACCGCAAATAGTTGAGATAGAAACGAGGGAGATAAGAAGAATATGTATACTATAATAATATATAATCAATGGTAATACGTACAAGGCAATCGCTTTGTTTTGGTCCGGTGCAACCGCCGGCACAAAACAAATGACAGCAGTCTCTGGGTTTAGGTCCGAAACACCGGCCTTGGTAACATTGAGGACTGCAGTTGATTTTCGAGAATTTTTGACAATTATGAGGACCTTCGCCCCAGCATCCGCCTGTGCACGATTTGTCGCAAGGTGGACATTCCCGTTCCGAATTCGAAAAATTATACATGTACATCCATTTGGCTCCTTGACCGGTGATGATCTCGTCCCAGTTAATGGTGCGCATGTGGCACAGATTATAATTATCGATCATGCCCACATTTCCGGCCAAAATGTCTACAAGACAGAAGAATGTGAAAAACCACGTAAACACCCAAGAGTGAGTATGCATTTAAAATAGTTTTTTACCTCTGAGAGCTGGTAGTTCGAGATTGTTCATTTTTGATAACATGACCAGTAACGAGAACTCTTCTTCTTTGACCGCCAATTTGAACTGTGTTCGGCCCCGGATGATCTGCAATCGGGGCAAAACGATTTTGCTGACGTCCACATGAGTGATCAAAACGTATCCGGTCACTTCTCGTATATGCTGTAAAAAACTCAGGTCCAGGTGTTCATCTTGCAGCCACGTCAGTTCCAGGTTGCCATCCACGTAAGTGCAATTGGTGTATCGGTCCCTGAGATTCCGGTAATGATGGTCCCGATTCGACGGAACAGACAGACGTCCGTTGGTGCCAATACATACTGAAAACGCAGGAATCATACGATTATAATATCGTGTAGAAATCGAATAAAATTCGAAGATTTTAAGCTGAATAGGAGATGATATTATTATGTACAACACGGAGCGGTGGGGGGGGGGGAAATTCGGTGTAGTATTGTTACACATATAACACTTTCACTAGAGTAATATTGTATTTTTCGAACGTGACGATGGATTCCATTGCGGAAACTTCATTCTTTCGGTTGGGAAAATACTATTAATCTCTATAAGATTTTCTTCGTAGGTCCCACCTCCTATTCTCTCAAATCGGCCTTTCCTCTATACACACATATCTTCGGAATATCATCCTATAAGTGTGTGTGTGTGTGAGAGTGTGTTAATCCTCGCGCAATGGTATGTGTGACCGCGACGATTTTGAGTACCTTCTAAACAACAACAATGATGACGATGATGATGATGATGATGATGATAATGTGGACGAAGACGTCGACACAGTCATTCTCACGTTATTGTTACGTTTACGCATTGTTGTTGTCGTCATCGTTGTCGTCGTCGAAAAAACGACGACGGTATATTATTAATAATAGTAACAATAATGGAATAAAATTGTGTGTCTGTGTGTGTGAAGCAATACAAAACAGCAAAACGGGTGTTATGTGGTGATATCAAATTTTTAATTAAAATCCATAGCACTGCAGGCGCCAAAAAGCAGTTCATTTTCCTCCGTGCTGCTGCGGCGTATACACGATCGAATTCCTAAGCGCACAATACAAAGTTATGAGAACGTAATAATTAAAAAACGTCGTGTTCCCCCGGGTTATTATTGACGGTACATTATATAGACGTATTCTATACGTTTGGAATTGATCTCGCACCTTTAAGCCATCGTCGATCGTGTGTGAACAACAACACACGGGAGTCGTCCCGATGCACGACGCACACATCAGTGGTTACGACGATACGAAATTATATTATTACTATTATTATTATTATTATTATTATTATTATTATTAAATTTTGAAATACAATAACAACGACTGGCACAGTTTGATTTCGTGGTACGTAATTACATAACATTACATTATACGAATCTGGTTCGATCAAGTGTCGATAACGGATAATTTAGTTATTTTATTATATACACGTATATATTATGTATTCCGTAGAAGATATTTCTCTTTCTACGGACAATGCGAGGAGAAAGAATAATTTTCATTGCCGAGATTTTAATTAAAAAATCAATAACGACAAAACAACAATGCACTACAAGGGAAAAACGGAGAAAAATCGTAATGTTGTTTTTGAGTTTATCGTCCCGTTCAAAAATGTATAGTTCGCTGGTACTTTTTACGAATAATAATTGAAGTTAATTAATTCGGAAAGCGCGGACGACGGACACGTGTAAACCGGTAACACGCGCGTCTTAAGACGCTACTAAAAACCGTCGAACGTTTTCGATATTATCGCAAAAAGCATATATGCGCCAGTGGAGAGCGCAAAACATTTTTTTTTTTTTTTTTAATGTCAACACTCGTTTCGAATTATTTTTTGTTTTTTTGTTCTCCGACTGATAGGGATTTGGCACGAGAAGAGAGGAGTTTTTGAAATCGAGTCGGATAATTTGAAAAAAACCTGCCAAGTCGCCAATAATTGTAGTCGATGTGGATGGTACGCATTCAGCGCGGCTTTTATATCGGTCTGCTGAATTTGCAAAAGAATTTTCGCGAATAACTGAAAATACCGGTTTATTTCGTGCATTTTTCGTGTTACTCTACAAGTGTAGCATTATCGACAAGAGCAGCGGCTGTTGAAGAACTGGTTTCGAGATTCGAATCGGATACCTCGGGTTTTCGAATACGCAAAGCAGACGCTCCGTGTTTCGTATTTTCTTTTTTTAATAAAACGTATTTTTTTCCGTCTGCGTCCAGCAATTAATCGCAATCACCGCAAGAGCATATTTATTCGAAATTTTACTTTATACACCTAATGTAATGTAGATATAGGCACGCCATACGAATATATTATTATTATTATTATTATTATTATGTAATAACAATACCAAAACGATATCAAAATCAACGCGCTCGGTGCCAAGGTGCAATTTTATCCACCATCTAAAATATATTTATATAAGTTTATAATAACAAGAACCAAATTGCGGTCCCCTCATTCCACTGACCTAACTCACTAGTGTTGTTACTTTATTCGATTACAATAATACCCGTTCGCGGTAACATTTTAAATCCTTAACGCGGTACATTGAAATTTCTCTATGACATCGTCGAAATTGTTTGTGCCAGGTCTTATTGGCCTGCTGTGAGTATAACGATGTCCTGCGAGACGGATCTTTCTCCGGACGCCACGCAAATCGCTGCGGGGAACGTAAGTAATATTTTTTGTCACCAAATTTCGTTAATATACAAATTTTTGGACTCGATTCCGTTTAATATGTACAAACAGCCATTATTTGCGCAGACACATAAAACGTTCTATAATCCGTCCATTATTTCACTGGTAAGGTCTGAAGCTCCGTTTTACAAATGGGCCGTACGCGTGATATCGTTTCAGAGCATAAAAAAAAAAAAAACAAACGAAAAAATAATAATTACGAATTCAGAAAATTAATACTGAACTCGGGGAATGATCGCGACTTCGGCCGCACCATACCGCAGCAACACCTCCGCCCCTCTCGACAGAGATCTGTGTGTAGTGATAATGTCTCGCCGAATGTATCTTTGGAGTAACGATCACCGAGTTAAAATAATAATAATAATATTGTAACAATAAGTCACGAAGCAGAAATGTGCGTGCACATTTAAAACAACGTTTATTAATAATGAATATTTATTACGAATATAAGTAGTGTATTTTTGAAATTGGTTTTTTTTTCTTTTTTACGGTTATTATAAAATACGTGAAATTTCGACGCGAGTGGTGCGCGCGCGTGTGTATGTAAAATATAATAATTCCGTTACCGAGAATATATTATACAGATTTGAAATTATTACTTTTTCGATGTCCCGTGGCGAGGGATCACACAAAACTGCGACTGACGCGTACACGCCCACGAGTCGATTTCTTTTACTCGTTAAGAAAAATGTAATAAAAACCGTTAAAAGAAATATTACGGAGTAATGTCTAAACGTTTTTTTTTTTTTTGATTGTGAGAGAGAAAAAAACATTTTATTTTTGTCATTTTCTCAGGGCGCGTTTTGTACGCGTATCGTCGTCGCGCCAACGTGGGTCGTTTTTTTTTTTACTCTCAAACACACGCAGAGTAAGCCCAACGCCATAGCGAAATACACAGCCGGTACAGTTTTACAATCAGCATCGACATCTGAAGTGATATTCATTCAGTGCAGCATTCAAAACACTCGTTTTTCATTAAATGAAATTCAGCCCTTTCACAATTTGTTGTTATTATAACTTAACGGGGACAACAGGGGCCGATTTATTGACGGGGACGACGACGAAGTTTGTACACATTTGTACGCGATTTCGAAAATAAAATTTCTGCCGTAATCTCTAACGTACTTTCAGCGCGTATTTCGCGGTTAACAGAGGATGACTGCCCTTCCCTAAAATACGCCCTTGAAGGGCAGCGTTAAATAGATTTGCTCTTATAGAGTGGCGAAACACCTAAGGCCGGCCCTGATTACGTCGAAGGTGTCGCGTGGTAAAATCATACACGCGCACGAGGAGAATAAGAGAATTCTATGTTAGAATCCGCGCTGGTCGCTTGATTCCATTCCTTCACGATTTGTCTTTTTCTTATTTAATTATTCTTCTCGTGTCACGCAACAGCACAACCGTGTATAACCGAACAAGAACAAGAACCGAGAACGTCATATAATATAATTTTACAATAGAAAATAACGAATAATATTTTCAACGAGATAAGAAAAATATAATATTTCATGTACAGGTTAACGTTAGGTTGTTTGTATATATTTTTCTTTTGACCGGTATATTGAGCCCCGTGCCAATCGCCCTCTGGTCGTTTTGCGTACATGCGCCGCCTGGACCTGCTAGTAATAGGTGTGACAATGTCTGCCCTTGTCCGCACTCGCAAGTTATACTTTGATCATCACATCACCATTTTTTTTTTTTGCATATGTTCTTTCGAAAGTCCTACTCTAACACGCAATCTATTCAGCGTGTCTTCCATATTGGACAGTCTTAAGTTTTTCCAAATCCGGGCCCACATGAATAGGTATCATTATTATTATTATTATTTACAACGAATTCGGTAAAACAGTATAAAATGTATAAAAATGTTCAATGTCGACGTGTCAAAATATATTATAATTATTATACCACCACGACGACGACGACACACGTTCGTATGGCCGTGTTCGTTCAACGATCTTTTATACATATAGCAATACACGGTTTGTCTTCGAACAAATAATTTACAACTCTTTTTTTTTCTCTCGTCAAACGCGCACGCATTACACACGTACGGGGCGAGTATATATACAGTGTTAAATCAATGAAACCGGATTTAAAAGAAAGAAGAAAAAAACGAATTCCGTTTTTTTTTTTTCTAAACCACCGGAGTTTAAAACGTTTACTACAAATATTTGAATACGTAATGAAGTAATATTATACCTACGTATAACGCTATAATAATAATAATAATAATAATATATATATACGGTACACGCGTTTTTATTTCTCAAACGAGTTTTTACGTATTAAACGCTCAGCCACACTCTCGCGCGTGGATGACACAGCTTACACGTATTATTGTGTGTGTGTGTGTGTAGAGAGAGACACAGAGGGGCTTACGTATAGTGACCAGTTTTTATACGTTTTCGTACGGGGACTCGGGAGAAAAAGAAAGAAAGAATAGAAACCACGAGATATTTTATTCTTGTAATAAAATATATTAAAACAACGACAGTGCATTATTAAGAAGCACGGCATAATATTTTCTTCCCTGTAATATATACGTGTATACGTTTTCGTGCTATTCTGAAAAACTTTTCGTAATTGACTTATATCTGACTTTATTATTATTATTTCAAACGCGTTTGTTAATATTTTTCGTCCATATTCTTTCTAAACAATATGACAATATTATCCCCTCCGCCCGCCAAAAAGAAAAAAAAAAAGAAAAGAATTATTCTAATAATACGGTCAAATAAAGCGATGAATAGATATCGTTTCGGACGAATATTTCGTCGTCGAAACGAGACTTCGTTTCATATTAGATCCGATGAACGCGTAAAATACGTACGCCGGAAAAAAAATTCAAATAATAACAACTAACGTGGCGCGTGTTCTCGACTCGTAACGCATGTTCAGGTACTACGCGCAGAAATAATACATTTTTCTCGTAACAGACTTGTAATTTCAATCGGTTTCCTTTTTCTTCGAATTGAATTCGTTTACTTGAATTGAATTTTATTGGTAACGCGTCAAAAGGACTATATCTTAATAAACGATGTTTACGACCTCGTCCGCGTACCGCGTATTCCGACCACTGCTGATGCTGCTTTCGGCGACGCCAACGTTAAATCGTGGATAAAAGAGTAAAAAAAAAAAAATTATAAAATCGCGCGTGTAAAAAAAAAAACGTTTAATCGGCGGGACTTGAAAAAAAAAAAATAAATAAAATACGAGATGGGTCCGCCGGCGCGTTCTTAGAATCGTGCGATCGTAGTCGCGTTACAAGCGTATTTTATATTATACGACATATTTTTGTACGCGCATATTTTATTGTTTTTTCAGAGACAAATATTCAATTCGTGCGCGCGGACAAAAAAATCGTACGAAGAAAGAAAAATACGTATTTGTAAACGCGCGTTTTGTCACACGCGCGCGACAGCGTACACACGAATAATAACGGAATGGACACGAAAAATAAACCTCAAGGCCGCGGCGATTCACTATAGTGCGCTCAGTTTCCCGTCATAACAAAAACCTGGTGCGCGTACGCCGCCTTAACTACGATAGACGTCTCGCACTGCGCGCGCGTAAAATACATTTTTCGGAAACGTGCGCGGCCGGCGGCACACGCAATTATATACGAGAGAATCGTCGCGTTTGGCGGCCGGCCACTACTATACTATAGTACACGCGATCCCTTCGGACCACCGGAACGTTTCCCCCCCCCCCCACCCGATCACGTCAACGATACACACGTGTATCTTATCGTCTGGATAAACGTTATCATTAATTTTATTATTTTATCGGCGACCGGTCGGGGGGGCATTGCGAACGACGACTCGCACGCGCACCGGTCGCGCGGTCGGATAATGTCGAGAACCACCTGCGCGGCGCTCCGGTGTCGGCGGAGGACCCCGACAGCGGCCGGGAGCCACCGGTGCACACACACACTACGCATAATATAATATACGCGTTGCGCAGGAACCCGTGGAAAAAATAAAAAAATACCGTCCGTCGCCGCGCGTACAACAACAACAATAATAATAATAATAATAATAATAATAATAATAATATGTACGCGATATGTGGTACACGAGGTATTCGGCGTATGCTTCGAGTGGATTATAGTAGGAGGCATAGCTGGTATGTGCCCAGTCATCGTTCCTGGAGGCTTTGTGTATAATAATTATATACGTTTTTTTCCCCCCCCCGCTGCTCACCGACCGATCCTCTCGTCGGTCGGTCGTTTTCTGAGTGCGTGTGCAATACGCCGCGCACATTACACACTACACATCGCTTCGTTTTTTTTTTTTCTTATGTTTTTGTTTTAACGCGCGACGGACAACGACATACGACGTTTCTGCCCGTTCGCAAGGAACGACGACTGCGCAGGCGTCGGGTACTCGAGGGATAAAATTACAAAAAAAAATTTATAAGAGTCTTCTTCTCGGGGACACTGTGTCCCTCGCCGACGATCATCGCCATAGCCCTTGTCCCCCCGCGCCGTCGTCAAACCTCGCCCCGAGTTCTTGAAAAAGGGATTTTTTCCAAAGGATAAAAACGATAATAACCGCGAAGGTGTTTTCGTAGAAACGTTTTTTTTTTTTCTTTTTTTTTTTTTGTCTGTTGTAAAGCGCGTTCAAATGCACGCGCGTCAGCCGGTACGGTCCGTGAGAACCGAAAACGCGCGTCCGAGGTGTAAAATTCCGTTTGAAAACGAATTAACCCTCCGGGATGTAATTATATATAAATACAAATTTGATTTGTGACACGTATAGGAACGATTAATATTACGATAAATACGCGCCGCTCTCGAATATTCGTATTATTATTATTATTACACGTGCGGCGCGCGCGTTCCGGACCATTCAACACCGAGCGTGTATTGTTTTTTTTTTTATATATATTATTATACACGCGTATACGGTCGAGGAGTGCGGGGGAGAGAGAGAGAGAGAGAGAGACAAACTGTTTAAATTGCGGGTGAAATGATTTACGTGGATATATTACTCGTGTAATATGTTTGTTTCGAGGGGTGTAAAAAAGAAAAAAAACCACGACGTTCACACACTATTCGAATACGATAAATTGTTACACTAAAAAAAAAAAAAAAATTATTATTATTATTATAACGGTGTTCGACTGAAACGTCGTATTAACACGCAGTAATAATAATAATATGCGCACGTGTGTATAAGCGACGGTTAAAGTGAAAAACAATTGCAGGGCAGGATAAAAAAAAAGAAAAGTAAATTGGGAAAAGAAAAAAAAAAGCGTCTCATAAACAGTCGAATTCTACTGTTTAGGGGTCCAGTGAATTCGTACCAAAAAAAAATCAGACGGTTTGTCAAAATACGCTTTCGTGATAACTTCTAAGTCGATTACGTTATTATGCGTGTTGTTTGCCCTTTTCCGATACTTCTGATCTGTAAACAGTGGGGCGGCCATATCCTAGAAAATATGCGTGTTGCTCAATTAGGAACGGCATAATGTCCTTATTATTGCAATCGAATCCGTTTGATCGTGAAATTGAGGGTGAGAAACACGCATCGATAGCGTGTGTTGTTTCGTGCCAACGAAAGGGGATTGTCTCGATGATATCTTATAGGATATAATATTACGATTGGTATAAGTGATTAATACCTATCAGCCAATGGCCTTCTTCTAAACGAGTGTCACCGCCGTTAACGATTTGCGCAGAATAATTTACTGTATTTCGTCGGTTTCGTGGAACAGAGACGAGTGATCGTACGAACTGTGATCACACTATAACGCGATTATACCGTACGTCTGGAAAACGCGAACTATCGTCTTTTGTTTTTAGCATATATTACGTAGAATATTGTAGTCGACCAAATATAGGATTTTTGTTATTTTACAATTTCCAAATAAACCGTATTTCATTTCACTTCTGGAAAAACGCCTCGGGCGGTGGCAACAAAACGATTTGTACTGTCCCCAAGCCCGGATTAAGGTAATTCGAGGCCCCCGGGGCCAACACTTTCCACTCTACATTGTTTCGATGTGAAAAAAAAATACAAAATTAACATTTTTTTTTTTTTTTTTTTTGTCGCTTTACACTTGGCAAAATAATCAGTCAAAACGTATTGTTCTTCTAAAATATCATTTTCAAATGCCAGTGCCCACACAAGTGCTATTAAATTATCCTGTGAGCTGATTGTTCCGAATTAATTTTTTCACTCTTCCAGGTTCTAAAATAGCCCTTTTTCGACGAAACAATTTGTACTTGGAATTATTAAATACATGTTCTTAAACGCGATGAATATAAATTGGGGAAAATAATCAGTGAACGTATTTCCATTAGGATTAAGTAGATTGACGTGTTGAGCGTTCGTTATTGAATGCAACTCACCGCCTACACTTATAACTCATGTGCTCACGAAATTGCTGATAAAATTATCCACATGTTTGTCGATAGTGGTAGTATAAAATCCCAGTTGGTAAGAATTATTATCAAGTTTTTTTTTTTTTTTTTTTTTGTTTTAGAATTATATTTTATCGTGAAACGTTTCAACATTCTTAATTTATACAATTTAATACTGTTATATATGTATAATGTATATATATAATGTTCCGTATATAATATCAATAAATGATACGATTTTGGTATGTTCGCGAAAATCAATTCGTATCGACATAATATTATGACGATATTACGTGTAAAGAAGACTGTATCGAATAATTATCGTTCATTGCCTGCAGCATTTTTACGTTGTACGAATTAATCATTTTTGAATTTCGTTTAAACTTTATGCGCGAGATATCATTGCGTCGCTATAAAATACAATAAAAAAAAAATAAAAAAGTACACGTATGACGTTCCGCACTTTAACGTGCACTGTATAATAATATAACACGGGACACAATATAATATAGTCTTTTCGCACGGATCGTACAGGAATATTATACGATTTACACGAGACCGAACGAACGCGCGATGGCAAAACTCCGAAACGTTCATGAAATAAATCGCATTTTCATTTTCATTGCGACGCATTACGAAAATATCAATCGTATTATGTGGGGCTTCTTTGCTTTGCGTATTTCATTACGCGAGTAACACGTGTGTGTGTTTCTATATTTTTATATTCGACCGCGCGTCGGAATATAATATTTAATACACATTTTTTTTTTTTCATACGCGTTTCTCTCCAATTCCGAGTCCTTCGGGGAAACACATCGTGCAATAATTTTATACGTGTTTGAATATAAAATATTAGATGTATAAATGTGTGATTCGAGTTGGCAGACGGATGGAAGACAAACGATCGTCGAACGTGTTGTACATAGAAAAACGTAAAAAAAAAATAATAATAAAAAAGTGCGCGTCCCATCGGACCGTTTCGAAGGATTCATTATATAATAAGGATTTATTTGTATAATAATAAATTCGAAATACGTCGGTTTTGTGAAGTCGCCCGTCAAACGCGAACGGACACCGCGCGTATCCACAGCCGCGAGTATACAGTAACGACCGGGGGGGAGTCGTGTTCTTTTACACACGTCGCGACCGACGGCGGTTTCGGAATTGTTTCGCTCGGTCAACCGTGAATTTATTTTATTTTTATAATATTCATCTCGTGTCCCATACGTACAGTACACACACACACACACACACACGTCGGTGCAAACCCGTTTCTCTTTATAAAATATAAACTTCACATATGAACAACGGCCGTGTCCGATATAATTATATATTTTACTTATTAATATTTTAAATATTAAAAAAAAATATTTTACAGCGGGGCACACCTAATAATAATAATAATAATAATACGGGTATACAGAGGCACGCACGCGACATGTCGTGATACATAATATAATATATATATATATATATACGTAAAAAGTATTAAAAGAGCCGGTCGGAGAGCACTTGTCACGCGTATATTTCAGACGACGATGATTCGTGCGCGAACGGTTAAAAAAAAGAAATAAACGAAAAAACGCACGAGACAATATAGGAAGAAAAAAAAACGTTTTTCTTTTGTACACGAAGGAAACTCGCATGAATATTGCGAAGTGGTCTTGAGAACTCGCGCGACGCGTCTCAAATGCGTAGCGGTACGCGTTCGGGTAGGATGCTCATGGTGTGCGAAAATTTCATCGTATTATTTATATAATATTAATAAGTTTCTATTTTCGCGAAAATTTTTTTTTTTTTAATTTTCTTTGATATTACAATACTGTAACGTTATATATTATTATACAGTGTATAAATGTATTTATTTATTAAAACGTTTTGTGTTAAAAAGAAAAAAAATATTTTTTAAAGCGTATAAGTAATTAGCTGAATAGTGGCGATAACAGTAGTATTATTATTAATAATCCTGATATTAAGACGTACCGTGTTTCTTTTAATAGGAATAATAATAGTTTACTCGTGACGAATATAATAGGATTAATGAATCGCAATAAACAGACAGAATATCATAATTTATAATAGAACGAATTATTATAAATTTTAAATGAACACGTTCAATATAGGAACGCGCGTATAATTATCACGATTTTTCACACGTGTACACTGACTAGTATATATAGTTCTGCGCCTCAGAACCAGACGAACGCAAGTCCAAATGTAACGATTTTAAAATTATCACATTTTTGGCACGTACAAATCCGTTTTTCGTCGAACCACAGTGATGGAAGTCCGTTAAAAATTCTCCATTTATCATTTTACTACAGCTGAATGATAGTGAGTCCGACGTAGCGTAAGCAACGCGTTTTCAGTCATTATGCTCTTATGAAAAGTTAGCGTGTCGCAATGTGTGACTGACGTTCGTTTGGATCTGATGCGCAGAGTCATCGTTGTTATTCGACTGTAATTGTAGGAAAAATAAATCAATCGAATTTTATGGTCCATATCGCGTGAAAAACGCGTGTTAAACTGTATAATAATGCGCGGCAACAAATCGACAACCAATAATATAACAATTGAGCGCGAAAACAAAAAAACATATTCAATATTTCACGTTTTTCGTGAAATTATTATTCAAACGTAACGAATAATATATATATATATATATATTATAAGACACCACGACGTTTCCATTCGTCCTGATATTAATTCCGTGTGCCGACAAATACGTCGTTTTGTGCGTGCACTACATACGAATAAAGACTGAAAATTCACAAATCTCGTATAAATTTAGTGTACTGCGTACAATCTAAACGTAAACGGATTATACGAGCGCGGTTGTATAACTATAAAAAAGAAATTATATTACGTGCACGACGTATATTTTTATACACGGCGGTGACACGATCGTTTCGAAATTCTCTTAACAACGACGTTCTTGTAAACGACGTTTTAGTTTTCCGCGACTAAATAGACAAAAAAAAAAAAAAAAAAACAATAACATTAAACAATAAACAATAAACAATACAAAAAAAAAACCGTTGAATATAAACAACGCCGCATTGTCGTTATCGCGTTAGAATTTTTAGAACGTTCTTCTCATGCGCGCCGGAAAATTCTCGAACGCGTTGTGTATTATACATTTTTTTACCATAAAAATCGTACGCGTTTTTACGCGGCGGAGGTTTTCAAAATTTACCCACGACGATTTATCTACAACTTTTTTTTGCCGTCCGTTTATAACCGTTACGCGAATGAAAACGTACGCATTTTTAGTTTTTGAATTTTTTTCTCCGTCTTTCGAATCTTTCGTAGTTTTTTTTTTTTCTTAGCGCTTAACGTGCGTTGTTTTTTAAAAACATTTATACGCTTTTACCAAGTCGCTCTGTCCATCCGTCGCGATTTCTTACAATTTCTATCGTCCTCTTATTGTCCGCTCCCTTAATCACTCTATTCGGCTACAGTTGGCCGCGGCGGAGTAGTAGTCTTCGTCTTGGTCGCTTTTTTTTCCCCCCACGCTTCCCTTTGACACTGCGAATAAATCTGCCGTCAGCTCGCCGCCACACATGCGGCCAGTCCGTTTATCCGTAGTTACACGGTTTGTAATTCCGTTACATCTCCGAATGACATGCATATACTCGTATAATTTTTTTTTGACGCAAATTAATTTTTATAAATTGAATAATGCTCAGTATGTGTGCATTAAAATAACACTGTAAGTTGTACACCTCTTTAAAAACGCATAGTATGTACCTGGGTAATTTCTATATATTTCATACGAATGTGAATTCAATTATACAAATAAAAAGTTAATTATCGACTCTGAGATAATCGAATTTATTAACTATAATTAACTAACTAAGTATTTATTTTGCATATGTTTCTTTTGCGTGTTAATTGCAAAAACTAAAACGGTACATTTTCAAGTCAAACGTATATTGTGTGTGTTATATGTAACCAATCAACTTGATAATGAAAACGTGAATAAATACATTGGTATATCGTACTTATACGTCGTCATTACAAGGCGTATTATTTATCCCAGTCACATAATGGTTAAGTGTCAACGCAAAATCGCAATGTTAAATGTAAAGTATTTAAATACGATAGTGAACGAAACGTTTATAGTGATGGGGGTTGGGCGTGGTACACGCGGCACACACGCGGAGATGCACAAGAGTATAATAAGCGTTTCCGAAAATTTTTGTCGTCTTTTAACGTTCAATTGTAATTCGGATAATTTTAGATCGCCAATCGATTTTTCTCTTCTTCCATTCCACACACGCATTATTAATAATAATAATAATAGTAATAATAATAATAATAATAATAATGATCCAATGATTCAAAAAAAGGGTTTTTAAAAAAAAAAAACATAAATTTCGAAATTTTTTTTTTTTTTAAATTTATCTTTTCCCTTCCCCTTGGAAAAAAACGAAATCGGGTTTGGTGAAAATCCAATTTGTGTATCGATTTTTCCACGAGCTTAAAAAAAATATCGAGAGATCGAAAAACGTGTGGAGTAAAAAGAAATATCAATTATATATAGAATGCTTTCGGAATGAGATCAGAGCGCTTTTTTCACATCCCGAAAAAAAAAAATCTAAAATCGGTTTTTATAAACGTAACAGGAGGAAGGGATGTATGGAAGACGCTTTGCTCCTATCCCGTAATGGAAAATGTTTGCCCTGCGATCGAAAATTATTAATGTCGTCTTGTTCACGAATGCGCGTTTCACCGAATATAAACCAATACAGTACCGTCGCACACGTGTCGCCGACAATACAGATAACAATAATAATAATTAATGAGTTTTCTAACTCGACGGCAACGCTCAGACTTGTGTTAAATATTTTTCTAAAGTATTGGGAATAAATATTTGAATACCTATGGAAAAAAATTGTGTTCCGAATACTGTTTAAACGCGTTTTAGAAATTCGAATAAAAAAAAAATCAATATTTGTCTTCGAAAGTGTATTATATTTGTACCGACTGCTGAAATTTATGATTTATAAGTCAACAATAAATTGTATCTGACATTATAATATAATATGTTATATTTATAACATATTTATATTACAAGATTCTTGATGAATCTGTCACGTATGATTTATACCAAAACAATCGGTCTCTTGTGAAAACAGCAGAGCAAATAAGAGCACAAAAACAAACACTCAATTAAGAATGTAAACAATGAGATATTTATTTAAAAAGATGTTTGTTGCACTTTTACATTAATATATTTTCGAAATTTATGTCATTCATTTTTCCCCTTTATTAATTTATTATTATTTTTTTTTTTTTTGGTTAAAACCAATAATAATTTGAAAAACTGAACACGTTCAATAGCTGCTGTAGGATAACGGGCGTATTGAACTTTATACAAAATACATTCGTCGATTGTTGGCCTTTTAACTGAAGAGTTAAGATTTTCAAGGGGAGGCTTTTTAATAACGATAATAAAATGAATATTTTCGTTAATTCTCATTTAATCTTAGACTAATTAAAAGAAAAAAAAATATTTTTTTTTTCAGTGGATTATTTTCTCAAGGAGTAAAATATTTCTCCAAACTATTCAGAATACGGTATTATTTATTTTTGAAAAAAAAAAAGTATTTTAAAAAGTATACGAAATAATACCCAAGTCTGTATAGTAGTGACAATTCCTAATCATTGTCCATCCTGCACCCTATCGAACACAGATCCTAGAATGTTGACTCCGACATTTTTTAACAGTCAAATTATTACATAATTTTGTTTAATCCGTTTTACACACTCGTATTATATTCATCGAAGGATTCATGCGAAATAGCAAAATACCATGACATATTTGAAACACGACGATTTTCGTCCACAATCATATCTGGTAAATAAAATAGACATTCATCTGAAAACAATATTAGCCGTTTTAAAACGTAAATGTTCATCGATTACACACAAAAAAAAAAAAGAAAAGAAAAGAAAAAAATGTTTATTTTTATACGTAATTATATAAATCACTCGTGTTCATTGTTTTTCAAATAACGCCTATACTATATAAGAATTATTCAGAACTCTTTTTGATAGTTATAATTCCGGATATTTTTACGTATAGTAGGAAATTTGTTCGAATATCATAATCGAATTCTATATTTAAGCCGAGTATTTTTTTAAATACGAAACGTTCTTCTCGTTAATTCTTAGTAGACAAATCTTATAATTATATTAGATTATATAGTTATACTATTATTGTTATGTTAATTACTGCACATCGTTCCTTTCTTAAAAAAACGTAGAAGCGGTCACTTCTCGTATTACCCCATTAGACATGTCACATATTTTTATAGTGTTTTGTATAATACCTAAACATTATGTAAAATCATTAAACAACAATATACTTAATTTGTATTTTCCTTTACATAATATTATAATGCCGAAAATCAAGTAGGCGAAATGGTAAAAATAAGCAATATTATCAATTGACCAAACGTTTTAATTGAAATTATAATATTATATTGAGGTTTTAACTTCAATTTGGTTATTGGTTATAACTTAAATGCAGTACACTTATCAGTTTATTTGGCATGGGATTCGGAAAAACATTATCGAGTTATATTAATTTTTTTTTTTTAAAGATATAACATGTCGTTAAAAGACGCGTTATTATTACTATAGTAAATAGAGCGTGTTAAAAATCGTTTTGGTCTTTAGGTCAGCTGCTTCACTACCAATTTCGTTGCTCTTTATTCTAATATGAGATGGTACCCGTAAACATTTGATAGCAGATTTTTTGAGCGATTTCATCGTTAAGAATATAACTTCTGAGTGATAATAATTATAACATCGAAAGTGAATTATTAATTATTATTAATATAATTATTTTAATCAGTATTAAGTCTCGACAGCTTTTATTGTTTCGCAAATGGCTTAATTTTCTTTCTACTGTTATGGAGTAACTAAGAAGGATAGAATATAAAATTTTAATACGTACAAATAAGGGTTGTGTAAGTGTAGAGAGCATTTATTGTGGAGAAAATGAGGGAGAATTCCTAATGGTTAAAATGATTCGAACACGTTAAGCGAAAAGACGCTATTCGGAGTATGTGCGTGTGAGGTGTTATGGAAATGAATGCGAAGGAAAAAAGAAGTGATCAGATGGAATTTAGGGTGATAGCTGATGTTAGCGTATAAGAGAGGCGTGAGGAGATCGGGCTTTATGGAGGTGTAGGACTAGGATGTCCGACCCCATGCAGTTAGGAGTGTAAGACTAAGAAGAAGAAGATATTATACATGGCGTGTGCAAACGATAACGGGGAGGGACTTAACAATATTATTTAGCACTGTAATAATATAAAATATTTAATAGTAAGTATAGTGACCTGGAAACACGCGATTAGTGAATAACAAATATTATGTATACAGACTTCTCGTCACGAGAGAGAGAACTGCACACGCACAGGAAATTATATGCGACGAGTCTCCTCCGCCGGTCCATCTTGTCTGTTAAGAGAAAGTCCGATATATTATTATTATTATTATTAACGTACGAAAAACAGCCGAAACCGATTAGAAGATATTCTATTGCAGATGTACTAATCATGTAAACCGTTATTTATTAATTATCTACAGCTATCATTGTCGTCCGGAAGTTCGTGAAATTATTATTTTACAAGATATCCTAAACGAACGGATTAGAATATACTGCACGTGTGTCGTTACTGTGAAATGCGAACAAGTTAAATATGACATTTTATTTTCCATATTTCGCGCGGTCCTCAATGACACTTGCGCAATTCGTGTGAACACGAGAAAACGTAAACGAATATGTATTAATATAGTGTCATTTAATTGTACGACGTAGGTATATCATTCAATAATATTAAATATGGTAATACAACTATACGGATATATATATATATTTTGTGTTGTTGTGTTATGTTATATATATAATAGACGATATTATGCGTAATTAAAAAAAAAAAAAATGTTTTTCTTTGCTCCGAAAGATACAGACACGTAGAAAAACGATTTTAAGTGCGAGGCGAATACTTTCGTGCATACACTGCTGCTGCTGTTGTTGTCGTTATTCGTTTTAACAAACGTATGCGACGCGCGATGCTGCGCGTCTTCTACGAACGGAGGTTTTCGTCGAAGGTTATCATCTCTGAACACAAAGTCATTCTTCATAGGTATTCCGTCGACTACGATTAATAATGGATTTAAAATAAGAAGTCTTATATTAAAACGACACTGTAACTTCAAACGGCGTATAATGTAATATTCACATAACGGCGCGCGCATGTGTATAAAAACGAAATAATTTTAGAACGACGGATTGCAACAGCGTACCGCATAATTATACGAAATCGAAAACGCGTCGTCGTCTATCTGTAGCCGGGGATTCAATGTAATACGTATATTAAATAATCGCGCGAATTAAAAAACAACAAAAAAACCGTTCTCGTTTTGTTCAGACTCTGTCGGTGGTCAACAAGTGCGGTATGCAGTCGTATACGTGTAATTTTAATGTTTCAAACAAATAAACCAATAAACGCAAAAATAATAATGCGAGTAATTATATTTATTATATTTTACGCGTGTACGTGATGAATATGTGACGAAAATAAAATGCGCGTGTTATGGTCCGGGTCATCAGCATGGAAGGCGATATTGCGCGAATTAAAATCAATAACGTAAAAAAAAAAAAACATTTATATTAAATAATTATTATTAGATTAAAGAAATCCAATTATGTAAGTGATTAAAAACGTATGCGATTATTTCTCGGGATCAATTAACATTGTGATACGTGCGTTTACGCAGTCCAAGAGATAATATCTTCTTCTCGTAATTTACCAATGTTTAAACGCGCAGTTACAAAAAATATTACTCTAATTAGAGTAAACAATTTATTTATATTTATATATCGGTCTGGAGTAATTGAATTTTAAGCAAATTCGGTAGTGCATACCGTTACTGCGAGCCGACTCGCTCATTTTTTTTTGCTTCTCTTTTTCTCACTCGTACTGGCCAATAGTTATATTCGTAGCACAGCATACAGCTCAACGAGTCAATATATTTGGAATAATTAATTCGTTATTTTATCTAGCGTTCATTAAAATATTATATATTTATATAAAGTCCGTACACAAAATGTGTATTGATTATTAACACGACATGGTAAATATTTTATTGTTAATTGCACAGTAGTATGGTCATTAGATCGGCTGTACGTTCTAAAGTAGAAAAAAAATCACGGAACCGTGTACTATACTATCGCAATCATTCGCAGCATCGTGTCATGCAACATTTTTTTTTTTTTTTTTTTTTGAAAATCGGTCATTAAATACGAATAAAAATTACAAAAAAAAAAAAAATTATATTTATTTATTTATTACCGAGTCGCGTAATAATAATAATAATAATAATAATAATAATAATAATAATAATAATAATAATAATAATAATAATTTGTAGCACGCGAATGTATTAATAACGGTTATGTAAATATTGTTATATAAGTTTCGACGCTTGAAACCAAAACGCCGACACCGACCTCACCTTTATGTAACAGACACGTATAAACGGTTGATTATTAACGATGAAACGGAGACTTCGAGAAAATGAAAAAAAAAAAAAATTGTTGAATGCAAAAGCTAGATATTATATCTTTTAATATACCACCACAACGTTCGTCGTCACATTGCAAAACCCGACATAACTGTACAGTTCGTGATACACGGGGACCACTGCGCAGATGTTCAATTGATGGACACAGCAACGTTGCCGTGTAGTTTTTCAGAATGAGCCGTCGTTACGTATTCGCAAAGATGAAACCTTAAAGAATCGATCGTATAGAAACGTAGCGAACGAGGTAAATGTTAAAGAAAACAACAACGGCCGCACGCAATTTTCCAAGTGTGCTAAACAATTCATTATCAAATACGCATATATGTATAACAATTAATAACTTACTATACTTATATTTTATAACATATTATACGTTCGGGAGGGGGGGGGGAAAGTTCTGCATATTTAAAACTACACGTTGGAATAAGAAATATTCTATTTATCATAAAAAAAAAAAGTAAATAAATTCCAGAGTCACCCGATAGGAATGTACGCATCGGCCGTGTACAGAGGAGCCCACGAATAAAAAAAAAACTACTTATATAAACGGGTAGTTTTAAACTATTTCAATAAAATGTTGAGCATTTTTTTTTTTTTCACTTCAATTATACGTTTCATAGCTTGGACGAATCGACGCGACGATTGAATACACGACGGAAATATAATACACGTGTGCCCCACACACACACACACACACAATTTTTACGTTTTACAAAACGATTATTAACGTAGTAAATTATTCGTCGATCATCAATTTAAAATCGTCGTAATATCAACATAGCATTGGGCTGCTCGTGAGCTCATATCAATACAGCTGATAGAACGAGTATATAACACAGGTGTGGTGTGTTTTGTTTTTGTGCAATAATTGAACAAAAAAAAAAAAAAAAAATCATCGAATAAACATCGTTAGCGCCCCCGTGCGTATAAAAGTGAGATGGTATTCATTTATAAATCTCTTAACAGAGAAGCTCGTCTGAAGCCTCAGGCAAGTTTGAGAATATGCGCTCTCTCTCCACCACTCCCCTTCCATCAAAGAGTAAGACATTTTCAAATGCTACCTGTTAATGCGATGGACAAATGTTTTAATTTAAAAAATTTTTCAAGGCTTAGCGTCCCTTCCCCCCGTTGCGTTGGCGACTGAGGCAAACGCCTTAACCGCCTCACCTTTGCCACGGCTCTGTGTCTTAAAAACCATTTTACAAAAATATACTCAATATTGAATACCTATCGCGGAGGATGATAAAATATATCTCTTTGCAACTCTCTGTTTTACCGCCGTACCAAAGTAAAAAAACAAACAATGGACAAAAACATAAGCAAGCGCAATAATACAAGCAAGCGTGATAATGGCACAGAGATAAGCAAACGCGCGTATAGTAGTCGTCACTTACTTTTGCCTTTGACGAATTCGGACGTTTTCTCGACGCCGGCCGCGGCATCGGCCGCGACCGCGTGGAACACTAGGACGGCGGCTATTAGCAACAGCCTGCGCCGCCATAGTCGCCAGAGGAAAACGGACGAGAAAACCGCATTCATATTAACATGTTTATCACAGCGCCGGTTGGATCGCCGCGGTGCTTACACCGGCGGATCGTTGGTCGCGCGACATATTATTATTATTATTATACCGAATGTGGTGTTAAACGTTACCGTCGGGGGGGAAAAAAAATTATAATATTATAACGAATTCGTTTTGTATTCGATGCGATTACGACGGAACGTTCGCGCGTATACCAAATTGTGCGTGTTTGATGGTCGACAAACTAACTACTACTACTACTATAGACGCGCGACACTATAATATATGTATCCACGCGATTTTCGGGTTGTTTTTTTTTTCCACGGTCCCCGCGCGGAGATTTACGTTCTCAGAGAGGAGAAGGGAAAAAAAAACGAAACGTATTATCGCGCGCGAAGGACTGCGCCGTCGTCGCTGCTGCCGTTGTTGTCGCGGCCGGTTCGGTGTTGCGGTGCGCCACGGGCGCCTTATCGGTTCTGTAAAAAAAAAAAAAACAAAAAAACATCACACACACACACACATATTCCATATAGAGGACAGAGTTTGTGTTTTATTTTCTTTCGTTGACGACACGAAAAATCGTACGAACAAATGTAGGCCATTGTTTGAGAGACGTGATCGACGCGTATATTTATTATTATTATTATAATTATTATTATTAGATATATATATATTATGTTTATTTTATAAACGATTTGTTGTTTTTTCTTTTCGTTTTCGTTTTTTTTTTTTTTTTTTGTTTTGTTTCTTCTACCGACCGATATATTACATATATATATATATATATACGGTCGATTGTGTTTTAAACACTGACAACGCCGATTTTGCATATTTATATAACGATATTGTTGTGTTTTCGTGGTGTACTGCAGCACACGTCGCGCGATATATTATATTGTATACAAAAAACGCGCGGCAGCGTGTTTTCTTTTGTCCTAACGCCCCCGCCGCGAATGATTTCGATTCGAGAAGAAACGCTCAGTCACCGCCGCAGACGTTCGCAACAACACACATCATCATTACTACTTTCGTTCTCGTCGCGCTCGACGTTCATTAAACATTTTCCTCCGAACGCGACGGACCAGAAGGGCCGTTAACCAGTGGGGAGGGTTGAGCGCAATTTTAAGTCTTGCCTCGGGGCGCGGTATTCGCACTTGCTACGGCCCCGGCGACGACGGACATTGAAAAGTGTGTTAGAGAGGCGCGTATCAAAAAAAAATATTTCAACAACAACAATAATAATAAATAGCGCGTTTTTTGAAAGACTAGACGTTGCGCGCGCGCGCGAGTAAATTACGCGAACCGTGCAAAATACACAGAAGAACGTATTGAAAACGGTAAAACGCGCACCGCGCGTAATACCTATACGTGCGTGCCAGTGTGTACAGTTTTCTTGCAAATAGTTTTCGATAATAGTAATAAAAGACGACGACGATTCATCTTATACACATGTATATAACGGCCCCGTATATGTATTTTTTTTTTTACGTTTAACGCGCGCGTTCAAAAAGACGTCTCTCAATATTTCTTCTTCAATATTCCGTATTGCCGCCGCGGGGATTCGGGTGGAAACACGTCGGGGTTTTCTTTTCCTTCCCTCCCGCGAAATCGAAATACTATTTTATACCGTTCGAACAACGTGCTCCGCGAGTAACTGTTCGAAGAACAACGCGACAAAATTAATATTCGGAAAAAATCAAATCTAACACGCGAAAACATCGTCGTCGGTTAGGCTCGCCGATTGTACCTAATGACCGCGCTAACTTATCGCCAACTCAACGCGTCGCAGGAGCAGGCGGAAGGGTGTGAGGCAGTTACATCGGCCCTTCGATGTAAAACACGGAGGAGCAAAAATATAGTTTTGCCCTCTCAAATAAAACGTATAGATAAAATCACCACATTTCTGTGATATAACAATATATAAAACAATTTTTTTTTTTTTTTTTGAAACAATTTTCAATAAAATTATAAAAATTTACTAAAACAAATAAGGAGCCATTGAGTCCCCCCCCCCTTCTGTACATTATAAATCGACGGCGGTGGTAGTTACACGTGTCACGCACACTACTACTGATATTCGATACGGGAAAGTTGATAGGAAATTTCGGATAAAAAAAAAATTTAAAGTCCCGTTCTCGGGATTCTCTCTGTGCACAGGCACAGCAGGACCGGTGGATGACGTTTTTATTGCCGCGCCGATAACGCTCGCCGGAACACACACGAAACGTATACCGCACAAACGCTCGTTTAAAGCATTGAGAAACATAATATTACGTCTGATGGTACGCGAAATATATATATATGTATATAAAAAAATGTCATACGGCAACGGCGTTCGTCGTTAGCCGTACGACGGAGTAAATGATTTATGCTCGTATCGCTGTCGTCAAAAAAAAACAAAAATTTTTTTTTTTAAGAAAATTCGATTTTCATAATATTATCGTTATATAACCGCGTGCGCGAGAAGTGTATATCGGTTATAATAAAAATACTAGGACATGTTTTATTTGCCGTTTATATAAATACGTGTAGAACGTAAATATCATATTATACACACATTTCTTCGTACTCGACAACAGAATCGTTCAAAAGTATTAGTTTTACGAAAATATTTTATAAACGACACGTGTATATATTAGTAAGAGTCGCTTACCACTTGTCTCCCGATTAACTAACACACACACACACATTATATTTCACCACACAACGACTATACAGCGTAGCCATATTATTATTAATATCAGTGTTCACGCGCGTTGTGGCGTGTCAACCGAAAACGTTTCCACACACACACACAAACCGAGTCTTTGATTGTAATTTATATATTGTTATTATTATTATTTTTTACATTATGTAATAATATTGATAAAAAAACTAATACTCTGTACAATAGCAATACGCCCGCGCGCGCGCGCGCACACATATGTGTGTGTGTGTGGCATCAAAATGTGACCTCATCCACAGCTCGATTAACAACAGAATTTGAGGGAGGGGAGGCTCTTTTTTTTTCTCTTAAAAGCGTAGAGTTACATACGACACGTACGATATTGTCGCAGTGTTTTAACGGCTTCGACGCCGAATGGGTTTCGTACATGGTGTATAATAATAAATTACAACAAAACGTTCAAATTGATTGCCATCGGAAAATGTTGGTTAACACGAGCGCCGGAGCACAGAAATACTCGTCGAATAATAATAATAATAATAATCGCTCTGGGAACTTTTTTTTGTTTTTATTTGTTACGCGCGGTGGCGTTTATGGAGAAATAGGAATCCGAGAAAACGAATTGCGTTATTTTTTTATTATTATTATTCCGACGTCCTCTATTAATGATATATAACGAAATAAAATTATTATTGTCGCCTTTTGCACATCGACGACGCGATTGATTTAATTGTATATATATATATATATAAATATTTCTTATATATATATAAAATAATAATAAGAAATATTTAACCGGGTTAGACGCGGAGTTTAATTGACTTTTAATCGTTGAATATTGTTTAAAACGTTCGCGCGGTAATTCGTGCGCCATAAAGTTCACACGGCGAGACGCGTAATTAGATGGCGTAATTAAAAAGAAAATATAATACATATTATTATACACCGATCGGAGGGCAACGTTATCATGCACAAATGAAATTTAACGCTCGTTTCTTTTAATCGTACGATAATAAAAATTACGTATGTATAAAATCGAATGGTTTTTTTTTTTTTTTAAGTATAATATACGATTAAGGGCGCGTTGTTTATATAATAATATGGCGGCGAGAGCTGTTCAGTCGTGTGTGTGTGTGTTATAATGCAGATGACGACGACGTAATAATAATAATAACAATAATAATAATAATAATTATTATTATTGTCGTAAAAGAGAAAATTGTTAGTGGAATTTTAATGCTCGTCGTCGTCCGCCGGTACACTACACTCTGGTGTGTTCCCTCCTCCTCCCCTTCGCCATTCCGGTGTATGTATATTTGTCACCAGAAAATAGAAATATCTAAAGCGTATTATATACGCATTTAGACGCGTCCGTGTGGTTCGCCAATGTAAATTATTAAATACTCGGTAATTAGTGTATACAACGTGGTTACGACCGCGCGATACGGTATTGAAATATTTCGGATTTCGCCTGGTGAGAATTCCTCCGGTTTTTTTTTTCTTCTATCGGGGAGAGATCACCCGAAAAAATCATCTAGTAAACTATCCAATACGGTTAATTTTCGTTTAATTTTTCAATACATACATTGTGTACGCTTAAATGATAGAGAACAATCTGCAGGCTGAACAACTCGCTGGCTGCACGCGGTAAATGGTGGAAACTTATATGATCACACGAATCTTCAATTTATATATATATATATATATAGAAAAAAAATATAATCGGAAAATTGTAATAAAATTGCGCTATTCGTTGCGCGCAACCAAAACATCAGAATCACACAACTGATTATTAATCTATTAGCCACGAATTGTGGAGAGAAATATAATAATTGTTGTACTTACATACGCACATAACGTTTCTTTATTATCATATTATTGAATAAACCTTTTTTGTCAAAAAAAAAAAAGAAAGAAAAAGAGTTATCTGGACAATTAAGTTAAACCGTTCAATTGTCGTCCTTAACCAACGTTGATAATTATTTATTCATTCCGTGGTTTATTACTAAACGAAAAATGATATTGTACTGCAAATTTGTATAGCGTATAGGCCATAGGGTTATACGCTTTATATGTAATTTTTTTTTCACACGCATTATATAGGGTGGAGGAGGGCGACAAATAAATGCGTACCTGCGTAAGGCAACGGAATTCTAAATACATCATTGACCGGTAATAAGGCAAAAAAAAAAAGAAAACAAACGAAAAAAACCGGCTAAATTTTGTGACAAAAATTATAAACTATCTTTACCGACTAGTAGACTTTTACAACCGTTGTATCAATAATATTCATAGAGAGTGCGTATATATCATCAAATCAGCTCCGTTTTAATAAATAATTCGGCTTTTTCGCCGATTCTATTCATTTATCAAATATTTCTTTTTCTTCATACCATTACAATATTATTATTAACAACGTGCTATTCGGCGTATTAAGAAATACGGGATCGCGAAATCCCAAGCTCCGAGGCCCTGTTTTATCCCCGGCCGGGGACGGCAGTTGCCGCAACGCACGGCACCGCAAAGCGACGACGTAAAAACAATTTCGTCGTTACCGCAGAAGACGACGAATTGCTGTAGTTGACGCGGCAGTTTAAAAAATATTTGTTTCTTTTTTTTTTACGCCGCTGTACACATAAAATACAACGGATACGTGTACTTAGCGTACGCGTACAGAGACGTTGTTGAGCGCGTTTTTCTTGGCTGTCGATTAATATATAATATATATAGTAGGAGTATATTTTTTTGTTTTTGTAATTTCGACCGAACGTACCACGTGCCGCGCATCACAGCCATCGCGCCGTCGTAATCGCAATAAAAATAACGTTTTTCGAAACGCGACGAAATATCTCATCACGCGCGACGATCGTGTTTGTAAAAATTTTTTTGTTCCCCGTTTCTCTTTCAATACGCGTTCGACGAAAAGAAGAGGGTTGAATGGTGGGGGGCGGGCCGTAGTCGTGTACGTTTTATTATTATTATTATTATTATATATATATTTTTTTTTTTTTTTTTTACTGTCTTTCGCGTAGGAAATAAATAAAATACGTTTTATTTTTGTTGGAAAAAAAAAACACCCGAGTCGTGAAAAACAATTCTCGTGCGCACCGCGAAGATCTATCGTGATCGTGCGACGTTATATTATCTCCTATGAACACGGTCGGAAAGAGCGGAATAAAATAATAATAATACATATAACAATCGCGCACAAATCTGGCGCGGTCGGAACGGTTAAAAAAAAATGTGTTTTTTTTTTTATGATGCCTGCCAGCATAATCGAGGCGGCATCGTCGCCGCCGTCCGTGTAATATTTACACGAATCGAACAGTATAATTATACACCTTTCGAAAAACCGTTTCGTCCGGTACAAACGTCATATAAAAAGCGGTAGAAAAACGACTGTTAAACGACGTTCAGAACGACGGCGGCGTCGATTATAACGTGTAAAACGTTAATAACGTTAACAGGTTATAATATGTTCAGTGGGCCATTTTCACGTCTTGTGTCCCCTTGGTGAGACGACGGCTACGTGACTCGATACACCGCGGATACGTGACACCGCCGCCGCCGCAGTGATAACCCGATTGACAACAGTAAAATATAGTCCGCGGTAAAAACGTTCGCGTGACGAACGGAATCACCATCAATCACGGCCGAGGCCGAAGAAGAATTCGGATGAGTTATCGAAAAACGAATTCCGTTAGGTTTAATTAATCTCCGGATCGACTGTTCGGGATATCCGTCGCGCAACACTTTCTGCCAATATACGTATTATATAGCGATAAAGACGTTCGTATTCTTAAATTCGCAACTAATCGGCCGCCATTCTTTTTTTCCCCGCCGGATAAATCGTACACGGTTTTGTTACTTTTATACGGGCGCGCCTATGAATTTAAAAAACAAAACCAACGTTTTATCTTTTCGTGTGCTTGTAACGAGCAGCAGCAGCAGCAGCAGCAGCAGCAGCTCCGTCGTCTTAATATGTTAAAAAACTGATAATTATATTGTTACCAGCTGGATAATCGTCCGTGCGTAGTACAATAAACGCCATAAACCATTGAATTGATTTTAAAAAGTCAGTTTTGGTCTCCAATCGTCGGCCGATGACTTTCGGAAAACCGTTACGGCCTATTATTGAATTCGATGCAACCGTTTGATGATCGCTCACAATGACTGCGGGGGACACGTGTATTTACGTTAAACATTGAAATCAATTATTATTATTATTATTCCGTATTTTGTCAGTAAATCGTCACTGTATCGCTTTTAACGGTAGACTTTTACGTATAACTCTCATTGCATAAACTCAACACAACATATACATTTCAAAACAGTTCCGAATTGTTATTTCGATTTTTTTCACACTCACGATGGTGGTATTTTTTTTTAACCGGACAAAAGAAGAGTCACTCAGCGATTATTATTATTATTACTGTTATTAAATATCCCGCAGGAGACGAATATAAAAACACTCGGCGCGGCGTGTTCAACACGGGCATATTATAAATGTGTTAATCGCGGACGGGGAATTTTCGAGAAATACATTTGTTTATTTTTTTGTCGTTTACTAATCGACTCGCCCGGCCGACGTCCGGCGCGCGTTTTACCCAGTAATAATAATCGTAATAAATCTAACGAAATACGCGTTCCCCCGGGGCCGTCCCTGCCGTCGCGCAACGCGCAACACACAGCTTGACGCCGTCGGCGGTTTTTTTTCTTCTCTCTCGGTTTTTTTTCCCCCCGTTTCTGGACGGTTTTCGTGTGAGCGTGCCCCGCGTGCTGTTACTCCGCTCGGCAATTACAACACGACCGATGATGTACGATTTCTTTCCTTTTTTTTTTTTTTGTCTTTACTCTCCGTCGTTTTAAACGAACGCACAACAATCGCCCGTCAATATATTTCTTCTAAATGTAATAATTATACATACAGAAACGCGCACGTTTTCAGACACGCGGTTTTTCGTCTATTAATATCGCCGTATCACCTCCGACTATCGGTCGTCAGGTATACGTATAATATGTATGTATGTCTAAAACACGCCGCAGCGTTATTCGAATCGTGCGCTGATCGTTGAACCGAAGCGTGAAATAATACATTGTATAAGCAGTGCGAACAATATTCTCGTTTAATACACGTGTGTGTTACTACCGATGGTCGAATACCACGAGCTGTTCGGTTATCGGTAACAATCCTTGAGGTTAGACCGGTTCTGTGTGTGCGCGCACTTCACATTTTGTACGAGACGTACTGTTTCCTCCAACCCCCCCCCCTCCACGACTTCTACCAAACGTCGTTATACATTTAACGAACGTGAAACACACGAATAATCGCGTTTTAATAAATAATTTACAGATTGAATGTCAGATCAACGACAAACTATCGGAAATCGCAATTTAATTAAATCTCGATATTTACCGTTTGAATTAGCTGAATATCGCGAGTTTCGTGACTTAATTCCATACATAATATTTAGTACGAAGAAACGTATCGTTTAATATATTATACCTATATAAAAATTAACGGTTAAATTTCGTAAAAAAAAAAAAAAACGGACGACTAAAAAATAAATAATTATTGCTCGTTGGTTATTCGTCTGTGTTAGAGACGTTGTCGTTCGCGCAATAACGCACAAAACGTTTTTCCGACATAATTTGCGCAATTTTTTTTTCTCGAGAAAACAACTAACTTATATCGTTAAACGACCGTTTTGTACGTCATCATTGTCAATTGGCGGTTACAAAACGGATACTACAGACAAACACACAATATTGTTATTGTATTAATACTGTAAATAACGTTTGGTAAAGAAAAGAAAACTACGTCGAAGAGAAGGGGGGGGGAATACTTAACAAACTGCTGCTAATCTCATCGCATTCAGAGAGCATTCTTCTTCTTCTTCTTCTTCCATCCGTATATCGTACGAGCGCGCTTGGCGTATCGCACTACTTATATTATGCATGTGTGTTTTAGGCATATATTACTATTACGTATTCCTATTTCTATGTATACGAGTATATAAATATACAGCCGGTCTCGCGAAGAAGAAAAAAAATTCCAATCGGATGGACACATCACACAGGTGAGCGCGCTTGGACCACGGTGTATACGAAAAATCGATATTTTATGTAAAATATTATTATTGAGTTTAGATAGTATTTTACTATTGCGTTGTGGGCGAGTTGGATATTAGATATATAAATAAAAACCGCGCACTTTTTCTACTAGACGAATAATAATAATAATAATAATAATAATAATAATAATAAACGAAAATGTATTCCGCGTTTTGGAAAAACGCGAGAAAAGCTCTACCCCCATCCTCTCAACACCGTCCCCTTGACAATTTTTTATAAATAAAAAAAAATGTGTTACTAGAGGGGAGGGGGTGTAGCGCGGACACGTACACGTAGATAATAATAATAATAATAATGACGGACGATGAGAAAAGAACATCGATAGGTTATTCTCCGATCGCAGACATTTATCGAATGGTCTCGGTCGTGCATTACTGACCGCGTATTTCTTCCGAATTATATATTATGTATTATGTATTATATATAAATATATAATATATATTATAAATAAAATGTGGGTAAGTATCGGGTGACACGACGGTGACCGGCCGGTGTTTTATGAACTCATTATACCTATGGGGTCCTGCGTGTATCGACACAATAGTAAATATACATATAATAATAATAATAATAATAATAATAATAAGAGCATGATGGCCGCGCGCAGTCCAGGAGATTTTAATGGATTTCTTATGTGAAACCGGTATTCGTGTGTTCGACACGGGTTTTTAATGACGCGCCGCCGCCGTCGCCGCGCACGATTTTTTATACAAATGCATACGCGAAAACCCGCTGTACTTTGAGCGGCAATATTTTTATAGAGAAAAACGAATTATATAAAACGAATGAGATGATATAGAGAAAAGATTTTATAAAAACGGACAAACGTTAAACAACAAAGTCCCGGACGTCGCGTTTAACGCGCGACTTAAAATTATATAATAATAACCGACGACTACGACGACGGTCAGCGACGATTCCGTCGTACACCAGCGGCGTATTTGGGATTTTGTCAATGGTGATATGTATTGAAAAATATTTTATTGACCTGAAGACGGCTTGGCTCTTTCGCCATTTCCCATCACCACATTTCTTAAAAATATGACGGTTAATACTATTATTATCATTACGCACACGTATTGATTAAATTCATTACTTTTCCAAACAAATAATAAAGCGTCTTATTGACGTATTTCCTCTACATCAGATTATCCAGGTAATAAAATCATTCCTATTTGCTATTGTGAATAAGAATATCAAAAATTAAAAACAAAAAAATCAACTCAAGGGCGGATCTATACCCCATATCCCCCCGTAAATACGTCACCGTCCTACACAACACTCGGACGAAATACATTTTTTTTCCCGAAGTATTTCGAATACGATTCACTTCACGACAGTAGAGTAATTCCTCGAGTATTTCGTTTACATAATTCTCGTCAAAAGCATTACAAATATTATATTTTACAATACTTTATTTTTTCTTTTACTAGTCTTCTATACAATATACTTCTGACAATATGTTATTATATAATAATCGAACACAAACGGTCATTAATAATACATTTGTGGGGTATTTAATTTTACGCGTTAAAAAAAAAGAAAAAAAATTAACGCAAATAACTAATAAGTTAATATTTTATATTAGGGCTGTGAATTTATTGCATTAAAAAACCATAAAAAATGTATTAAAAATGTCAAAAAATTAAGTGCACTTAAAATGCAAAAAAAAAAAAGGAATATAAAATGCCAAAAATTACAGTATAAAATTCATTCAAAATGGTTTTTAATTTAATTTTTATATTTATATTAATATTAGGTACATTATACATTAGCACATTACATGCATAAAAAATTTATTTTATATTATATTAATTGATTATGGCTGTGTTCCACTATCGCACGCGACGGGATTATCGATAATATAATAATAATGATAATCAATCATTGGATGTTGTATTAAATCGTTACTTACTGCTGCTGTTGCTATAGTTTGTTACTCGCCGTATTTTTTTTTTTCTTTTTGTTCTCGAAAATAATTACTTTTTTACATTAATTATGTAACGGGTTATTGGCTATTTTTTTTAAATAATTACGCGATTGCGAGAAAATAAGTATTCGGAGAGTGAAAAAAATATGCAAATAGATTTAAACGTCCGGAGGCGGATGATACGCGTTATCATCACGGGGCCGGTCGTCGTCGTCGTATAATATTTATATAATTTATATTGGTACAGTAGTGGCGAGTCGCCGCCGGTTAACGTGTCCGGTGCGCGGCGCGCTGCAGGTGTGTCCTTGAACGGGAGACGACGACGACGACGACAACAGCAACTGCCGCCGCGGCAGTACAATAGCGTCGGCCGACGGGCAAGATGAGGAGCCTGCAGAGGAGATTCGGATATATGCGGCGTGCGCATTATTATTATTATTATTATTATATTATGTAAAGCGCGGATATATATATATAAATATGTGGTGGTACGGCGGCGGCGGCGTGTTAAGATTTATGGAGCCCCTGAGTCGAAGCTGATAATATTATATAAAACGGGCGGGAAACAAATCCCGCGCCGCACGTATATTTGTGTGCGCGCGCGAGAAGACAATGGAAGCACACACGATTGTCGTGATCGTGTTTTATTTCTTTTTTTTTTTAAGTACTGGTAAGTATGGGATACGCATAAATACGTATATATTATAAGCGTGTAAGTACATATTATTATTATTATTATTATTATTATAAATATCTAGACGATCTCGCGCGCCCCGCCCACACCGTCGCCAATTAAACGACACACGACGACGACCATAGGAGAAATAGCAGATAAAAAAAAAAAAAAAAAATAAAAAAATAAAATACCCGCAAGTATTGCGAATAGTTATTTTGCATAATATAAGAAGAGTGTGCGTGCGTGTGTTTTTTTTTATATGTATATCAGTTTGTAATGTCGGGCATTGTGTTTGTTTGTTTTTTTTTTTTTAACCAAAGCACGCTGCTCTGAGCGTCCGTGGGGTGGCGGTAAAAAGGATTTGCGGCCCAGGAAAACTGGTTCGGCGCGCAGCATTCCGACGCAGGACGAGAAGCGATTTACTACTCGGCGGTTGCTATTGCTCCGGCGAACACCTCTTCTTCTTCTTCTTCTTCTCGGTGATGATCGTTTAACAAACGCGTATTATAATAATAATAATAATAATATAAACGAACGGTGCTTCGAGAAAACAAAAAAAAAAAAATAAAATACACACTTATTTTAAACGCGCTCATCGTCGAGGTTTAAATCCCTCCCCTCTCCTCCTCGTCTTAAACTTTTTACTACGCGGCAAATATACACACTTGTCATAGGCATATTTAAGAGATTATTTTGTCTTTCAATTTGTTAGTTGAAAAAAAAAAAAAAACGTCAATACCTAAAAAGAGTATCAAAAAAAAAAAAAAAAACGGCAACTCATGTTGCGATTTCTGAAATATAATTTTTATTTCTTGATCTCCTTGTATTTATACGAGTTATGAACAAAGAAGTTTTTCTAGTTAGAAAAAAAAAAAAATAGTAAAAACCTATTTCCAAAAACAGTGCGAAAGAAGTGTGCGTTTGTTTCGTTTTACAATTAACATTGAATTGTTTTTCAAACGAATGTCCGAACGGATTGAATACACACTCCTAAGATGTCGTCTCCGGTCCTGAAGAAGTATCGGAAGAATCGTTAGGAACAGCCGAGAAACATACGTACTCACTCGTCGCTATTTACAATATGCAAAATCAAAATTTATATTTTTTACACTTTTTTTTTCTGCGTAATTATCAACGCCTTTCACTCCCTTTCATCACATCAAATTCCTGTCTGGACGGTACTGATGATAATGTTCACCGCGGCCGATAAGGGGAGGGACCCAACGGACCCGCCCCGCAGCAGTTGTTGTCGTCGACCGGCGGCGAAAAACGCGTCGCGTTCGTACGTTAACTCAGTAAGCGGCGACCGCCGGCCCTCTAATGGGCGAGAGGAACACCGATGAAATATTCTGGTTTTACCGAGTGTTACAGTCGTGTACTACGCGCGACGACGACGAGTATTTCTCTTCTTCTTCTTCTTTTTTTTTTCTTCTACATATTATGAGCACTTTCGTATACACGCGTATCGCGTTACAAGACAACAACAACATAACTCGTGTCTCGAGTAATAAGAAAACACGAAAATAATTTTAAATCGACTAAACATCTCGCGCGCGCGCGTGACTTATTGTATCGTCGGAATACATCACACAAATAAGACGTTGTTTATTATTACCGATGATTTTTTTTGAAAGTAAAATATCATAATAAAACGTACTCAATAATAACAACTAAAAATAATAATAATAATAACAACTAATAATAGTAATTTATTCAATATTATTCCAATTATTCCAATAATATAGATCGATGAAACGCAAATTGTTAAACGCGTCGCCGCTCGTTGATCCTTTGCTTGCGGTGACGGCTCGGTCACCCGTGAGTTGACCGTCCTCCTCCTACCAGCGCGTGGTAAAACGATCACTGAGTTTCGTCTATCCGCGATACTTTTCCGTGACACGAACGCGTCCCTCCAGGAGTATCACCTTCCTGATCGTTTCTCGTCGGCCAACACATCGTTTCAGATATTATGATTACGCCAGATGAATTTTTAATCGTCAAATCGCATTACAAGAAACAGTCAGTTAGGTTACCGGCGACTTCTGTTTCCTCCTCCATTTTTTTTTTCTGTTCTCCATTTCATTTCCTCGTTTAACGACACCACCATAGGTGTGTGCATTTATTTATAAGATTAACCGTTTGTAAAACAGTTTAAGCAACGCGCATCGTACCAACGCGCGCGAGCACTTTAAGTTATTTGTATTCGTTTTGAATTTATTTAGAACGGGAAATATTATTTATCAATTACTCGCGCTATCCAAAAGATTGCGTTTGAAAAGAGACGGGGGGAGTATTCGATTTTTGTTTCGCGCGCGAAATGAAACCGATGACGTGGTTGTCTTTAAAAACCTGTGTTGTCTCGTCGGAGCCGTCACTAATGAGTGATATTATCGTGCCGTCGATATTTATACAGATCGCGGTTACACCGTCGAATAAACCGAATAAAACGAAATTGATAATAATAAAATGAAAATTGTGTCGATACAGTTACGTGTTTTTGGTGGAAATTTCATATTTCTGTGACACCGTTGGCGGTTTTAAAATTACGGAGAAAAAACGATAATCGATTTCGACGATATTGCGTTTTTATACAATTTTTCGATAGTTTTTTTCTGACGCTAAATAAAAACAAAAAAAAAAAAAAATAAAAAGTATCGAGAAATTCGTTAAAAACGACCCGTTTATAAAGTACCGCCGGCTCAATGCGATTCGCTGAATAGCCGTTACGCGTGAAGAGATCGGAGCGCCATTTACTTCTGGTAGATTTTTCCGGTACAGACGTAAGAGAAAAAAGATTTTTAAAATTTTTCCAATTTAATAATTTTTAACCATTTCTTAAATTCTTTTTTTTTAGTCTTGGGCGGTAAGGGGAGGTTATAACCGTTCCCCCGAGTACGCCACTGGCTCTGAGTACACGTGCGCACACGTACAGAATGTGTCGTGTGGCAGTATCGTTACCGACGACGACGAATGATGAAATTCCCGATTGTATAATGATAATGCACGCGCGAAACACATTGCGAATCGGTAAACGTTGAACAATACGATTTTTATGTTGTTAAAAGTTAGAGAACGGAGGTCTAACGTAAAATATAACCACAACTTAGTTTGCATACAAACGCCGGTCGCCACGGAATCCGGTGTCGATACCATCGATAACCTTGGACGTCGTTTCAAAAATAAAAATACCAACAAAAAACCAGAAATCAATTAAACACAGAAAGAAAACAAAAATCTTACGTATAGCGTACGTTTTTTTTTTTATACAAAAGGGAGCGCGCGCAGTGTATTATGTGATGGTACACGCGCGTGTACGTCGCGGTTTTCTCGTCTCGTCCGTTGGATGAAAAACAATGAAAATAACTGCTATAAGCGATTCGCCATCTGATTTGTGTGCACCGGCGGCGGCGAAGATAATAATAATTATAATAATAATAATTAGCCGGCCGCCGGGACCCGTTCGGTTTTTTTTCTTTTTCACACACACCAAAATCCACTCCGAACGCTCGTCCGTTAAATGTCGTCGAGAAAAACGTCGTTTCAACACGCACATTTTTGCAATGTCGACGACACGATACGCCGAGATCACGTCTGTCAATACGAACGCATTACGACACATATTCTATTTGTATAAGAATATATACGGAGTGTCGGAAAAGCGAAAAGAAAAGTCCTCTTTCGATCTTTTCACCGACTCATCCGGCGAAACGCGCTTCGCGTCGAAATTATTCGAATTTCTATACACTGTTTATAACGTTTTTCCATTTTTTTGTTTTATAAGCGATCATCACACTCTAAAATGTTTGTTTTTTTTTCTTATATACCATTTTCGATTTTAAACGCAAAATATAAAAAAAAATCCACTACGTCCAATAATGACGGACACAACATTTAAAAAAAAATTTTTTTTTTTAACGCATTTATAGGAAAAAAACGTTTGAGACATACGAGCGGAGAAAATGTTCTGCCGTACGCCCGTCATCCCCGTCACAATATTATATGAAAAAAACAAAACTTAAATATATTCGACTCCGGCTTTAAGAAAAATCTATTCCTGTCCATATGGCCGCCACGTATCGAAATATTTAAAAAAAACTAAACTTATATATATATATATATAGTGATATATGACGCATTCTCATCGTCATCGAATACATAAATATATTATATATTCGTCCGTTTAATAATTATAATAATTTATAAAATATTCGCGGGTATTTTTATTTGTAGATACGCTTATAACAACGACGAAACTTTCAGTCGAAAACTATACGTGCACTAATTTTTTTCTAGACAACAGAGTTCGCTACTTGTTCGGGCGGTAAATAATAATAATAATAATAATAATAATAATAATAATAATAATAATAATAATAATAATAATAATAATAATAATAATAATAAAACTGATTTTTTCGTTTTACCAAGACCGCGGAGGTTGCAAAACGGAATATTATATTTCGATCCCGTCCTGTACAGTTTTCACCGCGTATCTGCCATAAATATATAAATATTTATACATATGTTCCTATTAAATAATAGGTTTATTACAAAATGTAAGCCATACTATGTGCGTGCGTGAACCGCGGCGGCGGTTGTAGAATATACTGCGCGCCACCGCACGCAGACGCCCACCGGCAAGCTCCACCTAAACCAGAATCCGTCCGAGAGAACGAGGAGGTGATGGCGGAGATAGTGCAGATAGTGGGGATGATAAAAAAAAAAATACACGAGAGAGAGACCTTGAACGATACTGTAACCTCCGAAAAAATGCGCCTATGCGTATTATTATTATTATTATTCAACGTCCGATATATTATATTAATATACGCGAGCGAGTATATAGAGTACGACGACGTGAAAAAAAGCGTATATATATATAAGTAGGTGTAGAGGAGATATAATATTATAATATTCGTCGTCGTCCGGTATATAATATACGAGCAGTAATTGATTGCTTTCCGATGTGAATCGTCCGAGAGATCTCAGTGCCGCGGTACTATGTATTAGGAGGAATCGCCGCGGTTGAAAGGTCGTCCATCGTCATCATGACGCGTATTCGTACGAGCAGCAACGCCGAATGGTATATTAATATGGCGACGGACAGGTGGTATGCAACGCGGCGACTATAAATGCGAGTGCCAGTATATAATAATAATAATAATAATAATAACAATAATAACAGAAATAATTAATAATAATAATAATAATAATAATAATAATAACAGAAATAATTAATAATAACAGAAATAATTAATAATAACAAAAATAATTAATAATAATAATAATAATCGTAGCGAGCCGTGGGATGTTGTGGATGTCGCTCAGTACCACCGCAATTACCGGGAGTGTTGGGAGGCCCAATGAACCCTCGTGCCACTGTCAAATCATGACAATTGACTGAAAGCCGAACGATTTGATTATGAATTATATTTTTCAAAATCGTATTATATTTACAATTTTAAGTGTAATTTTTAATATACACTTAATATCAAATATTATAAAATATAGTAATACCGTCAGATGGAAAAACAAAAATTAATTTTTTTATCTTTCTGAATACAATTCGTCTCGAAAAATTCGAAATAATTATAAAAATAAATTGTGAATAAACGATTTTTGTGATTTTAAGTCAATCGACTTCTGAAATTTGGCTGAAAACTTAGCTGAAACTTAACTTTCGTTAATACAGTCTATAGATTGGTACAATGTTACATTTTGGTTGGACCACGTGACCATTAGTTTGGAAATTACGAAGAAATAACGATAATGGATTTTGAAGAAATCGTGTTATCTTATCGTTTTTATATAATTTTTTTGCAGTTTTTTCTCACGGTTAAATAAATTATTGAGAAAATCTCTTAAAATTACCAACTAAATATAATTTACTACTAGAAACAATCTGTGATCGTAAAGATCCGAGCACTCCTTCTGGTAAAATTTTTGGAAACAGATTTAAAAAAAAAAAAAATAAAACACAGATTTGTGAAACCAATGGATTCCTCTCGTTCCACTCACAATCTAATGATATATTTATGTAAAATATCTATTTAAGCCTCTATTTGAAGTCAGTGCTTTATCAAGACATGAAAATTCAGCGATAGATTATAATGCAATATTGTCAAATGAAATGGATGTCGTTACTATTTTACATTGTTTTTAAATAGTAAAAACAATGTCTTCACTATTTATTATTATTCGTATTTTCGAAGTGGAGAACGATGCTTAAAAAAGTGTTACAAAACGCTATAATCTGGGGTTGTATTTATTTTAAAAATTGTATAAATGTTTGGTATTTATAACAGCCGTGTAAATTTTCTGTTATATTATAAATATATATTTCAATAGTTTAAACACTTATTATTCTTTATTACTGTAAGCCAAAGACTCGTACACCATAAAATATTACAAAATATGCGTACAGTTACAAATTACCAAAATATGCCCTTACATATGGTCAAAAAAATGTTTTATTTCTAAAATTCTATTTGAGAACGAATAAACAACAAACCGTTGTTTTGTTGACCATTAATTTTACATTTTGTCACAACAACTGATGGTTTATTAATTATTGACTAAAAAGTGTAATCGACTTCGACGAAACCCTTGTTTTAGTCGTTTTTATGTAATTTTTCAGTGGTTATTTTTTTAAGCGCTTTTGAGGAAATCGAAAAATGACGTCTCTGAAGTATCGACTAAATGCAATTTGCTTACCGAAAACAAGCTAAGACTGTAAATATCGAAGCCCTCCTTATGGTAAAATTTTTGGATACACACATAAAAAACACATCATTGTATATATATATATATATATATATATATTACTAATACATTCTTCGCTCACCTCCGAATCTAATAATAATAATAATAATACGAATAATAAAAATATACGAGTACGTATATAACTAATGACGGACGTCTCGGTATTTTTTTTTAAAAGGGCGAACGCGTTACAATAACAGACAGTGAAAAGAAAGAAAAAAAATTACTGAAAGGTATTTATTAAAAAAATGTATTCATCACAATGCAAACGCGTGTATATCCGATTGTTTCACGTCAGTCATATACATAATTGTGCAGTATATATCTCTTTACTTATACGTAGTCTCGCGTGTCAGAACTGCTATTACTACTACTACTACTACTACTACTACTTTTAGCTCCGAGACATTTTAATTTCTCACGCGTCCATATAATAATAATAATAATAATAATAATGATCTTGAGTGCATCGGCTTAAGGTGTACTCGGAATCATAATCGACGATTATTATAATATATCACTCAAGAATCGCGTTGTGTGCGCGCCCAACAAAGAAGGACGATTTATTCGTGTGTAATAATAATTAATAACTCATATTATATACGTATGGAGCGTAGGTTGAGGGAAGGTTCGAATACACTATTTACTAGAGATGAAATTTACGAATTTTTTTTGAAACATAAATAATTTATAAAAAAACGGATTTTTTACTAATTATAATAAAGAAAAAAGTACGAGATATCGCAAATTTAGTTCTAAATTTGTAATAACAATAGTAATAAGTATAGTAATAAAAAAAATGATACATATATATATATATAAAATGTGTAAATAAAATAATGATTTCGCGCGTTAATCCGACGGGCCGGATTAGATCTTCTGTATGTTTTATCGGGGAAAAAAGTCCCGTTGTCAGTGCGTGTATTGAAAAAGGTTAATTTTAATTCTTATAACAGTGACAATCGTTTGATTATTTAAAAAAAAAATTATATATATATATATATGTTTTAAAATCACTCGTTTACGTTGCGCGATAATATGTTTAACATTCGATTAAGTTTTTTTAAACGCCTCCCGTTCGCGTAACACCGTATTATAATGTTGTAACGAATTTTTCTCTAACGAAAAAAAAGTTTTCGTTACGCGCAGAATTATTGAGAAAATCACGAAGCACGTGTAGGTTATCGAACGCGAGTGAAATTCATGTCTGGTGACTATAAATATTTTTAAATAATACGCGACGATTGACAAAATCCGTAATGCGCGCAATTATTATATTTGGCTCGCGTGGAAACGGAACGTTTGCGGCGGGCGATACCGCCGGGCTAAACGGATATTTTATTTATATTTTTTCCAACGATAATCTCTGCGGGCGAACGCCAGATGATCGACATGCCGCTCGTTGTCCGGTACAGCTTTCATCGGCCGTTATCAGTGAACGATCCCGCCGCGCCGTCGGGATCGATAAGGGTTTTCGATTGTCGGGAACATGGTTCCCACCCAGTGCGATTATCGTCCGTCACGGATTGTCCGCCGCAGCTCTGTAACGGCCACGAGGGTCGTCGTCGACGGGACACAATAATAATAATAATAATATATCAGTGGGATCGTTATCTCCGTTCGGTACGGCCGTTCCGCGAAATCTCTTGTAAAACGAACCGAACACGCGCGTCAGTACGTATCGTCGTGTACACACGCACACGCATTGCACGATTGCACACGACGAAAACCGTTTTCAACGGGAGACGAAAGCAAAAAAAAAACACGTTTTTTACTCTTAACGCGGCTATAACGCAACCAGAGCGCGTTATTTCGGCCTCGTATAATATTTAACCCCCGACGTTTTCATTAGTTTTTGGCGATGCGTACGGACGTAAAAAAAAAAAAGACAAAACCCTGTAGAGTAATAAACATTCAACATAGTTGGTCGTAATTATGTCTGATGTGTGCGGGATTCATGATAAAACATACGACGAGACAAAAAAAATTAAAATAACCTTCTCTTCGGCGGGGGGGGGGTGGGGGTTTTAAAGAGAAAACTCGTATTAAACAAATGGGAATAATTCGTCCGTTATGGTGTCTATCGTAACCGTCGAGTACTCCGTGGTCTGTCTCCGTGTACTTCACACTGCACGCGACGACGATGAAGAATACGATGCGGACAAAAAAAAAATTACGTGTTATCCACGATAATTGCGCAGACGGTTGTTAAGATTGGAACGTCATCATCAGCACAATTATTGTGTACGCGAGTGTAATATATATATATATATATACGTATACATATTTTTTTTTTTTTTTTAAACGTTTATTAGATTATTACGCGTTTTGTGCAGGTGTTCCGGAGTTCGTTTAAACGGGAGGGAAAGGAGATGGAAACTAAATATTACAAGTACGTATCGGTGACGGCGGCTCGAGTGACCAACACACACACACACACACACAGCAGCAGCAGCAGCAAATGAGGATTTCGACAGCCGGTGTTGGTGATTTATCGATTCGATTTGTTATTTGCCCGGTGTATATTATATACATGCACATAATATTATATTCCAAGCCAGTCCGCGTGTATTTTCTAGTATTAATCAACAAGTAACGACGAACACCCGCTGCGAACTTCTACACGGGGGACTCTTTGAAAACACTCTCGAATATTTTTCTCGTTCTACGCGGACGTTCCTCCTAACGATAATTTTTTTTGCTTTCCATTACAGCAATACGCGTTCGTAACGTACGACCGTATTATACGCAAAACGACGTTTTTTTGCGCGTTATAAGTGTAAAAAAAAAACAAAAAAAAAAAAAAAAAATATATATATATATATATATCTTTCACCCGGCGTTTTAACGACGAAAAACTTATATTTTTCTAATTTGAATACACACACACACACACGAGGAATTCGTCTAATGGACACACGAGCGTGAGAGACGTTGTGTACATCGGTGCGACGAGAAAAAATACCGCTTTTCGTCGTAGAACGTTTTATACGGCTACTGCTGCACGCCATTACCGCCGTTAATAATAATATATTTTATTATTTTCTCCGCGTTGTTGTTGCCCTTTATAAATTGTATTTTACGGAAAGTTATCAAAATGTAATATAAAACGAGAACGTCGGAAGAACAAAGTATTATAAGGAACAAAAAGAATTAACGAATTTACATTATTATTATTAATATTATTAGTACATTGTACTGTTAACAAGCCATGACTACTCTAAATCTGAGTGTAAATATATTGTTTTTTTATTGTTATATATATATATAAACTTTCCATTATAATTTATTTTAAGATACACGAATTGTGTACGTTCGTGAGCGTGTTGGCGTGTGTAGCGACGATATTATAAGCACGGACAGACGCGAATTTCCTCGTTGACGCGTCCAGGAAATGCAATTGTGTTAAAACTAATTTAGATATTTATAATTTGTTTTTATTATCGAATTCGGCGGATCCTGTTATTTCGAGTAAGAGAAATTTGTCCAAGAACAGATTATTACTTATAATGTAAAAGCCTAACACGCGACATACGTTCGTCGCCCGTGTTGCAAAATAATCATAATAATAATAAAAAACAAATCCCGTACACACGTTTTATCGGAATTTAATATACGATTTTAAATACATCGGTAGCGACGCAGAAAAATACCGCAAATAGTATTTCGTCGTAGAAGTTTTTTTATACGGCTAAATGCTGCACGTTTGGCGGACGACGGGATGAGAAAAAAGCAAAAAGAAAAAGAAAAAAGCCGACGTAAATTTCACCGGAAAACTGAACGTTGCGGAACGCGCAATTTTATTTGTCTCTCCAGAGAATTCGGCATAGGCCCGCGCCGCAATCGTTATACGCGGTGCAGATAATATATGTACAACACCCCTCCTCTCCCGCAGTATTGTCGCGCACGGTCCATTCCGTGATCTGCGGTGTTGGCGTGTGTAGCGACGATATTATAAGCACGGACAGACGCGAATTTCCTCGTTGACGCGTCCAGGAAATGCAATTGTGTTAAAACTAATTTAGATATTTATAATTTGTTTTTATTATCGAATTCGGCGGATCCTGTTATTTCGAGTAAGAGAAATTTGTCCAAGAACAGATTATTACTTATAATGTAAAAGCCTAACACGCGACATACGTTCGTCGCCCGTGTTGCAAAATAATCATAATAATAATAAAAAACAAATCCCGTACACACGTTCTATCGGAATTTAATATACGATTTTAAATACACGTAGCACGCGTATTAAAAACGCATAAATCAAATAAAATCACGCAAATAGTATTTAGAGGCGACGAAAATTTAGTTTTTTTTTTTTTTTACTGTGCCGCTGCAGCGGTCGTACGGCGGACGGAATAAAATGTGCGTTTTGGCGGACGACGGGATGAGAAAAAAGCAAAAAGAAAAAGAAAAAAGCCGACGTAAATTTCACCGGAAAACGGAACGTTGCGGAACGCGCAATTTTATTTGTCTCTCCAGAGAATTCGGCATAGGCCCGCGCCGCAATCGTTATACGCGGTGCAGATAATATGTACAACACCCCTCCTCTCCCGCAGTATTGTCGCGCACGGTCCATTCCGTCGGATCTCCGCGGTGTTTACGGCCGGCGGTAAACAAAGACCGTTTTACACGTATAGAGAAAATTTAATGTCGGCCACAAAGAATACGTGTACGTACGGAGAAACTGTGGTGGAATGGTCCAGCGGCGTCGGGAGGAGGAACACGGGGAACCGGATTTTCGACATTCTGACCCCACCACAATCGCCGCCGAATAATACGCGCGTGTATTTTTGACACTTGCCGCCGCCTCGCAGACGCTTCCGAGTCGCGTATTAAGAGAGAAAAAAAAAAAACAGAAAAATTTGTCGTTTACGACAAAATAATCGCGAGTAACGCGTATAATTTTTCGACGAAAAATTCCGTGTATTACATATTATTATTATTATTATTATTATTTTGAGAATAAGAGAATAATAATAATATATTATATTTCTCGTACGCTCGCGTATATAAGAATATATAATACTAATAATATACGTTTTATGAGTCGGCCGGGCGAGCGAGCAATACAAACCGGTTCGAATGGGTTGCGCAACGAGGAGAAGTATATATTCTTGTAGGATTTTTTTATTATTATTATTATTATTGCCCATATCGCTCAGATATACGGCGGCGGTGGTCGATTACGTGAAACTTGTTGTTTTTATTGCTTAATAATTCCCCATTTAAAACGTCTAGAAAATCCGTTTTGAATTCGCGAAAATCTACAAATTGAAAAATAAATAAATAACTATTACGACTCAATCGAAAACGTAAATATTATTATAAAACGATATCGTAAAACGACGAGCCGTATAACGAGATTTTTTTTTTTTTTAATACAAAAAAGAAAAAACACGTTTATCCCAACCGGCCGCGAATAAGTGATCCCCGAGCGTTAGATATGTTTTCAAGATAATCATTATCGTATGAGATTTCGGATGATTTACGATTTCGTTATTGCTGCGCCTGTACCTGTATTGTATAATAAGCGCGTGAAAAATTTTATACGCAGGTGATAAGACAAATTGCTGCGCGAGTTTTGTGTGTGTGTTCATTTGTTTTTTGACGAATATTATTATGCGAGCGTACACGTCACGCGGTTTATTATTATTATTTTTTCGTTAGGAAAAAAAAATAAATAAAATAAAAAACGATTTTTACGTTTTCCCCTTTAGGACCTAACCGGGGCCGTCCGGGAAGAATGCAGTCGTGACCGGCGTGTGGTGCGCGCGCCGCGTGTAAAATAATATTCGTGTGTACGCGGCGCGCGCGTTGTGACGACTCGACGAGGACCACCGCCGCCGACGTGATCTCTACGCATCTGTGTATACATATTTTTATTTTTTTTCTTATTCAATTCGTTGATTATGATATTGTATTCTCACGAATTTAGAAAATAAATGGAAATTACATGAGGAAAAGGTAGAGAGAAAAAAAAATGTACGATATACGAGTTGAAAACAAAAAATAAAACACGACTCTACCGCGCTGCAGCGCATCATACATAATGGGTTCGTTGTCAAAACGACAAGCGGATTCATACGTGGTTATCATTTATTCCTTATTAACGACATCAAGGGATATCATTGTCGTTCGGGGTCTATTCAACGACCGCGCGTTGTTATCGTTCCGATAGGACTCTCGTCCCCCGAGTCTCCACGATCAGTCCCGTGGCCCGAGTCGGAACATATCTGTAACACAGATTGGAATCTTCTAATCTGCGACTATAGCCGCCCTAGTCACCGTCAAAGTATTTCGTTTCTTTTTCTCTATCCCGTCGAAACGTTTTGTAGAATATTATTACGTTATGGTTTTTTGTTTTTTTTTTTTTTATAACTTTTTTTGGTAAACCGTAGAACGCGTTCCACACAATACGATAACCGCTTCCTTCCCCTGGACTAGTTTGCCGCGCTAATACCGTCGCTAGTGGGTTGTTTCTATATTTCTGCAGCCTACACCGCGGTGTTTTTTTCTTTCGAACGTAATATCTCACAATACGGCGTCCACAGCGTCCCGCAAACGCATTTTATTGCAATCAATAAACGCGCAGCGACTCTCGCGTGATTTCATTGGAACGTCGTATTCGATTTTTCGACCACTTTTTTTCTCCCCAACACGGATTCGAACGTTTAACGGAAGAGAAAAACAACAATATTATTTAACTCCGATTCACCGTCGTCTATAACGACGTGCGTTCTTTTCTGGGGCAATTTTTGATTTTCGTTCAACCGCTTTGTATCGTTATAGCGGACCGGTATACAACAACGCATAACATTCACGTTTTAATCTGAAACTGTTATCAAAACTTTTATATATATATACGCGCGCGCGCGCAATCGAAAAAATCTCCCGATCGGTGAATACCCTCTGTAACATGTACCGTATATTTAAAAAATCGTATATAGATCAGAAAAAAAAAATAAATAGTTTCGTATGGGAAATATCTGGATACCGCTATAATATACGCGCGCACGCAGTTTAACGCTGGCTAATAATAATAAAAAAAAAATACTATATCTGGCCCGTGTGATCGCACGAAGTGTGTTCGTGGGCGGTTACACCAAATAATATATACGTATTATAACGGATAGTAATTTAATTTCGAGACTGGATATTAAAAAAAAAAAAATAATAATAATAATAATAATAAATGTTTTCTCTGTCTCCGCTAGCCGAACGAACAGGTGTAAAAGATGTATCATCTTCTGCTGTTGTGACCGACCCTCTCTAAGCGCGTTATATGACAGCCGCGCGGTATGGGTCGGCTGTGTACGTGTATTGGCGCCAGTCGACAATAGCCCCTCGAGCGCGTCTCTCTTCTCTCTCTCTCTCACACTCATTCCGTACACAGATAATCTCTATTGTATGCACACGTCTCGTCGTTGGCACATCGGGGTTTTCATATTATAGTGCCGTCGTGTCCGAGACGTATGTGCGCCGCCGAGATATTGGCGTGCCTGGAAAACAACAACAACAACAACAACAGCACGGACGTCCCTGGACTGTTTTCAAAGAACCGCGGAGGCCGACTCGTTTTAATTCGACAATTGCACAAAATCGTCGAACTAAACATTTTCTGCAATCAATATAAATAACGCTATTTGCTCGTACGACGAAAGCACCGACGCACAATAGAGTAGTACGCGTACGAGACTTCAATCAATACGTTTGGGTCACATCAGTTTCGACTTATATGTTTTCAATTGAACATGGAACAGTGTTCGTGGTACAAGGGTACGAGCTCGCAATACGGAACGAATAAGTGCGACACGATTTTGTGCTTGGCTTCGAAAATGCTCTACGGAAAGATGCCGTTTGGTTCGAGTGTCACGCGTGAAACACACCCTTTGCAATAGTTTTTTCGATCATTATCGGGGCTGTTTCGACGAATTCTTCGGCGCAAGAAAAAAACGAGTGTATATTATAAGCGGCGTATTCGTCAAAAGTCCGACGGGGACTCGAGTCGATTTCACTTTACAATGAGAGACTAACAAATTACAAATCTGTGCACGGGTGGGGGGGAAGGAAGGCTATTTCGTTTATAGTACGGGGCTTAGTTCATCAGTCGCCGCCACTAAGTAAATCGCTGTCCATCCTCTCTTTACTATTTTTACCGCAATGACATCTTTCGCTGACAAACGCCAAAGTGCGATCATCCGGTAAACACTTGTGTGTCGTCCGGTCTCACCGGCATTAAAAACGTTCTTAGTCTCATAATCGATTCAATGAACCGCGGGGGTTTACTCGTTTTTCCAGTCTAGTGAAAATGAAATAAATTCGAATCGAGCGGAGGTTCTGGCATTGAAAAATATTCGAATTATGGTGTCTCGCCTTTAATTGTTTTCGGTTTATCGGCGGGGCGGGAAACGCGCACGTCTTATTTTTCTTCGAATTGTACATAGAAGTTTTCTCGGGAGGACCAAGCATTCAGTTCGAATAATCCGAAGGTTTTCGAATTGTCGAGAATCTGCCGTATTATAATGTCCAGTCCAGTGGTATTCAAATTCTTTTATCCCACCGCGCCGGCTTTTCCTACACGGTTTCCAACACACTTAATGACAAAAAAAAAGATAATTAAACGCGTGTAAATCTATTTGTTTATCATACACAAAATACGTAATTTATTATGAATAACGAAAAGGAAAAAAAAACATTTTTTTTTTTTTTTAAATTAAACCTTACGTATTCGGAATAAATCGATAATTATCGACATATCGTCGCAATATTAATATTGTTATCCCGTTATATGTTACACACACGGCTTTCTCGCCCAACTCACACGACGTCCCCGGATTTCAATTCGTCTTTACTATATAGAACGATTTTCCCACTCTTTTTATTTCTTTATCTTTGAATAACATATTAATAACATATATATATATATATATATATATATATATATATATATATATATTTTGAAACCTTTAAAAGTTGATTATCGGCCTACTTTTTTATTTTAAAATTGTTCAGTTAATTTTCTAAGGATTCATGAGAAATAATTAAAAATGTGGGACAGTCGATCTCAAGTAGACTTCGCATGGAATTCAAATCTGTTTTCAAATTTCTTATCGCACCGCTAGATCGATCGATACGTTAGAAGTAGGAAACGTCTAGTTTCCTATGTGTGTGTGTGTGTGTGTGTGTAAGACGAGAAGAGAAAGTATCCGCTTTCAATACCCTTAAATAATAATTCACCTTAAACGGTTAAAAACTTAATAGGGAAAATAAATACATTTATTAATTAATATTTCAGCTATTTATTTTTATTTTTTTTTCAAATTATCTAAACTCCCGTAGAAACTAACTGTGAGAAATCCCTCGATGGTCGATTGTTAGTTTTTTATATATAATATGCGCGCGTGTAGTATGCGAATTCGATCGCGAAAAAAAACGTTTGTGAAAATTTCCCCTCGTACAGAAACCGCGGTATACGAGAATATTATTCTAGTCGTATTTTTTTTTTTTTTTTTATAAATGTATATTTGCGCGAGAATATTATTCTAGTCGTATTTTTTTTTTTTTATTATTATTTTTAATATTTATAAAACGACAAACACACACTATATATATACCACGCGCGGTTTATTATATGGCCAAACCGTGCTACTTCGGCTCCTGATATGTTACCCATTGCAGATACACGCTCGAGATATTATGTGTATACACGATGTGTTTATGTATTTTTATAATATATAACGTGTATAAATAATATAAGTGTGTGGACGTACACGACCGTGCAATGGTATAGAAATCCAAGACCGAGAAGACCATTGTATAGGTCAACAATGTGCGTACACCTATATATATATATATTATATTGTATAGAAGGGGCTGTGGATCGCGCCGGAGGAGAAACTGCGGCGACGGCGACGGCGGCTGCGGCTGCGACGGCGGCGGCGGAGGAGGAGGAGGAGGAGGAGGAGAAAAAAAGCCTTGCCTCGCCACGCACAGGACAATGGAACCGGTATATCATGGTTCCTACCCCCGCACTTGCACGCGCACGCATACGTTGTACACACACACACACACACTTGTCACGTGTTATTGTTATTTATAACAATAATAGTGTAACGACTGGCATTGTGCAGTGTTCGTGTAGTCTAAAAGCATAGGCCACTGTTCCCCCCTTCCATATATCACCGCCCCTTATTCCCCGTGTATTTCGAAAATAAAAAAACCAAAATAAATAATAATAATATACGTCTCAAAAAGCTCAGGGGAGGAGCGGGTGGGGTAGATGTTCGCCACAAGTTTTCCGGCCGTCGAAAAAATGTATTATTATTATTATTATTATTTTCTGACGAGACAATCGTCTTTTTGAAATTGTGGTTTTCGAATTTAATTTCTACACACAATATATATACCCGCCGTAGCGTACGGTACTTCTCCTATATATGCGCACCGTACGACACTCGGATTTTTTTTTTTTTTTATTCACAACTCATAATATATACGTATAATGAACCAATTTATATGCAGAAAATCGTACACAATAGTGTATATGTAAAAAACGCGTTATTCGGCGGTGTTATACCGAAATACGTCGTCTTGAGCAATAATCCGCACTATAAACACAGTTAAAATGAAAGTAAAACACGGATAATAGATCGCACCAGAAAACTACTTGTCGCGTACGTTATAATACGCTGCGTACACGTTGTTATAACAGTAGAACTGGTGGGTGGTGTACCGGTATTTATTTTCATTGTACGCCAATACTGTGATTACTGAACGCCGTTGCGTTAACACGGAGTATAATAATAATATGTGAGGAGAAGCGGTTTGATATTGATTATAAACTGCGTGTATTTGATACCTCGTATTACGCGATAAAATTATATTATCGTGCGCAATTTCGCTAATTCGAATCGTTTGATTTTTTTGGAAAATATAATATATATATATTTTTTTTTTTAACGTGCCTATTATAGTTTTTTTTTTTTTTTTGTAGATACATTTATTTTGTATATGCGAACAAGCGTAATAGGATACGTTTGTTCGAAACGTATAAATAATATAACAAACGGACTGGTCGTATTGAAAAACACCCGCGGAGACTTTAACGACAGCGCGTATGACGACGACGACGACGTCGTAGCGGAGAGAGGAGAACGCCCACGAGATCGGTTGCGCGTTTTCCGCGATAAAGAGACACGACGCGCGCGGCCCGGCACACTATTATTGCGACCGCGGCGGGGAGAATAATCCGAATTGAGAGACAAGAAGAAGAAGAAGAAGAAGAAGAAAACAACACGTCTCTCGAGTGCAGATAATAATAATAATACTCGTCGGCGGTGCAGTACGTTATTATACGAGTATATATATTATAGTTATAACACTAGCACACCAAATAGGCCGTGCGCCGCGCGAGCGAGTGTGTGTGTGTGTGTGTGTGTGTGCTACCTCCACAAAACGCCTACTTGGAGAATTATTCGTGTGTGTGTGTGTGATGAAATAATTACAAATACGAAAACGAGTATTCGTATAAACATAAAAAAAAAAAGGAAATTGAAGAGAAGTTAGAAAAATTAAAAAAAAAAAATATTATAGCGCGACACGGTGTTATTATTGAAAAATTATATATATATATATATAAAAAAATCCAGTTCGGTACACGGATGTGGATTGCGCGAGCACAAGAATTTAAAAAAATGTACCGATCTAAACACACGCGTAATTTTATAATAATTATAATGAAAAACGTACGAGGCACGATCAATGTACGTTGGAAACTGTCGCGTATAATAATCGCGGCGAAAACACTCGAATCGAGTAGTACATTAAGACGATAATAATAATAATAATAATAATAATATAAAATATTGGTAGTAGCTGCCGTGACGTGATAACGAGCTGCGGTGGTTCATCAAGTGGTTGTACACACTCGTTGTAAAATCGCGATCGTCCGTTCAAAAAAAAATGTCAATCGCTGGTACACACACGCTCAGGCAATAAAAATAACAATAATAATAATAATAATAATAATAACACGTTGTGCAATATTATTGTTGTTGTAATACGCGTGGCGATTGTCGCGTTAGTGGAAAAAAAAAAACCATAAATGAAAGTCGATTTCCTTTCCCCCCCCCTCCCACCCGGTAATAAATAAACATTTTACTACGGTAATTTACAAGGTTTTTTTTTTTTTTTTTTTTTCTGGTCGGTCGATCTCACGTCTCTCTAAACGTATACTCGAAAAGAAAAAAGAAAAAACCCGATGGAATCTCGCGCGAACTTACCGATAACAATCACCGGGGTGACGAAGACGCGTCCACGACGCGCGCTTAGTAGCAATAATATTTCGTTTAGCCCGACAGAGTTTTGTCTCGGTTTTGGAAACGCGCCCGGCGCACGCGTATAACGGTCGTATATTGATTTTGATTTTACGACAAAATATTATTTTATAATAATGTTACGTTCGATTGATGTATCCAGTCATTGGACTCCGACGACGACGACGGGGAGTCGTTTCTCGTTTACGACGGACGGACGGACGGACGACGACGACGACACACCGACGGGTCGGGTCGCGGACACGGACTGAAGAAGAGAGCGCGCGCACACGACCGAAAGAGGCTGTGGCGGCGGATTGGTACGAGGCACGCGCGTTGGTGTGTGTGTGTGTGTGGTGGCACAACGCGTGGAGTGTGAGAAACCGCCGTCGTCCGACCGTATAATATTATATTTTTATAGTGTATACACTTACCACCAGGTATGTGCCGCCAGCAGGTAAGAGTACGCGGTGCGGCGCGCGCGCGAGCGCGTGTGCGCGCCTCGAATGGCGTTCGGTGGGTGTACACGTCGCGACCCGGTCGAGTGTTTTCGATTTCTACACCAAGTGTATAATAAACATTATCGCGAACCCCCGCGCGTACCGTGTTCTATGTATAAACAAACAGTTATTCGAAACTTAATGTACCCGGTATTAATAATTATAATAATAGTAAAAAAAAAAAAAAACGTACGATTAAACGCAATTTTAAAAGAAAAAAATAATTTATTTCTTGAGAACGTTAAATCTGAAGACACGGGAATGTCTTATCACTAAGTGGGAGGGGGATGTGAAGTTCGACAAAAGAAATTTCGTCGCGCAAAACTGTTACGTAAGTGACGACATCGTCAATCCACGTGGACGCTACTGTGCCGCCACCCCGTTAAAGCCGAATTATTTAGTAAACGTTCGATTCCGTGACGATTGAATTCGGTGGCCACGAGACAATATCCACGTATCGGTGTATCTGCACAGAGTGGCGGGATGTTCTCGGGATTCGATCGGGTTGTGGTCAGCGCGCTAATAAAAACCCGAGGGCCGGGGCTGAACGCGCGCGCGCGCGCGTTGTTCCGCATTTTCAGAACGAGCGATTATTGTGTCGCGTAAACGTATCGGCGGCGGAGTCTCGTACACAGTGTAAAATCGAATAATAATAATAATAATAATAATAATAATGTTTTGCGCGCGACAAAAACGATTTCTTTTATTTAGTTAAACTCTCGAAGTTACGACGGGTGAAAAAAAAAAGAAAATCGACGGGCGAAGAAACGTTTTTTTTTAAACGACGCACTTAATCTTATCGTCGTGATGATATACATACACACAGTACACACCACACGTTCCGTTAAAGAAAACCGATAATCGAAAATATGTGCAAACAACGCGACGGTGTGATTTGTATATTAAAAAAGATTAATAATTTTACACCGTTATTATAATAAGAACGGAATAAATGCATTGCGTCCCACCAACACGTGGTCACTAACAAGTGTCCGGTGATGCACAACGCGTATGTATACCGATTTTTTTTTTTTCACTCTCGCGGTAGTGTCGTATATACATAATATATACGCGAGTTGTTGTACTTGTCCGTGTGTTTATTTGTCGACACGTCGTTTGAAGAGCGGCGGCGGCGGCGTTGTTGTTGTTGTTGTTATTGCGCGCGCGCGCGTGTGTGTGTATAGGTGTACACTCGACGACTAAATGTCAATAATATTATACGCCCGTTTGTTTGTACAAATAATAATAATAATATTAATAATAATAATAATAATAATAATAATAATAATTTCAAGAAGAAATAACCGTCCGAAGACGATAAGACGCGCGGGCGCGACGATAAGGAGGTGTTTGCGGAGAGCAAACGATTTTCTCTCTCTGTTTTACGATACACTTATATTATACAACACCTTCTCCTATACAGTTTTCGTTCTTCGGCTCGCGTATGTATACATATATATATGTATAAAATACAAACATTTAAAACCTATACACTGTATTGAAAAAACAAAAATCTCACTTCGTTATTGTGTCTTTCCCGCTCCCCCCCCACCGCTTATTTAGAATATTTATCGCGCGGTCTTCTCGCGTCTCTCGTCTCCGCCGTCAGTCGTAAATGCGCTCGCGGCAACGAAAAGCCCGCCGCCGGGGCAGTCCGAGAACAAATCGTCGAACCGCACGCCGACTTCGCCGCGCAAGTGTAAACGTTATAATGTAATAGACCGCGTGGAAACCGCGCGTGGTGGTGATCGCACCGGTATTACTTATAACGGTCGAACAATAGGAAAAACGACAAATCTCTTTGTAGATTCCACTGTTTGCGCGCGTGCATTAACGCGGTTCGCCGCGGGGACCGGTGCCGGTTATCAGTTATTTATTTATTTAGTTTTTCGTGACCGTGTGGTGCAGAGCGGCGGGGAATAAGCAAATTATTACCGTGAACGAACGGAAGGGGGAGGGGACAAAAACGCGCGCGCCAGTTGAAAATTATCGCCTTGTGGTGCAGGTACCACCTCGGTATACTCTCTCTCTCTCTCTCTGTTCTGCGTGTCTCTCCGTATACACTACAGCGCGGTCGTACAGAGTGTTTAAAATAATATTATAGACGTTCTCTTCGAGTGTATATAGTAATAGTAGTAGTAGTAGTAGTGAGGAGGAGGAGGACCGTATAGAGATTATCGCGACGAGTTATGCGTGTTTATTATTTTTTTTTTATGAGAAACGGCCATTTTTTTTTTTATATATATATAGTATTTATCTGACGCAGCCGAATGATGATAACGTCGATACGAATATATATATATATATATATTTTTTTTTTTTTTATTAAAACACGCGATTAACGCGCGAGCTCTCGTAGATATTTAAACGAGAACTGCACTCATTACACGTGCACACGACAATAATGTATATAAATTATAATATACGTTTTAAATACGCTGAGATATGATCTGACGTCACGACATATATATATTTTTTTTTCAACTCGATCTGTATGAGTGCGAGGAAACTGGGAATTAAGCAGTCGTGCGATTCTTTTTCTTATAGGGTTTTTGAGCGTACCGGATTTCATTATTACGTTTCTCCTTACGAAAATCCACAACCGTTTGAAATGAAGTAATTGCGGTTAAGTTTTTTATAAAAACGATTATTGATGTAAAATTGCTTTTGACGTCGGAGTTCATATCTAAATAAGATACGCACGCGCAAAAGAAGAAAAAAATTACAATTCCGCCGTCCTCGGCATCAGAACCGTGTTTCGTTTGAATGTTCATTCTCGGCACATTTTTTTTTTTTTTTTGAAAAATTCCAGCACAGACACTTATCATATTACACGTATTATCTAATAATCGATTATAACGAACATAACGCGTTCAGTCGTCCGCTGCAAAACCGTCTCTCGTTATTCGCCGTTCGCACAATTGACATATTATTATTACACATACGGCCGCAAGTACACAACAAACGTTTTTCGATCCAAATTTCATTTTGTAGCGCTCGGATCATTCGATATCGTATAAAATTTCATCGCGGAAACACTTAAATTTTGTTTCAATTCCGTTAATAACAAAAAAAAAAAAAATTTCCGAAACGGGCGACTCAATTTCCACGCGATTGCGCCCCCCCCCCACTGGTACACGTTTACGCATATCGTTATTCGTGTACACAAACCCGGGCGATTATCTCGAAAATCGAAAGGACCAAAACACGCCGTCGGAGGAAATTGAATAAAAAAATAAAACCAGATTCGGCGGACACGATAATACAATAATTATTGTAACGTATATAATAATATTATACGGTCGTCCGGTGTACCGGTCGAGAGACGTACGTCCTCCGGCACGTAAAATTACAACTACAAAACTCATCGGAACGTTTAACGAGGCTCGAAGAATGTGTGCTCTCATCATATTATTATGACGGTGCGCAGTACACACGCGCGCGCGCGCGCGCATTCTAGTCCGCGACATTCCTCCTACGGTACGGTGTGTTGTGCATACACACACACACACAATATCATCGGTGCTGGCCGGTATAAAGAAAAAAAAAAGCCGTCTTCGGCCGTACCAATACCGTATATTATATAATTTTATACTGGGCGCGTGTATATAAAAAAAATATTATTTAACGGCTCCAGCTGCAATCGCAACAGCACCGGCCGGTGCGCGGACGGACGACGGGTCCCCCCCCCGCGTTTTTTCTCTCGAAATCATTCCAGACGGTAACGTGCGTTTTTAAAATCCGAATTAAAAAAAAAAAAATAAATAAACTCTAAAATACGTATTTCACCGGTATGACACGCGTTTTTCGACGAGTTCGTTTATTGAAAACTACGCGGAAACCGGCGCTTTCTCTGAAAAGGGGGGAAAAAAAGCCGCGCTCGTCCGATTTGTCGCGGCGTTTCAATTATAATTCTTTAACGGACTCAATTGAGCACGACGACGACGACGACGACGATGACGAGTCGTGTGTGTGTGCAACAATCGATAATTTACACAAAACCGTTTTTCGTTCTTTGTTCTTCTGTTGTTCCAAACAATATTTTTATGAGTACTCTTTGTTTTTTTGTTTTTTTTTTTTTTTTAACAGCGTTTTCTATACGCATACGTGCGCGCGTTCGTCGCCGCTTCGATCTGCGGATGATAAAAGCATTCTTGGACCGCCCACAACACGCAACCGTTTCTATCTGATGTGTGGTGGTGGTGGTGGTGGTGGTAGTACATATTGCACACTCAGTCTGTATACATACGAGATTTTTTTTTTTTGGTGGCCACGCGAGAGGGAAGAAACTCGTGTTATCACGCACCTATACATATATATATATATATAATATCCCGTGTACGGGATAAATATGGAATAAGAAAAAAAAAAATTATAACATATATTATAACGTTTAACTAACGAGACTGCTCTTTAGTACGCGCGTGTATGGACAGTTAAACCGAAAAAAATATATTGTCCGTCAAAGACGCCGTCGCGAAGCACCGAGGCGGTGGTAATGGTGGAGAGACTATACGTAATTATAATGGATTGTTTACCTGGTAATTTCGAAGACCGCTGGTCTGGAACGTGTCCACCGCGATGCTGCGGCTGTACTATACAATAATACTAATAATAACAACAACACTACCGCACTAATGCTAAGGTACTTACAGAATTCGAAGAGTTGCAAAGAGATTTTTTTTTTTGTAGGAGAAAATAATAAATGCCCGCGACCATGTGTGTTCGAATATATACATTCGAATACGTAGTAGTGTGCTCTTACCTGAAAAACAGAACAAAAAAAAAATTTACAAACGTTAAATAAAAAACGGCGTTTTTCGCAATTATTATATGTGTTTTCTTTTTCGCTCAATCAATTTCATTTTTTCTATTGTTCTGTTGTTGTATTTTTTTAATTTTACCTGATGGATGACTTTTCGTCGAAACCGGTAGTAATATATAATATATACAACAACATTCTTTTATTTTTTTTTATTTAATACTCATTGGCTTTATTCTTTTTTTTATATTTAAATATACATTTCGATATACACGCGCGTATATTTATTTATTTTATATGTATTTTTTATTTATTTATTATCACGAGTATTAACTTATAATTTTCTTTTTTTTCTATCGTTTTGATTATTTATTTTTACAAATCTTTTTGATTTTTAATTTTCTAAATTCCTCTATATTTTTACTACTTTGTTAATTATTTATATATCGGCACAAAATCGCCCGTGTAAAATATTTATCTATACGTATATACACGTACATAATTTCGCATTATTGTCGTGGAAATTTCAATGCCCGCAACGTTAACGAAACGTATTTTTGCAAACATAGCAAAAGCAAACGGTCTCGTACAAATAGAATTTCTCGTATTATCAACGGCGTTCGAACGCTTTCAAATTTGAACGTCTAAATAGTATGTAATGTGTTAACATTCGGATAATAATTAAGCCGAATGGCAACGTGTTAGCCGCCCGCGCGTATTTTTAATATCTTCGATAAATGTTAACATTATCCGGATCCCAACGTCGATGAAAACATGAAAAGAAAAATAATAATATGGTCCCCCCCTCCCCATATGGTTAAAAATGCCGCCTGCTCGGCACACCAAATTTGTACACAAAATTAATTACAATATTATTTACAGCTGTGCAATAACGTAGCCGTTTTTTTTTATACACATATATATATCTTACAATGCCGTATTTTAAAAACACTATGTTTACCATAAAAAGAAAAAATCTTTCGATTTGTTATAAGAATTAAAAGTATTCGAAGAAAAAAAAAACCGGCACTGTTATTGCGCGTATGGATAATTGATTTTGTATACGAATTCAGTGTCTCGAGTACAACGATAACTGGCGACGGCCTGTGAAACGGTTTTATCGTTTTTTCGATTTTCGATCGACCATTTTTCTACATATTATTTTTGTGTTCGGCCACAGTGACTTTGTCGACAGCAGTTCATTTTATATCGTTCGATCGAGAACGCATTGACGAAAAAAACAAAAAAATCGCCCACGTTTACGTTTTGACGGGATGGCGCGTGTGCGGCGTAAACCGATATGAAACTAAAAACGGTCTAGATCTGGAATATTACTATAACAACGACAATTCAGCGTTTATATTGTTATTATTATTATTATTATTTATAATTTCTGATATAAATGAGAATATTTCTTATGATTCCGACCGATTTTTATGTGTTACAATAATAATATTTTTCTTTTCGTTTGTAACATATTATGTTACGATCGTTATCGTGTATACTGCGGGGTGGTAGGAGGGGAGGGGGGAAACCACGTATTCGTTACAGGAAAAAAAAAAGAAATGAAATTCTCGTTATAATAACAATAGAAGAGATTTTTTTTTTTTTCACTTTATTTCTAGCAAGCCACACATTCCACCACCACTCCCGCTATAATATATTATTGTTATTATTATTATTATTATTATTATTGGCTCTTTTGCGCCATTCTTATACCGTGTTTATATATATTATTATTATTATTATATTCTTTACCGCTTCGAGGTGCAGTGTATCCCGAGCGAACACGTTCTCGTACACGTCTTGTACAGGCTTAGGTACCTAGTACACACACACACACACGTTTGCACGCGCGATACCTCTTATATTCGATTACTCCGGCGAGTTTTTCGAAGGTTTTAAAATCCTCGGAGCCGAAATACTTTTATAATGCCCGAATTAATATGATCCCGAAAACCCTTTTACGTGGAAGACGTTATATCTTTTATCTTTCGATCGTGTGTTTTATACGGGAGTTGTCTGAAAACGACGCACAATATATATTAATAACGTGATGCGCGTGCGGTGGTATAAAATACTACGCGTAGGCACAGTGACTGTTGGTATGTTACACCAATGTATAGGGAATACGTTGCGAAGAGAAAACGAAAAATTATAACAACTCTCCCGTGAATTTCAACGGCGGCGTACGGGGCGGTACGCGACATAACGCTATAATAGCGTCGACACGACACTATACGGAAAAACGATATTTTAATTTTTCTTTTTTTTTTTTCACAAAAATTGCGTTCGCTGCTGCCTATAGTGACGGCACCACAGGTTATTTTCCCAGGACGGGTCGAACAGAGGCCCGACACGCGTATTAGGGCAAACACAGAATTCACTAAAATCAAGAATAACCTCTTCGAGCCACAGAATAATAAACAATCGTTCAAATGTTTTTCTACACGAATTGTTCTACGATTTTGTATATTTTTTTACTATAAAATGCGTTCAAAACGTCGTAATTGGTTCGCGCGACTTTACGACAAATAATATGGCAACGACTACTATATCGCCCGTAACGTCCGTATATTTCATTTCAATCGCAAATGGTTTATACGAAAAATGGCGCTACAGTCGATCGGAATTTGATTCACAAATATACAATATTGCACGGACGCTTCTCTTCTAACTGGTCTACAAAATGCGTTTTATATCTGTTATAATATACGTAAAATATTATCGTCGTTAAGGTTAAAAATATAATCGTTTTGTACGATCATATACGTACACGCAAATATAGCTGGTACACCTATACCTAGGCAATTTGTTTTGTAGGATAATATAACGTTTAATGTTAACGTACCACCGGAGTGAGTGTATATTATTAGCGATGATAAAATATGTATAATATAAACACGAAATAATTTAACGATCCTTTTTGAGAATCAGATAAAAAAAAAAAAAAAAAACTTTAAATATCTACAAGCGCGTATGCAATAAACGTTGTACCTACGTATGACGTGCGTAAGACAATATACAACTGCGTTCCGATTCGACCATAATAGATACACACACTCTCGGCAGAGGTAATGGAACGACTAGTATACCTACGAATATGTTATACGTATATTTTTTTTCCACGGCCTTGAGATCAATAAACATATAATTAATCATTATCGATTTGTATAAACGACGTAATGTGAAAACCATGCGGAATATTTCCATTTCTGATGCGTGATGACCAACGCGTTATTATTTTGTTTGTAATTAAAAGTTAAATATACGTGTACACGCATATGCGTAATTATTTCAATTATCACAAAACTATATAAGTTCATTTATATATATATATATATGAACAATATAACTTATAAGTGCCGATTGGGTAGTCGATTGCATCGAGTGCGTGTACCAAATAAGGACTACGGACGTCGTCGAGTTGCTTTACCGTTGAGGAATTCCGATAAACTCGGACAAGAGCTGTAGAAGTTCAAAAGTAGTTTTTCAATTCAGAAAAACGAAAGATTTTGATCAGACGAAATAAACATCCGCCACGAATTTCCAAAATGTATTTATTTATTTATTTTTTTTTTTTTAACACTCATCACATCCCCTCCTTGGGGGCGTATTCGATTGACATTACCGAAATGTCGTATTTCGAACGCGTAAACCGAGCGTACGTATTATTTCGTAGTGCGCATGGAATATACACGATTTCTATTGTCGTTAAAATGAAATCCAGCGTAAAATTAATGTTGAATTACAAATATAAATAAAAGGACATTTGTAATTCATTTAAACATTTTCCAAATGAACACGTATACGTAATCTGACACGTCGACCCCGTATATGCGCGTACATATTAAATATAATATTTATTATTATAAAAAATAATAATACGCGGATTTTCTTTTAGTTTTTAAAAATGATATAATATTTCACGGACGTACACGTGTTTACGTTTAAAGTTATTAATTATTTTCGTATTAAATAATAATTACAATGATTAACGTGGAGGAATAATAGACTAATAACTATATTACAATATACGAGTGCAGGAGATTTATGTGTGAGAGAATATTTTGACTTTCTAAATAATTGAAGACTGCGGCGCACATACCTACGACGCCTATATTATATCGAGAAGACGAGTTCGAGCGTAGTTTTGTTACACACAATAGTGACATTGAACATAAATACGTTTTATTTTTCCCCTTCCGTATGGTTACGGAATTATGTATTATAAATTTGCTTTGTATTAAAAAAAAAAAAATTGCGAGTATATAATTAAAATATTTAAAACAACAACGGAATTCTAAATAAATATAAAAAAAAATAGTGTCCACGCTTGTATTTATTTGTAGTGTCTCGTGAAAACTTTGTTTACGGTTATTTTAATATTGTTTGAACAACGCTGTTTGTTTGCTATCCGTCGTAGAAAATATTTTGCTAAAATATTAGTAATTATTTTCCGATAACACATCGTTTAAGACGCGATAATAATTTTTTTCCTTTAAATACTTATTGCTTTTTTTCATAACTTCACTGGATTATTCGATTTTGTCAATGTACCATACACAGAAATTAATTTGTCCGCTTCTCTACTGTTATCAAAAAAAAAAAAGCTTCTATTATCGCTCGAGTTATTTCTTAAATGATTTTTAATACGTGTTTAGGTCGTAAAAGACTTTTCACGTTTTACTGCTGTAACCGGTGAAATCATTAGGCTTAATTACACAAGTCAAAGATAAATTCGTGTGTGTATTACCAATATATAAATTGTATTTCACAAATTTCAAACAGCAATAAATACAGTTTTTTTCGTATTTTACAAATTGAGAAACCAATAATATTCATCATGTTTTTGATGTTCAACTACTAAATCATAATTTTCCATATTACATCTATTATCAATTGACTTTTTTGATAATCCCAATTGTTGGCGAAATTGTGTAACTCTTCACGTAAACGTCGATGAAATTCTTTCAGATTCGTAAATCTAATTCACGTTTAATAAAGTGTTTAAATAGTAAAAAAAAAAAAACCACTTTTAAAATTATCAAAATTTCACTACGAATTCCTATACACAGCGGAAGACTATATATAATACAGTGGATTGTGCGTTATTCACAAATTTCGTTAATTCATTCTTTCAATTATTTTGATCCGTGACACACGATTGATTATTATATATGCTTAAACAGTAAACTTTTTTTTTCACATCGTTAAAAGGGATCTAATCATTTGCCGGGAGTTCGGCATTCGTTTTTTTTATTCGCCGAGTCGTTTAAAATTTCAAATTTATAATACATATAATTATACGTTATAATATTGTACGTTTAACCGATGCGTATAAACTATGTATATAGTTTACGATTATTGTACTGTAACCCTGTATAATCTTTCTGTATCTCAATATTTGTTTCTAAACAATACGGTGAGATCGAAATTTTCGATATCGTTTCGTTTCCACACATTTAAAACGTAAACTATTTGTAATAATAATTTATATCATAAACATTTATACCGAATTTTTTACGGGATTTTTATTTCGAAAAATGTGTGGTCCAATTATTATTTATGAATCGCGGACATTTTATCCCCGGGACTGTTCGACTTGGTTTGAATAGGTGGCGCGTCAGTGAATATCTATTCAGAAACAGCAAAAAAACTGTTCGCCAGTAGTTTAGTAAATTATTTATTTTGTACGTCCACCGCACCGTGTTAATGTACGAGTAAAAAAATAATATTATGCTTATACGAATTAATAATAATAAAAAAATTTTTTTATCTACCAATCCAAAGCGAATTTTTATTTTTTTGAAAGACTACGGTTGCCATTCGCGTTATAATAACACGCAGCGCGGGATTCGTTTGGTTTTATGAAAAAAAATGCCGGTCGGGCGGACGAATTTCAAAAACTGTTTTCCCGTCGTATTGTGTAAGTATTAAGATTATATTTAAAAAAAAGAAAAGAAAAAGAAAACAATAAATACGCAAGTTTTTTTTTTTGTCCACGCATATTTCGTAAATCATTGTATAACGTGGTTAATTTAGGTCGGTGTTTCTCGATCTGGGGATCGCTAACCACTTACTTACGGTCACTAACCATACGTATATGACATAAAGCAATAGGAAAATATTAAAAATCTCAAACAATAAAATGACAAAACCAATAAATATTACGTAATAATACGAGTATATTATTGTCACGTGTAAGTTTAAATAAAATTTTATGTTTTTCGCGTGTGTAAAGTACCTCTTGCGTTCATTATTAACAATGCACGAGTACGAGGAAAAATTATGTGAAAAGAATAATTTTAATTTAAAAATGGGAAGGGGGCGGCAATAGTAAAAAGTCTGAGAAATACTGATTCAGGTAATCGTTAATGTTATGAATTCTTGTTGTTGTTGTTGTTGTTGTAAATTTCGTATAAATGGACGAACGAAAATTCACTGGTCCGTTAGGGGGTGGTATTGCGAAAGTTTGACGACAGAATTCTCCGGGGAAACGTTGCACCGCAAAATCGCGGCAGACGAGTATTCCGTTCCGTTCGTTTCGATCGCAAAATCTTCGCAGTTCGTTTTACGAGCGAGAGAGGCGAGCACCGCGGAGAAGATGAACTCCTCCTGGTCGTCGCACGCGTCGGATTTCGCGTGCATCGGTCGGCGGCGGCGGCGGCCGACGTAGTGAACACAATGGGAAACCGAGAAGAAGGCCCTCCCCGCCACTACTCGCGCACAGGAATGCGCGGCGTGCGCGCATGCGCGTAATTTTCAATAAACAGTTTCCATCGCGCGTTGTGTGTGTATACAGAGCGATCCGCGTATACCTATACTTAACCGTTGGCCCAGGTTAGTGTGTACGTTTCGTGTGTTGTCTTCGTCGTCGAACGTCCTCAAAACCGTTGTTTTAAAAAGCTGCGCGTCCTAAGCTGCGCGTTTACTATATTTTATGAATTTATTTGTACAAGCGGCAGGCGATCGGCAGCCGTGAATATTATGTTTTTTTTTTTTTTTTCAATTACGTCGACTCGGGTGTTCGATGTCTCCCCCCCCCACCCCCCGCGTCATCTCGGAATTGCGATGCCAAAACGACGCCATTAGTGTTGTGCTTGAGTACCATTTTCGAAATATCGTAATTTTTATTGTGGACGGCTGGAGGTACGGACCACGATCATCTCGTCAAAAAAAGGTCCATCAGCGGTGCACGCAGCCACTGATTATCATTATCCGACGGTACGCGTGACGGCGAATTTCTAACTCTTCGATTCTTCTCGTTGTCCGCGGCATATCGTATATGGACGTAATATCTACATTTGTATTTTGTATTTTTAAAACTGTCGTGTACGAGCATAATGCTCGTAATAATTTGTTTATACAATATTAAATAAGCGGATATCGAACGATTTTTAAGTGGAGCAAATATATTATACAGTTTTTTTTTTGTTAACTATAATTGTCCGACATAAAGTACCCATTACCAAAACAAGGGGCTATGTTAAAAACAGAGGATGCAGTCCGCCCCTCAAAAGACGTCCCTGCGATAGGCGCGTAAAAGGGTCTCGCGCGGCGGAAAACCTACCGTTTCGACGCGATTGTGCGACCAGTGGCGCAGGAACTATTTTTCACATGGAAGGACGGAAATGTAGCGGGTGAAACTATGAGTCTCTTTCGCCGAAACCCATCAATCTCCTCATCCGTTAACTGCAATACACAGGAGGGAGCCAATCCCCCTATTATTTGTTCCATTATTTTAGTATATTAAATATTTTTATTTTTGTAATTAGTAAATAATAATTTTATTGAAAATTGATTCGTTTTTGTCGTATTATCACAGAACTGTGGTATTATCTACATTGTATTTGTGGGGGACATACGTTTGCTCCTCCATGTTTTACACCGAACGGCCGACTGTCCCCTTGTCCCTCCCGCACCTGCGCCACCGTGGGGTTAAATAATCGTGATTAAATTTTTTTTTTTTTTAAATTACAATACGGCGCGACGACGTTGGACAAAAAACCGACGCGAGTTATTATTTCGCGTGTGTAACACAACCACTCTGTACGTACAACGCGCGGCACGACGGTCGTCGTACGCGGCTGCAGCTGGTTGGGCTGCCCCTGGTGGGGTGGGAGACGTGTATTATAAAAAACTCCGCGAGATATAATAATAATAATAATATATTATAATGCGCTGTATACGGGCGTGGAGGATGGAGGAGGGGGTGGCCGAGCTCGGTCGGGTGTCCCTCTCCGTCGACTTTATTCGCGGCGTGCAGCACCGCTCGCGACAACACTTGCTCTTTCTCTCCGAATATACCTGTGTGGTGTGCTGCTGCTGGTGCTGGTGCTGTTGGTGCGCGCGTGTTGACCGCAGCAGCAGCAGCGGCGGCGGCGGCGCTCGTCGGTGTTTCGTGTCGGACTGGCGGCCGGTGCAGAGAAACCGGTTTCTCTCTCTCACTCTCTCTCTCTCTCGGGCTCTCCTATTCCTCTTCAACGGACGACGATGGTATAAAAATATCTCCCTACCGGCCAAGGCGATTCGCGCGGTTTCTACGCCGCCGCCGCCGCCGCCGTTGTTGTTTTATTATTGTTATTATTATTCCCTCCTTCGTTTTCGTTTTCTCTCCCACCGGCCGCGTCGGAAGGCCCGCGCGAGGAGCGGCTATCGAACGGCGCGCCGCGACGACCGACCGGCAAACGACTTGGATGCTGTATACAAATGTCGTACCGCCATCTGTCGTCGTCCGCGAACGCGCCCGGTCCACGGATAACCGTCGGTGTACGTTTCGCGCTTCACGCGCGCAAAACGTCTCACGACGACACTGAAAAAAAGGCCGAAACTAGCGGAATTGTTTTTCTCTGACTCCGCAGCAGTGGTCCCTTTTTGTGCGGAATCGAATTTTTTCACTCCTGCTCGCCACTCGAAAACAGCTTCTCAACACCGATTCGATAGTTCCGTCGAACGGATGCGCTTTGCACGGCCGAGTTGTAGAGTAATTTCGAATAAATTTATTTTCGCTTTACAATCGCGTCGAAAATAAAACGAACACGATAACGCGGTACAATATACAATTTTAAAACGTACGTTATAGTTGTATGCGCAACGAAACTGTTTGGAATTCAATTGGGGAAAGAAAAAATAAAGGGCAAACATTCGGAGACGAGGTAAAAAAAAAAAAATTCGCGAAACGGCAGCGATAATTCAAAGAGAATTATACGCGAGGGGAAAAAGTAGAATATTGTACGACTTTATAAAAAAAAAAAATGTTATTTTTATTAATACATTTTCTTTTCTTTTTTTTTTTTACTCGAAATATTATTTTAATTAATTATTTTTACCGTTAGCGTTTGTAAATAAAAATCAAAGTGTATCTATACTGTATGCAGATGTACACCGGTACATGGATATAATATATGTCTTGTGGCTACTGGGATTTAGTCAACATATGGAACGTCAAAACAGCAACGGTTTCGTTCATGACGTAACTTTCTCGGTTTATGGACGACAAATTTTCGAAATGACCGAACAGCCACAATGCATAGGTATCCGTGTCAATAGTAATCGTTTTACGGACATTTGGATGCACGTTTACTATAGTAACGTTTACGAACCCAGCATTTTTTAGGTCCGAACCAAACTGTAATCGAACTCCGAAAAAACGAAAAAGAAAATATTTTGAAGGACACAAATTTTTGAAATATTTAAAGCAATCGAAAATACTCGATAGACTTAAATGAAATCAGTTATTAGCTAATTATCAATTCGTAAAATTAACAATAATAAGTTATTTAAATGTTCAATTAAAACTCTGAAAATGCTTATTTTCGATTGTTTAAAATTTTGAAATTTCGTTTTATCGATTGTGCACGTATAGAATTGAAATTTAATATTAACAAATTCATCCCATTCTATATAAAACATGAAACCATTAACAGTAGAACAAAAATATTGTTATTTTTAAAAGTTTCTGTGAACCCCCTCCCTCCCTCCTCATCAGAAAAAAATCGTATATACGCCCCTATTATATTATATTATGTAATAATAATAAAAATAATAATTTTCATTGTTTCCACGGTAAAACTGCTTGTACAACGTAACAATAGTAATCGTAAAAAATGTTAATTGCCAAGAAAAGTATAACGCGATTAATAAAATCTGCGCAACGATAACTAGATCCGCGTTTTCGCAAATATTTTTATTTATATTTTTACATACGACGCGTTCTCAACCGTTCGTTTACGCCTATTATTATTATTATTATTATTATGTTACGTTCGATGAAATCGTACGTATTATAATTTGATAATAAAAAAATAAATAAAAATTTGTGTAAATTAGCTGGCAGCGGCAGTTCTCGTGTCACGCGTTCGTACGCCCGCGGATTTTGTTACGGTTACACATATTAAACATACGCGTGTTACAAATAAATAAATAATAATAATAATAATAATAATAATAATTCGTATCATATAAAATGCGTTATAACAACGCGTATTATGTCAAAATATCGTCATAATAACAATTATTATTTACATATAGACTATTCTGCTAGCACATTGCGTAACCTTTTCGTATAAATAAAACGTATTGTTCGACATTATATGGCGTATAATAACGATTCATATATCGTCGATATATCATCTGTTCTTAACGTTTGTAAATTGATGTCAATTTCAAAAGGAACGCGTTGCAGCACGTGGGGTCGCGCCCAATGTGAATAAACGCGACATTAGTGACACGTGAATTACAACGCGTTTAATATAATAAATTAATTCGCAATTATTGAAAACACGATAGTTTTACGGGAAGCGCACGCGTGGACGAGTGCTATACGTACATTATTCGATATTGGTGCGAAACGACTTGGAATTCTGTCCGAAAACACCGTACGCTGCTGTTGCAGGAGACGATTGAAATCATCGCCAGCGTGCGAGATGTCGACCAAGAACGTATTGCGCAGTGTTTGGAATACACCGCGAGAGAAAAGAAAATCTTTAATACCTACTGCAGGCGCGGAAAACAACAGTTGCAATCGGTGTAGACGTTTTCGACAAAAAAAAAAAACAAAAAAAACCGCTCCGTCAACCATACGTCTGCGGGAAAGCGTTTGACGTGAGCGAACGACGCGTACGCGTTTCTTAAATTATTTATTTATTTTTTGGTCCAAGGGACGCGTAGAAGAAAGAGGGCGAAAAACGATACGTACCTACTACGAGTCTCTCTCGCAACGCGTTAGAAAGTATATAAAAAGTAAGTGAATGACTTCTAAATTTTACTTTATGCACCGATCTGTGTAAAATTCCATACTGCGTATATTTTTACAAGCGTTTTAGACTTTTAGCGTTATTTTTTTATTTTTTTTTTTGCTAATACGCGCCGTTAGTTTTAAATTATTTAGCTCCGGGGGGGGGGGGTTTACAAATCTCGCGACCATATGATAGTAAGAGAAATATCGACATTGTAATGTATTTTCAAGACAAAGTACTGGCGAGCAAGCAATGTATTGTTACAACTGCAAATTATTCTACTTTATAATATGATATAAATGTAAGCGACATATTATGTAACAGCGATTCGAACAATATTTTGTTAATGTCTTGAAGAACGCGATCATTCATCTGTAGAAACAATATAATGTGTACGATTTTATGTCTATCACACACACACACATACACATTCAATAGCGCTTCTTTTTTTTTTACATCGTATGTTTCATGTATATAACAAAAAAAAAAAAAAATGAATATCGAATATCCCGCACGCGTTTTTTCCTATACAGACGTTTTACAAATGCAACGAAGTTTTAACGTTTTAATAACATTAAAACATGAGTTTATACAATCGGTTAACTCTTGATTATTCACGTATTCGAATTCTTCAATATATTTTTTAATTCAAAAACGAACGTTTGAATAAAACGACTAAACGGACTAGTGAATTATACGTGAATAAGCTTTTGAATAACCGGACGAAAGGAGGAAAAATTTCAATAATTTCAATCTACCTGTATATATATATATATATATATATATATATATATATATATAGTGCAAAGGGATATAATAACGATGATTTTTCGGGATCCTTTTAAAAAAATCGATACGAGTTTATGGAAAAACGATCTGGAAAACGGTGGTGGGCAAGCGAAAAGAATTATCATCATTTATCGAAATAATATATTCGCGCGTAGAATATTAAAACTGTTTGTTTATCGTGTTTCATTATAAATATATATATATATATATAAATAACGTTCACAGAAAATTACAGAGACGGTGGTTAAGTATAATATTATCGTATATTCATACGACTGAGACGACGGTAACACAATGAAAATACGCAATTGTATACGACGTTGATGAAAGCAGTCGAAACTCTCCGCAGAGAACCGAGAAAAACCGTTGACAGTGTTTCGCGCAATAATAGAATATTATAATAACAGTCAAGAAGAACGGGAATAAGTTCAGTAGATTCACGCGTTATATTATTGTGTGTATACATATTATTTTATGCGTAGGTGGTGACAAATTGAGCATGTAAAATATTATTATTATTATTATTATTATTATTATTACGGTATGTATTATAATAATATTGAAGAATTTCCTACTCGTACCTATATAATATTATGTATCCGAGCGATAAAACGAGAAAAATGCCTCCTCCTTCTCTGTAGCGGTATATTATATGACGACGTTTCACCGTCTCCGTCCAGGGATACGAAGTTTCCTCCCGAACAGAGCAAATAACGATGTCGCGCGTTTAAAGATTAAAAAAAAAATCGATTATCGGAATTTATTTAATAAAACAAAAAATGTACGTTGTACACGTATCGTATAATATATTATATGCACAAGAACGGGCGAATAATAATAACAATAATAATAATAATAATAATAATAATAATAATAATAATAATAATAATAATAATAATAATAATAATAATAATAATAATAATACTAATAATAATAATAATAATAATAATAATAATAATAATAATAATAATAATAATAATAATAACTGCGTGCGGTTATCAAATTCAGTTTTCTATATACTCGTATATATATATATATTTTTTTTTTTTATAAAATTATTTACATAGAGTAGTAAAAATTCGAAAGACGTTTTCGTAAAAAGTATTCTCTCAGCAACAACCATGATCGGCCCCCTTACGGGAAAAAATATTGATATAATATATGTGGGCTTGTAAATACGATACCATCCCTCATAATATTTATTATAACATAAACTGAGGATTTTGTTACATATGTGTATTAAAATAATATCGTCTGTCCTGCCCGTACATCGTAATATTACATTCAATTACTAGTTCCGAGGCGGTGAGCTTACGTAGAATTTTTGTGAAAAAAAAAATTTTACATTTAAATACTCGCTATTAAATTTCTTGAGAAATCGGTGTTTATCATATTTGAAATTTATTAATTTTCGACATTAAATTTGGATAAACAAAATTTTTTTTTTTTAATAATTTTTTCGTATCCAATAGTATTTGTAAACAATATATTGACCGAATTATAGCGATTTTCAATGAATAAGAAAAAAATCGTTTTTGTTAAATTTGAAAACGTTTCACGTGACTTGGCCAATTTTAAACGTATAAAACTACGGTTTATGCGTTAAAATTGCTTTCAAAAAAAAAAAAAAAGTTTAATCTATTCGAACCAGTGTCAAAAATAGAAGTTTCCGTTTCGAAAAAAAAAGTAAGTTATTGCATTCGCGCAGAATTCGTAAATCTAAAAATATTCGTATTGTCATAAAACTAAATACTTTTATATATTATACAAAAGTTTTAAAAGTAAAAATAACTAAAAATTTTAATTTATGATCCTGTAACACATTTGTCGGGATACCATTTATAATATTTATATGTATACTTACCGCTTGCTCGCGGAAGTAAAGCAATATTATTATATTTTAATCGTTTTAATTATATAGACAAATAAAAAAAAAAAAAAATGAAAAAAAATTAGCAAAACGTCAATTCACATAACCAACTTCAACGGAATTGCTTTACACAAATCTCCGCGCGAAACGCTGTCAAAGACCGGGTTATACGCGTTTCCAATGGTTTGTCGACGAGTATAGTTTTTACATTTATTTTATTTTACGACAACCGAGAGATTGTATACAAAGTATATAATTTATATCTTCTTAGAGTCTAAAAAAAAAACTGTTTAAAAAGATTTTTTTTGCTCTTTGTACCAAATCGTTTCTTTTTTTTTATAGGTACGAAAAAGTCGTTATAATGCATATTGTTTATAACGACCGGCGAACGTTTCTTGCGGATAAATCGCCCGTAGAATATATTTTATTACTGGTTAAAATATTATTATTATTATTATTATTATTATTATATTGCACACAACTAGTGCACGTTTCCTCGTATTATATCGGCATACCACGTTTTAAACTCATTTGCCACACTACATAATATTAAATACTCGTACACCTAAAATACGACATTAATACGATATTATTACACAGTAAATTTATTATTGTTATTATTATTATTATTATTATTATTATTATTATTATATGGTTTTGTATACAGTTCAACAGTGCAAAGCAATCAATTTTCCAATAATCGAAACGCAGTTTTTACGCAGCAGATATTTCAACGACCATAAAAACTCATATAATCGATAAAAGTCGTTTTCTTTATTTTTATTATACGACATTGCGAAGTCGTGGAAAATATTTGACGTATGAGAATACGTTTTAAAATGACCCCTGTAGATTGGTCGCATTTATTACTTTTTTTTTTTTAGTACTTATTTAATCTTATTGGTTGTTATTTTACGTGAATTTATTTCTTTGTTTTCTTATTTGGTTTTTAAATATTGAAAAAGTTTTTTGAGATAATCTTTTCCTCTCCAGAATACACAAATTTTATGTAACACGCAATGTAAAAAAGCTCCATCGCTATTTGCCAAATAATCTCGGTTTTGTCAACGATTCGTTGAATCAAAAAACAAATGTGATTATTTTTGATATATATATTCAACGTCTATTCTACGCAATTCATACAAAAGCGATGTAATTAATTTCGACAGATTATGTTACAAATTCCGTTTAGTCATATATATATATATAAAAGCCGTAAGAATATCATAATTTATAGTACCGTCGTGTCTCGTGTAACGTTTGGATTTCGATCATTTTTTCACTTCAAAGAACACGACTATGTCAAAATTTTTATAATATACGTACACAGGAGGACTTTGTCTTTGAAGTAGCGTTTTTAATTATATCTATTATAACAAATACAATTTAAGTTATTCTACTGTAAATGTACGATTTTTTTTTTTTTTTTTTAAATGGCGTTCTTGAAATATATTCGAGTAATTTTAAATTAATATTTTATTTTTCTTGAAATTCCATAAAGACGGGCGTGTAACGTGTCCTGTTAGGAAATACAAAAAAAAATTTAAAATTAATCAATGTTTGCTATTTAAAATTGGAAAATTCAAAAGTACAACGAAACCGGTAAGAAAATCTTTCTTGGGAAAATAAATGGAATCTGATAGAAGTGTAAATCGTGAGACACGTTTTTTTCTTTTCCCCCATAAAAAGAAGTCTCGGTACCGTCGAGGTTATATTATGTTGCGCCTTTTGGACATGACGACGCGACCACCACACGTGTGTCGCGTTCTATACTTGTCTGTTGTGTTGTCTACACGTCGGGCGTTGTGTATGTTATGTTGCGGACAAAATTACTTTGTAGGCGCACGCACATAGCATCTAAAATAATATAGTTATTTCTTTATTACGCGATCGACGGCGAACGCAATTCCGATTCGTCACAACTTCAAGTATAGATAACGTTCCGGTTTATTCACGAAAAAAAATAAATAAATCGATTTCAGTGCGTATCGTTTCGTAAACAACGGTTAGGTTATTCTTAATATTTTTATCTTGTTGTTGGGATATTAATTTAAAAAATTATAAAAAAAAAAAATATGTACTGGAAACAGTCTTTAACACTGTATCATCAAAAATGCCGAATTTGGTGAAAATATACGATTTTCCAAAGATAAAATACGTCGTTTTGTGTTCTCAGTTTTGTTTAAGCGGGGAGAAATAACATTATTCGATGTTGTCGAGTTAAAAAAGAAAAAAGCGAAAGAAAACAAAAATACGAGTTATCTCCTATTTACAGAACACAAAAGATGTGGCCCGTGGACATAGGCGTCACCGAGTAGTATCGAAGGATATCATTTTGCTACTCTCCCTCCCCCTTCAAAAATATTTAAGACTTTAAAAATATTTTAGACTTTAAAAATATATTCCATGTTTATTAATTATTTCACTCTTGGCGAAAATGATTGGTTTTTATAAATGTGAATTGTGATTTGTGTAATAATATTATGAACTATAAAGTAGAATTATTATGGTCGAAACAATTTTTAACTGTCGACGGCATCGTGTGCACGAACACAGACTATCTATAACTTGTGTACTCGCATTGTGTCCAAAATAATTATGTTTTGAGTTAAGACCAATTAAGTGTTAACTAATGATAACTGATACATTTTTTTTTTTGTGAATTGTCAATTATATCAATATTATCGCATAATGTTATACGACATACATCGGCAAAATGGTCAATGATTTTTTTTTTTTTTTAATTTATCATTCAATTCATTATTTATATTTTAAATAGATATTTGAATACTCTTAAATTCAATATGTTAATGTATATGTTGTTTTTAATTAATATGACAGTTTTATAGTTAAAATAATAATACTATTATATTTAGTTAAAATTTTAAATATACAAATGCTTTTTTATTATAAAAAAATGACGATTTAATCTATAAATTTTTTTTTTTCATTTTCTAAAAATAAACGCAATACAAAATTTGTTGTGGAATTTTTTCTTTTTTTTTTGCTACCCAAGAATTTTTACTCTAGCTAGTGACGCCCATGCCTGTGGCTACATACTTCGAATCTCAGTTCGACAAGTGAATGTAAGCAAAATTTCAATAAATTGAATTATATTGCCCTCTTAAGAGTTTTATTAAATATCAATACAGTTTTTGCCACTTTTTTTCTTAAATATGTTCAACAATATGTTCGTCTGTTGTTAGATAAAGACGAGCTAATCGAAAACGGGACATTTTTTTTTTTTGAAAAAACAACAAGACATTGTGGAAATTAATACAAAACGTAATTACTAAAAAATTTTTTTTATGATTTTATTCTTTATAAAATAATGGACGGTTTGGATAATTTCAATAAAGGACGTTGTCTTTAAAAATAAAAAAAATCTTTTCTTTAGCAACAAAAACAGAATTGTATTGACTTCAAATATTTGATAACGAGAAAGAAAAAAGCTAAGTTTTAACTAAATGTCCCATTTGAAATTTGGTTCTGTATCTTATGGCCTTCTTCCATTTCCAGCATTTATGCCGTTGTATATAGTCGGTGACTAATTAGGAAGGCGCATTTATTTATTGTACTATATTTAAATTACAATTTACACATTTTAATTATAAATCAACATTTATCCTACTGTTCATTCCTCCGAAAGAACCAATTAATAAATAATTTAAATTGTCGTTTTTATTATCAACATGTTTCGAAAATTTTCATTACATCTTAGACTAATCATTGCGACAACGAGCCTCGGGATAAGGTAACGCGTAAGATGGAAACATTGACGAAACTGAGTGCAACGCATGAAATTACATGAACGTCATAAGACACTTTCTTCTATATTCGTTTAAACAATAAACAACTTCTAAATACACCATCATCACTCTTTCGACCATAAACTCAAATATCAATTACAATGACCTGTAGATTCGCATCAGCAACTGTTTGTAAATTTAATGAAAAATAATACTCATAATTACGGTACATCTATGCCCGTATTAGCTGGTCAACATATTATATTATGTGCGCTTTTCATACTGAAAACACCATATTTATTAACAATTTCTCGTTCTTAATTGTTATCAACGTCTTAGTAGTGCCGTTTTTCCAAAAAACCACCCGTGTTCATTTTAAAAATAATATTAAATTAATTAAATATAATAACTCGATGAATTTTTTAACATTATTTAAACTAATTGCTATACACGCAAAATCGCATACAACGTTAAAAATCGCTAAAACGTAATAGTATGCAAAATCGCGTTTCGTCTAGCCGTAGACTTGAGTTGTTTCGTCACCATCCGTTTTAATGATAAATACAATTAAAAATATAATGCACAATAATATTAAAAAACTAAAATTTTAGAGTGTTTTTATTATTTCGGAAACTTTATTCACTATTTTTATAGATGTTTTTAAAAAGCACACAAAAAAAACTAGAATTTTAAAAACTTATATCAATGAAAGTATTTGGTCATATCGACGAATTAAAAAAGTATTATTTTAATTGTAAAAATTATGAAATCTCATTACTATCACAAATTCGTCGATATTCGTAAAGTCCTCTCACTATACTCTGTGTCTGTGTTATAATAATATTCGTATTATTTTCGATTTGGCAGAAAACGACAGACGGGTATTTTCAAATTTTTTCAAGATATTATTATTATTATTATTTATTCAAACGCATAATAATTCCCATGAAAAGTTACTCGTGTGAACGTATTTTGTTTTCTTCTAAATTAACCATTGTGACGTCTAAACTCAGAAGCACAAAGACACGAGATCGTTTTTTGAATTCATTTTTGTTGAATAAAATCAGCCGTGGAAATTAACATTGGGGAAGTTGTAAAATTCAAAAACCTTCGTGTTGGCGAAAACGCGACTTTAGTCTTAATTGTTACATACGAGTATAGTAGTGTTTATATTAATTATATTTTTCTCTTTGCAGAGACAAAATCATTATAGGAGTCTAATTTTTTTTTTTGTGTATTGCGTAACCTGAACATGCTGATGAAGTCTCTCTGAACACGCCTATGTTCGTGATAACTGATAATAACGATTGTATCCGGTGTCTTACGCCGCGGAATCGGATGTCTTAGCACAGACGATTTCAGTATAATTGTGTTTAGAACAATTTGGATTGTTAGTAATTTCGAACGAGTACTATAATTTTGTCCGGGAGAACATAGGAATCCCAGTATTATTGTGTACACACTAATAATAATTATCATATTATAAAAGAATAGTTTTATTTACATTCCATAGAATTCTCGACTTGATCTTCTTTTAAACGCCTCCAGCGTGTCGCCGCGATATATATTCCATTCTTTTTTTTTTTTTTATCTCCCTACCGTACACATTTACAAAAACTCTATGGGTTTAAGAAATGAATAATATTTAAATAATTGTAGGTACGTACAATAACAAAAGGCGATCAAAATGAAATGCAATAGATTAGAGTTACCAGGTATTTTAGACATAATATATTTGGTTAAAATTAACCTCGTACTGAAATTTTAAATTTACACACTAAAAATTATTATATCGTATGAAAATAATCCAATTTGTAGTTTTTTTTTCTTCTAAATTTAAAGTAATAATTCTAATAATAAAAATAATAAAACGATCTCAATCGATATATTTATTACATTTTTATAGTAAAGTTTTTCTTCTTCAAATTTTCACTAACGCATATTGGAAATTGTACAAAATAAAATCATTTTTTTATACGACTGTCTTCATGCCACATTTCATCGTCAAATTTTCCGTCCACTTCATTATAAATAATATAATAATAATATGACATTTTTTTCAGTACACTATATTATACTTATACTTGCATATCAGAAAAAAAACCTTCGAAGTAATAGAAAAATCGTGTTACGCTTATGTGTAACAATTCGAGTACGCGCAATTTTTAAGTAATTGATTTTTAAAGCTCGGTTAGAAAAAAATTAGCGAGAAAAGACAAGAAGCGTTTTCAAAAAATCAAGAATAGAAGAAGGGCGAAAAATTGAAATGTTCCCTTATCCCAACATCCGAGTTACTTCCCAGTGGCCTCTATCCCTTTACACTGGGGACGGATTGACGTTTTATATTTTTATCGATCGATAAAATTATATTATTATTGATTTTCGTTCTAAGACACGATGTTGGAAGGTACAAACGGAGGATTGTACGAACCGTTTCATTGTCACGCATTATCATCGGACGTTCTACACAGATATTTTTTTTTACAGGCGTTGCGTGTTATTATAATTATCATTATCCATGCGTCTAATTGTTATGTAAATAAATTACGAGTATTGTAAATAAATAATTAAATAAATATTTGTGCACGGGAGTATCGATAAACTTGACGATTGGGGGATAAATATTATTTTGCTACGTCGTTCAGATTAAAATACCGAAATAATAATAATAATATCGTAGCACGGTGTAGATAATAAAATAATATCGCCTTTTCCGTACGCGATACGTTATATTATTATATCCTGTATAAAATATATTTTGTATTTGTTATCGATACTGTAGTGTTGCGTGCGTTGATGCGAAGGATAACGAGAAGTAAAAAATGCTGATACAAATAAAGCGGTGTCGTAGCAAGTTGGGCGAAAAACATGGTTGCATTTTTCCAATAAAAACATTCCGTATTCCACAAAATAAAATACACGGTATATTATATTCAATAAAATAAATACTCTTAATGTAGAGAGACGTTTGGGGTCCGGATATTTTTCCGAATTTCATTTGTGTATTAATTTACAACAAAAACCATCAATAAAATTAAACACATTTTTTTTTGTCTTCTGGAAGAAAATTGTTTTTTTTTTTTTTTGTTTTTATTATACTTCCATATAATTTTATATGATTACAACGAATAGAAAATAAATACGAAATGAAACGGTGTTTTTATCGTTTGACAATTCATGGTTGGTGAAAAGACACAGTGCGCGAATCAAACGTACGCAAAACTATACGCGACGTTTCCAATTCCAATATAAATATATTTATGTCTCTTAGAGAACTAAAATGAATACAACAGTGGAAATAATGTCGAAATATGCGGTCGGAAAGAAGTCAAAAAAAAAAAAAAAAACAAACGTCATCGGTAATAACGAAATTATTCACGAGGCGTTCGATTATTGTGAAACGCGCGTTTAATATATATAAAGCTGCTTGCATAGAATTCTATGCAAGCAAATAATTCTATTTAGAATAGAAACGGTGTCGTCGGGCAGAAAAACCGCGTGAACGCATAATATTATTTTATAATAAACATACAAAAAATATCCGGGGGAGCCTACTGTACGAAATATTATACCGTTGTTTTTAATAGTCTACGCATATATTATTATTATTATTATTATTATAATTATTATAATAATATGTAACGTCGTCGCCACGATTGTTGTTATTATAATATTCGGTCAAACGGCCTCGTATACTCGTATATTTAAATAAAATAATAATAAATACACTGGACCGGCCGCCGGGGACGGACGGACGTGTGTATCGTATTGAATGTTTTTTCGAAAACGCGCTTATATTATTTTTTCCGACTTGCAGCAAAAGCGACTAGTGTTTTCGAGTGCTCTCCACAATTACTGCAATACTACACACCTATAGGCCTACTATGGGTCAGCAATATTACGCGTTTAAAATCCGTACACCTATACGATTTATACTACTACTTTCGCTGTGTTGTTATTATTATTATTATTATTATTATTATTATTATGGTTATTTTGCTTGTAGGAGCTATAGAAAAGACACATCGATTTGCAGGCCGGTTATGGGCGTGCGTGAAATAAAATGCGTGTGCGTAAGAATAATAGACGAATTTTTGGACTAGCGCAGGTCATAAACTATGAACGATTTCTGTTGTTCGATAATATACAATTTTTATTTTTATATCACAATCATATATGCAGGTGAGCGTAATATAATAATAATAATTACAACGTCGTCGTAGTGTATACTCTCGTAATACGGCGAGGCAATCAAAAGAAGTCGACGAAAAAAAAAATCATTTTTGCTACGAACAGTTAGGTCGTAGAAAACAAAAGCCGAGCCTTTGGTAATGGATTTTTTACATTAATCGGTCTTTAAACCGTATCGTCCAAATCGGCAGACAGATATTCGATTGCAGATATCGTTTAAACGTTTAGACATCAATTAATAGCAACCGGAACGGATTATGTTCGACTCGATATCGGGCAAGAAACGCGTGTGTACTGTATCGGATAGAATATACGAAATAAAAAATGAAATCATACTGCATATGTAATGATCGTGAGGCCGGGTATACATTGGTATGTAGTATACTAGCTTAATATTTTTCCTATTTACTCTACTCTACTAGTGATTTGTTAGAGAAGAGTACAGTTGACGTATAACTCAAAGGCAAGTTGAGTGTATTCTACTATACAGATTTATATTTTTAATACTCTACTGGTCATCATCGAGTGTTTAATAATAACGGTAAAGTATTGATTCTACTCTCATACTACACCAAATATTCCACCAATGTAAACCCCGGCCTAATGGATATATTATGCAATATCAAGAGGACACACACACACATACACACAGGTTATTTTTACCAAAAAAAACTTTTTCGCTCGCGGGAAAGAACATTGTAAAACATTACACTCAAGACGTCTGATGACAACTTTACCAATGTAGAGATGATAATAAACAGTGGATTTTAATGTAGTAAAAAAGTAATCTCGATTGCGTAATGCCTGAGATACCTATTTGATATTTTCTTTAAATGATGTAATTTTAAGAATTTAAATCGCCGTGGATTTTATAACAACAACGAACGCATGCCTGGTTCGAGCACTTAAATACGCGTAAGCGAAATTACGATTTGCCGCCTCCTCCTCACATAGAATAATTTTTAGATTCGTATTTTTTATTACACGACACAATAATAGGTAGGTATGTAATAATTTTTATAAAAATCATGATATTACATTCATACATGTGCCTATGATGTCTACCGTCCGAACCGAGACTGAATGAACATCGTGATTAAGGTATTGTAAAATACGTTCGTTGCAGACACGAGAACACTTGTCGAATCGCTTTGAAACCTCCAATGTACGCAATTAATATTATTATTGTGTAGCACACATCCGAACGATTTCCACGAGATACGATATATTTCAATCGGCGAAGGATTACGCAATCGAATCGCAGAGAAATGAGAATAATTTTTGTAATACACTCACCTGCCTACGCGCGCTAATGTTATACGAGTATATTGTGACGCGTACGTCCGGCCGTATTGCGCATATTACGAAGGATTTCGTAGTACTTTGAGCGGCGCGTTCTAAATGGAAACGGTATTGGAAGCGGACTGTATCGGTTAAATAAAACGCACGTGATATTGCGTTTGATTTTCATTTGCATAATATAAATCCGTAGTGCCGACAGATTTTTGTGGAGGACCTCCGAGTATTATATAATAATTATGGCAAAATATTATCCGGTTTCGCTTGTTTTAAAGTTTAAATTATTATTATTATTATTATTATTATTATTATTATTATTATTATTATTATTATTATTATTATGGCTGATTGGCAATGTACAAATTTATACAACATCGATTCAATTTCGAATTCGAATTGAATTTTATGTGATAATCAAATAATAATAATAAGGAAAAAAAATAATGATTTTTTTTTTATGATATCGCTTCTGTTCTTCTTCGGAAAAAAATGTGCAGCAATTCCAAACGATACGGCAATATCGATGAAATGAGAAATGTTTTTATTGTGTCACAGCTGGTGAATTCGAGAAACATATTATACGTTCCTATCATTTTGATCATTTATCGTCATAAAATAAATAATTTTTGAATATTTGAATGCACTACAAATATTATCCGATCTATTGATGTCGAAACTATTATTTGTTCGTGTTATATAGTTCTCTATCGAATGCATCACATTTTATTAGCGATATTTACACATTACCGTTAAAAATTCAATCAAAATCCAATGCCTTATTCGATATTGAAGCTTAACTAAATTTAAATAGTCACCTTAGTACCATACAGGTTATAGCAGCCGATCGTGAGTTATTGTTCAACAATATTTTATTATGAACATTGAACACACAAAACATTTTGTGAGAAATACAAACACGCTGCCCGCGCAAGAAACTTGTTGTTTCTTCTTTTGTAAAAGCGATACCCATCGGATTCCATTCAACCCACTCTCCTCTAAGCACTTCCCCCGCTTCACCGGGCACGAATATGAACAAAATGTAAAATTTTCAACGAAATCGATGGAATGGTTTTTGAGTCTGTTGTAGGTCTCCTTAAAAAAAAAACTGCATTTTATATATATATAGAGATACGCGGTATAATTATATAATATCGTGGTCGTCATAGTATCTTTTTGGACTGAAGTCCTCACGGTAAACCATTTGTGTACAATAGACAAACAACTGATAAGGCAGCGTGGAGGCGTACAATAATAATAATAATAATAATAATAATAATAATAAAGCTATTATAGCTAATGTATCGACTATAATAAATAAATAACATATATATATATATATATAATCACTTATTATAATACTCATATATATGTTCTGTAATTTATGTAATTTTCAGCAAGGGTAAAAAAAAATGGCAACACAGGAAAATCGCACCTTATATTACATTATGAATTATAATTTTTTTTATTATTTTCCGTAGTAAAAATACAAAACAAAAATTGATTAGTGTGTCAAACGATCGAATTTGCGACACGTAGAATATTTTATCGTTTATTTACCGATATGCGCAACGGTTGTTAGTTAAACTGATCAAATTGTAATCACAGTGTAAAGTAATAGGCGAAACAATCAATATATTTATCACTTGATTCTTCGATTGATAATGTTTGATTCGTGTACTATTGTATATAACCCAGACGATATTTTAATGTGGCGCTATAATATAAAATGTGTTAAAAATATACAAAAAAAAAAAAAAAAAAAATTAAAAATTTCAGCAATTCATTTGCATTTTATTTTTATTATTTTTACTTTTTTTTTTTTTTTGCACACCTTTCTGAATTCCGTGAACTTGTGTATAAAACTAGAACGCGTAAAAACGTAAACACTCGAAACTCGTGAAGAGCACCTCTTCCGAGTCCGACGGTTTATCATTGTATATTATATCAATTCGTACACACCGAAAAGTGTGTAAAGACATGTGTGTGTGTGTGTGACGAGAGAAGCGAATTCGCGTGAGAGGGATAGAAAAACGAAAAAAAAAATTAATCGAACCACGTGTTGGACTAGAAGTGTGTGGTACAATGTGAATTATTCGACGACTGTGATATACGCACGACAATATTATTTAATAATCGTAACGATGACACGTTATAGAAATCCGTGAATTGTCATTTTACTCACGGAGGACCGCGCCGTTGTCTCGTGTTTGAATATTATAATAATAATACGAGTACGACGATTGGCAGCGGCGCACCACAAATATCATAACGTCTTTCGCTCTGCATTGGCGGCGACGCGTGTATCTGGCAAACGTTCAAAAGCCACCGGCTACTACTACCGCGTACACGCTATCCTCTTCGGTCTTTATTTTATTTTGATTTATTTTGTTCGTTGTCCATTTACAACAGCAGCCTTGTTTCATTTCACGCATATGTGACGATTGTTATTTGTTATTGCATTTCGTACACGAATGGATTTCAAATCGTCGTTTTTCGTTTTCGTTTTTTTTTTTTTTTTACTGCATTGCACATATATATATATATATATATACGACAATAGCGACCAATATTTTTGTACACGATTTACACGAAAACAGACGTGTTTTTCGACCACACGCGTGTGTCTTCGTCTTATTCGAGTTCCTATTCGTTTTAGACGTTGGAAATCATAATATATATTCGTATATTTTTTTTTGTTTTTCGTCGATCTATGTACGAAATAATTCACTCGATTTTTTGATGCATAAAAATCAATCGCGGAGATTTCGTTGACCGAGAGGGACGACACCCTATTTCCGTCCTATATTTTTCTTCCAAGTATACGGCGTCGTGACAACTGGCGCGATGTATTTCTTTCGAGTGTATTCAAATCTGTCTACGGTGCAACTGCGTTTCCATAATATACGCAGCCTCGATTTTACTACTGTTTGAAGTTTCAGCTCCATGTAATAAAACGGGAAAAACGCTTCTCAATAGTCACCGATTTTTATATCGAGTGACGAATCGCGCGCGACACTTAAAATACCTTGAGACGATTTGCGGATCCGTTTTCTTCACAACACTCCATACGATTCTAGCGCACGAGCGTTCCCAGTCTTCATCGGTCAACGTACCCAAGACAGGTTATACTATTGACGTTTCTCGCTATTTTTCTGATTCCTAACTCCGTCGTATCATTTGCATATACGTACAACAGCCGTCTGGTGTTATTTATGCGCTTCTCGAGAGAAATAAATCCCTAATCAACGAGAATCATATGGGGCCTCACGTCTCGTTTCGTTATGGAAACATTCTGTTCGCGAATATTTTTCTGCCGTCTCGATCCGCGCATACTGCTATTTTCTTATTCCTCCTCGGATCTCGATCATTAATCAATCATTCCGATTGTTTAATCGGGGACACGTTAAATTAACGGGATGTTACGTCATGTAAATACGTAATATGCGTACGAATTTCTCTAAAAAGCACGAGCGTTTCGTGAATACGTACCGTCGCGACTCTATGTACATATACGTGCAGCCGTCGCATTTCCCAGACTTTTGTATTTAATTGGCGGAAAAAAATGTGAGTTTTTTTGTTTTCTCTCTTTCGGCCACTCGTTTCACGGCCAATTAAATATTAAATTTTAGAACGCGGCGATTCGCTTGGTTTTTTAACCCGTAATATTTTATAACAAGAACAATTAACGGTAACAATTGTTATTATTTTATAATAATGAAAACAATTAACAGAACTGCATTCGCAGTGTATTGTATTCTGTAATTTCGTTGTGCTTATATTATAGGTTTACGCGGTTTATCGCCGGCGGTCCGATTTTCGAACGAAACGGTCAATAATATCGCGCGTACAAAGATATTGTATATTATAGACGTACAGAGGGAACACTGTAATGAAATCGGACGATTGTACGAGAGAAAAAAATAAACGAGTGATTTTAGGAAATTAAAAAAAAAAAAAACACCTAGTAAATGTTTCGCGGGAAAATATTCGGTTGGAACAGAGGGCCCCGGGGCCGACAATTTTCGTACGAAAGTCCGCGCGCGGCATTTCAAACGTTTAACGTATTTCGAATTTCAATGAGAAATGCCGCGTATTCACATCCGTATAAGTTCACGAACAGAACATAATAAACGGCCATAAATAATAAAAATACACTTTATACTATATACAAATATATGCGGCAAAAGACAGATAGGTATATAATTTTTTCGCGTTTATGTACTTTTATCATATTTCTCATATTGATAGTAGGCCGACACTCAATAATTGTAGACACAATAATTGTAATAATTCTTATGTTTGTTTATTTTGACGCGTACCGGAATGTTAAACACGTACGAATTTTTCTATATACATACGAGTATATCGTAAATTTATTATCGAAATTGACATTTTGCGAGTGCTTATTTATTTTTTTTTTTTTTTTTTGTATTACGGTTATTATTTTATATGTAAAAGCCTGTATTGTTTACAGGGCGTCGGTTAGGTTTCGGTGAGAAATTTATGCATTGTAATATCGAACTTTTAGTGCATAACTTTTTTTTTCTTTTTGTAAAAATGTTAATTTTTTTGCGATAATTTTTAGAAATGTCATTAAATTCGGAAGACGGGTGTACCGTTTTGACATTTCCAATAATATTTTTTACCACGGGTAAAATGGCAAAACGACTGCAGTCGGATCCGAGTGGAAATGTAAAATTCGGAGAATTCAGTCACAAGATTAATGCGCACACAGGAACGCGGCGGCGGCGGCGATGCGCGCAGGAAAATATCGCTTACGGCAGGAGCGTACAATAATTTCCTCGGTTTTCTGTACCGATTGCGTATTTATTTTCCTCAAATATACACAGTCCCGGACGTCTTCGTAAATTTCGTTTCTCGTTATCGTTTTCGTTCGGATAAATTATTCCCCGACATTATCCCGTTCGTTATTATGGCGGCGGGCCCGCTATAGTGTTCCCATTCGCTTTACGGGGTGATCGATGTGTGCCACAACGCGGACGACGAAACGGTTCGTAAAGAAGAGAGAGAGAGAGAGAGAGAGAGAGAGAGAGATAAAAGACAACAGTCCGTAATTCTAACTAGCAGTCCGCATAGTTCCTGACCGCGCGTACCGTCGTATTGTATACGACGACGACCGGTGCACGGTGAAAAAAGAACGAAATGGTTACGACGGAGAAAGGAGGTTTATTTTTTATACCTACTTTGTTTTTTTCAATCAATCCATTGCAAAGACGTACCGCGTAGAAATTACTGCTACTGTCCGTCGGCCTTTTCCCCTTTTATCGTTCATCGTCAAAGTGCCGTACGCACGCGCGCGCGCGCGGGTATGTGCGTACTTTGGATAATATTCGCGTTTCCGCGAGAGTTTCGCTTCTGTAAATGGTCAACCACCGGACAAAACCGGTCGGTCGACAGTAGGACCCGGTTTTGGTCGACGACCTAACCTAACCCTCGCTTTCCCTCCCCCCAACCAACACCACCACCACCCACCCACGCCGTGGCCGACGGCCGGCTAACCGGCACCGGTAGTGAACCGCGCAGCGATGAGAAACGCGACGGGCACACGTCGTCGTCGTCGTCGTCGTCCGAGTGATTGAGAGGAGAAAAAACCAACTCGAATATTATTCCGTCACCGTTATAGGAAAAATAAACGTCTGGTGGCGTCGCGCCATAGTAGTTATACATCTATCGTGACGATCGTATTGCGGTGCATACACGATGGCCACGACGCTACACAGTAGTTGTACGAATAGTTCTCTAAATCCGAGAGAGACGGTCGACATTTTTGCGAATTCACGGGCGCGCACCTCCACACCGCGGCGCTTACGAATAATAACGCTGTTATATTCTCCGTTCAAAGACGACACGTCTCGTCGGTGGAAGGAAAAATACAACAAAAAAGAAAAAACATTTTTTTAAAACTAAACGGCCTGTAAACGAGCGCCGCCGCCCGTTCGACGGCGTTTTCTCGTCACAAGTAACGAGTTACGAAATTTTTCTTTTTCTTTTTCTTTTAATCGTATATGTAAAGAGAAAATGAGTTAAACGCGTAAGATACACATAAACAAATGTAAAATAGACTCGGTGGTGCTCGGCCGCGACGTCATAACTGTGTCGATCCCAAACGGGGTTGGAATGGACAGTCTGAAAAACGAGAGTTTTCCACATGATCTGGAATCATATTACGGCCTGATGGCCGGGTATTAAACGTGTATTTTTTTTATTTTTTTTTTTTTTTTTTTGGAAACCAATTCGTTTTGTTTTTTAATTAATATCGATACAGATATAAGTACTCGAAGAATCGAACAATTATTTTGTTTTAAAAATTCGAATGAACAAAAAATAATTTTTTTTTTAAAGTGGATTTGGTATATTAAAAAGCAAATAAAAAAAAACCTGAGAAATTTTTTTTTTTTTTTTGGTATGTATGTTGTGGATGGCTTGGATAAACAACAGTCTTCCGGCCTGGATTTAGTTTAGTTCCCACTCCATGCCTGATCCCTGAGCGGAGTTTTTATATGCTATAACATTTTATATATTTACAGGAAATGAAATAGTCGAAAAAAAAAGCGTACAGATGTTTACGAAACAATAATTAAAATTGTAAAAAACAAGAACAAACAAAACTCGACAACTGCAAGTATAATTTAAAACTAGAAAACCTTCAAAAATATAGAATTTTCTAAATATATTTTTATAAGTGCGATTTTTCGGTCTTTTTTTCGTTTAGACTCGACACGATTGGTAAATAAATATTTCTCAAAACCACGTAGCCCTCATTTTTTGACCTATGAAAGTTTGTGCACTATATATACATATACACTGATATAATAATAATAGTAATAATAATAATAATAATAATAATGATGATGATTATCTTTCAGTTGCGAGTGCATCATTCGGATGCGAATGATTTAGTCAGATATGAGAAATGTGTTTATAATGCGCGTATTATAATAATATTTTTAAATAATAAAATTAGTGTTAAATATTTGAATTTCCGGTACGAAAAAGTTCTTTTTTGTTTTTATTTCAATATTTTCTTATAAAATATTTTAATAATACAACGCTTTCCGATCCAAACCTAAATCACGGTTAAAATATATATGTTTTTTAAACGGTGATTTTTAAAAACCGGAGTTTACCGTCGTGCTACATTATATACGTCGACACGGAAATCGTCTATATAACCTAACCGACATGACGTTTAAAGGAATAATTAAACACATTCGTGGGAATTTTACGATAAGTTAAATTCGGAATATTAAATCGTTAACAAAAAAATACATTGTGGAAATTGTGCAAACTGTCGGAAGCACAACCGGCCTCGTTCGGATGGTATAAACCTCGGAACCGCGATTATTATTATTATTATTATTACTACCACATTTTCTGTTTTACCGTGGGACGCGTAACAAGTATACATATACATATAGCTGCCGTTACGAAGGAGAAGAAGAAGAAGAAACAGCAGCAGCGGTGTACGAAGGGAAGCGAAAAATCCGGGTCACAGGTGTAACGTTCCGGGTGTTTCGCAGCCGCTTCCGTGACGGGACGGGACGGGGGGGAGACTATACGTTTGTCGTCATCGGCGGCGACGACGAACAGGAAACGTTAACGAGCCATCAAAACGCGCCGTGGTTTCCTCGGGGGAAGGTACACGGGGACTTTTTTTCGTAATAAACTCTATGAAAATATATTATAGAACGTATACGGCGGACGTGCCTTCCGAATTTGAAATTTACCGAACTCTACCGACGCCCCCGTAGAGGTTTACATTTTTTTTTTTTTATATCGTACGTACCGCGTGTATAATAATAATAATAATAATATGTACACGGTAGGAGCCACGCGGTGAGAATTTAATTGGTTTCACTTCACGGCCACGTGAATATCATATTCGACCGCCTAATTTCACACACACACATAGTACGTATAGGTGGTAACCGGTCGAGACGATATTACGAATAAGGAATACATTTTATATATTTGTCGAAAATAACGATTTTCCGCTAATAATATTATGTAATCGTTATTTCACACACTTCTTGTACACTATTTTATAGACACGCACGCAACAATTTTTTCGCTTTCTACATACTCGCGCGTATTACCAGTGCCGTAATTACGGGACGACAAGGCGGGATCCTCTTGACTTGGAGGGCCCTTCGGAAATACTATTCGTACACGTGTAAAATTTTCAATTGTGTTTTGGAATCCACATCGTACTGTTGTGATGGCCAAAGTATAAAAACAAAAAAAAAAAAAAACAGCGATCATTTGTTAACGTGATACGTGAGTATAATACAAAAGAATTTAAATTATGTAAAACGAATCGATGCGTTTTGGTAGTACGAATAAGTTGGTATTTTAAAGAGTTCATCTTACGATTTATCCAATGTTTTTGTGAATATTTTAGTTTCAGAACTATCCCTTTGTCTAACCATAAGGGATGTATGAAATTTGCTTCCAGCATTTCCATCAAAAATTTGTCGTTTTAATATTAAAGTAAATATTGACCGATTACAAAATGCATAACCGAGATCATTGTTTCATTCGACTTTTTTCCAAAAACAGAAAAAGAATAAAATTAAGACACGTCCGATATAATAGCAACATAGTAAAATCGAGTTTCGTGTTTACTACAATTTTACGAGTAATATAGGATGATCCGTTTCCACAGAATGACCTACGAGATTAATTAATAATATGATAGCATAATCTATGACATATAGGAATTGTTTTTACAATAAACTAAATTTTAACAAAATATTCATAATTCGATTATCACGTTACCAATATTTACATTTGTTAAAAAATAAAAACAGAAATTTATAAAAAAATAATATTCCCACAAAAAATAACACGCGTATGTCGCGCATTTTAGAACAACTAAAATAGTGATACAAAATCCAATGCGTCCCCCCCCCCAAATAAATAAGTTTTCTGGCTACGACCACTTTAATAATGTAATGATCGGGGAATCGAGTTTTTCTTGGCTACGGTGCTTGATGAACGTTTAGAAGTATCATTTACGCGATCATTTCGATTACTCCGAATTCGAATTATTATCATTATTGCTGTCGGAATGATAATATAATTATATAAGTATAATGTGTCCGGACTCGTTTTATATATTATGTTTTATTCATAACGGAAAACGAATTATTTACTCGTTATTATATAGTTTCGATGTTCATATATGATATATATATATATATATACACAGAGAGAGAGAGAGAAAGCTACAGGTAATTTATGTATAATAAAAGAAAAACATTTTTTTTTCAACAACCATAGACACGATTTTTACATACTGCGTATTCATAAGATTTTATGTAGATCATGTTGTATATACGTATACATACTGCGCTATTGAAATTACTTATTAATTTTTTTTGAGGAGTCGTCTTATAATAATTATTATTATTATTTATATTGCGTATTACGAGTGTATTATGTATGGCTGCACATTAGATTATGTAAAACTCACCGAAAATTAAATAATTTAATATTGCGCACACGCACGATCTATACGAGCTCGGGGGGTCGCGCTCGTTTAATTAAATTCCGTATATTTTGCATAATGTACTCATATATTAAAGATCGGCCGTGAAGATAATTATTTTTTATATTATTTTAATTTCACGCGATTTCTTTGTTAAATTTTTCGTTTCATTGTGGCTATTTCGTATATATATATATATATATATATATATATATATATATATATATATATATATATATAATAACGTTACATTATACAGGCAAATACACACGATTCGACGCTGCCAGTATTTAACGACGGCAGTCGGACGAGACCGGATTTACATCATAATATCATCATCATCTTTATAACAATAATATTATACAATCTTATAATACGAGTATTCGTATTTACAAAGCGTCGAGGTAAAGGAATAATTGGAAAATTATATACATATATATATATATACCTATACACATACGATGTTTAGTAATAATAGAATAATTGTTATTACAAAATGTGGCGATCGATTCGGTTCCGTTATTAACTATCTGATAATTAAAATCGCACATAATGTACCACGCTCTTCATTGGAAAATGCGCAGTTTTCGCTTGTAATTTCATATACTCGCGTATGTGCTGCAGTATACCGGATCATATCGAAACGTTTTTAAAAAAAAAACACCGTCGATCGGCAAACCGATTGTATTATTACAATAATGAACTGAAATTCGAATTTCATGTATTTCAGTGTAGTTTGCACTTAGATAACACAGTTATATACACTCAAACGCCGCGTTTGGTGTAATTAAATGTAATTTTTCGTTAATGTTTTTTCTGGCGCTCAATAAAAGTATTGAGAAAATCGAAAAATGATCACTGTAAAGTAACAATTAGATACAATTAAATATTACATACAGCATACAGCATAAAAAAAACACACACACACAGCTTTGTAAAACCAATAGATTCCTCGATAGATTCCAATAGATTCAGAATCCATAATAATTAACATTGCGTATAAAAAATATCGGTCAATATTCAACATAATTAAATAATGTAATTTACCGGAAAACGTAAACATCCTTATTGGTTCTTACATATTGCACGTAATGTCTAAGTATTTTCGAATTTTTTCCACGAACGATTCCGGACTATGAGCGCCATGAACGAACTACAGACGGGATACAGGTATATCAACATTATATTAGCTGTAATCATTTTTTTATTGGAGTTAATTTTCTATAAACATTTATTTTCGGATATACGTTAGATAAATCGCAGTGTTTCCGCCAGCGTCCCCTCCCAAACCATTTTGTTTTCACGTAAGAACATATAAAATAAATATCCATATGGTGTACAATATATTGATTGCTACAATATTAATACCTGCCGAAATTTACCTTGTTACGAATTTCGTAGCGCAATTCAATATACACCTAGGATTTCAATTAGAAAATTAAGTATTTCAAAACACGTCCCGTTTTCGTACTAAATATATGTGCGATAATTACTCAATACGTTTGTTTTTAAATTTTATAAAAGTAATATTATATCGTTCATTTTTTAAACTCTATGATCGTACCTATATAGCGTTATAGTGTTATACTATATAAGAGTGTACACTCTTCGGATTGTTGAAGAATAGTTCTAGTCGTCTCGAACAGTGGCGTATCCAGGATTCATTTTATGGGGGATGTTTTAAAATTTAATATGCTTATATGGTAGGTGGGGGACTCCACCCCCCCAATCCTCCTCGTATTATATTATTAAATACCGTGTATATAATATATATTATTATATTACTGAAAATGATTTAGTACCTATGTGAATGTACGTGTATAAAACTTTTATACTGTAACTAAAATAATAACTTTTTTTAATTAATAATAACTTCTGTTGGCACAGATAAAGTACCTACTCTCATAGGAATTCGGTTTAATGAGCGAGTTCGGAGTTTTGTAAAATATAACAAAATACGGCCGATTGGGGGGGGGGGGGTGTCTTATCGCCCATATCACTCTTCCCCTAAATACGCCCTTGGTCTCAAACGTTTTATCTTTTAAACACGAGGATTTACTCGGTAACACGAACAGGAGAGACTCTCAATCGTAAATTAAACCTCATAGTGAAAATCGGTTATAGAATGAAAAAAAAACCACATTTATAAATGTCAGAGATATAATATTTTCAATATTTGAACAATAATTTTTCAAAAAAAAAAAAAAAAAAAAACTGTATTCACATCGTTGTGGTCAGGTATATATAATTATATTGTTCATCCTGCCAAATCCATTAAAATATAAGTACATTTTTTGAAATAGAATATTTGTAGGCCGGTCGCGCGCGCGCGCGCCTACGTGTACGTATAATTATTATTATTATACATCTGAACGTAACGCGTGCGCGCGTTTGAAAAATTCGAAAATTCCACGAGTGTCTGAGGGAACGTTTAGAAACGGAATAGAAAACTGTGAAACACTAAATATTAGTACCTAAGGGGGGGATCAGTGCGATATATTGGGGAGGGTGCATGATGCGGCGGTGTACAGAATATAATATTTAATCATCATTATATCGTAAAAAAAAAAAAAATAAGTAAATAAATGTTGTACATCAAATTCCTAACGTAAATATTGAATTTTGAATATACGACTGTGGATAATAGTACAATTAGTAATTACAATTAATTAGAAATATTAAAATTTTATATACGTAAAATATTATAATGTCCAACATCTCGTTAACGCCATTCGTAATATTTTCAACGATTGTTTAAATTTACCGGAATTAAAGGCAACGTGTTTTACGTTTTTTTTTTTTTTTTCTATTTAATAATCGATAAAGTTCATAAAAATTTAACTCGAATTCTATTCCTCCAAAAAGGATAAAAACAATATTAATTTCGTTCCGTCATATTGTTATTATTATTATTATTTTACCCATGTGTGCGAGTGTACATACAGGCACAGAGCTGTCCGGGACAAACGAAATTCGCGGGGATTCCACGGAACACGTGGAAAACATAGATAGTTAATTATTCGCGCGATTCGCGATGAAAAGAAGATCCAAAAAATACTACTCAATCGATGAAAAAAAAAACCCCCGGCCCCCGTTCTAATACTCGTATAATATTTTTTTTATTCGTTATTCGCCGCGGGGTGTGCAATAAATAGTTTTATAACGTTACAAAAATAGAACGTAAAAAAAAAGAGAATTTTTTTTTTTTTTTAATTTTTAATCGTATTTTTTCTTTTATTTAGATAGTGTTCGTGCCACCGCGCCGGTAACGACGAACGTATTAATTTACTTATATAAACGTGGCGGCCGTTTACAAGAAAAATAAAAAAAAATTAAGCGCGCACCGTAAACGACGTTTGCCGGCCGGTATAGCCGTCGGTATTTTCCTTCGGATCGGGGACACAATCCCTTGTATAGCGGTGACGATGATGGTGGTGGTGGTGGTGGTGGTGGTGGTGGTTGGTGGTCTGTGAAAGAGATGGTTCACGTATATAACGACGGATCCGTGGTACCCGTTGTGTGTCGTACTGAGTCCGCCGACCACCGCGGTATTTGTGACGCGGAATGTGAAGGAGGGACGGGGGCGGATATAAAATATACGTGCGCATACCGTCTATCGGCGAAGGCAAGGCGTCGCCGTCGCGTGGGGAATGGAATTCGTTCGTGTACACGGGGCCCACGGACGGCGCAGGCACTCGGGATGCGGCGGCCCCGTGTACGTACGGTAATGGACGATGATGATGATGATAACAACAACAACAATAACAACGACGGCCGGTACACGGTAGCTGTAGAGCAGTTGTGTGCACCGGTCCGACCTCTACCACTGCCGCCGCCATCCGCCACTACCCCGCTGATATACGCGCGCGCCACATACACACCGATACCTGCTGTCGGAGAAAAGACGCGCATAGGCACTCGACCGCCGACGGCAGCGGAGGAGAGAGACGTGGCAACGTCGCCTCGGCACCGAGACGGTGACGGTTACGCGGAGAGAGAACTCGCGGGCCACGCTCCACCGAGCTACACACAATCCACTACTACTACTACTACTACTCGTCTACACGCCACTACCATTGACAACAATAGCCGCCGACGCTTCGCAGCGTGTGCGCATCACGCGAACAGTTACTACGCCGAGTCGTGTAGTTTTGAGTTACACACGCACACACTGAGACGCGCGTGCGGCGAGGAGGACTTTTGGCGAAACTGGCCAAAGGGGGCGTAAAAAGTCGAAATTCAAAACACTCGTTTTTAATTGATTGCCGTCATCGCGTCGCCGTTGCCCCGCGATCGTAGCCATAGTCTATTGCATTTGAAATTTGTACAATGTGCTTTCGGAATCATATTGTTGTTTTTTAAACGTGTCTCGTCTTATATTTCTTTTGTACCGGTCGTTTCAGTTTTGAAATTACGAAAACGTTTTATAGAAACCCTGTTCAATTATATCCGACCGACTTCAAATTTTATTTTTTTGGTTTATTTGAATAAATTTCGAGCCGGCGGCACTTCTCGAAATTTAACAAATATATAATGTAGTTACCCGAATTTCACAAAAAGTGTCGTAATACTTAATTTCAATACATTACGATTTAATAATTTCGTATTTTATTTAACACATATTTGCGTGTTTTTTAGAACTTGTTAGTCATAAAACGTGTTTATAATCTCAGTCCTTCCATCCCTCAAAAAAAAAAAAAAAAAAAAAATAACATTTTCGCTAGCCACGGCCTTGGTCTTTGTGCACGGTGTACGTATTTAAACATATTATTGAAATACGTATTTTATTTACTCCTTGTCCTATAAGGGATATTTGTAAAACGAGTTCGTTCCAATGTGACCGCGCGACGTAAATGGTCAAATTACTTGTCTATAAAATACTCGGAACACGCAGAACGGAACCGATTTATACTCGGCATTAAGAGTGTTTCAAATATCGAGGAAATAGTTTAATGAACAATTGTTTTAAATGCGTGCTTTAGAATTACTCTAAAACTGTATTACTCGTGATTATTCTTAAAAAAAAAAAGATGTTCATACCTAATAATATTGAAATAGCGACGTGTGAACACCGACGGTGACATCGAAGTTCACTAAAAATTATTTTAGGTCGACAACCAAACGGGAAAGTGGCTGACAAATGCGGGAATATAATATCCATTGAACGTGAATTAGCGATAACAATATTAATTATAATAATAATAATATTTTTTGACGAATTTGCTTGAAAAATCACGGAAAGTTGAAATTAATGTGTAAAAATTACATTTAAGATCATACAATGTACACGTTTTATAGGTTTTTTTTATACGTATGTGATTGGCGAGGAAGGAGTTAGTAATTTTTCTCAGAGTAATGTTTCGGAATTGTTGAATTTTGTTAACATTGAACTCTTTTGCCATGCACCTCGCATAATTGGAAACCGTACGTCTCGATATTGGTTTAATAAGTGATTTTTACATAATAATATTTTGATTTTCAGGTTAGTATGTCGAAGCAAACTCCCAGGCATAAGTATTAAGTACAGAACAAGTTTTTTTTTCTTTTACGAATATAATATAGGTACTTCACGTTAATCGTTCATCAAAGATTCGACCTTAATATTTCACTGTGTAGCGGAATATAGGAATGAGAATATTATTTAGAGTGGCGTTTGGAGTGTCGTCGTAAAGGGTGTCGTAAATATCGTGTGCACAGATTTGTTTTGATTAGGTAATAAGAGGATGCTAATAATACGTTTTGTAATTAAGTATCAGAGATATTTTGTACACGGCACGCTTTCAGTGGAAAAATGACTAGGACTAATGCCCGTCTGCTTTACTATAACCTATTCCGAGGTCTAGTAACGTGAAAAAAAAAACGGCGAAAATAATATGTCAAGTGTTTTTTTTTTGTCTTCGAAAGACATAAGCGTAAATCGTCGATTTAGCCAAAGTCGACGACGGTGCTTTGGCGGACGCGAACGACCGGGGAAAAAGATTGTTAAAAACTCCACGGCGTTTTATCCGCGTGACAGGGCGTTTAAGTCTTTGCAGGTAGCGAAAACGCGAGTGGAACAATATAGAAGCTTGACGTGCGTGTGCGTGCAGATGTGTAATTCGAGAAAATATTGTTCTCTCTCGCTTTTTTCTAAAATCCACTGTTTATAGCGGTTAGTGTACACCACATAACCTACACGTATCAGCGGCCAATCGCCACGAATTCGCAAATCACCGGAGCGTAATATAATATTTACCTATCGGGGGAAAAGTCCGTTTTCACGATTGCGTGGTGTTTATTCGATCGCGTTCTTTCATACGAGCACGATATTCCGAAACGGAGAAACGTGATTTTCGATCAATTTGTCTACTCGATGATTTACGGTCGCGTACGACGAGTGTGTACGTACGAGTGCACAGTATGACGGCGGCGGGAATTTTAATATTTATTCTCATTATGCTATAGCGCGGGTGGTAGGTTTCGATTTTAACGAGCCACGCGCGCAACGAACGCGTTCCTTCTCCTCCATCGGAATACTGTGTGAGAACGACCAAAAAAAAAAAAAAAAAAAAATTAAAATATAACCGACTGCCGAATGCGCAGGGCTGTTACCACATGGTGATGGGATTTCCGGATATACACATCACACACGCGCGCGCCTATATGGTAATTATAAGGGTACGTTTTTAAAAACGCGGTGAGAAAAAAACGAAAGAAAGAAACGCTCGCAATGATTCGGTTGGGATATTCGCGGGGTGTAGTAGCATTGCATTTCTCTCATTTCGTCTCCGATATCCGTTTTAAACGGACACGTGAAGTTTTCATATTTCCCTCCTGTTTCCAAGTCCAATAATAACAATGAAGGCACGGAGACATGTTATACACGATGGTTAGCCGCTAATAATATCCACAAAAAAAAACAAAAAAACCGTTATACACGAGTTAATTAAAAAATATATTTTATTCCAAAATTAATATATTACATTTGAAATATGAAAAAACGCGTTGTACTTTAGTGGGCAACAAAAATATGCTACTTTAAATCTACAAAATAATTCTGTATTATTTCACGATTTAAAACGTTCTTTTTTTTTTTAAATATTTTATATATACTCGTATATAACATACAATCTGTATAATATGAGTATTACAATAAGCATGCATACGGATCAATTTTACACGACTCGGAAAAACACGAGAAAAGCAACCACACCCCAATAGTGGCATTATATAAAATGATTAAGTTAGTTTTGATTTTGAATTTATGCGTTAATTACGATTTAAATCTCTACACCGCTTCTTTGTCAATGGAGGCGAGGAGGATTAACCAGGAATGGAGTCGGAACCAAGAGCGGATATTAATGGATTCGTCAGCCAAGATCGCGAAATGGTCTATACAGGATTTAAAGACACGCAAAGACACAACCACAAATGAATATACGTTTTAAAACTATTATCGGCTACCAACCGTCACCCGTCCGAAATACGCGTTTACCGCGGCGGGCATTTATAATTTTATAACAATATATTAAATCATATACACAGTGTTAATAAGCACAATTCGATTTACATCGTTTGAATATCATATTTTCTCTAAAAATAAAGTTATTATTAAAACACCAAAACTATGACGAGCAATGGTAGGTAAGATGATAGCAAAAACATACGATTGCATTGAGGGGCAACCTGAATTTAAGCTGAAATACACACGTTACTGGAAAAACGCTCGCGCCTTGTAAAATGATCGGATTTCGATATTTTCCTTTTTTGTCGGAAAGAGGAAAACCTTTTTCACAGGACGCGTTGGACTTCGATTCTCAACATTTTATTTTCAAAACCTATAATAAGAGTTTGAGTGTGAACAATTTTTACAATATTTTTAAGAAAAAATTTTTTTTTATAAGTTATAATCCAAAATCAAAATCCAATGCGCCATGCGGGAAGACTTTTGTTTTTCTTTTTTCTTGTTTAAATTCCGAAGAATTTGTCGGAATTCGTAACGATAAAAGAAAAAAAAAAGCCTAAAAACGGGGGAAAAAAATAAGCACTTTTTGCGCCCCGTGCCTTCTACAGTAGTACGACACCCTCCGCCTTCTCCAAAAATCTAGTATAATCAGCGTCTGGCGGCCGCGCCCTGAAAAACATTAAAATTCAGCCGTCTGGGTAGATTGTCCCCATTGCCCTCCCCCTCCTAAAGAGGGACCTGATGGTATGCGATAACGGATACCCCATGAGACCGGTGGGGATTGGAACCGGAGAGTGCAGGGCGCGCGTGGTGTGTGTGTGTATTTAAACAATACCATAGATACGTAAAACCGTAGTCTGCGAAATTCCCATTCGGTCTCATCTGTCGTGACGACCGGAACTCGTATGCACACAGATGTACATAAAAAAAAAAGAAATATATAAAGAAAATATAACGGTCTTTCGGAATACAATATGGGCTTCTGTAGAAAAATTTTATCGCGCGGAGTAGTGTGTCGTTATATGGCGATGATCGCGAACGCGTTTTTTTCTATCAAAAACGTATTTTGAAATATTTTTATTGGCTACGTAAAAACGATTTGTTTTTTTTTTTATCTGTCTCTCATACGAGCATTCATATTGAACTGCAGACGAAACGTAGAAATGTTTTGTTTTTGGGAAAAAAAATAATAGACAAATCGTACGGAAACGATATATAAAAAATATATATATAATTTAAGTTTGTAAACTGAATTCCGTTGTCGAAAATACGTCAGGTTTTTTTTTTTTTTTTGTTCAGAAACGTATTATTATTATTATTATTATTATTATTATTATTATTATTATTATTATTATTATTATTATTATTATTACGAACAGTGTTTCGACATGAGGCGGTAAATATTACACGGAGTAATAAACCATTTTGTTCGCGTATTCAAAACAATCGCGTTTTAAGCGTGTCGTCGTTTTAATTCTTTATACTTTTGATATAAACACTATATTCGTTGGTGATTGAAATTAGGTTTTTTTTGTTTGCTCATTCATTAATTTGTACGTATTAATAACCCGTTGCTTTTTTTTTTACGCTTTACATTTTTTCGAAGCGTTTCGTTCGTTCCGCGGTGGTTTTCATTTATATTTTCATTGTTAAAATCCGAATGCGCGAAATACGCATAAAAGTTTAATTAAAAGAAAAAATAATAATAATAATAATTGCTTTGCAATAATCGCCGCGAAACAGAAGTGTTCAAATAGCAAAAAAAAAAAAAAAAAAAAAGAAAAAACTAATAATAAATGCGTAAAGTGTATTCGTACGGAGTTTTCGGGCTCATTTTCAAACAACTTAATTATTGGTCATATTTTAACGATATATGTTTTATGTGAATGACATAAACGTCTATTATACGCGAGTTTTACACCGACAATTGCACTATATATCCATAAAATAATAACTATTTATTATACGCGTTTTTTGAATTAATATACATGTTTAGTTAAAGAAAATATTACACCGTTTTGTCTTACTATAGTATATATATCATATACAATAGCCAACTATGTCAATCTAAGGATATCGTTTTAATATTTTAAATCAGTAATTCTTATACTTTTGTAGTAGGACGATGAAATTTTTAAACCACAGAACCTTTACCAATTTTCTCCCGACTAACCATTTTTGTTTTTGTTTTAAAATATATCTCAGGTTATTACAGGACATTTGAATTAAAATTTTTAGAGCTTCAATTGATACAATTACTCTGGATAATCTTTTCATACGTGCGACCAGACATTTTCAGCGAATTCCGATTAAATTGTATTTTTAAACTACTGTTCGTAGAAATTTCTATAAGTCTGTCTTCTTCCAACTCGATGTCAGCCCGTTCATTCAACGAACATCAATAATTGCATAAGGGTGTCTAATTCGATTTTTACTCGCATCTAAAACAGGAGAGTATAGTAAGTTTCGATAACTCGAGTACAATATATTTTCGAATTTATACTGAATAATTTGATTGTTGCACACGTATGTGCTGTACTGGTAGCGTTGCGGATCCACCGGGAAGCCGTGGATGGGCCACGGCATAAAAACCACTGTTTTTAAATGATTTTACAATTATTAAAAAAAAAAAAAACAAAAAGTATAAAATAATATTACAGTCAATCGTTGTAAATTCAAGGCGTATTAACATTTTATTAGTTAATTTTTCAACTATACAATTAAGAATCCAATCACTTTTATTAACGTACATTTACGTACGAATGTATCGCGTACGATTTATTCAAAAGCGGCAGAACGCGGGTAACAGTAATATTATATTGCTAGTTACTACAATATGGATTTGAATGTCGTGTATATAATACTTTTATCTACGAGTATATATTTGGTACACACGTGTGTCTATCGTTAGGCATATGATAAATAATAAAAAAAAATAATGTACATCTTGTAATCCTTTCTAATTTAACCGAATGTTTTGGGAAATTATTACGAGAGAAAGAGATATGTGGACCGCAGTTGTTACTATTTACTATACTATATATCACAGCACCAAATAATGAGCATCATACGCATATGCTCATTCCATTCGTCGATTCCTCTTATTATTATATTTCCGTTACATAAAAAAATTTTATAGTAAAAATCGTATTATATAACAATTTTCTAAGGTAATTGAAAGTATTATGTAAAAACAAAAATAATTTTCAAAAGAAATCCGACATCTCTGTTATTGTTAAAAAAAAACACAATGTCTAGCGTTAAACAAAAATTATATCAAAATTATTTACGACGCATTTTCGTTGTTTATGGATATCATCTATGTGCGTGTACGTTTTGTCTATAGCACGTGAAAAGTTACGTTACAATCTGGTCACGTATTTTTGCTTAGATTGTTATCTGTACAAAACACTGTCGACAAAAATCTACCATAAAAAACAGGTTTAATTGTTTGGAAAAATGTTTTATTTTTTTCCAGATGACACACGATTATTTTTATTTATTTTATTTTTTACCAAGAACATTATTGTCGAACAACACATTTTTATACGAAAAAAAACTGTATTATTTGTATAACAATTTTTTTTATAATTATATTTAAAACGGGATCAACACACTTCTATAATAACTCGAATTCGATTAAACGTTCGGTGCGAATAAAATGAATATTTCGTAAGGAATATAATAATATGATACTGGACGTTTATATACGAGTTCATATCTATAGTGGTAGAATTTATACGACGTCTTCTGTATACGTGGTGAACAAAAAACTTATGCTTTTTTAAAATTTAATTAAAAACAAAATATTATGACGGGTATGTGAATAAAGTTTGTTTTCATTTGTAACTAATATTATGATAAAATGTCATTTAATTGTGTTTAAAACAAAAACGTATTTTTTCCTGTTTTTTCCTCTTTTCAATCGGGTTCTATAATAATTTACGTTCTCGTCCCGGTACAGGTCACATTATACGTTTCAGAATCGCAATGTCAAAAATCCTTTCGTTACATTGTGTTCGAAAATTTTATTATGTTTACGGTAAACGAATGGAAATTATCGGAAAAATGTTGTAATCGCTTTAAGAACGTGTGTATACACCGATACATTTCGACGTTTATGTAATAATCGGCGTGTATATAATAAACGAACTAACGCGCGGCCGATCGCGCTACAGCAATCGATTCTCTCGTGTAAAACGAATACCAAAAAGAAACTGGTCGACACGACATAATATGCGAATATATTAAAAAATATATCGTAATACAATTATTATAAAATATAATATCGTGATGGACGGTAAAAGAATATTCTATAAGTAGGGTTGACCGATTTTAAAATCACCAAACCGGGACATCATATTATTAAATAACTTTTTTTTTTTTTTTAGTATAGTCAGTATAATTATATCATATAATATAATTTATATGGAAATAATAAATATCCGTTATTTTATTTAAAATTAATAAACCACTACAATTTTTTTTTTATAGAATGATAGAATGACAAATAAACCAGAAACCGTGTCGATAAAATTTAGATAGCTTAATACGATAATCATATAATGATGTAATGATATTATGTACAATATTATTCCATGTCTCGTTATTAAATAATACAATATTAAAGTTATTTTCGCTCGCCTCCCATTAACCGGGACAAAATTAATGACCGGCCGGGACACCGGGACATGCTGTTAAACCGGGACTGTCTCGGTCAAACCGGGACGAATGACAAGCCTATCTATAAGGGTAAATAATTCGCGAGCGAACAGCTCGCGGGGATGAGCGTTACATATCTACGGATAAAAGACGAAATATAAACACGTAGTACCGATTAAAAGAAAAAATTAAGTTGTCAGCTGAGAATTACGCGCGTGTAAACGGACCCACCAGATACAATTACACGGGCAATAACAATAATAATAATAATAATAATAATAATTATTATTATTATTATTATTATTATTATAATAATCTACTTTGTATTTTCGCGCCTGCGGCGAGTTCCGTCCGTATGTAAAAACCGGTTTGGTTTAAGATTTACAGCCATCATTATTATCGGTCAAAGCAAACAAACACTCGAGGGGGTCTGGTCCAGCCCACCGATGTCCTGTGTGGCGTGCGCGATCAGAAAAAAAAAATCACGGTAGATATCACCAAATACCCTTTTCATAATACGCACTACACGTCGTCTATATAATATACGTATAGCGTATGTATAATATCATTTTACCGAATTTTCGATACTCTTATATAAGAGAGGTAAGAAATAAAAAAATTGGTCTAACGTTTAATAACAACATAATAATTATTTTGATAGCCGTTGGCGGAAGAACGGAGAGCAACACCGAACACTCGTGAACGGAACGGTACAGGTATTCGGAGTCGGAAAAAGTTTGTTGGACACGTCGTTTGATATCGAATCTTCAACGATAATAAAACAGATTCGTGGCATCATTTCGTCTATTCCAAATACTGAGCGAACGCGGATTATTTCAACCAGCACCATTATACGAGTTTAAGAGGGTCGCGATCCAGCACACGTGTACTGCAACGATCCCCAGGATATGACCGAACACACACCGTATTGGTGTGCGCAAAATGGACATACGAATCGCCCAGCGTCTCCGGCATCCCTTCCGATTGGGGAGCGTAGAACATGTGCAGTGTGCGGTCCGGAAGAAAGTCGACTCCCAGGCGATTACGACCAGAAGCGACGAATTCTGGTTGATGCCGCAAATACCTATTAGTCTTTCATGACAGTGATTGACTCGATACTCAGACAGGATGAGTATGAACAGTAAAAATATTAGATCGCGGTCAGCAGGGGCTGCCCCAGGGACTCGAGCCACATCGGATCGTCGCGAAGGCAGTAAAGATGAACCGGTGAAGCAAACAGGTTCCCGAATCGTCAAAATAACTTCAGTAAAGAAAAATTGTATGCTAAAGGCAAATCAAAATATAATTATCACGTATGAGCAAGCCGGCCTAGAAGACTGTTCTGCTGGTCCCTAACTACTGGTTATACGAGTATTTATTAAAATAAACGATATCAATAATGGGGGGGGGGAGAGCGGGTAATAATACTATGCCTTCATTGTTGTCGGTTAAAAAATTAAAAAAATTATAGCCGTTAGCTAATTTTTCAATATATTTGTTCATTTTATAAAATATATCGTAATTATATTTCGTCGTTAATGTATGTTATTAACGTATATTACAATGTTAAAATTGAAGTGTATACAATCTTAATAAATAGTGCGATAATTTGGTGACTATTTTAAAAAGGATTTTTCCCCTTTCGAAAACACTAAACTTTAGTGACTAAACATAAAAAAAGATATTGAAACTCCTCGACTTGTCCTAACTAAAAGTAAGAAATCGTTTTGAAGACGGTATGACACACAAACAACATCGTAAAATAAAGGAAATCGTATCGTATCTTTCATAGCATTAAACTCAAGTAGAAAACGTGCATGACGAATTTATCGATAAACCGTATTAAAAATTACAATGTCAGCGTAATTGTAGACACTTTAATGTTTTATTAATATAGATAATATCATAAAATACTATAAAATATTGTATAGTTCAAGAGTCGAGATGAAAATGTACGAGTAAATCTTGGGTTTTCTTTAAGATTTTGCTTAATAGCAAATTGCGTATTGCGTATACAAGTGTATATTAATTTTATTATAAAAACCTGTGCGCGTATGAATATATATATACATATATATATATATATATATATATATAAACCTAATTAACAGTATTAATATGATTTTGGGTCAAACGATTGTGTATGGCGATTTCCCACGGCACAAAAACTGTATCCGACCGAATTGTGAACTTCCGAATGTTTTTCTCATATATGACTATAGTCATTCACAATTAAGATGTTCGTCGTCTCTCACAGACGTGTAACACATAATAATAATAATAATAATAATAATAATAATAATAATAATAATAATAATAATAATAATAATAATAATAATAATAATAATAATAATAATAATAATAATAATAATAATAATAATAATAATAATAATAATGATAATGATAATAGTAATAATAAATCACACGTAGATCTTATAAATTATAAGAAAACGAATTTTAAACTAAAACGCTTACTTACTACGAAAAAATAGTAATCGAAATCCGTTGGCCGAGTTTTTCAAAGATACGAGTACTTTACGACAGAACGTTAAATACATGATTTATAGATATAAGAAATATTTTAACAAAAAAAAAAAAAAAAAAAAAAAAAATAGACATCTTTACACTTTTTGTTGTACGGTTTCTCGAATTTAAATTATACGGTTATTGTGAAAAAAAAGACGTATTAAAAAACTATTTTATATTCGTTCCTTATGTCCCGGTACATTTAAGTTTCAGCGAGGTTATTATATTCCGAGAATAGCGTTTTTGGGTATATTTCGTCGGAGCTTTCTAAACAAAGTAATATTATACAAACCCGAATGATGATACACATTTTCTTGTTCGATGTTTATAAGTATTTTTTTTCTCATTCTTTCTAATTAGCCCATCGTCGTCGAGAGCTGCGCGTACGAAGACGTGCTTTGTGGTGGTACACGCGCAGCGTCTAATATTTTTATGCCTCATGTCCATACCGAATGGAATTTCTATTCAGACTAGTTTTTCCTATAATATTACATACACTTTTTTTCTCTCTCTCTCTCTCTCTTTTTTTTTTTTTTTGTACTTTCAATTCATCGTGTTCGGTGAAGTGTGAACGGAACATACCTTCATACCGGGCACGTCCAAGTACAATAACCCCCATATACGCATTATACGCGCATAACATCGGCCGGCCGGCCAGAGCCTCATGACAGATCCCATTCAGTGGTGGTTACATATATAGTCGCGGTTACCATCGCGTGTAAGAAAAAAAAAAGAAAAAATTGAAAAAAAAAACCCGATAAGAATATTGTGTCTATCATAGGTCGAGTTAAAAATCTCGGTAAATATTATTTTCAAATATTTATATATATAAATATATATAACACGTATCCAAGGTCGTGTTTGACGGTTGTTTAATATACTTGGAGATCGGACGCCAACCGAGGAATAATTCGGATGTTTTACAAAATATATGCATCTCGAGGACACAAATACACACACACACACACACACTTAAAAAAAAATCATCTATATTACCATTACATTGTACATAGTACGTGTAAATTGGATTTTTATTCGATAGAATTTTAAATGGACGCCTGTCCACTGAACGGACATCGGCATGAATTTTAAATTCGTTCCGTAAATTTTCCGTTCATATATTGAAATATAAAATACATTCATTAACACCGTAATTAGTAATCGAAATCCTCCAATTTTTTTTTTCATTTATTTCATTGCATATTTTATGATTTATCTCCTTATAACAATAATCTAATGCAAAAACCGCGCCAGTCGAACGATCTTACATGTTATCCTATCACTGGCACTATTAAAATGAGCGTTGTATACGTGAAAATTGTGTACACATTGTACGACTTCAACTCAAAGGAGCACGGTTGGTACACGTTTACTTGTAAAACGACGACTCCATAGAACTACAATCCGCGGTGCAAATAATAATAATAATAATAATAATAATAATAATAATAATAATAATAATAATAATAATAATAATAATAATAATAATAATAATAATAATAATAATAATAATAATAATAATAATAACAATAATAATAACAATAATAATAGTAATGAGACAAAAAAAGAAAAAACCACGAGAAAAATATAAAATCCACGAAAACGGGACCTTATGCGTATATAATGTCGTATATAGAAGGTCGTGAGAACCCAAAGAAGTAAGGCCACCACCTGCCTCCGTTCGGCACACACCTGCCCCTTCTCCTCCTCCGACTGCCCGTAGCCACCCACACCCGTCCCGTCTACACACCTGTCATCGTTGGCAACGTCGCACGCATACACACACTTGTGCTACTATACTGACTGACGCTGTAACACGCAGCGGCTCTCCTCGCGTCGTGGGAATCCTTCCGCCTCTCGAGATTATCTCGCGTGCCGTACACACCAGCACAAAACGAGACCATCGTGTAAATATTATATAATTCAATATACAAAAATGTATAAAAACACACCGGCCGTGTAAAACTGAAGGTATAATGTGAAGTGTGTTGAATACAGATGATATAGTAGTAATTCGAGTACTTCCGAAAGGAACGGGCGTATAGGTATTTTTCAATCGATGCCCAAATTGAAAAAAAAAAAAATAATAAATAAAAATAGTGGAACTAACAAAAGATAATGATGTTGTAGATTAGTGGAACAAAAAAAAAAAAAAAAAATTAAAAAAAATCTGTTCGGGGGTTCTTCATTGATTTCCGAGTGCACAATATACGCATATAATACACATCGTTATACGTGTGAGATTTTTCTTCTTTTTTTTTCTTTCCCTACACAATACTGGCAGAGTAAGTCTTCTGCAATTCGATAAGATCCACGCGCAATTCTACTCGCGGCGAGTACCATAAATAAATCGCACGTTTTATCGTGTTTGGTTTACGTTAATGTTGTTCACGGTCATTTAATACATACAATATCGTCACGTTGGAGTGGTGTGCAATGAATTTCGTTACATACAGAAATATGTTTAAGAAATTCTGAGAAAAATACGACACGATTTTGTAAAAAAAAAAGAAAAAGAAATCGTTTGGGCGAAACGTAAAATTTAAAACGCTATTTTCAACTGTTTTGAAGATTTATTTTTTACGTCCTATTTATTATAGTAATCGTTAATAATGAGTTTTGTGAGAGGGGAGGGGAAATGTGACGACGAATGTTCTAAATTGACGTAAACGAAAAAAAAAAAACAAATACTATTTCACCGAATTCAATCGCGTATTCGTGTGATAGATTTTTACAACCGATGGTGGTATGTCATCGGTCATCACGCGATACACTACGGTATATTTGAATACGAATATGTCCAACAGCATTTAAAATAACAACCGCGCTATATCGTATCGTGGTTGGCCGCAAGTGGTATAGTCAGTAGTCACTGCAATAAAGAACGTACATCGCGGCGTATGACACATAAAATTTGAATCAAACATCGTTAATTAGAATTAATTACTGGCAAGGACTATAATATATACGTATATTACGCGCGTACGTACTTTATGCTATTATAATTTTACGTTATTATTATTATTATTTTTTTTTCTTTTTTTACACGACGTCATCGGTGCGACACGAACGAAATTCCCCAATAGCGTTTTAAACTGAAAACTCAATCGAATAAGTGTTCTATTATTGTGTCCCCCCCCCCTCAAACGTTCATCTCGAATATCGTTTTATCGTCGAGGCTCGAATTCTGTACATTTAGGTGAGCCGTCCGTCCCGGTACGATTCCGTGACCCAGAGCTCTTAATTAATTAATTAATTGCCATCGTCGTCGTCGTCAGCGGCTACCAGCAGTGGTTATGGTGCCGATTCAGCAGGAATGTTTATTTTCACACGGGCGTATGAGACGACTTATTGTAAGAAAATGTGTTATGATGCGCGTTAGAAGACACTAATCGTCATCGCTTTCGCGCTAAACAGTTCCACGGTTCGTTCGCCGATTATAGTTTACAGATTCACGAAAAAAAAAAAGGCGAATTGTAAAACGCATATATTATACGACGGGAGTGGAAAAAAAAAAAACAAAATTATCGTCAACAATTTTTATCGTCTGGGTCACATGTGTTTTGTTTTGGTTAGCGCGCCGATGATCATCACCATGCTGTGGAAGATGAAGAGGAGCCTGTGAGAAGAGAGACGCACACCGCCGTCGTGTAAAAAAAAAAAAAAAAATAAACAAATAAAATAATAGCGTTGCATTTATCCCGAATAACACTTAAAATTTTAACGTTAATTCGGCGGCGGCGCACGGTTTAATATTCAGAAAAAAAAAGAAGAGAAAATCCCATACGGTTGTATAATACGAAACGACGAGTAATAACGTTAAGACAAGCGTCGTATTTATATAGACAAATTTTTATAGTTTCCAACGAGAAACCACTTAAAAATTTTAAAACGGTAATCAAATCGTTTTTAAACGTCCGAATAGGATCGAAGAAAATTTTTTTTCATTTTACACATGTGCACGATAAATAAAACGTAACGGTATACCGAGATCGAAAGAATAATCTATAAATACTGAAAAAAAAAAAAAAACAAATACAGTTGTCCGAGGATTTATGGACTGTAATTATTATTGTATTTATTTTTTTTAAACGGTTTACGCGCATTAAATATAAACAAGTCGTGTTTGAAAAACAATAAATAACACGCGTCTCCAGTCGATGATGAGTATAACGCGTCTATTTTTCCCGTTTTTATATTTCGACAATATCGATTCTAAATTTTTTTTTTTTTTTTTTTTTTTTTTTTACCTTCTCGACGAACAATATTTATATTAATGTCGAGATTTATCCGAAGTCCACGATAAAATGACAAATCGACAAAATCATTTCTGTTCGTTCGTCGCACACGGGAATACAAGCGAAACAATGTTTTTCGAAAATTCCATTGCGAATCGATATCGAACCCGTCACACTGGACGCGCACTGTAACGCGGCAATCGCACGGACGAGACGTTCGGATTTCATATACCTATTATTATTATTATTATTTCTCGCAGTAGGAAACCGATTTACCGACAGTATTAGTATAGTAGTCACTGCGCGGCAGGTATTCCATAATCGATTTCCACTTGAGATTGCGCGTGAAGTGCACCCGCGTAAATATTAATACTTATTGCAGAGGAAGGGCCGGGCGCCGGTGTATAGGGAATTTATATCCTTTATCGGACTCGCCGCTGCCATCACACCGATCGGTTATGGTTTATTATACGCCACCGTTGTCGTGTCCGTGTACGCCATATGAACGCCTTGTGTAAAAAAAAAAAAAAAAAAAAAATTGTATACGACTCTGTCCAAGCCCTGTTTTCTCTCTCTTTCTTTCTCCGCTCGTTCGCGACAAGACGTGGTGGTGGTGGCGGCGGCGGCAGTAGCGAACTACGTCCATTCCTCCCCCCCCCCCCTCCGCTGGCTTTACACGAGTCATTCAAATACTGCGCGTAAAACGACTAACGCGTACGTTATACAATAACGATTGGTTCGAAAAATTGGTGCATTGCTGTTTTGTACATCACGGTCGAAAATAATCTTAATTTGTCGCGTAAAAATTCAAACGTGCCCGTCAGGTATTTTATACTATTTCAGGAAAACGATCGTATCTACGTCAATGGCCACATCCGTTTACATAATATAAACGTGTGCGCATGAATACATATATATATATATATATAAAAAGGAACGACTTAAAAAAAAAAGAAAAAAAAAACGTGGATTCGAATCTGTTTTCATTGAAAAGACGAAAAGAAAAAGAAAAAGAAAGAAATCCGAACTATAGGAAAAACGTAGAGTTATTTTTAATTAGGAATAATTAGAAATCTCGTAGGACAGACGTGAAACTTACGTATGAAAATAAATAAGTGATAATTCCGAGATAGTCGTTATAATGACGATGTGTAACATCTTAATTTTTCGTCGCATATAGACAATTGGCGAAACGAATCGATTTAAAAAATATTGTATAATCATTGGTTTGTTAAAAAATGACTGTTTGTGTGTGTGTGTGTTTGGTGGGGGGGCAGTGGAAGGAGGAGGAGGAGGAGGTATGGAAAAGAAATCAATGACATCATTTTAATCTCGACGCGCGACGTCGGTGTTCGAACAGAAAACAATTGATTCGTCAACAAAAAGAACACCGAGCTTGCGCATATGTCGCCCGAATGGGTCGTATTAATCGACCTTAATCAGTTGCTCGCTGCAACACCGTCGTCGTCGTTCGTACACATACATATATATATATAATTTCCCCGTTCTTTCACAGTTCGACGAAATTTGACACCGACGACAATCGTTACAGAGAAAGAAAAAAAAACACGGATAAACTGTCGTATAATCGATTGTGAAAAGAAAACAATCCTATATATCGCGTCTATCCTACATAAAATCATATCTCGCCGCCCGAGTCAGAAAATTCGCGATCGTACGTGAAACAATTAAAATTATCTAACAAAAAAAAAAAAAAAATAAATAAATAAATATGATAGCTTGTAACGTGACTGCGTAATAGAAATAATAATAAAAAAAAAAACTCGAAAGAACATCAAATGTCGGTTGACTGTTTTATTTGTTTAAAAATCGCGTCTCGGGATAAACGCGTTAGTGTCCTACGTAATGCAAATATACTGTAGTTACGCGCGTCTGAATAAAATTCTATCGTTATTACATTATTAGAGAAACGTGTTTTTATTTTGTTGTAATACAATAAATTATTATTGTCGGGGTTCGTGAATAGAATTTTTTTTTTTTTTTGATAATTTAACAGATTTTTTTGACGTTATATATATATATATATTAAAATAACGTACGTCTTTTGATGCCACGAAATTTCCGAGGAATTGAAAAAAAAAAGAAGAAGAAAAAATTATTGCTGCGCGCGATTTTTGATATATCGTCTCGTCTATCGCGCTACATTGGCACCTGTTGTTGTCCCCAAGGAGTTAGGCGGAAGGGACTTAATCGGGAGATTTGTGCGTGTGACGGCGCTGTCACTATAATAATATGTACACGAAAATGTTTTCCACGTACCTACGCCGATATCCGATACAAGCGATAAAAGCGAATAGAAAATTTCACGTCGCGGACGATGGTATGCAGCGGCGGCGCGTGTTATTACGACAACACTGTATTTGAAATATATTTTTCTAGTAAAACATTGTTTCGAATTATAGATTATTGCGGGGGTCGGCAATTATAGTTTCTACTATGGTCCGGATGATAATTTGAAAGAAAAGCGCCGGAAAAAACTTGAAAATATATTAATTAATAAACGTATTTATTTTTATACATTATAAAAATAGATTAACTTATATATTATTATTATTATTAATATGTTCGAAAACCAATATTGAAGGAAAATGTTTTTTCGCGGTCCAGTTATATCCTCTATGCTGGCCGGATTCGTACCCGTGGATTATTGTTTTCGATGTGTTCGCATACAAGAACGGTTTAATAATTGAATTATTGATCGAACAATTGAATTCAAACGCGCGCAACGTAGTAGTAATTATTATTATTGTTTTAATATTCAAAATTTTCCGTTGTCGCCAATAATAATGTACGAGTAATACGTTAATGAGGCGATAATCGCACGCGCTCTATTGTATATATATATATATATATATTATATATACGTATGTGTCGACTCGACGAAATTATTCTCAATAACTATTGGGTAAGTGTGTATTGCATGTTATTTTTCATATATCACTCGATTCGGTTTATGTGTGTTATGAAAAAAAATAAAAATAAAAATAATTTGCAATTCAAATGTTTAACTTTTTTCTTTTTTTTTATAGCGATGTATAAATATGTATATTTTTTTCATGTCGCGTTGTTCTTATACCGTCGTTACTCGTGTTTAAATAAAAAAATATTCTACGCAGACATAATATCGGCGGCAACTGTATAACAGTTTATATAGTATATATATATATATATATATATTTAATAAATGATGACTTGAAAATAATGTAACTTATATCGTTTGAATCGGATACTCATGGGTAACGCTTAAAATATTTTCGCGACGGTATACTCGCGTACCTATACGTTTCCTTCCCCCCCACCCTCCCGATTTCACTTGTAAATAAACACCGCCTGCTCAGTGATAAATCGCACAATTCGAAGAGTTTCATAGGAAAAAAAAACGTTTATTAAATGTATACAGACGGTATTAGACTTTCGTAACACGAGTTTGAGGAGGGGGACAAACAAATATTTAAATTCAATTCAAGGAGGTAACGATTGTCTTGTCACCCCCACAAATCCACACTACTCGTAAATATTATAAACGTTATTTTACTCAAATGTATTGACTAGTTTTACACCGCAGGATAGATGATAGAATAGAAAGAATACTCTCAATATAATAATAATAATAATAATAATAATAATAATTAAACTTTTTATTTAATACAAATTGAAACGGCAAGTTTATTTGTTACTGAAAAATTAAACGATTAAAAACGAGATAATTAATTGAAATTCTTTTACAAATTAAATATCACAAATGTTCGATAAGGAAGGGATCTGGCGCGTGTGTCCTAAGAATATTATATCGACTACATACATAACATTGGCGCGAAAAACCGTATCACAGGCATGTAGGCACGTTTACGGGACTGGCCAATGGTTTATCATTGATCGTATAGTACGATTTGAACTGGGTTTAAACGACTGTTGTAAAGCGGGACCAGTTTACAGGGTGAAGGGCAGCTGCTTACTCTGCCGCCACCCCGTAATATCACCTCTGACGATTTTTTATCGTAATATCGTATAAAATAAAAACATAACAATTCTGCTTTTTATAGATTTTAATTTGGTTTTCAAAAAAAAAAAAAAAAAAAACAAACAAACCCTCACAATTCGAATTAACATTTCTGTTATTTGTATTTAAAAGAAATTCTCCTTCACCGCGTTCATCATTATACGAATAATCCGATACATTTTGTTGTTATCCATTTCAATGGGACGTGCGCGCGGTGTGCGTCTGTCTCCTCCTCCTCATGCGCCGTTTCGTCGAACGTTACTGCGCTCGGATAATATTAAGCTGCAGAGATGACGCGTACTATACATTCCCCCCCCCCTCCGCGTACCTATACGATAATATCGAGTTCGGACACTCCCGCAAACCGTGCACGGCGATTGATATATATATATATATATATATTAATTCGTATCCCCGTTCTTAAAGCGCGCGGCTCTAATAAAAAGTCCTGCCGCGCACGCAGCACTCGAAACGGGTTGAAAGGGATCCCCGGCCACCCCATTGTGGAACGCCACTTGCGGAAACATATGAGTACATATATATATATATATATATATAGAAAACCCTTTTCAAAAAACACACGCGTCGCGCGACATATGTCGTACTCCTACCCGGATCACGTACAAACCCTTAATCCGGGCGTTCACACAGGAGACAATCCGTGGGCGCGCGCGATAGGTACTTATACGCGTATACGCGATTATCATATTATTATTTATCATATAACGCTGCGTTCAAAAGATGTGCGGCGGCGTCTTCCGCTGCAGCCCTCGCGCTTCCTGCCGGACGCGTCAACAACAATCCCCCCCGCGTCACGTCGTCCCCGGGCCCCCGTCGGAAACTCTTCTGCGAAGCGCATAGTGGTGGGGTGGCCACGCTGCCGCAACACGCGCGGAGGAAATAAAAACCGCCGCCGCCGGTGTATAATGTAATCTTACACAGCCTCGGACGACGGTGTTGTACCACAGTAGTAAGTAGTACGTGCAGCAGCTGCAGCGGCCAACGTCTATCCGGTTCGAATACCGTTGACGCAGCGGCGGCTTTGTGTTTCTACGGCATTTTCCAGAAAAAAAAAAAATTAGAACCCGGTGACATTTGTATTACCTATATAGGATTGTCGGTTGCTTTCGAGTATACGCTTTTAAAATGGACGACGACAGACGATCACGCGGAAAAGCCTCGCGTTTATACCGGCCGCGGCTCTGTCATTTGCGGTTTTTTTTTTTATACCCGGCATTTTTTAAATGCAATAAATAAACTGTGTTAACTCTTTAAAACTATTTGAATAAACGATGTCGCGTTGTGCACACGACGACGACGACGACAAGCGTGTAGGGAGGAGTGAAACGCGTTATTCCGCACATTGTACGGCGGATTGTTTTCCAGGTAACAGAATGCCTTTTCAAGAATGCCACATACTGAAAGATGATCAAAGAAGTGCAGAAACTAATAGCAACAGCCACACAACGGTCGGACACCACTCATCATCTATATATCGAATTACTTTGATCAAATATTATTGTATATTTCGAAATATTTCCTATAGTTATTATTCGATAATATTATAATAAGAGTCGAGCTGAGAACCAATGGTTTATTAATATGTACACACACACACAGAACACACGACCAGATAACGTAGATTATTATTACTATTATTATAACTGTCATCGTTCTATTAAACACTGCGGGCGGCTTATGATGCGCATTGACAACTTGTGGACGCGCAGATGCGCCGACACGGGCAAAACGCGGTGAACGTGGAAACAAACGTATACTGTTATAATGTACCACAGGTTCTTGGATTTATTTCACCCATTGCCCACTCTGAGAATCAAACATTTCCTCGCGCCCGCCAAAATAAATTTTTAAACTGATGCTGCACATCATAAAAAGAAAAAAATACAGCTACTGCAATAATTATTATTGGAGATCCAAAAACGTGCCATATCCTAATCCTTAGTTCAAACTCACATTTAAAATGAGCCGTTAATTAAAACGCGTACCTACTTAAAATTATATCCAAAAGTAGTTTTATTAAAATTAAAACAAAACAACGAATTTAAAATTGTAAAAATTACCTAACGTAAAGGATGAACACAATGCATTTTAACGAAATTCTTTTAATATCAGTCTCGAATCTACTTTAAAAACAGCCGTAAGTCGCCGCGTTCGGTAACGACCAGTGGATTTTTCTTCTTAGTTAGCATCGTTACAGAATTAAATCCACAATCAGACAAATACAATAACGGAAATGCTATCGGAAATCGTTGTAATATTTAATATTAATTTGCGAAATATCAGCAGTACATAATTTTTCGTTTTCTTTTTTTTTTCTTTATCAACTCTCTATCCTCAGACCTTCTCAACGTCTCTAGAATTTCTTTGTTCCTCTTATAAATTCAAATGTCTTAGGGTCCATTTTATAATAGTAGTTTGAAGGGATGACAAGACGATCGCCACGGATTGAATTAAAATATTTTTTCGCTCTCCTGACTGCCTGCCACAAAAGTTTAGTTTCGCCTATGCGTTATAGTTTTATTTAATTCTTTAAATGGTATATTGTAAACACGTCTGAATCACACGCGAGCTATATTAGCTTCTTGGACGAGTCGAGAATGTATATTTAATTATATCGCATATTTTATTACAACAATATTTTTTATAAGTCGCGATAAATTATTACAATTATCATTTAACTAAATTTTATAATTTCTATCTCATTTCGTTTGTGTTTTATATAGTATAAATCCCTTAAAGCAGTATATATATATTATATATATATATATAACCAGTCACGTTAATCCCTATAATGTAACATTTGTTTGGATTGTACTGCGCGTGTATACATATATATACTCGTATATATATAGTGTTTAAAAGATTTATTCGTCACACGTGATTCACATAAATTAATTTACACGTTCTATGAAATTAACGTTGCGAATTTGTAAAATGTTGTGACAAATTAAAACACGTATTCTGTAATCCCACGTGATTGTATAATATAATACGCGCACATCTATTACGGGTTATTGTCGTGTAACGCGACACCGGGTATATCATATATTTTATGGAAACATGCAAACATAAAATTCGAATATATATTATAATATTATACAGTGCTGCACAATGCTTAGAGTTACAATTTCAGCGTTTTCAATTATAATATATTATTATTATTATTAATATTATAATAATAATTATAATTATTATTATTATTATTATTATTATTATTATTATTATTATTATTATTATTATTATTATTATTACTGGCATTTTACTCCGTAAACACAATGCGGTTTTAATTAATAAACGATTGTATTATTATTGTACCGCGAACGTTCGTTAAACAAGGACGTTTCATGGTATTCTCTATACATTTACGTTGTTTCGAAACATTTTATTGTTATTATTATTATTTATTTATTATTTTTTTTTTATGATATTCAATTGTAATTGATGACGAAAAATTAAAACAATCAAGAACAAAATACATATATGTTATACTGTACGTTAAAACTCGTTTACGTTCAAAAGTTTTACACCGTTACAACGTTATTAAAATATTTTAATTATATTCGCGTGGAAATTATACATGGAATATTTCTAAAAACAAGATAGAAATTTTACGAATTCGAATGTATTTTTGACGAAAGAAAAAATATAACGAAAAACTCCGATGTTAATTTTAGAAGAAGAAAAGAAATTTTTCAAACCGCATTCTGGTTTTATTGTCTAGCCACTTTATACAGAATATTGTCATTTTAAAAACGAGAAGGGAAGTGAACGAAACAAGATTGCTGCGCAATGACTGCTTAATACTATATTACAATATTATACAGATTGTTTTGGATTGTATGGTAGCGGGGGAGGTCTCTTGCTGTGACAATAATATGCATTACGCGTATATTATAATAAAGACACATTGACGAGCGGCGATCACGATGACTGTTATATGTTTTTAATAATAATAATAATAATTATTATTATTATTATTTATATAACATCACTTAAACGTTGCGAGAATACCGGGCGCCTTTGAAAAACAGACTGCTGCGTTCGTTATTTGTTCGCTGAAAGAAAAATAATGTAAATTTTTTTTTTGTAGCTTTTGGCCACGACCTGCATTAGCATAATATACGAACCGAAAGAGGAAGTTATTATATCGTTGAGGCGGGGTGAAACTTTGTGGATGAATAAATACACGTCCTCGTGTGCAGTAGTATATATAATACGTATATTACATTAACGTCGCGTTGGGGAGACCGAATAAAACAGACCGCGAGCGAGAGATATGAATGAATAAATTTCTAATGGAAATGTGAATTAATATTGTGTATTTTTCAAAAGAAAATATTTTTTTTTTTTAATTATTCCACGAGAACAAAAACGTACGCGTATATTAGTTGTGCGGAGCGTATTTGAACGATATTTGTTTTGGCGTTCATTAAGTATAATATTTGTGTTCATGTACAATCACTGTGTTAGACTTACAAACCATTTAAATATCGATTCGTCAGTGCGTGGCTTTAATGCGTTATTAGCGGGTATAATATGATGTAAAATATATAGGAAGTTCGTTTTGCGTACATAAACGCAGTGCATAAATAATTATTAATGTTAATATAATGTATACGAGTACGTATAACGATTGACGTACCATCTATCGCATACGGCATAAACGATTTTGTTTAAAATTTCAAACGTACGTTTTATGTTTATATAATTTGAGAGTGGCGAGTGTAAAAAATAAAAAAAAAATATGAAAAAAGCTAAAGGCGACCAGAAAGATGTCGAGATAGAGAGGGAAAGAAATTGAACAAGCTGTTCAGAGCTGGTTATAAAATATTTCTAACATGTTTAATTTCATGACGAGAGAAATTTCAAAACTTCAATCTCGGATAACATTTATGTACCTATCTAGTCGTTTATGATACATTTATTATAGATCACAAAGTAATGAATTTCTTTAAAAAAAATTCACAATTTATAGGCAATCATAGGCGATTCGTACCTATGATAACGAAAATATTAAAATTATATAAAATGGAAATCGTATTGAGCTTAATGTTAGTGGAAAAAAAGTTAAATATTTTGCCTCTCTCTTTCGAAAATTGAAATAACTTCATCGTGTCGGATCAGACAAAATAGGTACGCGCGTTATTAACATATTACTATATTTTCAAATATATTGTGTTTCGGTAATCGTATATCATCTATATTTTAATGGGTTGGTAAGTAGACAACGTCGTTCAGTTATCATCAAATGTTTTTTTTACTCGATATCTAATAGGTTAGGTGTACACGAATGCTTTCTCGTGTAAATAGCGTACTATTATTATTACGTCGATAATATATATATATATATATATATATATATATATATATATATATATATATATATATATATATATAGTTTACACATAGACTGATTAATGACTAATTTCTTTTATGAGGTAATCATTTTAAAATATCTATACACATATTAGTGTTCCTAATAATGTTTACGTTTCGATATTAAAAAAACAAATAAATAAATAAATTATAATAATAATAATAATAATAATAATAATAAAAATAATAATAATATGACACATGTAAGTATTAATCTATTTGAAAATTCACGTATTTGAATAACAGAAAAATTAAAACGCGTGTCGCAGTCCGATCGCAGTCAATAACGCAAACAAACACGTACTTAATTTTCTATTAAATGCCAATAAAATAAGATTAAGATCGTTTTCGTCACTGTTTTACGCGGGGTTTTTTTTAGCCGTACACTTACAGTACAAAAAAAAAAAAAAAAATTATGACTATTATATTTTGATTTATTGATGTGCTGTACCGAGAACACAAATATTTAATTCGATTGTTTGTACACAACGTTGTGTGTAACGACTATTAAGGAACTTTTACCGCGAAATAAACGAATAACTATGTGTGTATATTACATTATATCGATGCAAATTTATGGAAATTGCCGGATTCCTCCGCGTCTATTATTTATTTCATTTTTTTAACGCTCGTGAAATTATTCGATTGAAAACCGATTGAACACAAGTACTGCGAGATGATATATTATGTAAAGTATCGATATCTGCGCACGAATCTGCGTTGTTGTCACTAGTCGAGTGAAGTGCACGTAATATCCTATTATTATAATACTTTTACAGCCGCGTCGTGACTCGACGAACAAACGCGTTGGTGCTATATCTGGAGAATACGATTTTTTTTTTTTTTTTAAAAAAAATATTTTTTTCCATACGGCTTGAAAAGAACGATAAAAAGACGTGTCGTTGACGAGTTGACGGATAAGACTTTTCCCGCGGTGATCGTTTTACGCGCGGCACATCGCGCACACTGCCGGGGCAGCACTCGTGTCGCGTCCAACTCCTGAAATCGTTCCGAAATAACGTCCTCAGAATACACGAAATCGGAGAGTTTCATACGATTTCAAACGAGTTTCGTCATTTTTTTCTACATCGTTTTTGTCATCGTCGTGGTGATACCGTTTACAAACACACACACACACACACACACACACACACACACATTGGCCCGCTTCTACACGGCGTTCTCGATGGCGCGGCAACTACAAATTACAAGGCTCTAAAATAAAGTATTTTACGCGTGCCAAACGCATCGTTCCCACCAAAACGTTCACGTACTCTGCCAGAGTAACTATGGTGTAAGAGCACCATCCAGCACTTGTCCCGTCATTCACTAACCCACTGACTATAATTTATAAGGTAGAAAAATCCGCGCGTCGTGTACGGTAGGTGTTTGATGTGTTAGAAGTGTGCGCGCTCGGAAAATTCGGAATGGAAAACTCACCTCGTTCTTCCACCTGATGCGATTCAAACACCGCGTGCGTCAACAACAGCACAACGGTCGCTAAAATCCACCGCCGGTCCGGGATCATTTTTTTTCTTTTTTTCTCTGTGTTAACTCCGCGGCCGAACGAACGAACGGCGGTACACGCGATGTCCTCTTTTAATCCGCTGTGGTCAGCAGGTAAGTATAGAAATGTACTTCTCTATTCCTCGGACGTGGATGAGCGGTGGTAACATCGCGGTCGGACGACCGGTACCGACGATAAAACGACGAACATGGCCGTAGATCACGCGCGAAATTTGCAAAACGATTTGGGAGAGGCGATGGGGGGGGGGTAGGCGAAGGAGAAAAATGTTTCTTTAACAACCTAACCGCTTTCGACGCGAGTGATTAATAATTCCGGAAAAACGCGCGGCGTAACGAACGGTGAGAAGAGGGGAAAAAAGTAGCAAACGTTTTTCTCTCTAAACCGATCGGTCGGTCGGTCGGTCGGTCGGATGACAACGAAAGACGCACAACACTCGTGACACACACGCGATACCGTACTGCCGCAGCGTGCTTGCCCGTAGATAACATTCTTCGTCGCGGCAACCGGTACGTGTACACATATAATCTCCATTCCGCGTACGCGTACCGGAACGCCGCGCCATCTATCGACCGATCTCCTCGCCAATACATACAACTGTAGTGGCTGTGGCGCACGACTGGGTGATCAATGGCCTCTCTCCCGTCGCCGCACCGAAAAAAAAAAAAAAAATAAATAAATAGCCCCTCCCCCACCCGTTCGTTTTACGTGTAATATTTATCGGATTTTTTAATTGATTGTTGTCAAATATTGCAAAATCAAAAAAAAAAAAAAAACTGGTAAGCGAACCGCGCAGGGTGTTCATGTCGCTTGAGTGAATTATCTAAGCGGGATAAAGATTTTAGAGTTTTGTTTTTTTTTTTATTACTGTCATACATTTGAGAACTTTGCGACAAAACGATATTCCGAGGGGAGCTACCGGTGTAATATTATTTATTAATAATAATAATAATAATCGACCATATAAAAATACAGTGTACGTAGAGTACTTACATAATTCATACGATTAAACTTACAGTACATCATTTTAATACGATTCCTTTTACAATTAGCAGCTTAAGTAATCGAAAATGTTTAATTTCAATATTGTCTATTTCCATCCCAAAATATAATATACACTTTGTCGAAAAACTCGAAATGGTAAAAAAAAAAATCCTAGTTATCCACGCGCTATTTTTTACGTCGCTTAAGTGAATTACTTGGATAAAGATTTTAGAATTTTATTATTATTAGTTATTACTATATATTTGAAAGCAATAATGACAAATCGTTTCAGAATTCAATAAGTTTTAGGACTTGGACCATTAATTTTGAAATACGTAATTTTCTATAAAAAAAAAATATTGTACGCACTTTGTTGAAAAATTTGAAATGCTTATAATGAAAAATCGTGATTAACGATTTTCAAGATTTTTCCTAATACAGTTGAAACAACGCACGTGTGATATTGTACTGAATTTTTAAGCTTTAAAACCAAAAATTACTAATTTTATGAATTAAAAATCCCAACATTTTGTAAATGTCATAAATATTTCGGAATTAAAAGAAAGTTTTTGAAATTTTTTTTTTAATATAATATAAAGTCATATATTTGATGAATATGTCAAGTCTTTATACCCATTCGTTTCGAAATTACGAAGAAATAACAATAATCGATTTCGATGAAATCGCGTTTTTACCATTTTTATGTAATTTTTCGATAGTTTCGAGTTGTATTTTTAAGTGCGTTTGAAAAAAATCGGAAAATGGCCTATCTAAAGTACTAAGTGCAATTTGCTAACGGAAACAAACTATGATTGTAAAGGTCAGAGCATTGTTTCTGGTAGAATTTTTATTACCCACATACCAACTGATTTATAATATTATACTTGGAAGAATTGAATTCATATAACGATTTTAATAAAAATAGTTTAAACTATTATCAATAGAGTAATAAATATTGAAAATAACATAATAGTTCAAAGAAATCATTTTTTTATTCATTTTAAATTTTTATTGTGCTCTTCTCATTTTATTTTGATAGCTTACCGGTTCCTACAGATGGAACTACTCTTATTCTATTAAAGTTCAAAGTACTTTATGCTTTCGTAAAGAAGCAAAATAGCACATCGACTTTGTTAAGTATAGATTAGATATAATCAACTTTATAATCTAATGGAAATAATCTATAATTAATATTTATTTCAATAATAGAATTAGCTAAGGTTAAGATAATAACTATTAATATTTAGTTAATTTTTTTTCCACTTTTTGTTTATTTACGTTATGCTAACACTTGCATCGTCTAATAACAATAATAATTTTAAATCTAACATCTGCACTATATTGTAATGCCGATAAAAATTGCAATATTTTATTCATTTTATTCAACAATGATTTCTATTCATTTATACCCACAGATAACAACTGATTTATAACATTATACTTGGAAGAATTTGAATCAAAATAACAAATATAAAGGAAAATTATTTAAACTATTATCAATACAGTAATAAATATTGAAAATATTATAATTGTTCAAAGGAAATATTTTTTTATACTATTGAAATTTCTATTACTACAGCAATAGTCATATAAAACCGTGGTTAATGTTTTAAATTACACATGTGTATGAAACATAAGCGACGTGTTATTTGAAAATTCCAACAATATGTTATTTTTTGGTCACAAAATAAAACGTGTGCCGTCCTCATTGGATTTCGATTGTTTACCGGTTCATACAGATGGAACGACTCACACTCGATTAATGCTCGAAGTATTTTACGCTTTCGTAAAGAAGCAAAGTAGTACATCGCCTTTGTTAAGTATAGATTAAATATAATCAACTTTATAGTCTATTGGAAATAATCTATAATATTCCATAATTAATATTAAATTCAATAATAAAATTATCTATGTTTAAGAACCTAACAATTAACATTTAGTTAATTGCTTTTTTCCACTTTTATCTTTATATACGTTACGCTTACGTTTGCATCATTTAATAACAATACAAAATCCAACATGGGAATTGTATTGTAATGCCTATAAAAATTGCAAATATCAGATAAAAAATATACGACAGGTGACATAATTGATCTTTCGGAATTCATTAATTTTTTTAAATTCCCAAAAGGCATACGAGATTAAAATGTTGATTAGCGTAAGCTTAAGAATTTTATGTCGTTTAACTATAATGTAATAAAAATTATTCCAACTACAATATATTTGACATTTGTGTTTATAGATTATCGTAAGTACGGGTTGTATGTGTATTGCAATACGTAAAATCGTTTATTTATTCAAATAATATTTTCTCTAAACACAATCGCATTTATAAATTTTAACATTTCTCTCTGTCTATCAGTCATATTCTCCTGTTTTCATATTTTAATCCGGTATCAATTTCAGTAGGTATTTTTTTGTTAGATTTATCGTTCCACAGGTATTAATATTTTTTGTTTTTTAGTATGATAAAAATGGTAGACTTGTAAAATAATTATCAATATAAAGTGTAGGATTTTTGTTCTACAATGAAATCGTTCAATCCTTTACTACTCTACCACTCAAATTTTTCTCCACTTTATAGCCTATTTTTTCAGAATTTATTTCGAAATTCCACAAGTAACCATTTTTAATTTTTTAAAAAGCACCAAAAACAACGCTTACGAATGATATTCTTAATTAAAATATAAATACTATTTTCTATTAAATTTATTATTTAAACGCGTCTGTCTAATTAATTGTATTTTCACCGATTTACCAATAGAATAAAATATTGAACCTAAACCAAATATAACTGGACACAACATGCATGGTGGGTTAAAATTTGTACAGTGATTATTTTCATAATAACATGTAAAATCGCTTGTAGACAATTTTATTTCCGTATCATATATGACGAATATATGTTATGTAACACATTAAAACCAATCACACAAAATAAACCTATATTATTGTACAAATTCAAGAAAATTATTATTAAAACTAATCGTATTTGATATTTTGATAATAAACGAAATCATTATATGAAAAATAACGAAATTCCCAAATTCAGATTTTAATAATATTTTAATAAAATAAAATTTCAAATTTTTAATTAAATAGGTATAATAAGACAAATAAAAAATACTTATCAAGGTTTTCTTCGTTTTTAAATGTTATAAAAAAATCATCATATCACAGAACAATAATTTAAAAAAACATTATACAAAATTAATTTTTCATGATTTTATTTTTCTGAAAATTTTTCAATTATATCATTGTAGTTTAAATTTTCACATAAAGCACGTTCAATGAGAAAAAGAAAATGAGAGCCATTTTAGAAAGACGATTTAGAACCATTGTTGTCCTCAAATAATTTTTAATTAATTTTAACTTTGAGAAACTTCTTTCAGCGCTTGCTGTTGTAATTGGAACCGTTGATAATATTCTTAATGCAATCGATAGATTTAGAAATGAACCACATGTTGTTTCTATTAAATCAAGGCACTCGATAGCTGTTTTTTGTTTATTCGAAATTCTAAAAAAATGTTTAGTTCGTCATAGAGTTCAATACCATTTAAATCGCTATTATTGCCGTCTATTAATATTATTTCTTAATCCATACAATGAGTTCGTAACCTTTCATCATTCAATAATTTTACATTTTCAATGTTATATAAAAACCCGAAGTTTTTTTAATGACGGGATAGTTGTTGAAATCGTTCATTTATTGATATGTTTTTCACTACTACCTTTAAATTCCCAAAATTTATCTCGTTGTCGGCCAGTCATTTTTATTGAAGAAAATAAATATTATCAACGTCCAATTTCGTAAGGAAGAGCTAAAAATGGTCAACCCGTCAAATACTAGCAAACGTCAAGCAGTAAATTTCTGTCGCAATTAAAATATTTTTATACGTATATTGGTCGTACCCCTTCATTCACAATCGTACAACGATAAACATTACGATATTTTGTTGATAGTGCGATTGTATATTCTTATTTTCCTTATCTATAATTAAACACAAAACTTGTGTTTTCTTCACGCTGGTGGTGGGAATAAAATATTATATTTGCGATTTTAGATGTACTAAAAATACCTGTTGTTCAAGTTTTAACCCGCTATACTTGAAAAGTTTTTTTTCATCAACTATTTTGTGCTCTAAAGAATTAAACCATGAACTTACTATATTTCTTAATAACTCCTTAGTTATGAACAAAACTCATCAATTCTCCTATTTTTTTTTTTTTTTTTTTGACCGCGAGGCCTATGGCTTGTGCCTTGCTTGCCTCCTCTAAGGGCGGCCTTGCTGGCAGACAACCGAACAAAACAATATTTCTTTAGTTAAATGGAGGGACAAAAGAATTGTGAGTTTTTTATCGAATTTCCATGACTTACGAAATATAAATGAAGTACTTAGAAAATCAAAAGATAGATCTATAACTATGATTTCTAGCCCTATAGTAGTTAAAGATTATAACTCTAATATGAACTACGTCGACAAGTTCGATGAGAACAAAAGGTGTTAATAAATTGATAGAAAAAGTTACAAGTGGTGGCGCCGTATATTTTTTTTTATTGATACATCAATTGTAAATGCTCATATAATTTATAATGAATTAAGTCCAAAAAATATTATCAATAAAACAATTTCGACGTAACAGTTCAAGTGATCTTATTGCAAAAACATTAGTTGAAAAGCGTCCCAAGTCTTATGATTTATTATTACCATCGCTAATTACTATATAAAAAGGAAACCCAACCATTTCACCATCTATTAGAGTTGAACATTCTGCAAATCAACCCGAAAGGTCCACCAAAAGGAGGTGCACACTTTGCAGCATAATAAACGACAAAATAAATAAATTAGAACAAATTGGATGTATTCAATTTGCAAAGTGCCATTGTATTTGAGTATAAACAAGACATGTTATATTTAATTTCATACAAAATAGAAGTAAATATTAAAAATTGAATAATTTAAAATATAATTTGGTAGTTAAAAAAATTATTATTTATTTTGAATCAATTTTATATTATAGAACACATTATTGTTCTTAGTGTGTATGTGTAACAGTTTACCAGATAGCATTTAAAGTTAAAGTGACCAATGGGCATTTTTTAATCCACTTATATAAATTCAATACAAAACTTGTTTTATATTTTTAATTTTTAAATTGTATATCAGTGAATTAGTAAAAAGCCATTATTGGCGAAATAAATTATTTTTGCTCAAAAAGTCGATTAGTGTGCAGGCAAGATTTTTTCCCTATAGAAATTATCATGCACCAAAAAGATATACGAATATTTAAAAAATCAATGTTATTATATTGCACGTTTACAGATAAAAATATTATTATATTTTGGTTCGTTCTTTTACCGAGTTGATATTAATTATTTTTAGCGATAGGATGATTTTGACGTAATATCTTTAGGTATTTTTTTTTTTTGATTGGCTGCCTACATAGAATTTTCCTGGGCTGAGTTTATGACCCAATCTGTTTCTGGACGCATGTCATTAGATATACGAAACACATATCTAATAATACGATGTGCACTTAAAGCAACTAAAATATATTTTTGAAAAAAATCATTAATTTATGTATTATTATATATATATATATATATATATATATATTAAGTTAATATCTTATAGTTATAAAATATTAAACAATATACGTGAATTTGTGTCGTACTATGTATTTTATGGTACTAATAATACTTGTTGTTATTTATGACGTTACATTTTATGTTAAAAATGATTTGAATAAAGTTTCAATATTATCAGTGCGGAAAATAATGTATCTAGATCGTGCGCTGTATAAGCATTGGTTAATTATCATAAATTATATCGCATATATTTAATGATTAATAAAATATGTGTCACTTTATTTGTTAAAACGTCGGTCAGCATAACCTTTTAACCCACTATAATGTATAAGTTTTATCCGGTAATAGTATATTCCTTTATTCCTAATAGTAAGTGCATATAAAACTATTCCTGCAGTAAGATTAATTATAATTACTTCAAAGTATGCGTATTAGAATGATACTATTGTTTGACGCGTGTACATACGAGTGTTTATATATTGTATTTATAACAAATACACATCTGTTTTTATAATATGGCTATTGGATATGCAAATAAGCTATCCTAAATGCATTTCAATTATTTTTTAGGCAATCTGTAGAATTTTAAATTCTTTTTATTTAAATGTTAACATTTATAAATGCGATTGTGTTTAGAGAAAATATTATTTGAAAGAATAAACGATTTTACGTATTGCAATATACATACAACCCGTACTTACGACGATCTATAAACACAAATGTCAAATATATTGTAGTTGGAATAGTTTTTATTACATTATAGTTAAACGATTTAAAATTCTTAAAATAACGCTAATTAACATTTTAATCTCGTATGCCTTTTGGGAATTTAAAAAAATTAATGAATTCCGAAAGATCAATTATGTCACCTGTCGTATATTTTTTATCTGATATTTGCAATTTTTATAGGCATTACAATATAATACCCATGTTGGATTTTGTATTGTTATTAAATGATGCAAACGTAAGCGTAACGTATATAAAGATAAAAGTGGAAAAAAGCAATTAACTAAATGTTAATTGTTAGGTTCTTAAACATAGATAATTCTATTATTGAAAGAAATATTAATTGTGGAATATTATAGATTATTTCCAATAGACTATAAAGTTAATTATATCTAATCTATACTTAACAAAGGCGCTGTGCTACTTTGCTTCTTCACGAAAGCGTAAAATACTTCGGGCATTAATCGAGCGTGAATCGTTCCATCTATATGAACCGGTAAATAATTGATATCCAATGAGAACGGCACACGTTTTATGTTGTGACCAAAAAATAACATATTGTTGAAATTTTCAAATAACACGTCGCTAATATTTCATACACAAGTGTACTTTAGAACAAAAACGACGGTTTTATATGCCTTTTGCTGTAGTAATAAAAATTTGAAAAGAATCAAAAAATTATTTCTTTGAACAATTATATTATTTTCTATATTTATTACTCTATTGATAATAGTTTAAACTAATTTTATTAAAATCGTTATTTGAATTCAATTCTTTCAAGTATAATGTTATAAATCAGTTGGTATGTGGGTAGAAATGAATAGAAATCATTGAAGAATAAAATGCATAAAATATGAGGTGATTTATGAATGGTTTGTAAATATTTCTATGATAATTTACTTGATACATAACTAATATGTTTATCATAATAATAATAAATATTTTTAATTTCAAACGTACATTGGATATAACGTGGACGGTCTCAAACACTAAAAAAAATTTATTGTTATACATTATTCATATTCGAATGAGATATATTTTGGTCGCATACTATATTATAGGAAAAGCTATAACAACTTTTATTTAATTAATTATTTGAATAATTTAGAATTTTAACGAATTTTGAGTATTTATTTTATCATAATAAAATTCAAACAACTGGAAACAAAAGACTATATTTATCACACTTTCATTATTAAATGATATACTTCTATAAATTCTTTTTGTTATTAATTATTGCCAATTCAATATGAATTCGATATTTTATAAGACCTATGTCACCTGTCATATATTTGTTATCCGATATTTGCAATTTTTATCAGTATTACAATATAATACCGATGTTAAAATTTAAATTACTATTGTTATTAGACGATGCAAGTGTAAGAATAGCGTATATAAAGATAAAAGTGGAAAAAAGCAATTAACTAAATGTTAATTGTTAGGTTTTTAAACATAGATAATTCTATTATTGAAATAAATATTAATTATGGAATATTATAGATTATTTCCAATAGACTATAGAGTTGATTATATTTAATCTATATTTAACGAAGGCGATTTGCTACTTTGCTTCTTCACGAAAGCGTAAAATACTTCGAGCATTAATCGAGTATGAGTCGTTTCACCTGTATGTACCTATAAACAATCGAAATCCAATGAGAACGGCACACGTTTTAGTTTGTGACCCAAAAAATAACATATTGTTGGTATTTTCAAATAACACGTCGCGAATGTTTCATACACAAGTGTGGTTTAGTTCAAAACGATGGTTTTATACGCCTTGTGCTGCAGTAATACAAATTTGATTAGAATAAAAAAATGTTTCATTAGAACAACTATATTATTTTCGGTATTGAATACCGTATTGATTATAGTTTAAATTATTTTTAATAAAAATTGTTATTTGAATCAAATTCTTCCAATTATAATGTTGTAAATCAGTTGGTATTTGGGTATAAATGAATAAAAATTATTGTTGAATAAAATAAATAAAGTATTTGGTGATTTATGTAGTGTATGGTTTTTAAATATTTCTAAGATAATTTACACGATAAATAACCAATATGTTTATCATAAAAATAGTAAATATTTTTAATATTAAACGTACATTGGATATGAGTTGGACTATCTCAAACACTTAAAAAAATATATTGTTATGCATTATTCATATTCGTATGTGATAAATGTTTGTCGCATAATATATTATAGGATAAACTTTTACAACTTTTATAAAATTTTATTTTTTTTTGTGTAAGACAAATTAGATGCAATGGTAATCGATCTTCAATTATGGGCTGTAAATGTAGAACAAGATTCTTTCCACCTTTTTTCACTGTTTAACGATTTTTTTGAAATCAATGACTCTGACGACTTATAATGCAACAGTTAAAACTATAAAAGTTCACCTCAAATCTGTGGCCCCAATCTCAAGTTATTTTTTATTCTTTATTTTTCTTAATTAAATACTGATATTGCATTTTCACACTTATTTTAGAAATTATTTCCCTAAAATTAAAGATGAAATTCAATTGATTAAAAATCCCTTTGAAGTAGGTTACTTGATAAAATTGAAAATATCAGGAAGTGAAGGAGATTAGTTGATTGAAGCTTCATGTGATCAGATTTAAAAATTGTTTCTTAAAACCACACTATTAGTGCCATCCTAGATAGATGTTCGGCAAGACTACCCAGCAATCATTAAATTTCCCTGAAAACTTAATTGGCTTTTTGACAAACTATCTGTACAAAGAACGAGCTTTTTCTACTGTAAATTTAAAAAGAAATAGGAATAAACTGAATATCAAAAGTGATTTAAGGCTAAAACTGTCCACTTTTAATCCAGATATTGACCTTTTCGTGGAGGACAAGTAATGTCAAATATTACATTAAATTGTTTAACTTGTGTTTAAGTTGAAAAATGTTTTTTCTTAATAAACAATTGTTTTTTTTCTAATTCTTCGATATCTTATAACTGATGTATACATATTATATACATACGTATATAGGTGTGTCATTGGTGGGCATTATAGATTTTTTTACAAACTTGGTGGTCGGCATATTTATGAAGGTTAGAAACCGCTGTACTAAGGAAATATTTTTAGAAAATACATAGGAGTGTCACTGCCATAATGGTAAATCGCAATCATCGGTATTTTTTTGGCTTTTTAAATTTAGAATCAATGGCTTACGCTGTGCTCTGTTCGATATGTCAAACTTCAAACCCCCTTTTTGTCTCTTTAGGGGACGAATTAAAAAAAGTCCTTTCTTTGTGGGTGTAAACGTCTAAAACAAAACTATTGACCAAGTTTCAAAGTTATAGCTTCAGTGGTTCCGGCTAGGCAATATGACTTATAGTCTACTTGTAGAGTATAAGATACTTGTCCTCATTGCAGTCAATGAAGAGAATTAATTATATATATATATATTATATATATTAATTGGCGTGTAATGATAGATCGCTTCCTTGTAGTACACCCCGGGCAAGGTTAGAGCAATCTGACAGCTAAGAGATCTATCGATTTTGGTTGCTGAATTATCCATACGGATCTCCCAGCCATGCAGCATCAATAAACAAAATATATCTATTCTATTACTACGTGCTTTTGACAGTCACGTTATTATAGATAACCTACTTACGTACATGGATATAGGACATACCGATAATAGAATGACGCGCTGCTCTCTTTATAAGTTTCTATCGAGTATCGCCGTCGCCGTAGTAGCGGCGGCATCAACTGGTATATGGGGGGGGGGGGGAGACGCCGCCGCCGCGACGATACGACGCGTAACGCGATCTATGAAGCATTAGTCGTGCTCAAGTGTTGCTACGACGTCCCCTTAAGAGACCGTCAATACATGATAAAGTGAACCCGCTTCCCTTATTCATATATGTATCTTCCTCGGACAAGAATATTGAGAAGTCAATATCTACCATGGCCCCGATGTCGCTATCTGCAAAAATCTCTTTAAATGCCCTATTCTTTAAAGGCTCTACGACGTTGGGTATATTATATATCTCATCCAATTTTAAGTTATATTTTATAGGACTTATTCGAACATGTTTATTCAACTCCTCAATCAATTCGGATCTTATTGAATTGAGAAAAGAAGGATAATTAGTTAAATTTCCTAAGTTCTTCCATTAAAGCCATATAACTGTCCGGTTTAACGATGAATCGATCTCTTAAAAACCTGAGGTATTTGACATCCCCATATGACTCTTTTTACGTTTCACGTTACATAATCCACTATTATCTCGTTTTCCCTTGGATTCTATCGTCGTAATGGAAGAACGATTACAATTATTTTTGACCGGTGATGTTGATGCGATATGTCCTTGTGGAGGTGGTGGTGGTGGCGGTGGAGTGATTCAACTTAATGCGCAAAATATGGTTATTACTATTTTAAAATAAAATATTCACCTGTCATGTTCATAGTCTTAATACCCATAGCTAAATTATATCCACTTTCATATTTGACGAAACCTATTAAATATTATTTAACAATAGGTAATATTATTATTTATATTATTATTATTGTTATCATAATTATTATTTGTATTAATTAATTAAATTATATTTAACGTGTTGTTTCTGAACATGTTTAACGAGACTATCTCTTTGCGTCAAAGATTGATCACAAGTTCTACATGAGTATTGTGATCGATTGTGAGTTTGAATATGTCTGAGCATAGCGCTCTTAAAATTAATAACTTTATTGTAAACGATGCAAGGAAACGTCATAATAGAAAAAAAAAAGAATTTATAGAGTAGGTACAAAAATAGACGATTTAAACTCGGTAAGATGGTAAACAATATAATTGAATACGTTAAATTAATCAGCTTATATACCCATCGAGATATGAAAACAGTAATATTAAATTAAAAAAGTCAATGAAAAATGTTATAGTTTCAATTAGATTTGTAAGCGGTAAAGGCGAAATGTATTTATACATTTTATTTAAACTATTTATTATTTTAGTAAAAATAAGTTAAACACATTATTCAGAAAAATTTACAGTATACCTTTATCACTCGGGGAATAATGCGAGACTAAACGTTAATCGAATTATGATGGTGAAAATGTATATTACTGTATCAATGAACAATTAATTATTTACTACCAATCGATACTTTCACTTTGACCCCTCTTACAATAAATCTATTAACATATACCGATAACTACTCATTAACATATACGTATATAATCAAATGTATTCACAGTGAAATATAATTTTTAAGAATACAACAAGAGGGAGGAGAGTACGTATAGGTTAAGTACACCGACGGAGGTTATAGAGGTTGAGGATGGTATAGAGATAAAATAAATAGGTATAATAATATTTTTATATACGAGTATAAATAAGTTATATGAGAAATTTTTAAGAATAATTCACATACAACAAGGTGGTAGGAGGGGTATGTATGGGTTTTGTATAGCGGTATGGTTTGAAATAGTTTGTGAAAATAGTGATAAAGATCGATAAGAAGAATAATCACTGATGACGAGTAATTAGAAAGGATTACTAGAAGTAGTATTTGATAGTGATACACTACGTATTGATAAAATACATTAAAGTAATGATAAACAATAAGGGTACACGATAAAAGATAAGGTATTAGATATACTACGTGTTTGATGAAAATAAATTACGGCGGCTATGTTATAGTATAGATTCGGATTGGGCGGCCATGTTATAGTATAGTACATCAATGGGCGGTTATGTTAAAGTATAGCACCTTGTAGCGGCAACTCAATGGGTAACCGTGTTACAGTTTAGCTCCGGCATCGGCACCGGATCCAGGACCGCTATATTATCCCTACTCTTTTGCTGTAGTAATACAAATTTAATTAGAATAAAAATATTTCCTTAGACCAGTGGTTCCCATCCTCCTTAGTTTTGCGGACCACCAATTTTATAAAAAAATCGTTGATTTAATCTTTTGGGTAATATTATAACCAGAAGTATTATTAGGTATATAATAAAAAAATATAATAATACTTTAAATATATACGTTAGTAATGTTAATATTATATGGTTCTTCGTGGCCCAGTACGGTGCTGCTCGCGGCTCATAAGTGGGCCACGGAACCGCTGATTTAAATAATGCTCAAAACTGAGGATTATTTTATATTTGTATTATTGATATTTAAGGCCACCTTTATATGTTTATGCTGCCGTAAAAAAAAATAAAAATGTGTGTAAATTGTGTAAATGTGCGTAAAATAATATAAATCAAATAAAGAAAAAAAAATATAACATATGTTTCATGTTTAAATATAAAAATGTACAGCTTATTTTGCTAGTGAATAGAATTATTTTTCGTTTTAGTGTTATTAAAATCCATCGTTTTATTTCATTTCGTTTTTAGTGTTCAACAAAGTACCCACGTAGCAACTACACATTTATATTTATTACTTTACCGTTGAAATTACGATAATGACATCATTTAAATGTAGAACCATCGTTATGTTATTGGCTATTTATTTGATTTTAAACTTTATTGTTTCAAGTAAGAATAATAATTATTTTATATCACGTATTCGATATAATTAGTCTATCACAAATTTTTCTATGCAGATGTATCTGTAGTTTTTGTGCATTATAATCGGAATTTAGTGATGAAATATCATATAAATTCTAGATTTAAAAAAATAAATATATACATATATATGTTCTTTTTTTTTGAAAATGTACATGACTTTGAACATATTATCTTTTCTTGGAATTCAAAGTAAAATGAACCGAAATTGTCTAATATTCGTCATCATAAATATTTAAATCTCAAATCAGGGTTTAAGTCATTCATTAAATATAATATTTAGGAAATTAAAATTTTTATTTAGATATAATACTTATAAATAAAAATATTATTTATTTTTTTTGATATTTTTTGTATTTGTTTGTGTAATTTACTTGTAATAATAAAAATATTTTGTAATTAATAATCGTTATTTGTGGTTTATATGACAAATATGTCTAGAAGAATTGAACATAAGTAGTATTTTACTTTTGTGAAAATAATTGTGTATTTTGTATATTGATGTGTATTTGACATATAATTATGCAGTATTGTAGGTATTATAAGGAATCAAAGATTTGCCTGACGTTACGTAATTTTGAGTGCAAATTCTTTCAAAAGCATGTCCATCTACACTATTTATTGTCCTCGTTGTACAGTCAGTAAAATCATTCCGTTCAAGTATTTTATTCTTCACTAAAAACTTACCAAAAACTTTTAAATTTCTATTTTCGTGTTATCAGAAAACTTTTCGTTTGAAATTACTTACAATACGAAATCGCGATTTTTGTGTTCGTGTTGTAACGGGACAAACCACGGGGAGTATTAACGCGTGTGGTAAGGAGCGTCGTTGCAGCGACTAAATAAAGAATAACCGCACGCGACCCGAATCACACCGCAAACAACAGTTGTCGCTGCAACGGCGCGTTAATAGAGGGCGCGCACGAGCTAGTCACATTAGAAAACGTTAAAGTATGAGGGAAAAGAGCGATCATATTTTAATGGAAGGAGAGTTACGGGGCGGTGACATCCAGATATAACAGGGCGAAAACGGACCTAACAAAACCCAAATTGAAAGACACAAAAAAGAAGCTGCCAAGACGAAAAAACATATCCAGAAGACAGGTATCGGACGGTCGAGATGGGTCTACGCCGCACAGATATAGGCTTGACGGCGGACCCGACGGTTGCCTACCATTTCTTCCTTGTGTTCAAACATTCTTATTTAGAGTAATCTAAAATAAGAAATAGAACTAATAGGAGGAAGTGACCATATCGGTTTTTCGATACGGACTACTAAGCACCCGCGACGTCTCGATACCGATACCGAACGCGTACACTAGTTTCGCTAATATTGACACCCGTGACACATTGGGAAGACAGCAGACTCCGCCGAATCCAGTCATCATCCGTCAGACCAGTCATCGGCGGAATAACGTGGAAACGGTATAGTACCTGCAAGCCCCACCAGTGGACCGGAGTTCACCGAGCAAGACCACGGAGAGCCGCGTCGTCCTCAGGGAAGCAGCTGCGGCGAGTAAGTCTTCGTGTCATCCTTGTATTTCTCCCCGACAAAACGCCTATTTGAGCTTATTGTCGATCCCTCTCCTCTCGCTGCTTATTTGAGCCATGACTTTCCCTTCAGGCTGACACTTATTTGAGTGACGCCTTCCGTTCCCCGAAAACTCGTACACCCGGAACAACGGAGTCACCGAACGGGGCAGATTTCAACTACACGTCTCACAATACAAATACGAGATTTACCATTTATATATTATTGTTCACACCAATTGTATTAAGCCAAACTTCAATAAACTGAAATATAACCATTAAAACCGCGTGTTATTACCTTACGAATCGGTGGAAAATGTCGTTTTGTTTGCACCGTTTCAGTGTCCAACCACGTTTATGATTGTTTTTTCTTTCATTAACCGATTTATACGTCTTTCTGCTTCTGATAAGATTGTGAATTAAAATTCCTGGAACTCTTCTCTATTACATAATTAAATTTATTATCGATTTAACATTTACTAGTGATGTCGAACAGTACCATTAAAGTGTATAATTTTCCTAAAGTTTTGTTTTATAATTAAATACTTAAATTAAATTAAATTTTAAACACGTCGTTATGAAATATCCGTTTAAAATATTAAGTACATCAATTTTATTTTCATGTTGTAATATTAAACACCATATATATATATATATATATATATATATATATAAATTTATGGTTTTTATAGATTGTGGTAAGTTGTGTGCAAAATCACATAATAATAAATGTAAATTACTAAATTAAGTGACCACATTTAATATAACAGTTTTAAAACATTATCATTCGACATTCAGTGACTTAAATTTGAGAAATACATCATTACTATTTATGAAAACGATTAATAATGTAGGTATTTTAATAATTAAATACATTTAATCAGTTTACTAATGAATTATAGTGTTCTTATGGTATTTAGTATAAAATTATACAATTTTTTTTAATTTATTAGTTTAAACATAAGTTCATTAATTTTTTATACATATTTAGTTAATTTTAATACAATTTTTCTACTGTTTCTTACATAACCGGTTTTTTTATCTTCTAGCCCCTTGTATTATTTAAAGCCATATATATTTTTTTTGTTTTATGATTTTTATAGATTGTTGTAAGTTTTACCCAAAATTTGATAATAATAATATTTTATAAAATACATAAGATCAATTGTGAAAAATACCACACCAAAGAATCAGAGATGATAAAACAAAAAAATTTACTACGACGTCCTTTTAACCGTAGTTTATTCTAATAACATTTGTTTCAACATTTGTACAATTAAATTAATATTAGTTATTTGTGAACCTATAAATTATATAATCCTCATACATAATAAGAACATATATAATTTTATTTTTCTACGTGATTTAATATTTTGAACAAGTCGACAAAATGGAACCGTTTGAAATACGTTTACATAGAAAATTCCATTTCTCGTTTGCTCTCGTCAACTCTATTAATAGTTATTACAAATATCAATTGTTCTCCAAAATTTAGAATATCGGATTTCGATTTCCCCGTATACATCTTTAATCTCACCCGAACTATGTCTGCCGTTTTAGAAACGACCAGTACACATCAAATATTGATGTCATCACATTATTTTGCCCCGCATTGGCCGAATTATATAATTATATAATTTGAATTTTTCTGGAAACTCATATGGAAAATATATTATATATGTTAAAATTAATATTCTACACAGTTGTTTTAATTAAACTAGAACACTTCAATAAATATCATATATATTTTAGTTTATTCTAATGAAATTTGATTCAACATAGGAACAATTAAATTAAATTATATAATTAACAAAATTAAACGTTTTAAGGACAATTTATTTTGTATAATTCGACGACAACAAATATTATACACATTTCGCCGTAACTACGAGCAATGAAAAACCGTATAAAATATTTATTACACAATTAAATTTATTATCAATTTAACATTTACTATTAATATTGAACAGTGCCATGAAAGTATCTTAAATTAAAATTTTCACGATTATATTAGAATCCTTCTACATATTCTTAACAAGATGAATAATGTGGATATTTGCAATAATCCAATTTAAATAAAATAAATTTAATTAGTTAACTTAAAATGTATCGTATTTTAATAGTATTTACTTTAACAGTTCTAAAATATATTTGTAACTTAAAATGTGTGACCTTAATTTTTTTTACACGTAAATAGCAATTTAGCATAATTTTTCTAATCTTACTTATGTAAATATTTTGTCATAATCTGACCACTAATATTATTTAACAACATATATATTTTTTTATGCTATGGTTTGTATAGCATTGAATAAGTTTAACCCAAATTTTGAATTCAAATAAAATAATTTGATAATTAATCCTATAATAAAATGTATAAACATTTAGAATTTTACTTGTAGGATTTAAATCGTCATATTCCAAGAAATGAAGTTTAAAAATATAATATTTAGTAACTTAAATTTTCGAAGTATATACATTATTAAGTTATATTACTTTATCTGGAAATACATATGTCAAATATATATAAAATTATTATATTACAAATTTATTTTAATTAAACTGGAATAACATCAATAAAATCCATATATAATTATTACTTTATTCAAATAAAAATTATTTCAAAATTTGTACAATTAAATTAATATGTTATTTGTCACCCTATAGATTTATATAATCATCATACATATAAATAATATATTTGATATTTTTATTTTCCTTCACCATTCAATATTGTAAAAACATAGTCATAATATAAATCATTAACATTTTAAGTACAATTATTTCATTATCATGATGAATGTATTATATAGCACCGGGTAAGTTAAGTCTAAAATTTAAATTCATATTTTACTACATTTTACATTTTACTCTTGACTCAGTATAGCTCTTTTCTCCTTCTTCCTAGCAGCATACTTTGCGAAGCTTTGCTTTCTTCTTGCCAGGGCTGCCTCAGTAGGTGGTTTCGGCACGAAGTTTCCGATAGCCTCTGTCGCTGATTTTACCACCATCGTGACGACGACCGTCGAGACTCCGACAAGTGCGTCTGCAACTGCCGTTGACGGGACATTTAGACGCCCTCCCAGCATTATCCGTTTTGACTATGGTTGGGCTAGACCTCACGCGCCGAATTGACTGCGTAAAGCCGTACATTGCTCCGGCTGTTTTGCCCCTTCCTATGTTGCAGAGCGGAGGATGGCTTGCTGCCTCATGCGTTGCACCTGCGGGGTTTGCTGGCCCTGGAGTCTGCAATGCCCGTTTGAGGTCTGCTGTCCTCCCCTCCCAACCCTAAAGAAAGGCAGCCGCCAGCACGGGATCTGCTCGCAACTGCTGCTCTGGCTTGTGCGCAAAGGCTGCAGCTGTTAGTGGCGCTGGGACCGCTCTAGTCACGGTTCTCGCCTGCACCAATAGTGCAGAGACCTCCGCCTTTGCTCGTTCCGCGTTTATCTAGTCAATCAACTCTAAAATTTATTGGTAACCTATTATATGTGACCTTAAATTCGTTCATTTAAATATACGGATATTTTTACTTTAATATTTATACAATCCTTTAATGATAGTTGGTAATAGTTGGCAAAATAGTTGGTATAAATTGTCGTAGAAATGGGTTCACTGTATGATGACGAAACATTAACGCGAGTAAATACCCAATCAATATACGTTTTATTTCCGCGGCGATCACAAATACGTGTAAAAAAAAAAATCAAATGATGATGTTAATAATAGTATGTAAATAACAAATAATAGTGATGACGATTTGTACGGTAGTCGGTCGAAAAGGAAACGTGTTGATCGTCGACTCAATTCAATCTTGTATGACGGTCGGGCAGAGAGTGTGACGCAGTCCGCCTGGACCACGACTTAGCCGTTATACCACCTAGGTTGGAGTTGGACATCAGAACAGACGCAGAACATGATAGCGCTAATATAATAATACGCACGTTATCATGGGATTGCGTTATGATTCCCTGCAAAACGACTAACAGTGGTGGTGTATTTGTAGTGTATGGTACTCTCAGCCCGGACTTCATGGCAGGCTAGCATACCCTTTGAAGCATGTCTCCGGGTAGGCTTTATTTTATATATTAGGCTATATTAGGCACATTATTGCAATCTTAATCTAAATTTCTTCTCTTGTAATAGTCCATGTATTGCATCCATATAACATTGTGCTCCAGATGTACGTTTTAACTAGATTCTTTCTGATATTACGGTCAATGTTTTTTGAGATAAAAATTAATCATGTTAAAAATTGACACAAAATATTATGTATTATAGGTACCCACCAAGTTCATAAAGTCATAAAATATATACAACAGTAAAAATTTCGTTATAAATTAATTTCATTTTCATTTGCATGTATTAAATAGAACCTTGTCAATTTAGTCCAAATTTTAATTCTTATACTAGGTTTCATATAATTTAAATGGATGGAAAATTAACATATAATATTTTCTAATATTTTCCGTCAATGAAAGTTAATATCATGTTAAAAATTGGAACATTTATTTATCATTCGGTATAATATTAGCATGTTATACATAAAACACATATTAAACACAAAAACATTATATACACACACATACACTATACACAGGAAAATTATATACACACGCATGCGTACACGGAGAAACATTACAAATCCATGAAACAGCCAGGGAGGGACGACAGCATCTACCGACTCGTTACAACACCGCACTAAACGACCGAGAGATGGCGAAAACGTCGACGTAATTATGGCTCTCGAGAACCGGACAACAAAAGACGAAGAAAATCATTACACAAAACAAAATAAAATATTAAAAAGCATAGTCTGTGATAATATAGTATAATAATATATGTATATAATAAAATATAACAATATTTGTAAATTATATATATATGATTATAAATACTCCAATAAAATCTTCTGGTCATATTAACAAAGACAAACACAACACATAGGTCAGAGATTTTAACGAGGTCAACTACCTTTTCCCCTCGTGGTAATAACACCTCATATAGCGGCGTTCCATATACCTTCGGGTCTATGCAGTTGTGTATATGTAGTTACTACCACGTTCCTAAGATGGAATGAACACCAAAAATACAGCGACGTTTCACGAATTTCACATTCGTGAAGTTGCGTCTATTTTCGGGATCATTCTTATTCCTAAGCTGAAGATACCGCGGCGTTTCTCGGACTATACGTCTGTGCAGTTGTGGTATACCGTCAGACATCGTCTTTCCAAAGATTTCCAGTCTGTGGATGCTGGAAGTATATTTGCAACGGTGATCGCCCAGCGCAACCGTGGTTCACAATATACCAACACAATCACGGATCTTTATTCCATATTCCTACGATATCTTTAAGTGAGTAGCAAAATATTCATATTGTTAAATTAGGATACAAATTTTCTTTCTATTATAAATAAGTTTTCTTTTCTTTAAATAAATAAATTCATTAAAAATTAAAAATACGAGATTTCGCCTTTTATTTCCAATAAAAAAACTTCAAAAAGCATACAAAAAAAAGGGGATATTTCACATGTTATACATAAAACACATATTAAATGGGTTTGCCTAGAATTTATCTAGTACTAATGATATTTTAGTTTAATAGTTAAACAATTCTTTTAACATATCATTTGTGACCATAAATTCATTTATGTCTTATTCCCATAAATAAAATTTTAAAATAAATTTTCTATAATACCTTATGTACAATTTTTGTGATAACATGGCCATTTGTAATATTTAACACTAATTTTTTTTTGTGGTATACTTGGTATAGATGACCGTAAGTATTTTCCAAAATTTGAAATCAAATTTAAAAAAACGTTAATAATATTTGTCGTGGTACTTGATTCATTGTATGACGACAAAACAGTAGGGCGGATAAAAAAATGTTGGTATTAATCTCATAATAAACTATATTAAAAGGTAAAATTTAAATTATAATAAGTATTTCATGATAAGAATTTAAAAAAAATAGTATCCAGTGACATTAATTTGTGATTTATAAATCACTATTAAATTGTTATTTTACTCACCCGGTAAATCCATATATTAAATATATATTAAAATCATTTTACGGCATTTGAATTTTAATTAAAATGGAATAAAATTATTGAATACCCATATATTTTTTAGTGGATTCATATATTTCAAATAATTGGATTAGAATATGTACATTTTTTTTTTATAAGTTATTTGTTATTTTATAAATCCATTTAATTCATTACAAAAATTAATAATTTTGATGTACTCTAAGACGACTTATAAGTAATTATATTATTGAAATGACAAACGAAGATACTAGTATATACTATAAAATACTACATTATTATCTCATAATCAGGGCTCGAGACTTCTAGCATTTGCATATTTATTTATAGCATGTAAAATAATAGCAGAGTAAGCTACAAATCTGTTTCATACTAAAATTAATGCGGCTTTAAAAATTTTTAGTGCATATTTTTGCATATTTTAGGGTTTTTGTATTTTTTCTGCTATTTTTATAAGTATTATGCTATTTTTTGCATATAATTTGTTAATCTGAAAAAAATTAAGTAGTTTTGTGGTTTGTATGTAGTGAGCGGCAAGTGTTACCTAAAATTCATATTTTAACAAAAGTAAAATGTAAAAATGTATAAAGCCGCGTTTACATTAAGACTGTTCAATGTGGACGCCAATTCGGCCTAAAAACTGTTTCGTTCGTTTGTTCGCTTTTGTAATGTAAACGGGACTTTACACGCGTAATATATCGATAAACCAAGTTTATCGACACTACGCCGCCACTATCCATGTGGTTTATATTTTACTATCTACATATAGATAAACATATTCCAGCAATATGGCAGATATCATGTTTATTGTATCTCGTATCTTAATTGTTTCTTTGAAGAACACGTAGTGTAGAGTGTAAAGTATAGAGTGTAGTATATAGTAAGTCTTGGTACGTCGACTAGTGAATTTGATCGTTTGCGTTCTTGTAACAGTGCGAGTTATTTTAACTTGTGTTGTATTCTTTTGCTTTTTGATTTTTATAAACATTTTTAAATCATGCTTAAAGGAAAAATATCGTTAGTTCAACGTTTAAGAAGCTATGTGTGTGAATTTGGTTCGGACACGTTTTCATATGATTCGTCAATGCTTTTTTGTAAATACTGCGAAATTAAAATTAATTGTGAAAATAGATTTAACGTAACACAGCATCTGAAGACGGAAAAATATACCAAAGCAATTAAACGCCAGCATGGAAAAACAGAAAAAAAACAACAACTTTTTACGAATTCAAGTAAAAAATCATCGTTCAACAAAGATTTATGTCATGCTTTATTATCTGCTATCATACCTTTAAATAAACTTTCAAATAATCAATTTCGTAATTTTTTGGAAACTTATACGGGAAAAAAAATTCCAATAGAATCGACGTTAAAGCAAGGCTATGTCGATGATTTATACATTGAAACAATTTAAAAAATAAAATCGGAAATCTTAAATAAAAACATATGGATTAGCATTGATGAGACTACAGACATCGAGGGACGTTACATTGCGAATGTTGTAGTGGGCATTTTGGAACTAGATAGACCAGGAAAACAATTTTTAATAAATTGTGCAGAACTAGAAAAAACTAACTTCTCAACAATAAGCAAACTGTTTGATGATTCCTTACAGTTAATAGGTATTCAGCGTGATCACGTGTTACTATTTTTAACTGACGCAGCGCCATACATGGTAAAATCAGCTTCAATGCTTAAAGCTCTATACTCTAAAATGATCCATGTTACGTGTGCTGTTCATGGCCTACACAGAGTGGCAGAAGAAGTAAGAGGTCAATTTAAATCAGTTGATAAGGTCATAGCTAGCGTTAAAAAGACTTTTAGAAAAGCTCCGAGTCGTGTTTAACTTTTAAAATCCAAAGCCCCTGAAATAAATCTACCTCCAGAGTCTGTAATTACCCATTGGGGTACCTGGATCAATGCAGCAAATTATTACTGCAATAATTAAAGCACAATTCGTTCTATTTTTGAATTACTTGACAATGAGAATAACAATGCAGTCTGCATCAAAGAAGTGAAAAAATATCTCAATAAAAACGGAATAGACGTAGATCTTATTTTCATCAAATCAAATTTTTTGTCTCTTATTATATCTTTAAAAAAATTACAAACACAGGGGTTGTTATTATCTGATTATATTGAAATAATTAGCGATGTAGAAAAATCATTTGAAATTCTACGAGGTCCAATTGAATTGAAAATACAGTTAAAATTAAAACAAGTTTTAGAAAAAAATACTGGTCTGTCAATTTTGAAAAAAATGTCTTGCATTTTATTGGGTAAAAGAGACATCGAAGAATTTAATAGTTTTCAGATGATATTTCTAGTAGTCATGTTCCATACTTCAAGTTCGATACTATCACATCAGTCGATATAGAACGTTCATTCTCAACGTACAAAACATTTCTGACCAATAATAGAAGATCGTTCAAATTTGAAAATATTCATAAACACATAATAATACAATGCAATTTTCCAGGTATAATCTAAAATTTATAATTTATAAATTATAATATTTACTTACTTTCTGATTCATTGAAATTTATCAATTATGTTTACAGAATGATGAAGTCGTACAATGTACAATGGTCGACGAAAGAAACACTCGGGAATATTTTTTAGAATCAGATTATATATAAGAAATATTTTAATAATTAAAATTATTGAAAATAAATTTTTTTATTGAGCATATTATAGTGCATATTTTATCATTTTTTAAGGCATATTATAGCGCATATTTCATGGTTTTTTAGTGCTAAAAGTCTCGAGCCCTGCTCATAATACACACTCAAAATTAAATTTTCTACAAAATTTAAACATAAAAAGACGTTCAAATATTTAGGCTATGGTAATAATTTAATTTAATTGAGATATAATTAATATGTTAGCTAGAAATTTTCTTATTCATTAATACTACATACACAGTTTAGGTTATACGACTCATTTGTTTCAGTTTAAAAGATACAAAACTTATTTGTAACCTTTTATTTGTAATCTCAATTTGTTCATTTATTATACACAAACGGATATTCTTAGCTTAATATTTCTATAATTCTTAATGTAAACTTTTTGTGACCTGGTTATTTGTTATGTATAACGGTAATATATTTTTGTGCATTGTATAGATCGGAGTAAGTTTAATCCAAATTTTTAAAATCTAATTTAAAAAAAGTTGATATTTATTGTCGTGGTACTGGGTACACTGTACAACGAAGAAACAGGAACGTGGGTAAATACACAATCAATATACGTTTTATTTGCAGGGCGTCCAAAATACATGTAAAAAAAAACAAATGATAACAGTAATAATAGTATGTAAATAAAAATAATAGTGATGACGATTTGTACGGTGGTCGGTCGAAAAGGGAACGTGTTGATCGTCGACTTAAATCAATCTTGTATGACGGTCGGGCAGTGTTTAGTGACTAATTCGTCACTGAATAGCTTCGATATTTAGCTTACTAATATATATATAACAATGTGGGACGATAATCAATAAAAATCGCATTTACTATGTATAACAATTTGACCGATATAATATAAAACAAAACTTACATATCGAATTACAATCCTTTAACTGGCCAGCATATATCAATATAAATAATTAAAATAACACAAAATAGATTGATACAAACAATGATAAAAGTAATCACAATAACGATAATAACAATAATAATAGTAACAATAGATGAATTGACCTGCGCCAATCAATATACACACTCGTACGGCGGTCCTTGAAAGATGACGATGCTGACAATTTTCCCCAAACGTACTACAGCATACACGTTCAATTAGTCGTAACCAAATTTCGGTCTGACCTGATGCTATTCATGCATGTTTTCATTTACATAAGTAAAAAAAACAAATAAAACAACGACGCGACCGACCAAATACGCGGAGACACCGCACGGCACACGACCGATACATACAATGAATCGTCGTACGGCGTTAATTGACAATTAACGATATCGATGTTGATACCGCGACCGGTATTGCTGGATTATAAATATTTAAATTTGCACATCTCGAACATACTCCCGCCATTGAAGATCACATCCTTCAATATAATGGAATGTGTAGTGGAATAAAATTGAGAAGTACTGAAAGTTTTACTTATGGCAGGTGCAATATACAATTATCATATATAAGAATACAATATAACATTATATGGTAAAATACACAAAACAAAAAAAAAAAACAAAAAATAATTAATACAATATTAACACATGATAAACGCTTATAAAAAAAGAAAAAATATTTAAAGTGGTTAGGGATCTGTAGGCAATTTAACCAACTGTACGACATGGCGTTTTATATCTCCATTTGCAGTTTTTAGGGTAACTATTCTAACCACACCATCTGTCCCGGGATGCACTTTCGTTACACGACCGGTTCTCCAAACTGTAGGTGGCACATTTGGAGTTTTTATGATGACTACATCGTTTATCGCAATAGCCCCACCAGATCGATCCCATTTTGTTCGTCTTTGAAGGGTAAATAAATATTCCCTAGACCATCTCTTCCAAAAATGTTGATGGCACTGTTGCAAGAGCTGCCATCGATTTAATCGATTCTGGTTTAAATCCATGACGTTCGGTTCGGGCAACGCTACCAAAGGTTGTCCAATCAGCAGATGACCCGGAGTAAGACAATCTGCCTCATTAGGATCAGACGATAATGGAGTCAAAGGCCGAGAATTTAAGATTTCCTCTACTCTGGTCAATAATGTGGATAACTCTTCGAAGGTTAATACATGAGGTCCAATTGCCCTCTTCAGGAGAAATTTGGCCGATTTTATGCCAGCTTCCCACAATCCTCCAAAATGAGGAGCTGCTGGTGGATTGAAATGCCAATTGCAATCTGTTGTTTTTATAATTGTATCTTGCGCATCCTCTTGCTTCAGTAGTGCTTGTAATTGCCTATCAGCACCGATAAAATTTGTTCCGCAATCTGAGTACACGTCATTAGGAATGCCCCTACGTGCACTGAAACGACCAAAAGCAACGAGGAAAGCATCTGTGGACAATTCTGTAACCGTTTCAATATGAACAGCTTTCGTCGATAAGCATATGAAAAGTGCCATATACGCTTTATACTCTTTTGATTTCCGACGTCGACTTTCCCGTACCAAAAATGGACCACCGTAATCAATACCAGCATGACAAAATGCACGATTCAGTGTTACCCTTGGAGCTGGTAAATCCGCCATCACGGGTTGAGGATGAATTGCAGCCCATTTTGTACAAATCACACATCTTTTTATTGCTTTATATATTTCACGTCTAACCGAAGTAATCCAATATATACGAGACACCACTGATAATAATAGTCTTGGACCAGCATGTAAATAACATACATGATAATGTTGTAATATCAATTGTACCAAGTGAGATCCTTTTGGTAACAATATTGGGAATTTTGTTGAGTGATCCAATGTAGCATGACGGAGCCGTCCACCGACTCGAATGATATTCGTATCATCTAAAAATGGCCAAAGAACACGGTACGATTTAGGGATACGGTCATGAGATTGTTCCTTTAAATATTTATTCCAATTACCAAAATAATGTTGTTGAGTCACATAGACCAAAGTATATAATGATTTTTGAAGTTCCATTCGCTTCAAAGGACCTTGATGAATCACGTTTTTTCTCAAACAGGACATATACGTAGGCCGTTCAAAAAGTAATGATAAAAACGCTTTACAGAAAAAAATATTTATTTAATCTTCTAAATCTACATGCTCTTTTTCGAAATAACCGCCCTCGATTTTAATACACTTTTCCCACCGTTCCTGCCATTTTTTAAACACGAAAGCTAGACCATCTTTCTCGAGCTCCTTGCAACGCGCCTCCACAGCTTTGATGACCTCGTGATTGGTCTTAAATTTCCGTCCTCTGAGCGGAAACTTGCTTTATACCACTTTTAAAAGGTCACCTGGTTCATAACATCTTCACCATATACCGTAGTTAATAATTCGTATGCGTCTTTTCGATTTTTCCCGAGTTTCACTAAAAACTTTACGTTACAACGTTGCTCTAACTTTATATCTATGCTGGACATGGTAGGCGATTATCTGACACACGTTACGCGAATTGTTATATACGGACACTCACTGCACCGATCGACTTCAAATTGGAAGTTAGAGATAACTAAACTTTTGGACTACAGGATGGTATACAGTGTTACCAATTTTCGCAACACATTTTCCCTTAAAGTCATTATTATCATTACTTTTTGAACAGCCTACGTATCTCCAGATCCAAGCAACAACCCTTTGAGTGAAACATAACGATGAATATCGTGATAAACTAATCAACAAATCTTCCGTATCAGTAACAGTTAGAACTACTAAAGGCTTTGTCTTGAGTTCGGGCATTTTTGAAGTAGCTAATGGCTGAAAACACTCAAATGTTTTCTGATATTCAATATCACGCAAAAAATCCGGCCCCTTCCAATACAAATAATGCTCCCGAAGTTGAGATGGTAGTAGACCTCTTGATACACAATCAGCTGCATTGTAACTGGAAGGGATATGGTTCCAAATGCAATCAGGTATCAAGGTATTTATTTTAGAAATCCTATTAGTTACAAAAGCTTTGTAATCTATTTGTGGATTCAATAACCATGACAGAACTACAGTGGAGTCTGTCCAAACCAATACTTGATTAACTTCTAACCGAGACTTCAATGCAGTCCGAATTCGCTGGATCCACTGAGCCAATAACAAGGCTCCGCACAATTCTAAACGAGGAATTGTTACACTTTTGACTGGTGCAACTTTAGATTTCGATCCTAATAGGTAGACTGCATACTTATCACCTGACCGTATGAGTAAATAGACTACCGCCGCGTACCCATTGGTGGAAGCGTCACTAAATCCACAAAGGTGAATATCTTGCGCTGCTGCAACATCAATGTGGCGAGGTAAACACAAAGCAGATACCGAAGGAAGTTCCTCTAAATATAATTGCCATTCAGCAGCTAGTTTTGTGGCAATTGCGTATCCCATGATAACCCAGCTTTCCATATTCTCTGAAGAAACTTTTTCGCCCAAAAGGTTACCGGTGCCAACAACCCAACTGGATCAAACAACCGAGCTATAACTGATAATACACCTCTTTTAGTATATACACCCACTTCAGTCGAAACGTGATACCCAACAACATCGTTAACAGGATCCCAGTGTAATCCAAGGATACGAATAAATGTATCACTGGGGTCGTCAAATGATACTGCGTTTCCACATCGATCACTCGGTTTAATGTGTTGTAATAATGACGGACAATTGCTAGACCATTTTTTCAATTTTAGTCCATATGCAGCTAGTACCTGAACCAAATTCTTTTGTAAAGTTAATGTGCTCTCCATCGAATCATTGCCGGTGCAAATGTCATCTACATAAGTGTTATACATGATTGTGTTGTATACTTCTGGGAATTGTGACTGGTTTTCTTTTGCGATTTGATGGAGTACTTTGATGGCAAGGTAAGGTGCTGGTCCAGTTCCATATGTGACAGTGTTTAATTCATAATCGATTATTTCTTCATCAGGACGAGAACGCCACAATATATGCTAATAATGGCAATGATCAGGGAGAATGAGAATTTGTCGATACATTTTACAAATGTCTGATGAAAACATAAATTTGGGGAGACGAAACCTTAATAAGACATCCGTTATGTCATTTTGTAACTTTGGACCCGTTAGCAACAAATCATTGAGTGATTTCCCACTGGGTGTTCGTGCAGATGCATCAAAGACAACGCGTATTTTTAATATTCCATTTTCGCTCTTGGTCACTGCATGATGAGGTAAGAAATATTTACCAGGTTTCGTGGCAACTAGCATATGTCCCAATTTTGATACTCATCCATGAATTTCCGGTATTCATTATATAACATTGGATTCGTCAACAACTTTCTCTCTAAATTAAGAAATCGTTTCGTCGCCATAGATTTAGATCCCTTAAGAGCAGTCTCTGGGTTTAAATCTTTGAAAGGCAATGGAACTACAAAACGACCCGATTTATTTCGATACGAATTTTCAAAAAATAATTTTTCACATAAACCATCTTCAGTCACCTCTATTGGCGCATTAACAGGCTCTTCGGTTTCCCAAAATTTCAACAACATGTCTTCTAATGATACAATGAATGACTGATGAGACACTACTTGACAAGAATTTACTGGGCCGATTAAAATCCATCCAAATATAGAACTGTACGCCGTTGGAAGAACTTCACTTTCACTATATTTTTTCTCGTTAATCACATGATGATATAAGTCAGCACCCAACAACAAATCAATAGGTGCCGGAATATCGAAGGTGGGATCCGCCAAGGCTAAATGGGACAGCCGATTCTTAATTAAAGATGGAAGCGGAACATTAGGTACATTGATAGTGATTTTCGGTATCACCCATGCATTAACTTCGATTGTTGAATCAGGTTCATATCTGGGAAAAATGACACAAGTCGTCAAACCTTTGCCTTAAGGAATACTAGTACCAGCCAAACCTGAAACCGCCATTGTACATTTCTTTATAGTTAAACCTAAACGACGTGCACATGATTCAGTGATAACACTTATTTGGGAACCAGGATCAATCAATATACGTAGAATTTTAGTATTCCCAAACTGATCACGAGTGTGTGCTAAAGCTGTTCCCAAAACTACCATTGATGGTGCCATGTTTCCGATAGCAGCAATAACTAATGGATCCTTGTCCAACGATGTTCCGCAGTCAGTTGAGGAAGAAGTAGATGCATTATTTTCAAAACTAATCGTAGATGTTTTATAATGGGACTTTTTAAAATGCAACAGTGAATGATGAGCTTCCCCACATGAATTACACATATTTTCTGAATCACATGAAGAGGATATGTGCTTAGAACTCAAACATCGAAAACACCGACGAAAACTACTGACCAACATATGACGGTTAGAAGCAGGCATTTTAAGAAACTTAGTACAATCTTTTAAATCATGATTATTTTTGCAAAGCGGACATTTTATCTTTTCTTGGTCATTAGCCGCGACTAAGACACTTGCTTTTTTGGATTGTATATTAGCTATTCTTCCTTTTTGAACCCACTTACTACTAGGTATGCTTACATTTTCTAATACTTTGACGCGCCTTTTAATAAATGTTACTAAATCATCGATCGTAGGAAAATCCATTTTATTATCTCTTTCAAACAACTCACGAGTTGTATGAAATAACGTTCGATTGGCTAACACAAACAAGATAAACCCAGGCAAATCGCCCATATTAAATACATTAAGTGATTGTAAACATTCATCAAATAATTGCAGATATTCCATTAATCCAGATGTTGACTCATTCTCCATTTTTCGAAAGTTCAAAATACGATCTACTAGCATTTTTGCTGACAATCGAGGGTTGTTGAATTGATCATTCAATTTTTCCCAAACAATTGAATAATTATCATTGGTCATTTTTAAAGAGTTGACGACCACCGCAGCTCGACCAATAACACACCCAGCCAAATAATGAAATTTCTCAATGGGAGCAAGAGTATTATCCGAATCAATTAACGCCTTAAATTTATCCCGAAACGTGGTCCACTGTAGAATGTCCCCATCAAATGTTGGGAGTAATTTTTGGTAAATGTATATTAGCACGCACCGGTTGCATCACCGGTTTTTCATTGTTTAATTCATGACAAATGGCATGGATGAAATAATACTGTTTTTTAACCTCACGTGAGATTGGAGCATGGATCGCTATATATTCAGACTCCCGACCTAAGTTTATTAACGTATCCATAATGGCATCTTGTTCAATTGTGAAATCTGCCATGGACTGTTCCAAATCATTTTTTCGCGCTATAAACAACGGAACCAACAATTGGTCCATTTTCACCCGAGTTGCCAATGTATACACATCCAATATATCCTCTACATTAACATCTCGTCGGAGAATATTACGTTTTAAAACTCGTTCGGCCCGTTCACCGTCACCGGTTGACATCGTCGCGTTTACAATATTATGATTATAATACTATTATAATTATGTACGTTATAATCATACTAACAATATATATCGAAAACGATGACTTATAAATACGATAATAAAATAATCAATCACATTACTTACGAATATTTAACGAATTATTATTATTATAATTGCGACAATGCGTTTAATGACTAAATTTATCAGCAGAGTGTATGCACCTATAATGCATATATACCCACAACGCGATATAATACTAACACCAAATTAAAAAAAATAACAATAACCACGCTCAGCTACCAAATGTTTAGTGACTAATTCGTCGCTGAATAGCTTCGATATTTAGCTTACTAATATATATATAACAATGTGGGACGATAATCAATAAAAATCGCATTTACTATGTACAGTAGAGCCTCGATAGTCCGGACCCCGATAATCCGGTGAACGCGGTAATCCGGACGGCGCGTGGCACGGTATTTGTATTTTTTCCGGAATTCCCAGAACCCAATTAATTTATAAAATATTGTTATCCAAAAATCAATTTCGTTATTTTTATTACCTACGGTTCCTTATAAAGACTGACAGTAATAAATTGATCGGCAGTTCGATCACTTCTTTCTTGTCGAGTGGTTATTATAATTGTTTGTTACAATGGCCCCTCGTAAACACGTAACTTTAACTTTAGATCAAAAAGTTGAAATAATTAAGTTAATAGAAAATGGCCAGAACTATGGTATGATTGCTGGGAAGTACGGAATAGGTAAGTCGACTGTTAGTGACATAAAGAAAAATAAGGAGAAAATTATGAAGTTTGTCAGCTCAACTGAACGTGGTCCCAGTACACGTAAAACTTTAAAACAGCCGGAAAATCTTGTTCTCGAAAATGCTTTATTTATATGGTTTATGCAACAGCGAAGACGACACATTCCGATAAGTGGTGAAATAATTTGTGAAAAAGCACGTTTATTTCACCGTGAAATCACAAAACAGGAAGATAGTTTCACTGCTAGTAGAGGTTGGCTAGTCAATTTTAAGCATCGTCATGGTATTAGGCGTCTTAAAATAACGGGTGAGAAACTTTCGTGTGACGAAGCATCAATTGAACCATTTCGAAATGAGTTGCAGCGAGTCATAAATGAAAACAATTTGAACCCAGAACAAATTTATAACGCTGATGAATCCGGTTTATTCTGGCGAATGTTACCAGAGCATACATTGGCATCAAGTCATGAGAAAAACGCTCCTGGGAGAAAAATTATTAAAGCTCGAATAACATTCATGCCCTGTGCTAATGCAAGTGGAACACATAAGCTGCCTTTGCTCGTTATAGGGACTGCACAAAAACCACGTGCGTTTAAATCAGTTAACCTTCCCGTATGCTATCGTGGACAAAAAAATGCTTGGGTCACTCGTGTTTTATTTTTGGACTGGTTTCAAAAAGAATTTGTTCCTGTAGTTCGTAAGCACCTTTTAAATGTAAATTTACCTCCAAAAGCTTTATTATTGTTGGATAATTGTCCTGGACATCCATCAGCAGAAGAATTACGTAGTAATGATGGCAACATTTTTGCAATGTTTTTACCTCCCAATACTACAGCGCTTGTTCAACCAATGGATCAAAATGTAATACAGAATATTAAATTAAACTATCGTAAGTCTCTCTTAGTCAATGTTCTTGCTGATCCGAAGCATGGTGAAAACCTTGTCGATGCTCTAAAAGCCATTAACTTAAAAGACACAGTTTTTAGTCTTGCAAATTGTTGGAAATTGGTCCCGCCAATGCTCATAAAGAAATCGTGGAAACACTTGCTTCCTTTCCAAGCAGAAAATGAAATCGACAAAGTTCATAAAATCAATGACATTCAACTTTCTACGCTCATAAACCAGATACAGGGAACATGTACGAATGAAATATCTGATTCCCAGGCACAGGAATGGGCTTGCCGTGACGCAGACGAAGATTTGGCGAATCATGAAATCTTAACTGATGATCAAATTCTACAAATTGCAGCAAAAGAGGATGATATTGACGACGAAGATGAAAGTGGCTCTATCAGCACAAGTAAAGTTTCTCCTTCAGAAGCTGTGAATGCACTGAATACTGTATTGCAATGGGCAGAAGATCAGAACATGGATAGCACTGATATTTTGTTGGCACGTCGATTAAAAGAACGCGCTTTTGAAATGAAAATTAAAAGTATTATTCAGAAACAAATTACTGACTACTATACTTAAGTTCTACATATATACATACATATTATTATAAACATTTTTTTTTGTAATTCATTATGTTAAAGTTATTTATTATTTTTGTAATTTTAAGTGCAATAAATATAAAGGTGGAATTAAAAATCAAAATCTTAGACATTTCAGTAGATAATCTTGAAAAACCTCCGGTAATCCGGACGAATCGGTAATCCGGACGATGCTCGGTCTGAATTTGTCCGGACTATCGAGGCCCTACTGTATAACAATTTGACCGATATAATATAAAACAAAACTTACATATCGAATTACAATCCTTTAACTGGCCAGCATATATCAATATAAATAATTAAAATAACACAAAATAGATTGATACAAACAATGATAAACGTAATCACAATAACGATAATAACAATAATAATAGTAACAATAGATGAATTGACCTGCGCCAATCAATATACACACTCGTACGGCGGTCCTTGAAAGATGACGATGCTGACAATTTTCCCCAAACGTACTACAGCATACACGTTCAATTATTCGTAACCAAATTTCGGTCTGACCTGATGCTATTCATGCATGTTTTCATTTACATAAGTAAAAAAAACAAATAAAACAACGACGCGACCGACCAAATACGCGGAGACACCGCACGGCACACGGCCGATACATACAATGAATCGTCGTACGGCGTTAATTGACAATTAACGATATCGATGTTGATACCGCGACCGGTATTGCTGGATTATAAATATTTAAATTTGCACATCTCGAACAGGCAGAGAGTGTGACGAAGTTTCCCTGGACTACGACTTGGCCGTTATATCACCTAGGTTGGGGTTAGACATCAAAACAGATGCAGAACAAGATAACGCTAATATAATAATACGCGCGTTATTATGGGATTGCGTTATGATTCCCTGCAAAACGACTAACAGTGGTGGTGTAATTGTAGTGTATGGTACTCTCAGCCCGGACTTCATGGCAGGCTAGCATACCCTTCGAATCATGTCTCCGGGTAGGCTTGCCGTAACTTTCCACCACCCCCTATTTATATCAGTCCTATGACACACAAGGAACCTGAACTAAGGTTGCTTTATGAACCTAAAATTGTATTAACGAATTCTCGAGGTCCTCGAGAAAGCCTTGTTTGACTTAAGATGAGCTTGGTACGCTGGAGTCGAAGAAGCCTGGTCACCATTTATGTTAGGATCCTCCTGATCGCTGGAATACATAGCATGGCGTCGTTGGGCAAGTTATACTGCCTCGACACATGTGTACATTGTTCCAGAGTGGTAAACTCTACCGATGCCTCTGGACACTCAATGGTCTCGTGCTTTTGCCGGTCTACATCTATCGCTTCCACGGGTCATTTCTCAATAGCGGACGGTTGGCCGGAACAGGTCGGCTTCTGCAGTCGGAACTGCTAACTCAGTATGGCTCTCATCTCTTTCCTCTTCGCAAACTACATGGTTAACCTTTGCTTACTTCTTGCTAGGGTTTCCTCGGTGGGCATTATCGGCACTACTTTTCCGGTAGCTTCTGTCGCTGATTTTACCACCGGCGAGGCTGCGACCGTTGTGTCTGCGGATGCCGGTGACGGACTAATAGTCGCCCTCCCAGCATCATCCATTTGACCTTGGTAGGGATAGGCCCCACGCTCCGAATAGGATACGTAGGGCCTACCTTTAATGTTGCTCTGGTAAGTTTGCCGACATCGGAGTCAGCAACACCCGTTGGAGGTTTGCTGTCCGCGCCTCCCAACTATGAAAAAAGGCCGCCGCCAGTACGGGGCCTGCTCGCTACTGCTGCTTCGGCATGCGCGCTATGGCTACAGCTGTTTGTGGCCCTGGGGCCGCTATAGTCACGGTCCTCGCCCACACCAGTAGTGCAGAGACTTTCTCCTCGGCCCGTTTCGCGTTTATCTAATAAAAGAGCTCTAAAATTTATTGGTAACCTATTATTTGTAACCCTAAATTTATTCATTTCTTATACATTTAAATACAATTTTAAAATAATTTTTCTGTATCTTTGAAAACATTTTTTATTAAAAGAAAATTTGTGATGTTAATCACCATTTATATATAATTTTGGTATGGTTGGTAAAGGAGACCGTAAGTTAAATTTTTGTGAATTTAAACACTGTTTTCCAAGAGTGATAATTAAAAATATATGTAATACTAGTTGACCCGGCAAACGTTGTTTTGCCATATAAATAATTTCCTAGTAATTTCTAGTGTAGACAAAAAATAGCTTACTTATTGTAAGTATGTATGTATGTTAGAATGTGTATATTGTATGTATGTAAGAATGTGGTATATGCGTGAAATAAGCATGGAGCGCTGTGAACGATGAGGGAATATAAAAATAACAAAAGGCAAACATTATTTTTAAGTTATATTATAATTTATTCCTTAAAATTATATATCATTAATTAAACAATTACGACAGTAACACTATTAAACAATATCAATCTCTTAATGCTATAGCGTGAACAATATTTTTTGTTAGTCCATCTTTAGCTAACACAAACAAACTGGATGGTTTACCCACTCGAGAGCATGCCACGTATAATTGTCCGTGTGAAAAACATGGTGTTCTCAAATCTAATCCACAAACAGACATCGTTTGACCTTGGGATTTGTTGATAGTTATTGCAAATGCCAATCTAATCGGAAACTGAATACGTTTGAATTGAATTGGCACATCTGTAGGTATAATAGGAATCCGTGGTATGAGTATATTTTCACCTCTGAACTTGCCATTTAAAATCCTGGCTTCGATCACGTTTTTCATTAATTTTGAATGACTAATCGCGTACCGTTGCACAGCCGGGGCGGGTTCAAATTACGAAGCAAGATAATTGGAGATCCAACCTTTAATTGTAAATTATGCGGTGGCATGCCTGGCAAATCCAGTGAGTTCAAAAACTCTGTGGGAAAATTTACTGCTTCGCTGTCGTCGCAAACTCTATCAATAGATTTATATGATACCAAGTTCCCTGGCAACAACATTTGTATCTTCAGATTTAAATTGTCAACGTCTACATTTTTTGCCGCTAAAATCGCTCTTTCTGCAAGCCACTCATGATTTATGTACTGTGTGTACATCGGGAAATATTTGTTCAATGAGAGTATCTTGCGAATCAGCGATTGTGCAGAAATCGGTCGGTAATTTTACGTATCCAGTTTCATCTATAGCAACTTTTCCATCACCGATATCTAAGAGTTGTTTTGAAAATGTTTCAGCGGATGGATCTTGAAACATTTGAACGCGCATATTTATTTTTAGCTGTAATTTTTCAACATTACGCCACAATGGAGATGATTTTAAGCAAGCGTTGATCTCATCAGCGTATGTTGAACGTGGAATGACTGGAAGTGTTTGTCTGAAATCACCTGAAAGGACCAACAGAGTTCCGCCAAATAGTTTGTCACTGTTTTTAATATCTTTCAATGTCCTGTTCAACGCCTCAAGTGAATGTTTGTGTGCCATAGTACATTCATCCCAAATAATATTTTTACACCGTTTCAGCACAGTGGCCATGGACGATTGTTTCTTAATGTTGCATACTGCGTCAGGGTTATTCTGAATATTTAGTGGCAGCTTAAATACTGAATGAGCTGTTCTACCTCCATCCAATAAAGTTGCTGCAATGCCCGATGATGCAACGGCCAATGCGATGCCATTATTTGATCGTATTTCAGCAAGAATTAGCGAAATAACGAATGTTTTGCCAGTTCCACCCGGTGCATCCAAAAAGAAGAACCCACCTTGTCCAGCTGAAACTGCGAGCATAATGCGATCATAAATGGTTCTTTGTTCCTCATTCATTAGTGGGACATTGCAGGCAACAATCGCTGCCATTTTTACAGTACTGTACTGAAGTTCACGATTCATTTCAGTATTCATTAAATCAGATGCAGTTCGATTTGGCGAATTCATACCGAAATTACTAAGTGGTAAGTTGGCAATGACAATGCAAAGATCCTCAATAGCAATCAATGCTTCATTGTACATTTCGTCGCTGAATGTTATAATTAGATCGTGGCACCGTATACGATGTTGATGCAATATATCATCAGTCATTGAATCTTTGTGATTTTCCCATAATATCTGTGCTCGGGCTGGGAAACATGTAGTCGACACTATAGCGAATAGTAGACGAATTTGTATTGCTGTACAGTTCAATGCAGCTTCAGCAAGCATGCATTCCCACTGGTTGTCGTCTTCCAGCAAGCCGAGTGCAAGGCATGCATCTTTATACGTTGGATATTGTTGCCCATTCACTTTACGTATATCTTGAAATGATAATGGGCCAGTTACATTAACCAACAACAGTCGAAGATAAAAGCACTCCGTGTGTCTTGGATTGACTGTAAATAATCGGCCCAAGGCGTTTGATTTAAATAAATTGAGACATGCAGCAACTGGTGAGCCTTGCTTGCGGGGCATCCATGTTTTTGTTTGAGTCCATGTGAAATAGCGTGGTACTTGTGAATAGAGTAATGTTCGTGCAAAGGCACCAAAATCATCCGCACGATTACACAATTCAAAAAATACAGTAAGTGTAGTTTTAGGTGGATTTATTGCACGATCAATCGCTGTCTCGTTCGTGAAAAATACACGCTGACCGTTTTCAAGATGAATGGCTAACTGAACAACTGCTGGATCCCGTTCATGAATTGGAAAACCAAAGATACGCCAAGCAGCTTCATTGGAGCTGATGTACCGACCAATTTGGTAGAGCGTTATTTCATCGTTTTTATTCACTGGAGGAGCATTCACATTAATATTTTCCACTCTAAACACAGCCATATCACTGCCTTTATGGACATACTTGCAAATGTATTTGATGCTCTTCACAGAACTGCAGAACTCAACATTAATATGAGCATTATATGTCTTGCTCAGCAGAGGCGAATATGGCACCACCCAACGATTGTCAATATCAATGTCTGTGTTGATGATATTTTTAATAAATGACTGTCCGCCATTTTCAGGATTTCTTCGACGATATATTGGGTATCCGTCGACATTTGTGACCGTATCATTGGTAAAATCTTTAGGGAAATTTTTAGTACATTTTCCATCAGCCATGCAAGGCGATGAACTATTAAGAGTACCACATGGACCATGAATCATGTTTGTTGTAACAATATCAAACAGCAGTTGGTCAGTGGATGGATCTGGAATTTCCGCAGAAATGATACTATCGATTTCTTCAGGACGGATTTTGTCGATGAACCAAACCAAAATGTGTGCATGAGGTAATCCTCGCTTTTGCCACTCAACCGAATACATCCAGCAACGTGTGGGACCAAATACATGTGATTTAGTAATGAAATTTATTAAAGACTTCAACTTTTGTCTGAACACACGTGCTGTAATGTCATGGCGATGTATTGCATTTTGGCCAGGCAGTAGCAAAGATGTAATCTCTGGCCATTTTGGATTACATGTGAACGTGATAAATAAACATGGTCGTCCATATTCGCGCACGAAAGTCAGAGCATCCTGTATATATTCTTGCATATGACGTGGACTGCCTACGTACGATGATGGTAAAATGACATGGTTACCAATTTCGGCGACGTCGGCGTTGTTGTTGATAGCGTCTCGCAAATGAATGTACTCTTCCGCGCGCAGCTTTTGTTGATTATATCGTAAGTATCGTAGTCGTTCGCTCTCAATCTTCGCGAACATGTCGACCATGAATTGTTGACAAAGCTCACGACATCGTAAAATGACGTTGTCCAGGCCACGTCTAATCATTAATCGGTACGCATAATAATCCTTTGAGCTAATGTTCTTGTGGTGTTTCAATTTTAGGTAGTTGCACTTTTCCTGACGCGCAACACATCCCAGCTGGCTCATTTTTGAATTTCAGAGCATGACAATGCGGACATTCCTTGTCCATAGCACCAATTACCACTTTTGAATGAGCATAATATTCAATATCGGGCTCATACTGGAATGCTAGACGCAGGAATGAATCAGATATAAATGCTCGATGTACCTGTTGTCGTTGTTGGTCATTTGTTCTTCGTCTATTGACTGTGAAACGGCGTGATTGTCGTTGTTCTAATCTTCTGACTTCATTGCGTTCAGCTCGTGTATCTTCTGGCTCTTCTTGATGCAATTGCGCCATTCTGACACGTGCACCAGTATTTTGTTGCTGGATTTGTTCTTCTGTTCTTTCGGATCTGCTATTTCGCAAGTTTCGAGCTTTACTTGTACTGCGGCTCAAATCAGCCCCTTTGCGTTTTCTTGACATTGCTCACTGTACAAAACATACATAAATAGAATTAATGAAATTATTTAATGATGAAAAATGTTAAAAGTATAATTAGGGCCAGGATTTTTGCCGCAGTTTTGAAATGATTTATAACAAAAATATAAGTTTTATGGAAAAATTTTTCAAACAAAAGTAAAAAATTAAATTTTATGAAAACATTGTCTCTTATAATTTTTTCATACAACCAATATTTTCATTGACATTTCAAAATAAAGATTCATAATGATTGATTTTTTGGAAACTATGAAAATCTTAATTGTTCAATTACATTTTTTTAATAAAATTATATTAAAATTACATTTTTATAAGATCAACAATATTTTCGATATAAAAAAAAGTATACTTACAACACAAAATCCGTTGTTATTGAAAGCTCGTGTCACGTGTTGAGTACTTTTGAGGTTATAAAATCACTTGAATAACTAATCGTGCAAAATACACTCAAAATTGATAATTTAATTATAATTGATAAAATAGGAATGATTAAAAGTTAATAAGAGAGTTACACTGAGAAATAATAATAAAATAATAATTGTCAACGTTACTACTACACTTGATGCATAAACATCATTATTGTGGCCGACAACTGTGTAGGGAGTGAGAAAGAAAGGAGACCGGCTTCGTTCTCATCCCTACTCCGTGCTGTTTACTGGGTCAGAAGTGACACCTGTAGACATCTGGCGGGAATAACTAATTAAATGACGATTGATCAGTTTTCGACCGGAGAGGAAAAATGATTAAATTACTAAAATGGCTATTAAAAAATAAGGGTTGATCATAGAAGGGTGAAAATTGAGGATTGTATGTATTTTTGTATGTTGTATCATAAAAATAGAAATTAAAAATTTTGTCTAAAAATAAAAAAATTTAGGGGTGGACTACCCCTAACATTTAGGGGGATGAAAAATAGATGTTGGCCGATTCTCATAGATACCGGATAAGCACAAAAAGTTTGCATTATAGTAATGTTAATATATTTCTTCAAACGAAAATTTGGTTAACATTTGTACAATTATATTAATATTCATTATTTCTTATCCAATGAATTCATTTAATTCTCATATATATATTATGTACTTTTATTTTTTCATCTCATCAATTAATGCTTTAAACGCGTCATTATAATATAACCGTTTGGAGTTTTAAGTACATTAATTTTATTTTCATGTTGTATGGATTATATAGACCCTCGTAGGATTAACTTACAATTTCAATTCATATGCTACGTTTTATTGAACTTTACTGTGATGGACTACTATGATTTAAATAATTTGATACTCACAAAAAGTTATGTATTATAGGCGCCCACCTAAATCATCAAGTCATAAAATAGATTAAGTAATAATAATATTAATTTTATTATAAATTAAATTCATTTTCATGTTTACATAGTACCACGTAAGTTAAATTAAAAAATTTCCATTCACATACTACGTTTAATTGAATTTAGGTGAATTGAGAATTAAAATATAATATTTTCTAAATAAATTGCGTCACAGAATCTTATTATTTTTAATGTTAAAAATTGTAATATTTATTTATTAGTCGTGATAATATTAGCATGTAATTATTAATCACATATTAATTGAGTTTGCTTTGAATGTATTAAGTACTAATGGTATTTTAGTATAAAAGTTACACAAATTATTTGTAACCTATTATTAGTGACCCTAAATTCATTCATTTCTTATACACATACAGATATTTTCAGCTTAATAATTCTATAATGCCTTATGTTAACATTTTGTGATAATCTAGCCATTTGTACTGTTTTACGCTAATACATTTTTTGTGGTATTCTTCGTACAGCCCCGGGGAAGTTTAATCTAAAATTTATAATTCAAATTTAAATACCGTTGATATCAATTGTCGTGCTGAGACACGAAGGCTTCCGTCAAACGAATATCGCCATAGCAGATCCTTGCCCCGGTGTATGAAGAATAGAAAACTACTCCATTATTTTTCTTCGTTTATACAATATGAATTATGCTAAAAAAAAGTTAACAATAAGTAAAACAGAGCGGCGTATGACTGGTGTGTTCGCGGTTTTCTGAACTAATATATATTGTCGAACTCGGAGCCTCTTTTGCGGTATTGAATGCTCGGCAACCGGTCTGTTTGAGAGCGTGGCAGGCTTCCAACATTCGCGACGTCCCCGCCACCCTGCCGTTTTTCCTGTACTTAACGGCTGCCCGCGCTATACGTAGTGGAACCACCGTGCGGTTATATATATATATATATATATATATATATATACGCGAATATTCGTATTTGCACGCAGCATCAGCTCGACCGTCGTGGGATTAATTTATGAAGAAGTTGCGCGGAGGTCCATCCATTTTGATATCCGTTGCAATCGAGGCAACCGTTTTTTGTTTGAATTTTCTTTTCGTTAAAGCAACATCTATTATAATTTAGTTCGGTACGTTTACCGTCCTACAATTAAATTTTGTTTTGTTCTTTTTTGTGTGCTCCTTTAATTAAAACATCGACTATCTAACACTCCACAAGTCATATGCTACGTTTTATTGAACTTAACTGGAAGTGAATACTAAAAAATATTATTTCTTAAAACACGATGTTTCAAAATGATTGCTTATCGTGCAATTGTAACAAAAAAATATGACTAATAAATAAGAGAAACCAATTAGAAGTCCACAGATAATAATAATAAATATGACAAATTAACATGACCTAAATAAATTTTATATGCAAAAAATACTATTTATTATGGATGCCTACCTAGCTTATGAAGTCATACAATAAACTTAATAATAATACTAATTTGTTTATAAAAATTATTTCATTTCAATGTGTATGGATTACATAGTACCTAGTAAGTTTAATCTAAAATTTCAATTCATATACTGCGTTTTATAGAATTTACCTGGAAGTGAATATTAATATATATTATTTCTTAATTACTCAACGTTTCTAAATGATTGCTTATCGTGTATTTTGAACAAAACGAATAAGACCAATAGTAAACCAAAAACGCATTTAGGAACTCGACTGATAACAATAATCGAAATGGACTACTATGATTTAAATAATTTGTTATGCACAAAATATTATGTATTATAGGCGCCCACCTAAATCATCAAGACATAAAATTGATTAAGTAATAATAATAATTTTATTATAAATTAATTTCATTTTCATGTGTATGGTTTACATAGGACCTCGTAAGTTAAGTCTATAAATTTCAATTCACATACTATGTTTAATTGAACCTAGGTGAATATAAAACTAAAATATAATCACAAATTATTTGTAACCTATTATTTGTGACCCTAAATTCATTCATTTCTTATACACATACAGATATTTTTAGCTTAATAATTCTATAATGCCTTATGTTAACTCATTGTGATAATCTGGCCATTTGTACTGTTTTACGTTAATACATTTTTTGTGGTATTCTTCATACAGCCTCAGGTAAGTTTAATTTAAAATTTTTAATTCAAATTTTAACACCGTTGATATCAATAGTCTTGGTGGATCTGTCATAGTCAATCCGCGAGTAGGTTCTCATCTGCCGGAGAATCGGAATTTGTGTTGCGTGACCATAATTCTGATGATTCGAATGCTTACAAATTTCGTGCACAGTGTTTGAATGCAAAATAGGTAATTGGAGTACCCACCTTGTTAATTTTAAATTCTTGTCCTTTGCCCGATGTAACAACTTTGACGCTGCATTGCTTGTAAAGAGTTCAAAACGGTGAATTTTGAGTTATGCGCGAAATTTGTCCGTTACCCATATTGTTGCCAAACACTTGCGTTCGACGGCGGCATATTATTTTTGCGTATCTTTGAAGTTTTTGCTTTTGAAAATAAACGATCACTCTAGAGGCGGTGTAGCGTGGAGCGAGTTCTGGCGCAAATTTCTTATTAATTTCGGCGAAAAATTGTAGAGTAAAGTAATATATGATTTCATTAACACGAGGCTCAAAATATAATAGAAAGTCGAGAGGCCTTTGCAGAGAGCCTGCTAGCTCCTGCCTAAGCCCGGCACTGGTTCACTCTGAAAATTGTATACAAAAAGCGATTAAAGGAAAACGGGTTTAATTAATATTAATTCGACGCGACGTAGAAAAGCGAGCAAAAACGCGACATGCGTGTATTCGTATTGATTGATTAATCGCAAATAAAAAAAAAAAAAAAAATGGTTAAAACGCCGTTTTTTTCTTAACGCACTATTTTAGTTGCCGATTATCCTTGTGATTTTAGCTATTTACGATGCGACGTCTCGTTCCGTTTCATTAATCGGAGGAGCGTCATGTGACGACACATAACATTTTTGGCTGCCAACCCGTAACCATAGTTCGAAAATCACGGGACACGGGATTTTTTGAACAATTACGAAAAAAATAAAAACAATAAGAGGGAATAAAATAAAAATATCTATTTACGTTATACCGACTACACAAAATATTACATTATTCGATTAAAATATATACACACGGTGTTCGTGCTGAGACACGAAGGCTTCCGTCCAACGAATATCGCCATAGCGGATCCACGCCCCGGTATATGAAGAATAGAAAATTACTCCATTATTTTTCTTCGTTTATACAATATGAATTATTATTAAATAAAAGTTAACAATAAGTAAAACAGAACATGTGACTTTAATTTACCATATATATAAAACGATATAAATATTATATTACTCAACATGGATATTCCTATAATAATATAATTTTGTTACACATTAATTTTCATTAAACAGCAAAAATAACAAGGAATATCATATATACTTTTTTAATTTATTTTAATGAAATTAAGTGGAAAATTTGTACAATTAACTCAAAATTGGTTATTTGTGATCCTATAAATTCATTTAATTTAATATGATATTTATTATGGTGATGTACCGCAGAATTATCTCTATGTTTAAATACTAAATTACCACTTTATTATCTCAAAATAGTATAAGCTTAAAATATCCTAATGATATTTGCCTCCGAAATTTTAACATAAAATGAATTTTAATAATCTATTGTAATAATTTAATTTATTTGCATCATAAACAATATGTTAGCTAGCCATTTTACTACACTTTAATTTTACATGAACAGGAACAAAACTAATGAATATCATTTATATTTTTCAGAGCATTCTAATGATATTTGCTACAAAATATATTTAACTTATTCAATGTTTGATATTTGTATTCGTATACATTCACTCAACCCTAATACGGTTTAGGAAAATTTCATATTTTTTTTTCACCAAATATTGTAAATCTTTCGTTTTAAACTGATCATTTGATATTTTGAATATGTTAATTTTATTTCCTTATTGAATTAATTTTATAAAATCGTGTTTTTTTAATTCAAATAAATAAATGAATACGACGATATCTACATAATAATTTAAAAATATAATTTTGCTAATAAAATTCAAATTCTGAAAAGTATTAATCATTAGACTTTATTATTAAATGCTTTAGATACGCTTATTTACTGAATCATTAGGTTGTGATTTTTATGTTCTTCTTGCAGTATTCAATCTAATGATTGGTTTGCAGCAACTTCTATGTTTCTCTATCATTGGCCTTTCTCTTCAACTCTTGATATGAGTTACATCCTTGATCCACTATTATCTGACTTATGTATTGCAATCTTGTTCTTCCTCTATGATTTTTGCGATCGATTACTTCTTCTAAGATTAGTAATAGCAGCCCATCGTGTCTTAAAATATGACCTATTAATTCATTCCGTCTTTTCTGTATACCTTTCTGCATTGATTTCTTCTCAGATACCCTTTCTAAAACTACTTCATTAATGATTCTATCAGTTCAACTTATCTATATCATCCTCCTGTAGCATCACACTTCGAATGCCTCTATTCTTCAAATTTCTTCTCTTGTAATAGTCCATGTATTGCATCCATATAACATTGTGCTCCAGATGTACGTTTTAACTAGATTCTTTCTGATATTACGGTCAATGTTTTTTGAGATAAAAAGATTTATTTTCTAGATGACGATGCTGACAATTTTCCCCAAACGTACTACAGCATACACGTTCAATTATTCGTAACCAAATTTCGGTCTGACCTGATGCTATTCATGCATGTTTTCATTTACATAAGTAAAAAAAACAAATAAAACAACGACGCGACCGACCAAATACGCGGAGACACCGCACGGCACACGGCCGATACATACAATGAATCGTCGTACGGCGTTAATTGACAATTAACGATATCGATGTTGATACCGCGACCGGTATTGCTGGATTATAAATATTTAAATTTGCACATCTCGAACAGGCAGAGAGTGTGACGAAGTTTCCCTGGACTACGACTTGGCCGTTATATCACCTAGGTTGGGGTTAGACATCAAAACAGATGCAGAACAAGATAACGCTAATATAATAATACGCGCGTTATTATGGGATTGCGTTATGATTCCCTGCAAAACGACTAACAGTGGTGGTGTAATTGTAGTGTATGGTACTCTCAGCCCGGACTTCATGGCAGGCTAGCATACCCTTCGAATCATGTCTCCGGGTAGGCTTGCCGTAACTTTCCACCACCCCCTATTTATATCAGTCCTATGACACACAAGGAACCTGAACTAAGGTTGCTTTATGAACCTAAAATTGTATTAACGAATTCTCGAGGTCCTCGAGAAAGCCTTGTTTGACTTAAGATGAGCTTGGTACGCTGGAGTCGAAGAAGCCTGGTCACCATTTATGTTAGGATCCTCCTGATCGCTGGAATACATAGCATGGCGTCGTTGGGCAAGTTATACTGCCTCGACACATGTGTACATTGTTCCAGAGTGGTAAACTCTACCGATGCCTCTGGACACTCAATGGTCTCGTGCTTTGCCGGTCTACATCTATCGCTTCCACGGGTCATTTCTCAATAGCGGACGGTTGGCCGGAACAGGTCGGCTTCTGCAGTCGGAACTGCTAACTCAGTATGGCTCTCATCTCTTTCCTCTTCGCAAACTACATGGTTAACCCTTGCTTACTTCTTGCTAGGGTTTCCTCGGTGGGCATTATCGGCACTACCTTTCCGGTAGCTTCTGTCGCTGATTTTACCACCGGCGAGGCTGCGACCGTTGTGTCTGCGGATGCCGGTGACGGACTAATAGTCGCCCTCCCAGCATCATCCATTTGACCTTGGTAGGGATAGGCCCCACGCTCCGAATAGGATACGTAGGGCCTACCTTTAATGTTGCTCTGGTAAGTTTGCCGACATCGGAGTCAGCAACACCCGTTGGAGGTTTGCTGTCCGCGCCTCCCAACTATGAAAAAAGGCCGCCGCCAGTACGGGGCCTGCTCGCTACTACTGCTTCGGCATGCGCGCTATGGCTGCAGCTGTTTGTGGCCCTGGGGCCGCTATAGTCACGGTCCTCGCCCACACCAGTAGTGCAGAGACTTTCTCCTCGGCCCGTTTCGCGTTTATCTAATAAAAGAGCTCTAAAATTTATTGGTAACCTATTATTTGTAACCCTAAATTTATTCATTTCTTATACATTTAAATACAATTTTAAAATAATTTTTCTGTATCTTTGAAAACATTTTTTATTAAAAGAAAATTTGTGATGTTAATCACCATTTATATATAATTTTGGTATGGTTGGTAAAGGAGACCGTAAGTTAAATTTTTGTGAATTTAAACACTGTTTTCCAAGAGTGATAATTAAAAATATATGTAATACTAGCTGACCCGGCAAACGTTGTTTTGCCATATAAATAATTTCCTAGTAATTTCTAGTGTAGACAAAAAATAGCTTACTTATTGTAAGTATGTATGTATGTTAGAATGTGTATATTGTATGTATGTAAGAATGTGGTATATGCGTGAAATAAGCATGGAGCGCTGTGAACGATGAGGGAATATAAAAATAACAAAAGGCAAACATTATTTTTAAGTTATATTATAATTTATTCCTTAAAATTATATATCATTAATTAAACAATTACGACAGTAACACTATTAAACAATATCAATCTCTTAATGCTATAGCGTGAACAATATTTTTTGTTAGTCCATCTTTAGCTAACACAAACAAACTGGATGGTTTACCCACTCGAGAGCATGCCACGTATAATTGTCCGTGTGAAAAACATGGTGTTCTCAAATCTAATCCACAAACAGACATCGTTTGACCTTGGGATTTGTTGATAGTCATTGCAAATGCCAATCTAATCGGAAACTGAATACGTTTGAATTGAATTGGCACATCTGTAGGTATAATAGGAATCCGTGGTATGAGTATATTTTCACCTCTGAACTTGCCATTTAAAATCCTGGCTTCGATCACGTTTTTCATTAATTTTGAATGACTAATCGCGTACCGTTGCACAGCCGGGGCGGGTTCAAATTACGAAGCAAGATAATTGGAGATCCAACCTTTAATTGTAAATTATGCGGTGGCATGCCTGGCAAATCCAGTGAGTTCAAAAACTCTGTGGGAAAATTTACTGCTTCGCTGTCGTCGCAAACTCTATCAATAGATTTATATGATACCAAGTTCCTGGCAACAACATTTGTATCTTCAGATTTAAATTGTCAACGTCTACATTTTTGCCGCTAAAATCGCTCTTTCTGCAAGCCACTCATGATTTATGTACTGTGTGTACATCGGGAAATATTTGTTCAATGAGAGTATCTTGCGAATCAGCGATTGTGCAGAAATCGGTCGGTAATTTTACGTATCCAGTTTCATCTATAGCAACTTTTCCATCACCGATATCTAAGAGTTGTTTTGAAAATGTTTCAGCGGATGGATCTTGAAACATTTGAACGCGCATATTTATTTTTAGCTGTAATTTTTCAACATTACGCCACAATGGAGATGATTTTAAGCAAGCGTTGATCTCATCAGCGTATGTTGAACGTGGAATGACTGGAAGTGTTTGTCTGAAATCACCTGAAAGGACCAACAGAGTTCCGCCAAATAGTTTGTCACTGTTTTTAATATCTTTCAATGTCCTGTTCAACGCCTCAAGTGAATGTTTGTGTGCCATAGTACATTCATCCCAAATAATATTTTTACACCGTTTCAGCACAGTGGCCATGGACGATTGTTTCTTAATGTTGCATACTGCGTCAGGGTTATTCTGAATATTTAGTGGCAGCTTAAATACTGAATGAGCTGTTCTACCTCCATCCAATAAAGTTGCTGCAATGCCCGATGATGCAACGGCCAATGCGATGCCATTATTTGATCGTATTTCAGCAAGAATTAGCGAAATAACGAATGTTTTGCCAGTTCCACCCGGTGCATCCAAAAAGAAGAACCCACCTTGTCCAGCTGAAACTGCGAGCATAATGCGATCATAAATGGTTCTTTGTTCCTCATTCATTAGTGGGACATTGCAGGCAACAATCGCTGCCATTTTTACAGTACTGTACTGAAGTTCACGATTCATTTCAGTATTCATTAAATCAGATGCAGTTCGATTTGGCGAATTCATACCGAAATTACTAAGTGGTAAGTTGGCAATGACAATGCAAAGATCCTCAATAGCAATCAATGCTTCATTGTACATTTCGTCGCTGAATGTTATAATTAGATCGTGGCACCGTATACGATGTTGATGCAATATATCATCAGTCATTGAATCTTTGTGATTTTCCCATAATATCTGTGCTCGGGCTGGGAAACATGTAGTCGACACTATAGCGAATAGTAGACGAATTTGTATTGCTGTACAGTTCAATGCAGCTTCAGCAAGCATGCATTCCCACTGGTTGTCGTCTTCCAGCAAGCCGAGTGCAAGGCATGCATCTTTATACGTTGGATATTGTTGCCCATTCACTTTACGTATATCTTGAAATGATAATGGGCCAGTTACATTAACCAACAACAGTCGAAGATAAAAGCACTCCGTGTGTCTTGGATTGACTGTAAATAATCGCCCCAAGGCGTTTGATTTAAATAAATTGAGACATGCAGCAACTGGTGAGCCTTGCTTGCGGGGCATCCATGTTTTTGTTTGAGTCCATGTGAAATAGCGTGGTACTTGTGAATAGAGTAATGTTCGTGCAAAGGCACCAAAATCATCCGCACGATTACACAATTCAAAAAATACAGTAAGTGTAGTTTTAGGTGGATTTATTGCACGATCAATCGCTGTCTCGTTCGTGAAAAATACACGCTGACCGTTTTCAAGATGAATGGCTAACTGAACAACTGCTGGATCCCGTTCATGAATTGGAAAACCAAAGATACGCCAAGCAGCTTCATTGGAGCTGATGTACCGACCAATTTGGTAGAGCGTTATTTCATCGTTTTTATTCACTGGAGGAGCATTCACATTAATATTTTCCACTCTAAACACAGCCATATCACTGCCTTTATGGACATACTTGCAAATGTATTTGATGCTCTTCACAGAACTGCAGAACTCAACATTAATATGAGCATTATATGTCTTGCTCAGCAGAGGCGAATATGGCACCACCCAACGATTGTCAATATCAATGTCTGTGTTGATGATATTTTTAATAAATGACTGTCCGCCATTTTCAGGATTTCTTCGACGATATATTGGGTATCCGTCGACATTTGTGACCGTATCATTGGTAAAATCTTTAGGGAAATTTTTAGTACATTTTCCATCAGCCATGCAAGGCGATGAACTATTAAGAGTACCACATGGACCATGAATCATGTTTGTTGTAACAATATCAAACAGCAGTTGGTCAGTGGATGGATCTGGAATTTCCGCAGAAATGATACTATCGATTTCTTCAGGACGGATTTTGTCGATGAACCAAACCAAAATGTGTGCATGAGGTAATCCTCGCTTTTGCCACTCAACCGAATACATCCAGCAACGTGTGGGACCAAATACATGTGATTTAGTAATGAAATTTATTAAAGACTTCAACTTTTGTCTGAACACACGTGCTGTAATGTCATGGCGATGTATTGCATTTTGGCCAGGCAGTAGCAAAGATGTAATCTCTGGCCATTTTGGATTACATGTGAACGTGATAAATAAACATGGTCGTCCATATTCGCGCACGAAAGTCAGAGCATCCTGTATATATTCTTGCATATGACGTGGACTGCCTACGTACGATGATGGTAAAATGACATGGTTACCAATTTCGGCGACGTCGGCGTTGTTGTTGATAGCGTCTCGCAAATGAATGTACTCTTCCGCGCGCAGCTTTGTTGATTATATCGTAAGTATCGTAGTCGTTCGCTCTCAATCTTCGCGAACATGTCGACCATGAATTGTTGACAAAGCTCACGACATCGTAAAATGACGTTGTCCAGGCCACGTCTAATCATTAATCGGTACGCATAATAATCCTTTGAGCTAATGTTCTTGTGGTGTTTCAATTTTAGGTAGTTGCACTTTTCCTGACGCGCAACACATCCCAGCTGGCTCATTTTTGAATTTCAGAGCATGACAATGCGGACATTCCTTGTCCATAGCACCAATTACCACTTTTGAATGAGCATAATATTCAATATCGGGCTCATACTGGAATGCTAGACGCAGGAATGAATCAGATATAAATGCTCGATGTACCTGTTGTCGTTGTTGGTCATTTGTTCTTCGTCTATTGACTGTGAAACGGCGTGATTGTCGTTGTTCTAATCTTCTGACTTCATTGCGTTCAGCTCGTGTATCTTCTGGCTCTTCTTGATGCAATTGCGCCATTCTGACACGTGCACCAGTATTTTGTTGCTGGATTTGTTCTTCTGTTCTTTCGGATCTGCTATTTCGCAAGTTTCGAGCTTTACTTGTACTGCGGCTCAAATCAGCCCCTTTGCGTTTTCTTGACATTGCTCACTGTACAAAACATACATAAATAGAATTAATGAAATTATTTAATGATGAAAAATGTTAAAAGTATAATTAGGGCCAGGATTTTTGCCGCAGTTTTGAAATGATTTATAACAAAAATATAAGTTTTATGGAAAAATTTTTCAAACAAAAGTAAAAAATTAAATTTTATGAAAACATTGTCTCTTATAATTTTTTCATACAACCAATATTTTCATTGACATTTCAAAATAAAGATTCATAATGATTGATTTTTTGGAAACTATGAAAATCTTAATTGTTCAATTACATTTTTTTAATAAAATTATATTAAAGTACATTTTTTATAAGATCAACAATATTTTCGATATAAAAAAAAGTATACTTACAACACAAAATCCGTTGTTATTGAAAGCTCGTGTCACGTGTTGAGTACTTTTGAGGTTATAAAATCACTTGAATAACTAATCGTGCAAAATACACTCAAAATTGATAATTTAATTATAATTGATAAAATAGGAATGATTAAAAGTTAATAAGAGAGTTACACTGAGAAATAATAATAAAATAATAATTGTAAACGTTACTACTACACTTGATGCATAAACATCATTATTGTGGCCGACAACTGTGTAGGGAGTGAGAAAGAAAGGAGACCGGCTTCGTTCTCATCCCTACTCCGTGCTGTTTACTGGGTCAGAAGTGACACCTGTAGACATCTGGCGGGGATAACTAATTAAATGACGATTGATCAGTTTTCGACCGGAGAGGAAAAATGATTAAATTACTAAAATGGCTATTAAAAAATAAGGGTTGATCATAGAAGGGTGAAAATTGAGGATTGTATGTATTTTTGTATGTTGTATCATAAAAAATAGAAATTAAAAATTTTGTCTAAAAAATAAAAAAAAAAATTTAGGGGTGGACTACCCCTAACATTTAGGGGGATGAAAAATAGATGTTGGCCGATTCTCATAGATACCGGATAAGCACAAAAAGTTTGCATTATAGTAATGTTAATATATTTCTTCAAACGAAAATTTGGTTAACATTTGTACAATTATATTAATATTCATTATTTCTTATCCAATGAATTCATTTAATTCTCATATATATATTATGTACTTTTATTTTTCATCTCATCAATTAATGCTTTAAACGCGTCATTATAATATAACCGTTTGGAGTTTTAAGTACATTAATTTTATTTTCATGTTGTATGGATTATATAGACCCTCGTAGGATTAACTTACAATTTCAATTCATATGCTACGTTTTATTGAACTTTACTGTGATGGACTACTATGATTTAAATAATTTGATACTCACAAAAAGTTATGTATTATAGGCGCCCACCTAAATCATCAAGTCATAAAATAGATTAAGTAATAATAATATTAATTTTATTATAAATTAAATTCATTTTCATGTTTACATAGTACCTCGTAAGTTAAATTAAAAAATTTCCATTCACATACTACGTTTAATTGAATTTAGGTGAATTGAGAATTAAAATATAATATTTTCTAAATAAATTGCGTCACAGAATCTTATTATTTTTAATGTTAAAAATTGTAATATTTATTTATTAGTCGTGATAATATTAGCATGTAATTATTAATCACATATTAATTGAGTTTGCTTTGAATGTATTAAGTACTAATGGTATTTTAGTATAAAAGTTACACAAATTATTTGTAACCTATTATTAGTGACCCTAAATTCATTCATTTCTTATACACATACAGATATTTTCAGCTTAATAATTCTATAATGCCTTATGTTAACATTTTGTGATAATCTAGCCATTTGTACTGTTTTACGCTAATACATTTTTTGTGGTATTCTTCGTACAGCCCCGGGGAAGTTTAATCTAAAATTTATAATTCAAATTTAAATACCGTTGATATCAATTGTCGTGCTGAGACACGAAGGCTTCCGTCAAACGAATATCGCCATAGCAGATCCTTGCCCCGGTCTATGAAGAATAGAAAACTACTCCATTATTTTTCTTCGTTTATACAATATGAATTATGCTAAAAAAAAGTTAACAATAAGTAAAACAGAGCGGCGTATGACTGGTGTGTTCGCGGTTTTCTGAACTAATATATATTGTCGAACTCGGAGCCTCTTTTGCGGTATTGAATGCTCGGCAACCGGTCTGTTTGAGAGCGTGGCAGGCTTCCAACATTCGCGACGTCCCCGCCACCCTGCCGTTTTTCCTGTACTTAACGGCTGCCCGCGCTATACGTAGTGGAACCACCGTGCGGTTATATATATATATATACGCGAATATTCGTATTTGCACGCCGCATCAGCTCGACCGTCGTGGGATTAATTTATGAAGAAGTTGCGCGGAGGTCCATCCATTTTGATATCCGTTGCAATCGAGGCAACCGTTTTTTGTTTGAATTTTCTTTTCGTTAAAGCAACATCTATTATAATTTAGTTCGGTACGTTTACCGTCCTACAATTAAATTTTGTTTTGTTCTTTTTTGTGTGCTCCTTTAATTAAAACATCGACTATCTAACACTCCACAAGTCATATGCTACGTTTTATTGAACTTAACTGGAAGTGAATACTAAAAAATATTATTTCTTAAAACACGATGTTTCAAAATGATTGCTTATCGTGCAATTGTAACAAAAAAATATGACTAATAAATAAGAGAAAAACCAATTAGGAAGTCCACAGATAATAATAATCAAAATGGACTATATATTAAATATGACAAATTAACATGACTTAAATAAATTTTATATGCAAAAAATACTATTTATTATGGATGCCTACCTAGCTTATGAAGTCATACAATAAACTTAATAATAATACTAATTTGTTTATAAAAATTATTTCATTTCAATGTGTATGGATTACATAGAACCTAGTAAGTTTAATCTAAAATTTCAATTCATATACTGCGTTTTATAGAATTTACCTGGAAGTGAATATTAATATATATTATTTCTTAATTACTCAACGTTTCTAAATGATTGCTTATCGTGTATTTTGAACAAAACGAATAAGACCAATAGTAAACCAAAAACGCATTTAGGAACTCGACTGATAACAATAATCGAAATGGACTACTATGATTTAAATAATTTGTTATGCACAAAATATTATGTATTATAGGCGCCCACCTAAATCATCAAGACATAAAATTGATTAAGTAATAATAATAATTTTATTATAAATTAATTTCATTTTCATGTGTATGGTTTACATAGGACCTCGTAAGTTAAGTCTATAAATTTCAATTCACATACTATGTTTAATTGAACCTAGGTGAATATAAAACTAAAATATAATCACAAATTATTTGTAACCTATTATTTGTGACCCTAAATTCATTCATTTCTTATACACATACAGATATTTTTAGCTTAATAATTCTATAATGCCTTATGTTAACTCATTGTGATAATCTGGCCATTTGTACTGTTTTTATCATTTTTATGTTCTTCTTGCAGTATTCAATCTAATGATTGGTTTGCAGCAACTTCTATGTTTCTCTATCATTGGCCTTTCTCTTCAACTCTTGATATGAGTTACATCCTTGATCCACTATTATCTGACTTATGTATTGCAATCTTGTTCTTCCTCTATGATTTTTGCGATCGATTACTTCTTCTAAGATTAGTAATAGCAGCCCATCGTGTCTTAAAATATGACCTATTAATTCATTCCGTCTTTTCTGTATACCTTTCTGCATTGATTTCTTCTCAGATACCCTTTCTAAAACTACTTCATTAATGATTCTATCAGTTCAACTTATCTATATCATCCTCCTGTAGCATCACACTTCGAATGCCTCTATTCTTCAAATTTCTTCTCTTGTAATAGTCCATGTATTGCATCCATATAACATTGTGCTCCAGATGTACGTTTTAACTAGATTCTTTCTGATATTACGGTCAATGTTTTTTGAGATAAAAAGATTTATTTTCTTATTAAATGCCACTTTAGCTTGGCATATTCTCTTTATAATTTCCTTATTGCATCCCCCATCTGAGCTTATAGTGCTACCCAAATATATGAAGTCTTCTACCTGCTCTATAGTTTCACCATCCTTTAATTTTATTCTTGTTCTTATGTTGTTGTATCTACTACATACCAGTATTTTCGTTTTCCTTGTGTTAATTTCCATATGTAAATATTTTTACATCACTTGTTCCAATGTTTCTAAATACTTTTTTAGATCTTTTTCGTTCTCCGCTATTATTGCAATGTCGTCTGCGAATCTCAACATGTCTATTCTGTGACCACTTACCTTTTTTCCTAGCTGTATCCTTTCTCTTATAATATCTATGGCCTCATGAATGTAGGCATTAAATATTAAAGGTGATAATGTACATCCCTGTCTAACACCTTTCTTTATTTTGGATTCTTTTTGAATATCCCCCATTTTTATGATTGCTATTTCATTTTTGTACAGTTGGTAGAGCAGTTTTCTTTCCGTGGTTGCAACTCCGGCTCTTTTCATCATTTTAAACATTATTTCTCAGTTAACATTGTTGAATGCCTTTTCAATATCAACAAAGGCAATAAACGTTGACTTATCCTTCCGTATTCTTTTCTCCACTATTAATCTTAAAGCCAATATACCCATATTTTTTCTAAATCCAATGGTCTTCTGATAATGTATCTTCTATCTTCCTTTCCATTCTCTTATACATAATTTTTGTTAAAATATTTGAGGCGTGCGATAGCAAGCTAATAGTTCGATATTGTTCACACTTTATAGCTGATATCTTCTTTTGTATGGGAATAATTATACTCTTTACAAAGTCGGTAGGTATATCCGCCGTTCCGTAAATATCTTTAATGAGTTTAAATAATTCATTCAGCATATTTTCTCCTGCTTCCTTCCAAAGTTCGGCTAGGATCTCATCTATTCCCGCTGCTTTCTTTGGTTTTAAATCTCTTAATGCTTTGTTTTTGATTTTTTATAGATAATTAAAATTGTTTATATGATATATAAATATATATTCATTTATTTTTACTTTTTAATGTTGAAAATACAAAATACATACGGTACATTTCTTTTTTTAATATTTTTTTTTTAGAACAAAGTAAGTTAAATCAAAAATTTGAATTTAAATTTACAAAACTTATACCATTATTCATGTCTGTCCAGTAATGCAATGTATATTAATCTAATTTAATTAAAATCATTTTTTTTTAATTTTACAAGTATATACACAATCTATACAAATTAATGCACAATAAGCATATAAGATAAAAGTCAATACATAACATGAATTACTTGAATAAGGAGCCACCCATTAGTGATACTGAGCTTGACATATATTTACATTGATGAGAGGTATTTTTAATTTAAATGATCACGTCACCATTTCCTTTTGAGTCTGCGTTGTGGATTTCCAGGAAGTGTGAAGGTATGTAACTTTTTAATTAGTGGGTTGGGGTGATTTTCTAGTTTAGCAAAATACCGCTTGTAGAATAATTTCGCTTCAGTTATAATCGGATGGATATCTAAATCTTGGTAGCGGGTTAAATTAGAGACATAGAAAGGAGCGTTAGTGATATTTTTTGGAGTAACTTGAATCTTGTTCAAGTGTGATTTTAGAGTTGTAACCCATATGTTTATATATATTTTAAGAGAGTTTTATAAATTAGGAGTTTAGTTTTTAAGCTAGTGAATTTATTTTTGGAAAATAAGGGTTTTAGGTGCTCTGGATCGAGCGTTAAAGGTCAATCTTTTTGCTTTTATATGCTTGTTCCAGGTTAATCTTTGAGAGTTAAGCCTAAATATTTAACAGCATTGAGATGTGGAATAGGTATGTTATTGATTGAAACATTTGGACAATGATCGTGTCTAAGGGTAAAAGTTATATGGGCTGGTTTATTGTGATTAACTTTTACGCGCCATTTCTCATACCATTCAGATTTTAGATTTAAATGAGACTGTAAGTTAGCAGAGGATATAATTGGATCGCTATGAAATGAAAAATTATTTTATTATCTGCATAGTCGGCAATTGTGGTGTTTGGAGTTGTGGGCTGATCAGAAGCATATATGTTAAATAGTATAGGTGAGAGGATAGCTCCTTGCGGTACACCGGCGGTAATTAGAGCTATATCTGACGTTGATGAGCGACAGCGTATTCGAAAGTGTCGATCAGTAAAGTAAGACTTAATTAAAAGGAAGAGTGGTGATGGTAAACATTTTTGAAGTTTAAACAGTAGGCTCTCGTGCCATACACGGTCGAAGGCCTGAGATATGCCTAAGAAAACGGCTGTGCAGTAACATTTTTTTTTGAGGGATGTGCTAATGGCATCAACTACTCTATGAGCTTGATGTATTGTACTATGTTTAGCTCAGAAACCGAATTGTGAAGATTGAATTATATTGGTTGCGAATATATGTGGAGATAAACGTTTAAATATAAGTCTCACAGATTTTCGAAAGGTAGGGTAAAAGATTAATTGGTCTATACGAGGTTAGGATATCTGGTGATTTTTCTGGCTTGGCAAACATAACTATTTGTGAAAATTTCCAGCTTAGTGGAAAATATAAAAGTCTCAAGATTTCGTTATATATGTAGGTTAGCAGCACTATAACCTTTTTTGGCAGCTATCTAGCGACTTCAGCGGTTAACAAATCGAAGCCTGGAGATTTTTTGCGAGAGTAGTTAATTATCATGTTTTTAACTTGATTTGGTGTAAAGTATTTTATAAGGCAAGCATATGGTAGTGCAGAGTTTAGATATATTTTAACATTTTCTATATGTTGTGGGTTAGGATGTCATTATGTGGTTGTAATGTTTCAAAAAGATGAGATTGGAATATCATGGCTTTTTCGTCATCTGTGATAGCTAAGGTATTATCAGCATTTTTTAGTGGGCACGCAGGAATTATATATTTTAGCATACGCTTGGTTTCTTTCCAAAAGTACCATCTGTAGTAGACAGTGATTGTAATTTTTGTTCGAAAGCATTTGTTTCATATTTCGTTAGAACCTTTTTCAATGAATTGGCTAGTTTATTATATGCTGATTTATGAGATGGGAGCCGGGCAGCTGACTCTATGAGTGTAGTTAAATTATTTATCGCTTCGGGTACAAGGATGAAACCTCTACGCGGTGTACCTAAGGCAACAGTGAAACAATACCTATTAGAGTACTATTTCATTGGCAAATTCTTCTGAATATAGGCAGCGAGACTGAATGGAATAAACAGATTAACAAACAAGAACCCACAACAGCCCTTTTCAAGGCCAGCTCTAATAACGATTTCGATTAACATCGAAGAAATATAACCCAATAAAGAAGATGTATTGGCACAACTATGTAAGGAAACTTCATGTGACGTATTATGTATTCAAGAGACGCATAGGGGCAATGAATCGAGAACACCCAAGATAAACGGTATGAGGCTAGCTGCAATAAGACCTCATAAAAAATACAGCAGTGCAATCTCTACTAAAACCTCAATAGACATCATATCCTCGGAAATGACAATAGTAGATGATATCGAAGTTATAACGATCGACCTAGAAAAATGTACAATCACATCCGTGTACAAGCTGCTAAACTCCCCATCCAAATTCCATAAACCAAAAAATTTTGTTTCACATAATGTAAGAATTATTATCGGAGATTTCAACTGTCACAGTATAAGCTGGGGCTACAACGAAACAAACGATGACGGTCATGCCTTGGAAGCTTGGGCAGTACCCGAAGAACTTAGCTTAATCACAAACTCCCACCGTCGTTCAATAGTGGTAGGTGGAAACGTGGATACAACCCTGACCAAATTTTTGTGAGTGAAGCTATAATTATACAATGTTTCAAAAAGATGTGTGAACCTATACCGAATACCCAACATAGGCCTATCCAATGTGACATTTCAGTTGCTATCAGACCGAACTTCGTATCGTTCAGAAGAAGATTTAATTTCAGAAAAGCCGACTGGACAGCTTTTGCAAAAGAGTTAGAAGAAAAAATGGTTGCCTAGCTCCTATGGCTACGTTCTATTTAATATAACTGGAATGAATACCAAAATATATTATTCATTAATTACTCAACGTTTCTAAATGATTGTTTTTCTTGTAATTGGTACAAAACGAATAAGACTAATAGAAAACAAAAACACAATTCCGAATTCGACTGAACATTTTAAACTGATCATTTGAAACATTTTTTATTAAAAGAAAATTTGTGATGTTAATCACCATTTATATATAATTTTGGTATGGTTGGTAAAGGAGACCGTAAGTTAAATTTTTGTGAATTTAAACACTGTTTTCCAAGAGTGATAATTAAAAATATATGTAATATGTGACTTCAATTTACCATATATATAAAACGATATAAATATTATATTACTCAACATGGATATTCCTATAATAATATAATTTTGTTACACATTAATTTTAATTAAACAGCAAAAATAACAAGGAATATCATATATATTTTTTAATTTATTTTAATGAAATTAAGTGGAAAATTTGTACAATTAACTCAAAATTGGTTATTTGTGATCCTATAAATTCATTTAATTTAATATGATATTTATCATGGTGATGTACCGCAGAATAATCTCTATGTTTAAATACTAAATTACCACTTTATTATCTCAAAATAGTCTATGCTTAAAATATCCTAATGATATTTGCCTCCGAAATTTTAACATAAAATGAATTATAATAATCTATTATAATAATTTAATTTATTTGCATCATAAACAATATGTTAGCTAGCCATTTTACTACACTTTAATTTTACATGAACAGGAACAAAACTAATGAATATCATTTATATTTTTCAGAGCATTCTAATGATATTTGCTACAAAATATATTTAACTTATTCAATGTTTGATATTTGTATTCGTATACATTCACTCAACCCTAATACGGTTTAGGAAAATTTCATATTTTTTTTTCACCAAATATTGTAAATCTTTCCTTTTAAACTGATCATTTGATATTTTGAATATGTTAATTTTATTTCCTTATTGAATTAATTTTATAAAATCGTGTTTCTTTAATTCAAATAAATAAATGAATATGACAATATCTACATAATAATTTAAAAATATAATTTTGCTAATAAAATTCAAATTCTGAAAAGTATTAATCATTAGACTTTATTATTAAATGCTTTAGATACGCTTATTTACTGAATCATTAGGTTGTGATTTTTATGTTCTTCTTGCAGTATTCAATCTAATGATTGGTTTGCAGCAACTTCTATGTTTCTCTATCATTGGCCTTTCTCTTCAACTCTTGATATGAGTTACATCCTTGATCCACTATTATCTGACTTATGTATTGCAATCTTGTTCTTCCTCTATGATTTTTGCGATCGATTACTTCTTCTAAGATTAGTAATAGCAGCCCATCGTGTCTTAAAATATGACCTATTAATTCATTCCGTCTTTTCTGTATACCTTTCTGCATTGATTTCTTCTCAGATACCCTTTCTAAAACTACTTCATTAATGATTCTATCAGTTCAACTTATCTATATCATCCTCCTGTAGCATCACACTTCGAATGCCTCTATTCTTCAAATTTCTTCTCTTATAATAGTCCATGTATTGCATCCATATAACATTGTGCTCCAGATGTACGTTTTAACTAGATTCTTTCTGATATTACGGTCAATGTTTTTTGAGATAAAAAGATTTATTTTCTTATTAAATGCCACTTTAGCTTGGCATATTCTCTTTATAATTTCCTTATTGCATCCCCCATCTGAGCTTATAGTGCTACCCAAATATATGAAGTCTTCTACCTGCTCTATAGTTTCACCATCCTTTAATTTTATTCTTGTTCTTATGTTGTTGTATCTACTACATACCAGTATTTTCGTTTTCCTTGTGTTAATTTCCATATGTAAATATTTTTACATCACTTGTTCCAATGTTTCTAAATACTTTTTTAGATCTTTTTCGTTCTCCGCTATTATTGCAATGTCGTCTGCGAATCTCAACATGTCTATTCTGTGACCACTTACCTTTTTTCCTAGCTGTATCCTTTCTCTTATAATATCTACGGATATTTTTATCTTAATATTTATACAATTCTTTAAGTAAACTTTGCGTGATAATCTGGCCATTTGTAATGTTTAACGCTTTTTTTTTTTTTTTGGTATGCATTTTATAGCTCGGTGTAAGTCAAATTTAGATTTTTGTATTCCAATTTTGAAATAGTTGGTATAAATTGTCGTAGAAATGGGTTCACTTTATGATGACGAAACATTAACGCGAGTAAATACCCAATCAATATACGTTTTATTTCCGCGGCGATCACAAATACGTGTAAAAAAAAAAATCAAATGATGATGTTAATAATAGTATGTAAATAACAAATAATAGTGATAACGGTTTGTACGGTGGTCGGTCGAAAAGGAAACGTGTTGAGTGTCGACTGAAATCAATTTTGTATGACGGTCGGGCAGAGAGTGTGACGCAGTCCGCCTGGACCACGACTTAGCCGTTATACCACCTAGGTTGGAGTTGGATATCAGAACAGACGCAGAATATTATAGCGCTAATATAATAATATGCGCGCTATCATGAGATTGCGTTATGCTTTCCTTCCAAACCACCAACCGTGGTGGTGTACTTGTAGTTTATGGTACTTTTCGCCCAAACATCATAGGATATTCTTCGAAATTTAGCCTCCTCGGATGTCTCCGTGCAGGCTTGTCGTAACGTCCCAACACCCACTATTTATATCAGTCCTATGACACACAAGGAGCCTGAACTAAGGTTGCTTCATAAACTTCAAATTGTATTAACGACTTCTCGAGGTCCTCGAAACAGCTTTGTCTGACTTAAGACGAGCTTGGTACGCTGGAGTCGAAGAAATCTCGTCACCATTTATGTTAGGATGCTCTGGATCGCTGAAATACGTAGCACGGCGTCGTTGGGCATTCATACTGCCCCGACGCTTCGCTACATTCTTCCAGAATGGCATCCCCTGTTGACGCATCTGGACACTCGTTGGTTTCGCGCTTTTGCCGGTCTACATCCATCGCTTTCACGGATCCTCTCCCGGAGGCGGACGGTTGGCCGGAACTGGTCAACTTCTGCACCCGGAATTGCTGAATATGTATGGCTCTGTTCTTCGCAACCTACTTCGCGAGGCATTGCTTTCTTCTTGCGATAGCAATACAAAAATTATGTCATTAATCTTGTCTGTGCAATAATGCACCGTAAAACAACCTCATTTAGATAAAATAAATTAAATCAGTTTTGTTAACATTTATTGTGTTCTTATTGTATTTAGTTTATAAATTATACAATTTATTTGTAACCTATTATTTTTTACATTAAATTCATTTATTTATGAATGTACTTAGTGACAATGTTAATATAATTTTTGTTAACATTTGTTCAGCAACATTTATATTCATTATTTCTTATCCTATGAAATCAATTAATCCTCATATATATTAGAAACATATATATTTGCATTTTTCTTCTTCAATCAATGCTCTAAACGCGTCCCCATAATGTAACAGTATGACATTTTAAATACATTAATTTTATTTAATTTTTGTATGAATTACATAGTACATCTTAAGATTAGTATAAATTTCAATTAATATGCTACGTTTTATTGAACATAACTGGAATGAATACCAAAATAAATTATTGTTTAATTACTCAACGTTTCTAAATTATTGCTTTTCTTGTAATTGGAATAAAAGCAATAAGACTAATGGAAAACAAAAAATTCAATTAGGAATTCGGCTGAATGTGATAATTGAATTGGACTGTATATTTAGTATGACGAATTAACATGTTTTAAATAAAATTTTATGCACAAAATATTATGTATTATAGGTACCCACCAAGTTCATAAAGTCATAAAATATATACAACAGTAAAAATTTCGTTATAAATTAATTTCATTTTCATTTGCATGTATTAAATAGAACCTTGTCAATTTAGTCCAAATTTTAATTCTTATACTAGGTTTCATATAATTTAAATGGATGGAAAATTAACATATAATATTTTCTAATATTTTCCGTCAATGAAAGTTAATATCATGTTAAAAATTGGAACATTTATTTATCATTCGGTATAATATTAGCATGTTATACATAAAACACATATTAAACACAAAAACATTATATACACACACATACACTATACACAGGAAAATTATATACACACGCATGCGTACACGGAGAAACATTACAAATCCATGAAACAGCCAGGGAGGGACGACAGCATCTACCGACTCGTTACAACACCGCACTAAACGACCGAGAGATGGCGAAAACGTCGACGTAATTATGGCTCTCGAGAACCGGACAACAAAAGACGAAGAAAATCATTACACAAAACAAAATAAAATATTAAAAAGCATAGTCTGTGATAATATAGTATAATAATATATGTATATAATAAAATATAACAATATTTGTAAATTATATATATATGATTATAAATACTCCAATAAAATCTTCTGGTCATATTAACAAAGACAAACACAACACATAGGTCAGAGATTTTAACGAGGTCAACTACCTTTTCCCCTCGTGGTAATAACACCTCATATAGCGGCGTTCCATATACCTTCGGGTCTATGCAGTTGTGTATATGTAGTTACTACCACGTTCCTAAGATGGAATGAACACCAAAAATACAGCGACGTTTCACGAATTTCACATTCGTGAAGTTGCGGTCTATTTTCGGGATCATTCTTATTCCTAAGCTGAAGATACCGCGGCGTTTCTCGGACTATACGTCTGTGCAGTTGTGGTATACCGTCAGACATCGTCTTTCCAAAGATTTCCAGTCTGTGGATGCTGGAAGTATATTTGCAACGGTGATCGCCCAGCGCAACCGTGGTTCACAATATACCAACACAATCACGGATCTTTATTCCATATTCCTACGATATCTTTAAGTGAGTAGCAAAATATTCATATTGTTAAATTAGGATACAAATTTTCTTTCTATTATAAATAAGTTTTCTTTTCTTTAAATAAATAAATTCATTAAAAATTAAAAATACGAGATTTCGCCTTTTATTTCCAATAAAAAAACTTCAAAAAGCATACAAAAAAAAGGGGATATTTCACATGTTATACATAAAACACATATTAAATGGGTTTGCCTAGAATTTATCTAGTACTAATGATATTTTAGTTTAATAGTTAAACAATTCTTTTAACATATCATTTGTGACCATAAATTCATTTATGTCTTATTCCCATAAATAAAATTTTAAAATAAATTTTCTATAATACCTTATGTACAATTTTTGTGATAACATGGCCATTTGTAATATTTAACACTAATTTTTTTTTGTGGTATACTTGGTATAGATGACCGTAAGTATTTTCCAAAATTTGAAATCAAATTTAAAAAAACGTTAATAATATTTGTCGTGGTACTTGATTCATTGTATGACGACAAAACAGTAGGGCGGATAAAAAAATGTTGGTATTAATCTCATAATAAACTATATTAAAAGGTAAAATTTAAATTATAATAAGTATTTCATGATAAGAATTTAAAAAAAATAGTATCCAGTGACATTAATTTGTGATTTATAAATCACTATTAAATTGTTATTTTACTCACCCGGTAAATCCATATATTAAATATATATTAAAATCATTTTACGGCATTTGAATTTTAATTAAAATGGAATAAAATTATTGAATACCCATATATTTTTTAGTGGATTCATATATTTCAAATAATTGGATTAGAATATGTACATTTTTTTTTTATAAGTTATTTGTTATTTTATAAATCCATTTAATTCATTACAAAAATTAATAATTTTGATGTACTCTAAGACGACTTATAAGTAATTATATTATTGAAATGACAAACGAAGATACTAGTATATACTATAAAATACTACATTATTATCTCATAATCAGGGCTCGAGACTTCTAGCATTTGCATATTTATTTATAGCATGTAAAATAATAGCAGAGTAAGCTACAAATCTGTTTCATACTAAAATTAATGCAGCTTTAAAAGTTTTTAGTGCATATTTTTGCATATTTTAGGGTTTTTGTATTTTTTCTGCTATTTTTATAAGTATTATGCTATTTTTTGCATATAATTTGTTAATCTGAAAAAAATTAAGTAGTTTTGTGGTTTGTATGTAGTGAGCGGCAAGTGTTACCTAAAATTCATATTTTAACAAAAGTAAAATGTAAAAATGTATAAAGCCGCGTTTACATTAAGACTGTTCAATGTGGACGCCAATTCGGCCTAAAAACTGTTTCGTTCGTTTGTTCGCTTTTGTAATGTAAACGGGACTTTACACGCGTAATATATCGATAAACCAAGTTTATCGACACTACGCCGCCACTATCCATGTGGTTTATATTTTACTATCTACATATAGATAAACATATTCCAGCAATATGGCAGATATCATGTTTATTGTATCTCGTATCTTAATTGTTTCTTTGAAGAACACGTAGTGTAGAGTGTAAAGTATAGAGTGTAGTATATAGTAAGTCTTGGTACGTCGACTAGTGAATTTGATCGTTTGCGTTCTTGTAACAGTGCGAGTTATTTTAACTTGTGTTGTATTCTTTTGCTTTTTGATTTTTATAAACATTTTTAAATCATGCTTAAAGGAAAAATATCGTTAGTTCAACGTTTAAGAAGCTATGTGTGTGAATTTGGTTCGGACACGTTTTCATATGATTCGTCAATGCTTTTTTGTAAATACTGCGAAATTAAAATTAATTGTGAAAATAGATTTAACGTAACACAGCATCTGAAGACGGAAAATATACCAAAGCAATTAAACGCCAGCATGGAAAAACAGAAAAAAAAACAACTTTTACGAATTCAAGTAAAAAATCATCGTTCAACAAAGATTTATGTCATGCTTTATTATCTGCTATCATACCTTTAAATAAACTTTCAAATAATCAATTTCGTAATTTTTTGGAAACTTATACGGGAAAAAAAATTCCAATAGAATCGACGTTAAAGCAAGGCTATGTCGATGATTTATACATTGAAACAATTTAAAAAATAAAATCGGAAATCTTAAATAAAAACATATGGATTAGCATTGATGAGACTACAGACATCGAGGGACGTTACATTGCGAATGTTGTAGTGGGCATTTTGGAACTAGATAGACCAGGAAAACAATTTTTAATAAATTGTGCAGAACTAGAAAAAACTAACTTCTCAACAATAAGCAAACTGTTTGATGATTCCTTACAGTTAATAGGTATTCAGCGTGATCACGTGTTACTATTTTTAACTGACGCAGCGCCATACATGGTAAAATCAGCTTCAATGCTTAAAGCTCTATACTCTAAAATGATCCATGTTACGTGTGCTGTTCATGGCCTACACAGAGTGGCAGAAGAAGTAAGAGGTCAATTTAAATCAGTTGATAAGGTCATAGCTAGCGTTAAAAAGACTTTTAGAAAAGCTCCGAGTCGTGTTTAACTTTTAAAATCCAAAGCCCCTGAAATAAATCTACCTCCAGAGTCTGTAATTACCCATTGGGGTACCTGGATCAATGCAGCAAATTATTACTGCAATAATTAAAGCACAATTCGTTCTATTTTTGAATTACTTGACAATGAGAATAACAATGCAGTCTGCATCAAAGAAGTGAAAAAATATCTCAATAAAAACGGAATAGACGTAGATCTTATTTTCATCAAATCAAATTTTTTGTCTCTTATTATATCTTTAAAAAAATTACAAACACAGGGGTTGTTATTATCTGATTATATTGAAATAATTAGCGATGTAGAAAAATCATTTGAAATTCTACGAGGTCCAATTGAATTGAAAATACAGTTAAAATTAAAACAAGTTTTAGAAAAAAATACTGGTCTGTCAATTTTGAAAAAAATGTCTTGCATTTTATTGGGTAAAAGAGACATCGAAGAATTTAATAGTTTTCCAGATGATATTTCTAGTAGTCATGTTCCATACTTCAAGTTCGATACTATCACATCAGTCGATATAGAACGTTCATTCTCAACGTACAAAACATTTCTGACCAATAATAGAAGATCGTTCAAATTTGAAAATATTCATAAACACATAATAATACAATGCAATTTTCCAGGTATAATCTAAAATTTATAATTTATAAATTATAATATTTACTTACTTTCTGATTCATTGAAATTTATCAATTATGTTTACAGAATGATGAAGTCGTACAATGTACAATGGTCGACGAAAGAAACACTCGGGAATATTTTTTAGAATCAGATTATATATAAGAAATATTTTAATAATTAAAATTATTGAAAATAAATTTTTTTATTGAGCATATTATAGTGCATATTTTATCATTTTTTAAGGCATATTATAGCGCATATTTCATGGTTTTTTAGTGCTAAAAGTCTCGAGCCCTGCTCATAATACACACTCAAAATTAAATTTTCTACAAAATTTAAACATAAAAAGACGTTCAAATATTTAGGCTATGGTAATAATTTAATTTAATTGAGATATAATTAATATGTTAGCTAGAAATTTTCTTATTCATTAATACTACATACACAGTTTAGGTTATACGACTCATTTGTTTCAGTTTAAAAGATACAAAACTTATTTGTAACCTTTTATTTGTAATCTCAATTTGTTCATTTATTATACACAAACGGATATTCTTAGCTTAATATTTCTATAATTCTTAATGTAAACTTTTGTGACCTGGTTATTTGTTATGTATAACGGTAATATATTTTTGTGCATTGTATAGATCGGAGTAAGTTTAATCCAAATTTTTAAAATCTAATTTAAAAAAAGTTGATATTTATTGTCGTGGTACTGGGTACACTGTACAACGAAGAAACAGGAACGTGGGTAAATACACAATCAATATACGTTTTATTTGCAGGGCGTCCAAAATACATGTAAAAAAAAACAAATGATAACAGTAATAATAGTATGTAAATAAAATAATAATAGTGATGACGATTTGTACGGTGGTCGGTCGAAAAGGGAACGTGTTGATCGTCGACTTAAATCAATCTTGTATGACGGTCGGGCAGTGTTTAGTGACTAATTCGTCACTGAATAGCTTCGATATTTAGCTTACTAATATATATATAACAATGTGGGACGATAATCAATAAAAATCGCATTTACTATGTATAACAATTTGACCGATATAATATAAAACAAAACTTACATATCGAATTACAATCCTTTAACTGGCCAGCATATATCAATATAAATAATTAAAATAACACAAAATAGATTGATACAAACAATGATAAAAGTAATCACAATAACGATAATAACAATAATAATAGTAACAATAGATGAATTGACCTGCGCCAATCAATATACACACTCGTACGGCGGTCCTTGAAAGATGACGATGCTGACAATTTTCCCCAAACGTACTACAGCATACACGTTCAATTAGTCGTAACCAAATTTCGGTCTGACCTGATGCTATTCATGCATGTTTTCATTTACATAAGTAAAAAAAACAAATAAAACAACGACGCGACCGACCAAATACGCGGAGACACCGCACGGCACACGACCGATACATACAATGAATCGTCGTACGGCGTTAATTGACAATTAACGATATCGATGTTGATACCGCGACCGGTATTGCTGGATTATAAATATTTAAATTTGCACATCTCGAACATACTCCCGCCATTGAAGATCACATCCTTCAATATAATGGAATGTGTAGTGGAATAAAATTGAGAAGTACTGAAAGTTTTACTTATGGCAGGTGCAATATACAATTATCATATATAAGAATACAATATAACATTATATGGTAAAATACACAAAACAAAAAAAAAAAACAAAAAATAATTAATACAATATTAACACATGATAAACGCTTAGAAAAAAAGAAACCATATTTAAAGTGGTTAGGGATCTGTAGGCAATTTAACCAACTGTACGACATGGCGTTTTATATCTCCATTTGCAGTTTTTAGGGTAACTATTCTAACCACACCATCTGTCCCGGGATGCACTTTCGTTACACGACCGGTTCTCCAAACTGTAGGTGGCACATTTGGAGTTTTTATGATGACTACATCGTTTATCGCAATAGCCCCACCAGATCGATCCCATTTTGTTCGTCTTTGAAGGGTAAATAAATATTCCCTAGACCATCTCTTCCAAAAATGTTGATGGCACTGTTGCAAGAGCTGCCATCGATTTAATCGATTCTGGTTTAAATCCATGACGTTCGGTTCGGGCAACGCTACCAAAGGTTGTCCAATCAGCAGATGACCCGGAGTAAGACAATCTGCCTCATTAGGATCAGACGATAATGGAGTCAAAGGCCGAGAATTTAAGATTTCCTCTACTCTGGTCAATAATGTGGATAACTCTTCGAAGGTTAATACATGAGGTCCAATTGCCCTCTTCAGGAGAAATTTGGCCGATTTTATGCCAGCTTCCCACAATCCTCCAAAATGAGGAGCTGCTGGTGGATTGAAATGCCAATTGCAATCTGTTGTTTTTATAATTGTATCTTGCGCATCCTCTTGCTTCAGTAGTGCTTGTAATTGCCTATCAGCACCGATAAAATTTGTTCCGCAATCTGAGTACACGTCATTAGGAATGCCCCTACGTGCACTGAAACGACCAAAAGCAACGAGGAAAGCATCTGTGGACAATTCTGTAACCGTTTCAATATGAACAGCTTTCGTCGATAAGCATATGAAAAGTGCCATATACGCTTTATACTCTTTTGATTTCCGACGTCGACTTTCCCGTACCAAAAATGGACCACCGTAATCAATACCAGCATGACAAAATGCACGATTCAGTGTTACCCTTGGAGCTGGTAAATCCGCCATCACGGGTTGAGGATGAATTGCAGCCCATTTTGTACAAATCACACATCTTTTTTGCTTTATATATTTCACGTCTAACCGAAGTAATCCAATATATACGAGACACCACTGATAATAATAGTCTTGGACCAGCATGTAAATAACATACATGATAATGTTGTAATATCAATTGTACCAAGTGAGATCCTTTTGGTAACAATATTGGGAATTTTGTTGAGTGATCCAATGTAGCATGACGGAGCCGTCCACCGACTCGAATGATATTCGTATCATCTAAAAATGGCCAAAGAACACGGTACGATTTAGGGATACGGTCATGAGATTGTTCCTTTAAATATTTATTCCAATTACCAAAATAATGTTGTTGAGTCACATAGACCAAAGTATATAATGATTTTTGAAGTTCCATTCGCTTCAAAGGACCTTGATGAATCACGTTTTTTCTCAAACAGGACATATACGTAGGCCGTTCAAAAAGTAATGATAAAAACGCTTTACAGAAAAAAATATTTATTTAATCTTCTAAATCTACATGCTCTTTTTCGAAATAACCGCCCTCGATTTTAATACACTTTTCCCACCGTTCCTGCCATTTTTTAAACACAAAAGCTAGACCATCTTTCTCGAGCTCCTTGCAGCGCGCCTCCACAGCTTTGATGACCTCGTGATTGGTCTTAAATTTCCGTCCTCTGAGCGGAAACTTGCTTTATACCACTTTTAAAAGGTCACCTGGTTCATAACATCTTCACCATATACCGTAGTTAATAATTCGTATGCGTCTTTTCGATTTTTCCCGAGTTTCACTAAAAACTTTACGTTACAACGTTGCTCTAACTTTATATCTATGCTGGACATGGTAGGCGATTATCTGACACACGTTACGCGAATTGTTATATACGGACACTCACTGCACCGATCGACTTCAAATTGGATGTTAGAGATAACTAAACGAATGGACTACAGCAGCGATTCTTAAACTGTGGTCCGCGGCCCCCTAGGGGTCCGCGACACTCTTGCCGGGGGTCCGCGACACTATAAATGATTTCAGCTGTGGACAGCATGTGTGTGTAATAATGATATTGTTAGAAATGTAAAATATATTATTATTATACAAGTATTGAACGCGTCTTATCGCAACTTTAGAAAAGTTAATCCTCGAGTATTCTAATCTTAATTACCCATATCGGCGTAACATGGAATTTTAAATTATATTTAGAATTATCATTTATCTATTAGTTTATATTACGAAATGTACAGCACTCAAACGTCCAGTCCTTTACTCGCCATCGCCGTATACTTATCGATTGTATTTAATTAGTTGTATACCTACGTATTTTACGAATTTTACGTGATATATTTTTAAAATTCAAATTTTTTTAAGAAAAAATGGATAGCTGGTTAAATTTAAAGAGGAATAATTGTACGGTTGATAATGAGAAGACACCATGTACGAAAAAAATTAAATTAACAAAATTTCGTAAGTATGATAATAATTATTTATCGATGGGTTTTACTTGTAGCGGTTCTGAAGAAGAACAAAAACCACAATGCGTGATATGTTTTGAAGTATTATCGAACGAGGCACTAAAACCATCAAAACTAAAAAGACATCTAGAAACCAAACATAAAGAACATGTTACGAAAACCATTGATTTTTTTAAAAATAAAGAATATGAATTAAGGAAAAATATGAAATGTATTAAAAAATCTTCAACAAGTTATAGTAATGAAAATGCCGTTAAAGCTTCATTTGCCGTTTCTTTACTTATTGGTAAATCAGGGAAACCTCACACAATAGCTGAGGATTTAATATTGCCCGCTGCAAAAGCTATGGTTTCTATAATGATCAGTAAAGAAGCAGCAAATAACTTAAATTTAATTTCGCTATCAAATGATACAATAAAAAAACGAATTAATAGTTTATCAGGAAATATTAAAGAACAGTTGTTGAGAAGAATAAACGAATGTGACTATTTTAGTCTCCAATTAGACGAAAGTACTGATATAACTAATAAATCTATATTACTGTGTTATGTAAGATACAACTACGAAAATACCATTTTCGAAGACATTTTATTTGTAACCTCTGTTATACATACAACAGCAGAAGAAATATTTACCAAAATAAATGAATTTATAATATTAAATGAAATTGAATGGACAAAATGTGTAGGAGTTAGTACAGATGGTGCTCGAGCAATGTCAGGAAAATTTTCTGGATTAATTGCACGCATTCGAAATATTATACCATCAGTTACTTGGCATCATTGCTGTATTCATCGTGAAGCTATTGTCTCTAAGAAAATACCAACAAAATTAAAAGAAGTTTTAGATGAAGCTGTAAAAATTGTGAACTTTATAAAAGCCAAACCATTAAATTCAAGACTTTTTGAACAACTTTGCAAGGACATGGATATTGAACATTATCAACTTCTATTACATTCTGAAATTCGTTGGTAATCTCGGGGTAAAGTGCTCTATCGTTTGTTTGAGTTAAGACATGAGGTTAGATTATTTTTCATCGAACATAAATCATCATTTACGTTAAGTGAACGTTTAAATGATTTTTCTTGGCTGGCTAGTTTAGCGTACCTTTCAGATATATTTGTTCATTTAAATGTACTTAACTTGAGTCTTCAAGGGTCCCATGTTACAATTTTTAAAGTTGAAGATAAGATTGAAGCGATGATAAAAAAGTTGAAACTATGGAACGTTCGTCTATCAAAGAAAAATTACGATTCGTTTCAAAACCTCAATAATTTCCTTGAATTGACCGAAGAAGAATTATTGACCGAAGAAGTTTCCAAATACATCAAACAACATATTGAAGATCTGCAACGAAGCTTCCGCGATTATTTTCCTGTTCCAGACACAAATAGAAACTGGATTAGACACCCTTTTGAAATTGATATAACCCAAATTAATGGACTGACATCACTGGAAGAAGATAATCTTATAGAAATTTCTACAAATGGTAGTTTAAAATTACAATTTAATCAAAAGTCGTTAGAAAATTTTTGGTTGCAAGTACAAAAAGATTATCCAGTATTATCAAGTAAAGCTCTGAAAGTTTTAATTCCGTTCCCCACAACTTATTTATGCGAAAAGGCCTTTTCCGCTCTTGTATATGTCAAAAACAAGTTTCGCAATCGTTTGGAAAACGTAGAGTCCGAACTTCGATTAAAACTTTCAAATATTGAGCCTAATATAGAAAAATTAATGTCAGAAATGCAATATCATCCTTCACATTAAGTATACCTATAATAATTTTAAATTATAAGATTAATTTCAAATATCATAAAAGTAAAACAACAATTAATTTTCTATGTAAGACAAAATGTTAATGTAATAATATTAAATATAACAAAAATAATTAACAAAATATTTTTTATACTTATTATATTTTTATTTACCTTTCTTTTAAATATATTGGTAATTGTAACATGAAATATTTTTTAATAAAAAAATGGTAATTCCTAACAAAATTAATAAGGTGGTCCGCGATTTAAAAATGTCCATCATCAGGGGTCCGCGTAATAAAAAGTTTAAGAACCGCTGGACTACAGGATGGTATACAGTGTTACCAATTTTCGCAACACATTTTCCCTTAAAGTCATTATTATCATTACTTTTTGAACAGCCTACGTATCTCCAGATCCAAGCAACAACCCTTTGAGTGAAACATAACGATGAATATCGTGATAAACTAATCAACAAATCTTCCGTATCAGTAACAGTTAGAACTACTAAAGGCTTTGTCTTGAGTTCGGGCATTTTTGAAGTAGCTAATGGCTGAAAACACTCAAATGTTTTCTGATATTCAATATCACGCAAAAAATCCGGCCCCTTCCAATACAAATAATGCTCCCGAAGTTGAGATGGTAGTAGACCTCTTGATACACAATCAGCTGCATTGTAACTGGAAGGGATATGGTTCCAAATGCAATCAGGTATCAAGGTATTTATTTTAGAAATCCTATTAGTTACAAAAGCTTTGTAATCTATTTGTGGATTCAATAACCATGACAGAACTACAGTGGAGTCTGTCCAAACCAATACTTGATTAACTTCTAACCGAGACTTCAATGCAGTCCGAATTCGCTGGATCCACTGAGCCAATAACAAGGCTCCGCACAATTCTAAACGAGGAATTGTTACACTTTTGACTGGTGCAACTTTAGATTTCGATCCTAATAGGTAGACTGCATACTTATCACCTGACCGTATGAGTAAATAGACTACCGCCGCGTACCCATTGGTGGAAGCGTCACTAAATCCACAAAGGTGAATATCTTGCGCTGCTGCAACATCAATGTGGCGAGGTAAACACAAAGCAGATACCGAAGGAAGTTCCTCTAAATATAATTGCCATTCAGCAGCTAGTTTTTGTGGCAATTGCGTATCCCATGATAACCCAGCTTTCCATATTCTCTGAAGAAACTTTTTCGCCCAAAAGGTTACCGGTGCCAACAACCCAACTGGATCAAACAACCGAGCTATAACTGATAATACACCTCTTTTAGTATATACACCCACTTCAGTCGAAACGTGATACCCAACAACATCGTTAACAGGATCCCAGTGTAATCCAAGGATACGAATAAATGTATCACTGGGGTCGTCAAATGATACTGCGTTTCCACATCGATCACTCGGTTTAATGTGTTGTAATAATGACGGACAATTGCTAGACCATTTTTTCAATTTTAGTCCATATGCAGCTAGTACCTGAACCAAATTCTTTTGTAAAGTTAATGTGCTCTCCATCGAATCATTGCCGGTGCAAATGTCATCTACATAAGTGTTATACATGATTGTGTTGTATACTTCTGGGAATTGTGACTGGTTTTCTTTTGCGATTTGATGGAGTACTTTGATGGCAAGGTAAGGTGCTGGTCCAGTTCCATATGTGACAGTGTTTAATTCATAATCGATTATTTCTTCATCAGGACGAGAACGCCACAATATATGCTAATAATGGCAATGATCAGGGAGAATGAGAATTTGTCGATACATTTTACAAATGTCTGATGAAAACATAAATTTGGGGAGACGAAACCTTAATAAGACATCCGTTATGTCATTTTGTAACTTTGGACCCGTTAGCAACAAATCATTGAGTGATTTCCCACTGGGTGTTCGTGCAGATGCATCAAAGACAACGCGTATTTTTAATATTCCATTTTCGCTCTTGGTCACTGCATGATGAGGTAAGAAATATTTACCAGGTTTCGTGGCAACTAGCATATGTCCCAATTTTGATACTCATCCATGAATTTCCGGTATTCATTATATAACATTGGATTCGTCAACAACTTTCTCTCTAAATTAAGAAATCGTTTCGTCGCCATAGATTTAGATCCCTTAAGAGCAGTCTCTGGGTTTAAATCTTTGAAAGGCAATGGAACTACAAAACGACCCGATTTATTTCGATACGAATTTTCAAAAAATAATTTTTCACATAAACCATCTTCAGTCACCTCTATTGGCGCATTAACAGGCTCTTCGGTTTCCCAAAATTTCAACAACATGTCTTCTAATGATACAATGAATGACTGATGAGACACTACTTGACAAGAATTTACTGGGCCGATTAAAATCCATCCAAATATAGAACTGTACGCCGTTGGAAGAACTTCACTTTCACTATATTTTTTCTCGTTAATCACATGATGATATAAGTCAGCACCCAACAACAAATCAATAGGTGCCGGAATATCGAAGGTGGGATCCGCCAAGGCTAAATGGGACAGCCGATTCTTAATTAAAGATGGAAGCGGAACATTAGGTACATTGATAGTGATTTTCGGTATCACCCATGCATTAACTTCGATTGTTGAATCAGGTTCATATCTGGGAAAAATGACACAAGTCGTCAAACCTTTGCCTTAAGGAATACTAGTACCAGCCAAACCTGAAACCGCCATTGTACATTTCTTTATAGTTAAACCTAAACGACGTGCACATGATTCAGTGATAACACTTATTTGGGAACCAGGATCAATCAATATACGTAGAATTTTAGTATTCCCAAACTGATCACGAGTGTGTGCTAAAGCTGTTCCCAAAACTACCATTGATGGTGCCATGTTTCCGATAGCAGCAATAACTAATGGATCCTTGTCCAACGATGTTCCGCAGTCAGTTGAGGAAGAAGTAGATGCATTATTTTCAAAACTAATCGTAGATGTTTTATAATGGGACTTTTTAAAATGCAACAGTGAATGATGAGCTTCCCCACATGAATTACACATATTTTCTGAATCACATGAAGAGGATATGTGCTTAGAACTCAAACATCGAAAACACCGACGAAAACTACTGACCAACATATGACGGTTAGAAGCAGGCATTTTAAGAAACTTAGTACAATCTTTTAAATCATGATTATTTTTGCAAAGCGGACATTTTATCTTTTCTTGGTCATTAGCCGCGACTAAGACACTTGCTTTTTTGGATTGTATATTAGCTATTCTTCCTTTTTGAACCCACTTACTACTAGGTATGCTTACATTTTCTAATACTTTGACGCGCCTTTTAATAAATGTTACTAAATCATCGATCGTAGGAAAATCCATTTTATTATCTCTTTCAAACAACTCACGAGTTGTATGAAATAACGTTCGATTGGCTAACACAAACAAGATAAACCCAGGCAAATCGCCCATATTAAATACATTAAGTGATTGTAAACATTCATCAAATAATTGCAGATATTCCATTAATCCAGATGTTGACTCATTCTCCATTTTTCGAAAGTTCAAAATACGATCTACTAGCATTTTTGCTGACAATCGAGGGTTGTTGAATTGATCATTCAATTTTTCCCAAACAATTGAATAATTATCATTGGTCATTTTTAAAGAGTTGACGACCACCGCAGCTCGACCAATAACACACCCAGCCAAATAATGAAATTTCTCAATGGGAGCAAGAGTATTATCCGAATCAATTAACGCCTTAAATTTATCCCGAAACGTGGTCCACTGTAGAATGTCCCCATCAAATGTTGGGAGAGTAATTTTTGGTAAATGTATATTAGCACGCACCGGTTGCATCACCGGTTTTTCATTGTTTAATTCATGACAAATGGCATGGATGAAATAATACTGTTTTTTAACCTCACGTGAGATTGGAGCATGGATCGCTATATATTCAGACTCCCGACCTAAGTTTATTAACGTATCCATAATGGCATCTTGTTCAATTGTGAAATCTGCCATGGACTGTTCCAAATCATTTTTTCGCGCTATAAACAACGGAACCAACAATTGGTCCATTTTCACCCGAGTTGCCAATGTATACACATCCAATATATCCTCTACATTAACATCTCGTCGGAGAATATTACGTTTTAAAACTCGTTCGGCCCGTTCACCGTCACCGGTTGACATCGTCGCGTTTACAATATTATGATTATAATACTATTATAATTATGTACGTTATAATCATACTAACAATATATATCGAAAACGATGACTTATAAATACGATAATAAAATAATCAATCACATTACTTACGAATATTTAACGAATTATTATTATTATAATTGCGACAATGCGTTTAATGACTAAATTTATCAGCAGAGTGTATGCACCTATAATGCATATATACCCACAACGCGATATAATACTAACACCAAATTAAAAAAAATAACAATAACCACGCTCAGCTACCAAATGTTTAGTGACTAATTCGTCGCTGAATAGCTTCGATATTTAGCTTACTAATATATATATAACAATGTGGGACGATAATCAATAAAAATCGCATTTACTATGTACAGTAGAGCCTCGATAGTCCGGACCCCCGATAATCCGGTGAACGCGGTAATCCGGACGGCGCGTGGCACGGTATTTGTATTTTTTCCGGAATTCCCAGAACCCAATTAATTTATAAAATATTGTTATCCAAAAATCAATTTCGTTATTTTTATTACCTACGGTTCCTTATAAAGACTGACAGTAATAAATTGATCGGCAGTTCGATCACTTCTTTCTTGTCGAGTGGTTATTATAATTGTTTGTTACAATGGCCCCTCGTAAACACGTAACTTTAACTTTAGATCAAAAAGTTGAAATAATTAAGTTAATAGAAAATGGCCAGAACTATGGTATGATTGCTGGGAAGTACGGAATAGGTAAGTCGACTGTTAGTGACATAAAGAAAAATAAGGAGAAAATTATGAAGTTTGTCAGCTCAACTGAACGTGGTCCCAGTACACGTAAAACTTTAAAACAGCCGGAAAATCTTGTTCTCGAAAATGCTTTATTTATATGGTTTATGCAACAGCGAAGACGACACATTCCGATAAGTGGTGAAATAATTTGTGAAAAAGCACGTTTATTTCACCGTGAAATCACAAAACAGGAAGATAGTTTCACTGCTAGTAGAGGTTGGCTAGTCAATTTTAAGCATCGTCATGGTATTAGGCGTCTTAAAATAACGGGTGAGAAACTTTCGTGTGACGAAGCATCAATTGAACCATTTCGAAATGAGTTGCAGCGAGTCATAAATGAAAACAATTTGAACCCAGAACAAATTTATAACGCTGATGAATCCGGTTTATTCTGGCGAATGTTACCAGAGCATACATTGGCATCAAGTCATGAGAAAAACGCTCCTGGGAGAAAAATTATTAAAGCTCGAATAACATTCATGCCCTGTGCTAATGCAAGTGGAACACATAAGCTGCCTTTGCTCGTTATAGGGACTGCACAAAAACCACGTGCGTTTAAATCAGTTAACCTTCCCGTATGCTATCGTGGACAAAAAAATGCTTGGGTCACTCGTGTTTTATTTTTGGACTGGTTTCAAAAAGAATTTGTTCCTGTAGTTCGTAAGCACCTTTTAAATGTAAATTTACCTCCAAAAGCTTTATTATTGTTGGATAATTGTCCTGGACATCCATCAGCAGAAGAATTACGTAGTAATGATGGCAACATTTTTGCAATGTTTTTACCTCCCAATACTACAGCGCTTGTTCAACCAATGGATCAAAATGTAATACAGAATATTAAATTAAACTATCGTAAGTCTCTCTTAGTCAATGTTCTTGCTGATCCGAAGCATGGTGAAAACCTTGTCGATGCTCTAAAAGCCATTAACTTAAAAGACACAGTTTTTAGTCTTGCAAATTGTTGGAAATTGGTCCGCCCTCATAAAGAAATCGTGGAAACACTTGCTTCCTTTCCAAGCAGAAAATGAAATCGACAAAGTTCATAAAATCAATGACATTCAACTTTCTACGCTCATAAACCAGATACAGGGAACATGTACGAATGAAATATCTGATTCCCAGGCACAGGAATGGGCTTGCCGTGACGCAGACGAAGATTTGGCGAATCATGAAATCTTAACTGATGATCAAATTCTACAAATTGCAGCAAAAGAGGATGATATTGACGACGAAGATGAAAGTGGCTCTATCAGCACAAGTAAAGTTTCTCCTTCAGAAGCTGTGAATGCACTGAATACTGTATTGCAATGGGCAGAAGATCAGAACATGGATAGCACTGATATTTTGTTGGCACGTCGATTAAAAGAACGCGCTTTTGAAATGAAAATTAAAAGTATTATTCAGAAACAAATTACTGACTACTATACTTAAGTTCTACATATATACATACATATTATTATAAACATTTTTTTTTGTAATTCATTATGTTAAAGTTATTTATTATTTTTGTAATTTTAAGTGCAATAAATATAAAGGTGGAATTAAAAATCAAAATCTTAGACATTTCAGTAGATAATCTTGAAAAACCTCCGGTAATCCGGACGAATCGGTAATCCGGACGACGCTCGGTCTGAATTTGTCCGGACTATCGAGGCCCTACTGTATAACAATTTGACCGATATAATATAAAACAAAACTTACATATCGAATTACAATCCTTTAACTGGCCAGCATATATCAATATAAATAATTAAAATAACACAAAATAGATTGATACAAATAATGATAAACGTAATCACAATAACGATAATAACAATAATAATAGTAACAATAGATGAATTGACCTGCGCCAATCAATATACACACTCGTACGGCGATCCTTGAAAGATGACGATGCTGACAATTTTCCACAAACGTACTACAGCATACACGTTCAATTATTCGTAACCAAATTTCGGTCTGACCTGATGCTATTCATGCATGTTTTCATTTACATAAGTAAAAAAAACAAATAAAACAACGACGCGACCGACCAAATACGCGGAGTCACCGCACGGCACACGGCCGATACATACAATGAATCGTCGTACGGCGTTAATTGACAATTAACGATATCGATGTTGATACCGCGATCGGTATTGCTGGATTATAAATATTTAAATTTGCACATCTCGAACAGGCAGAGAGTGTGACGAAGTTTCCCTGGACTACGACTTGGCCGTTATATCACCTAGGTTGGGGTTAGACATCAAAACAGATGCAGAACAAGATAACGCTAATATAATAATACGCGCGTTATCATGGGATTGCGTTATGATTCCCTGCAAAACGACTAACAGTGGTGGTGTAATTGTAGTGTATGGTACTCTCAGCCCGGACTTCATGGCAGGCTAGCATACCCTTCGAATCATGTCTCCGGGTAGGCTTGCTGTAACTTTCCACCACCCCCTATTTATATCAGTCCTATGACACACAAGGAACCTGAACTAAGGTTGCTTTATGAACCTAAAATTGTATTAACGAATTCTCGAGGTCCTCGAGAAAGCCTTGTTTGACTTAAGATGAGCTTGGTACGCTGGAGTCGAAGAAGCCTGGTCACCATTTATGTTAGGATCCTCCTGATCGCTGGAATACATAGCATGGCGTTGTTGGGCAAGTTATACTGCCTCGACACATGTGTACATTGTTCCAGAGTGGTAAACTCTACCGATGCCTCTGGACACTCAATGGTCTCGTGCTTTTGCCGGTCTACATCTATCGCTTCCACGGGTCATTTCTCAATAGCGGACGGTTGGCCGGAACAGGTCGGCTTCTGCAGTCGGAACTGCTAACTCAGTATGGCTCTCATCTCTTTCCTCTTCGCAAACTACATGGTTAACCCTTGCTTACTTCTTGCTAGGGTTTCCTCGGTGGGCATTATCGGCACTACCTTTCCGGTAGCTTCTGTCGCTGATTTTACCACCGGCGAGGCTGCGACCGTTGTGTCTGCGGATGCCGGTGACGGACTAATAGTCGCCCTCCCAGCATCATCCATTTGACCTTGGTAGGGATAGGCCCCACGCTCCGAATAGGATACGTAGGGCCTACCTTTAATGTTGCTCTGGTAAGTTTGCCGACATCGGAGTCAGCAACACCCGTTGGAGGTTTGCTGTCCGCGCCTCCCAACTATGAAAAAAGGCCGCCGCCAGTACGGGGCCTGCTCGCTACTACTGCTTCGGCATGCGCGCTATGGCTGCAGCTGTTTGTGGCCCTGGGGCCGCTATAGTCACGGTCCTCGCCCACACCAGTAGTGCAGAGACTTTCTCCTCGGCCCGTTTCGCGTTTATCTAATAAAAGAGCTCTAAAATATATTGGTAACCTATTATTTGTAACCCTAAATTTATTCATTTCTTATACATTTAAATACAATTTTAAAATAATTTTTCTGTATCTTTGAAAACATTTTTTATTAAAAGAAAATTTGTGATGTTAATCACCATTTATATATAATTTTGGTATGGTTGGTAAAGGAGACCGTAAGTTAAATTTTTGTGAATTTAAACACTGTTTTCCAAGAGTGATAATTAAAAATATATGTAATATGTGACTTCAATTTACCATATATATAAAACGATATAAATATTATATTACTCAACATGGATATTCCTATAATAATATAATTTTGTTACACATTAATTTTAATTAAACAGCAAAAATAACAAGGAATATCATATATATTTTTTAATTTATTTTAATGAAATTAAGTGGAAAATTTGTACAATTAACTCAAAATTGGTTATTTGTGATCCTATAAATTCATTTAATTTAATATGATATTTATCATGGTGATGTACCGCAGAATAATCTCTATGTTTAAATACTAAATTACCACTTTATTATCTCAAAATAGTCTATGCTTAAAATATCCTAATGATATTTGCCTCCGAAATTTTAACATAAAATGAATTATAATAATCTATTATAATAATTTAATTTATTTGCATCATAAACAATATGTTAGCTAGCCATTTTACTACACTTTAATTTTACATGAACAGGAACAAAACTAATGAATATCATTTATATTTTTCAGAGCATTCTAATGATATTTGCTACAAAATATATTTAACTTATTCAATGTTTGATATTTGTATTCGTATACATTCACTCAACCCTAATACGGTTTAGGAAAATTTCATATTTTTTTTTCACCAAATATTGTAAATCTTTCGTTTTAAACTGATCATTTGATATTTTGAATATGTTAATTTTATTTCCTTATTGAATTAATTTTATAAAATCGTGTTTCTTTAATTCAAATAAATAAATGAATATGACGATATCTACATAATAATTTAAAAATATAATTTTGCTAATAAAATTCAAATTCTGAAAAGTATTAATCATTAGACTTTATTATTAAATGCTTTAGATACGCTTATTTACTGAATCATTAGGTTGTGATTTTTATGTTCTTCTTGCAGTATTCAATCTAATGATTGGTTTGCAGCAACTTCTATGTTTCTCTATCATTGGCCTTTCTCTTCAACTCTTGATATGAGTTACATCCTTGATCCACTATTATCTGACTTATGTATTGCAATCTTGTTCTTCCTCTATGATTTTTGCGATCGATTACTTCTTCTAAGATTAGTAATAGCAGCCCATCGTGTCTTAAAATATGACCTATTAATTCATTCCGTCTTTTCTGTATACCTTTCTGCATTGATTTCTTCTCAGATACCCTTTCTAAAACTACTTCATTAATGATTCTATCAGTTCAACTTATCTATATCATCCTCCTGTAGCATCACACTTCGAATGCCTCTATTCTTCAAATTTCTTCTCTTATAATAGTCCATGTATTGCATCCATATAACATTGTGCTCCAGATGTACGTTTTAACTAGATTCTTTCTGATATTACGGTCAATGTTTTTTGAGATAAAAAGATTTATTTTCTTATTAAATGCCACTTTAGCTTGGCATATTCTCTTTATAATTTCCTTATTGCATCCCCCATCTGAGCTTATAGTGCTACCCAAATATATGAAGTCTTCTACCTGCTCTATAGTTTCACCATCCTTTAATTTTATTCTTGTTCTTATGTTGTTGTATCTACTACATACCAGTATTTTCGTTTTCCTTGTGTTAATTTCCATATGTAAATATTTTTACATCACTTGTTCCAATGTTTCTAAATACTTTTTTAGATCTTATTCGTTCTCCGCTATTATTGCAATGTCGTCTGCGAATCTCAACATGTCTATTCTGTGACCACTTACCTTTTTTCCTAGCTGTATCCTTTCTCTTATAATATCTATGGCCTCATGAATGTAGGCATTAAATATTAAAGGTGATAATGTACATCCCTGTCTAACACCTTTCTTTATTTTGGATTCTTTTTGAATATCCCCCATTTTTATGATTGCTATTTCATTTTTGTACAGTTGGTAGAGCAGTTTTCTTTCTGTGGTTGCAACTCCGGCTCTTTTCATCATTTTAAACATTATTTCTCAGTTAACATTGTTGAATGCCTTTTCAATATCAACAAAGGCAATAAACGTTGACTTATCCTTCCGTATTCTTTTCTCCACTATTAATCTTAAAGCCAATATACCCATATTTTTTCTAAATCCAAATTGGTCTTCTGATAATGTATCTTCTATCTTCCTTTCCATTCTCTTATACATAATTTTTGTTAAAATATTTGAGGCGTGCGATAGCAAGCTAATAGTTCGATATTGTTCACACTTTATAGCTGATATCTTCTTTTGTATGGGAATAATTATACTCTTTACAAAGTCGGTAGGTATATCCGCCGTTCCGTAAATATCTTTAATGAGTTTAAATAATTCATTCAGCATATTTTCTCCTGCTTCCTTCCAAAGTTCGGCTAGGATCTCATCTATTCCCGCTGCTTTCTTTGGTTTTAAATCTCTTAATGCTTTGTTTTTGATTTTTTATAGATAATTAAAATTGTTTATATGATATATAAATATATATTCATTTATTTTTACTTTTTAATGTTGAAAATACAAAATACATACGGTACATTTCTTTTTTTAATATTTTTTTTTTAGAACAAAGTAAGTTAAATCAAAAATTTGAATTTAAATTTACAAAACTTATACCATTATTCATGTCTGTCCAGTAATGCAATGTATATTAATCTAATTTAATTAAAATCATTTTTTTTTAATTTTACAAGTATATACACAATCTATACAAATTAATGCACAATAAGCATATAAGATAAAAGTCAATACATAACATGAATTACTTGAATAAGGAGCCACCCATTAGTGATACTGAGCTTGACATATATTTACATTGATGAGAGGTATTTTTAATTTAAATGATCACGTCACCATTTCCTTTTGAGTCTGCGTTGTGGATTTCCAGGAAGTGTGAAGGTATGTAACTTTTTAATTAGTGGGTTGGGGTGATTTTCTAGTTTAGCAAAATACCGCTTGTAGAATAATTTCGCTTCAGTTATAATCGGATGGATATCTAAATCTTGGTAGCGGGTTAAATTAGAGACATAGAAAGGAGCGTTAGTGATATTTTTTGGAGTAACTTGAATCTTGTTCAAGTGTGATTTTAGAGTTGTAACCCATATGTTTATATATATTTTAAGAGAGTTTTATAAATTAGGAGTTTAGTTTTTAAGCTAGTGAATTTATTTTTGGAAAATAAGGGTTTTAGGTGCTCTGGATCGAGCGTTAAAGGTCAATCTTTTTGCTTTTATATGCTTGTTCCAGGTTAATCTTTGAGAGTTAAGCCTAAATATTTAACAGCATTGAGATGTGGAATAGGTATGTTATTGATTGAAACATTTGGACAATGATCGTGTCTAAGGGTAAAAGTTATATGGGCTGGTTTATTGTGATTAACTTTTACGCGCCATTTCTCATACCATTCAGATTTTAGATTTAAATGAGACTGTAAGTTAGCAGAGGATATAATTGGATCGCTATGAAATGAAAAATTATTTTATTATCTGCATAGTCGGCAATTGTGGTGTTTGGAGTTGTGGGCTGATCAGAAGCATATATGTTAAATAGTATAGGTGAGAGGATAGCTCCTTGCGGTACACCGGCGGTAATTAGAGCTATATCTGACGTTGATGAGCGACAGCGTATTCGAAAGTGTCGATCAGTAAAGTAAGACTTAATTAAAAGGAAGAGTGGTGATGGTAAACATTTTTGAAGTTTAAACAGTAGGCTCTCGTGCCATACACGGTCGAAGGCCTGAGATATGCCTAAGAAAACGGCTGTGCAGTAACATTTTTTTTTGAGGGATGTGCTAATGGCATCAACTACTCTATGAGCTTGATGTATTGTACTATGTTTAGCTCAGAAACCGAATTGTGAAGATTGAATTATATTGGTTGCGAATATATGTGGAGATAAACGTTTAAATATAAGTCTCACAGATTTTCGAAAGGTAGGGTAAAAGATTAATTGGTCTATACGAGGTTAGGATATCTGGTGATTTTTCTGGCTTGGCAAACATAACTATTTGTGAAAATTTCCAGCTTAGTGGAAAATATAAAAGTCTCAAGATTTCGTTATATATGTAGGTTAGCAGCACTATAGCCTTTTTTGGCAGCTATCTAGCGACTTCAGCGGTTAACAAATCGAAGCCTGGAGATTTTTTGCGAGAGTAGTTAATTATCATGTTTTTAACTTGATTTGGTGTAAAGTATTTTATAAGGCAAGCATATGGTAGTGCAGAGTTTAGATATATTTTAACATTTTCTATATGTTGTGGGTTAGGATGTCATTATGTGGTTGAAATGTTTCAAAAAGATGAGATTGGAATATCATGGCTTTTTCGTCATCTGTGATAGCTAAGGTATTATCAGCATTTTTTAGTGGGCACGCAGGAATTTTATATTTTAGCATACGCTTGGTTTCTTTCCAAAAGTACCATCTGTAGTAGACAGTGATTGTAATTTTTGTTCGAAAGCATTTGTTTCATATTTCGTTAGAACCTTTTTCAATGAATTGGCTAGTCTATTATATGCTGATTTATGAGATGGGAGCCGGGCAGCTGACTCTATGAGTGTAGTTAAATTATTTATCGCTTCGGGTACAAGGATGAAACCTCTACGCGGTGTACCTAAGGCAACAGTGAAACAATACCTATTAGAGTACTATTTCATTGGCAAATTCTTCTGAATATAGGCAGCGAGACTGAATGGAATAAACAGATTAACAAACAAGAACCCACAACAGCCCTTTTCAAGGCCAGCTCTAATAACGATTTCGATTAACATCGAAGAAATATAACCCAATAAAGAAGATGTATTGGCACAACTATGTAAGGAAACTTCATGTGACGTATTATGTATTCAAGAGACGCATAGGGGCAATGAATCGAGAACACCCAAGATAAACGGTATGAGGCTAGCTGCAATAAGACCTCATAAAAAATACAGCAGTGCAATCTCTACTAAAACCTCAATAGACATCATATCCTCGGAAATGACAATAGTAGATGATATCGAAGTTATAACGATCGACCTAGAAAAATGTACAATCACATCCGTGTACAAGCTGCTAAACTCCCCATCCAAATTCCATAAACCAAAAAATTTTGTTTCACATAATGTAAGAATTATTATCGGAGATTTCAACTGTCACAGTATAAGCTGGGGCTACAACGAAACAAACGATGACGGTCATGCCTTGGAAGCTTGGGCAGTACCCGAAGAACTTAGCTTAATCACAAACTCCCACCGTCGTTCAATAGTGGTAGGTGGAAACGTGGATACAACCCTGACCAAATTTTTGTGAGTGAAGCTATAATTATACAATGTTTCAAAAAGATGTGTGAACCTATACCGAATACCCAACATAGGCCTATCCAATGTGACATTTCAGTTGCTATCAGACCGAACTTCGTATCGTTCAGAAGAAGATTTAATTTCAGAAAAGCCGACTGGACAGCTTTTGCAAAAGAGTTAGAAGAAAAAATGGTTGCCTAGCTCCTATGGCTACGTTCTATTTAATATAACTGGAATGAATACCATAATATATTATTCATTAATTACTCAACGTTTCTAAATGATTGTTTTTCTTGTAATTGGTACAAAACGAATAAGACTAATAGAAAACAAAAACACAATTCCGAATTCGACTGAACATTTTAAACTGATCATTTGATATTTTGAATATATTAATTTTATTTCCTTATTGAATTAATTTTATAAAATCGTGTTTTTTTAATTCAAATAAATAAATGAATATGACAATATCTATATAATAATTTAAAAATATAATTTTGCTAATAAAATTCAAATTCTGAAAAGTATTAATCATTAGACTTTATTATTAAATGCTTTAGATACGCTTATTTACTGAATCATTAGGTTGTGATTTTTATGTTCTTCTTGCAGTATTCAATCTAATGATTGGTTTGCAGCAACTTCTATGTTTCTCTATCATTGGCCTTTCTCTTCAACTCTTGATATGAGTTACATCCTTGATCCACTATTATCTGACTTATGTATTGCAATCTTGTACTTCCTCTATGATTTTTGCGATCGATTACTTCTTCTAAGATTAGTAATAGCAGCCCATCGTGTCTTAAAATATGACCTATTAATTCATTCCGTCTTTTCTGTATACCTTTCTGCATTGATTTCTTCTCAGATACCCTTTCTAAAACTACTTCATTAATGATTCTATCAGTTCAACTTATCTATATCATCCTCCTGTAGCATCACACTTCGAATGCCTCTATTCTTCAAATTTCTTCTCTTGTAATAGTCCATGTATTGCATCCATATAACATTGTGCTCCAGATGTACGTTTTAACTAGATTCTTTCTGATATTACGGTCAATGTTTTTTGAGATAAAAAGATTTATTTTTTTATTAAATGCCACTTTAGCTTGGCATATTCTCTTTATAATTTCCTTATTGCATCCCCCATCTGAGCTTATAGTGCTACCCAAATATATGAAGTCTTCTACCTGCTCTATAGTTTCACCATCCTTTAATTTTATTCTTGTTCTTATGTTGTTGTATCTACTACATACCAGTATTTTCGTTTTCCTTGTGTTAATTTCCATATGTAAATATTTTTACATCACTTGTTCCAATGTTTCTAAATACTTTTTTAGATCTTTTTCGTTCTCCGCTATTATTGCAATGTCGTCTGCGAATCTCAACATGTCTATTCTGTGACCACTTACCTTTTTTCCTAGCTGTATCCTTTCTCTTATAATATCTATGGCCTCATGAATGTAGGCATTAAATATTAAAGGTGATAATGTACATCCCTGTCTAACACCTTTCTTTATTTTGGATTCTTTTTGAATATCCCCCATTTTTATGATTGCTATTTCATTTTTGTACAGTTGGTAGAGCAGTTTTCTTTCCGTGGTTGCAACTCCGGCTCTTTTCATCATTTTAAACATTATTTCTCAGTTAACATTGTTGAATGCCTTTTCAATATCAACAAAGGCAATAAACGTTGACTTATCCTTCCGTATGATAATTGAATTGGACTGTATATTAAGTATGACAAATTAATATGATTTAAACAAAATCATTTGCACAAAATATTATGTATTATGGGCATCCATTAAGTTCATAAAGTCATAAATTATATACAAGAGTAAAAATTTCATTATAAATTAATTTCATTTTCATGTGTATAGATTACTTAGTACCTCGTAAATTTAGTATAAAATTTTGATTCATATACTAAGTATTATTGAATTTAACTGGATAGAAAACTTATTTGTAATATTTTCTAAATAATTAACGACAGAGAATGTTATTATTTTTAATGTTAAAAATTGTAATATTTATTTATTAGTCTTGGTAATAATAGCATGTTATAAATAAAACACATATTAAATGAGTTTGCTTAGATTATATTTAGTACTAATGGTGTTTTAGTTTAAAAGTTACACAATTTATTTGTAACCTATTATTTGTGACCCTTAATTCATTCATTTCTTGTACACATACGGTTATTCTTAGTTTAATATTCTACAACTCCTTATGTAAAATTTTGGTGATAATGTGGCTACTTGTAATTTTTAACGCTAATATATTTTTGTGGTATACTATGTATAGGACGTGGTAAGTTTAATCTAAAAAGTAGAATTAAAATTTAAAAATATTGATATTTATTGTCGCGGTACTGATTTCTATATTGACGACGAAACGTTAAAGTAATAAAAAAATATTGATAACAATCTCATAATAAAATGTATTAATATTTAGAAATTGTATTAAACAAATTTTCACTAGATAAGGATTAAGGCAAATTAGTATTCAGTGACATTACTTTGCAATTTATAAAACATAATATTATTATTATTTTCTCAGCCTAGAAATTAATATTTTAATTATATATTAAAATTATTTTACTACATTTTAATTTTAATAAAACTGGAATAAATCAATGAATAACACGTATATTTTTTATTTTATTCTAATACGCTAAATATGGGGCGTAAATAATGTACAAATTTGTTTATTAGTTATTTGTGATCCTATAAATTCATTTAAACCACTACAAAAAGGAATTATTTTGATGTACTCTAAGATGACTTATATTTAAATACATTATTTAAATGACAAACGGAGATATTGGTATAAACATTAAAGTAATATATTATTACCATACAATACAACAATAAAAATATCTAATTGTAATTTTCTCCAAAATTTAAATATAAAAAGACGTTAAAAAATCTAAGCTATTGTAATAATATAATTATAACCAATATGTTAGCTGAAATATAACCAATATGTTAGCTAGTCATTCTTCTACACTTTAATTCTACATATACTCGTTAGGTTATAAAACTACTTTGTTTGCTTAAAATTTATCTAATTACTAAATGTATTTCAGTTTAATACTTACAAATTTATTTGTAACCAATTATTTGTGACCCTAAATTCTTTCATCTCTCATACACATAAGGATATTTTTAGATTAATATTTCCACAACTCTTTGTGTATACTTTTCTAACCAATTGTAATGTTTAACGCCAATGTAATATTTGTTGCATGATTTGTATAGCATATGGTAAGTTACTCTCAAAAATTTGAATTAAAATTTAAAAAACGTTGACATTTATTGTCATGGTACTGGATTACGCCAGTAAAATCTCAATTAATATACAATTTATTTCCACGGCGTCCAAAATACGTGTAAAAAAAAATCAAATGTTTACAAATAATAGTATGTAAATAACAAATAATAGTGATGACGATTTGTCTGGTGGTAAATTAAAAAGGAAACTTGTTGAGTGTCGACGCAAATCAATCTAGTATGACGGTCGGGCAGAGAGTGTGACGCAGTTTCCTTGGACTACGACTTGGCCGCTATACCACCTAGGTTGGGGTTGGACATCAGAACAGACGCAGAACATGATAACGCTAATATAATAATACGCGCGTTATCATGGGATTGCGTTATGATTCCCTGCAAAACGACTAACAGTGGTGGTGTAATTGCAGTGTATGGTACTCTCAGCCCGGACTTCATGGCAGACTAGCCTATCCTTCGAAGCATGTCTCCGGGTAGGCTTGCCGTAACTTTCCACCACCCCCTATTTATATCAGTCCTATGACACACAAGGAACCTGAACTAAGGTTGCTTTATGAACCCAAAATTGTATTAACGACTTCTTGAGGTACTCGAGAAAGCCTTGTTTGACTTAAGACGAGCTTGGTGCGCTAGAGTTGAAGAAGTCTGGTCACCATTTATGTAAGGATCCTCCTGATCGCTGGAATACGTAGCACGGCGTTGTTGAGCAAGTTATACTGCCTCGACACATCTGTACAATGTTCAGAGTGGTAAACCCTACTGATACATCTGGACACTCAATAATCTCCCGCTTGTGCGGGTTGACGGGGAGCCAATTTTTGATGCGGTGTGAAAGTAACCGTGGCGGCGAAAAATTTAAAAAAATAAAAAAGAAAAAAAAAGAAATAAATGAAAAACGTTGATTTTATTAAAAAGAAAAATAGTGGAGAAAAAAAAATTGAAAACGAGCATCCGTGCGTAGGCACGTTGTCGCGGTCGGTCGTCCGGAATCGAAGTCAAATTATATTCGCGCACAACGGTCCGACTCTCGCCCTCACCACCTCTTCCTTTGCTGAACAATGTAGTGGGGGCGAGAGCGGCACAGTCCTGATACACCACCTCGGTGGCGGTTGGATCAGAGAATAGACGCAGACCCAGATAGCACTAGTGTTATTGTACGTGTACTGTCATGGGACCGCGTCAGGGTCTACATCTATCGCTTCCACTGGTTATTTCTCGATAGCGGACAGTTGACTGGAACAGGTCGGCTTCTGCAGTCAGAACTGCTGACTCAGTATGGCTTTCATCTCTTTCCTCTTTGCAAACTACTTGGTTAAACTTTGCTTTCTTCTTGCTAGGGCTTTCTCGGTGGGCAGTATCGACACTAACTTTCCGGTAGCTTCTGTCGCTGATTTTACCACCGGCGAGGCTGTGACCGGTGCATCTGCGGCTGCCGGTAACGGGACTAATAGTCGCCTTCCCAGCATTATTCGTTTGAACGTGGTAGGGCTAGGCCCCACGCTCCGAAATGGATGCATAGGGCCATCATTTGATCTGGCTATTTCGCATCTACCTACGTTGCAAAACGGTGGGTGGCATGCTGCCTAACGCGTTGCGTCTGCGAGTGTTTAGGCTCCGGAGTTTGCAACACCCGTTGGAGGTCTACTGTCCTACTATAAGCATAAGTAATCTTAACGATATTTACCTCGACAATTTAAACATAAAAGAAGTTCAGTAATATATTGGTATGATTAAATTTATTTGCATCATAAACAATATGTTAGCTAGCTATTTTACTACGCTTTAATTCTACATGAACAGGAACAAAACTAATAAATATCATATATATTTTTCAGAGCATTCTAATAATATTTGCTTCAAAATATATTTAACATATTCAATGTTTGATATTTGTTGTCGTATACATTCACTTAACCCTAATACGGTTTAGGAAAATTTCATATTTATTTTTCACCAAATATTGTAAATTTTTCGTAATAAACTGATCATTTGATATTTTAAGTATATTAATTTTATTTTCTAATTGAATTGACTGTATAAAATCGTGTTATTTTAATTCAAATAAATAAATAAATAAATGAATATGACGATATCTACATAATAATTTAAAAATATAATTTTGCTAATAAAATTCAAATTCTGAAAAGTATTAATCATTAGACTTTATTATTAAATGCTTTAGATACGCTTATTTACTGAATCATTAGGTTGTGATTTTTATGTTCTTCTTGCAGTATTCAATCTAATGATTGGTTTGCAGCAACTTCTATGTTTCTCTATCATTGGCCTTTCTCTTCAACTCTTGATATGAGTTACATCCTTGATCCACTATTATCTGACTTATGTATTGCAATCTTGTTCTTCCTCTATGATTTTTGCGATCGATTACTTCTTCTAAGATTAGTAATAGCAGCCCATCGTGTCTTAAAATATGACCTATTAATTCATTCCGTCTTTTCTGTATACCTTTCTGCATTGATTTCTTCTCAGATACCCTTTCTAAAACTACTTCATTAATGATTCTATCAGTTCAACTTATCTATATCATCCTCCTGTAGCATCACACTTCGAATGCCTCTATTCTTCAAATTTCTTCTCTTGTAATAGTCCATGTATTGCATCCATATAACATTGTGCTCCAGATGTACGTTTTAACTAGATTCTTTCTGATATTACGGTCAATGTTTTTTGAGATAAAAAGATTTATTTTCTTATTAAATGCCACTTTAGCTTGGCATATTCTCTTTATAATTTCCTTATTGCATCCCCCATCTGAGCTTATAGTGCTACCCAAATATATGAAGTCTTCTACCTGCTCTATAGTTTCACCATCCTTTAATTTTATTCTTGTTCTTATGTTGTTGTATCTACTACATACCAGTATTTTCGTTTTCCTTGTGTTAATTTCCATATGTAAATATTTTTACATCACTTGTTCCAATGTTTCTAAATACTTTTTTAGATCTTTTTCGTTCTCCGCTATTATTGCAATGTCGTCTGCGAATCTCAACATGTCTATTCTGTGACCACTTACCTTTTTTCCTAGCTGTATCCTTTCTCTTATAATATCTATGGCCTCATGAATGTAGGCATTAAATATTAAAGGTGATAATGTACATCCCTGTCTAACACCTTTCTTTATTTTGGATTCTTTTTGAATATCCCCCATTTTTATGATTGCTATTTCATTTTTGTACAGTTGGTAGAGCAGTTTTCTTTCCGTGGTTGCAACTCCGGCTCTTTTCATCATTTTAAACATTATTTCTCAGTTAACATTGTTGAATGCCTTTTCAATATCAACAAAGGCAATAAACGTTGACTTATCCTTCCGTATGATAATTGAATTGGACTGTATATTAAGTATGACAAATTAATATGATTTAAACAAAATCATTTGCACAAAATATTATGTATTATGGGCATCCATTAAGTTCATAAAGTCATAAATTATATACAAGAGTAAAAATTTCATTATAAATTAATTTCATTTTCATGTGTATAGATTACTTAGTACCTCGTAAATTTAGTATAAAATTTTGATTCATATACTAAGTATTATTGAATTTAACTGGATAGAAAACTTATTTGTAATATTTTCTAAATAATTAACGACAGAGAATGTTATTATTTTTAATGTTAAAAATTGTAATATTTATTTATTAGTCTTGGTAATAATAGCATGTTATAAATAAAACACATATTAAATGAGTTTGCTTAGATTATATTTAGTACTAATGGTGTTTTAGTTTAAAAGTTACACAATTTATTTGTAACCTATTATTTGTGACCCTTAATTCATTCATTTCTTGTACACATACGGTTATTCTTAGTTTAATATTCTACAACTCCTTATGTAAAATTTTGGTGATAATGTGGCTACTTGTAATTTTTAACGCTAATATATTTTTGTGGTATACTATGTATAGGACGTGGTAAGTTTAATCTAAAAAGTAGAATTAAAATTTAAAAATATTGATATTTATTGTCGCGGTACTGATTTCATTATTGACGACGAAACGTTAAAGTAATAAAAAAATATTGATAACAATCTCATAATAAAATGTATTAATATTTAGAAATTGTATTAAACAAATTTTCACTAGATAAGGATTAAGGCAAATTAGTATTCAGTGACATTACTTTGCAATTTATAAAACATAATATTATTATTATTTTCTCAGCCTAGAAATTAATATTTTAATTATATATTAAAATTATTTTACTACATTTTAATTTTAATAAAACTGGAATAAATCAATGAATAACACGTATATTTTTTATTTTATTCTAATACGCTAAATATGGGGCGTAAATAATGTACAAATTTGTTTATTAGTTATTTGTGATCCTATAAATTCATTTAAACCACTACAAAAAGGAATTATTTTGATGTACTCTAAGATGACTTATATTTAAATACATTATTTAAATGACAAACGGAGATATTGGTATAAACATTAAAGTAATATATTATTACCATACAATACAACAATAAAAATATCTAATTGTAATTTTCTCCAAAATTTAAATATAAAAAGACGTTAAAAAATCTAAGCTATTGTAATAATATAATTATAACCAATATGTTAGCTGAAATATAACCAATATGTTAGCTAGTCATTCTTCTACACTTTAATTCTACATATACTCGTTAGGTTATAAAACTACTTTGTTTGCTTAAAATTTATCTAATTACTAAATGTATTTCAGTTTAATACTTACAAATTTATTTGTAACCAATTATTTGTGACCCTAAATTCTTTCATCTCTCATACACATAAGGATATTTTTAGATTAATATTTCCACAACTCCTTGTGTATACTTTTCTAACCAATTGTAATGTTTAACGCCAATGTAATATTTGTTGCATGATTTGTATAGCATATGGTAAGTTACTCTCAAAAATTTGAATTAAAATTTAAAAAACGTTGACATTTATTGTCATGGTACTGGATTACGCCAGTAAAAACTCAATTAATATACAAGTTATTTCCACGGCATCCAGTAATACGTGTAAAAAACCAAAAATAAAAACAAATGATGACGATAATGATAGTATAAAAATAAATAAATAATGATGATTACGCGTTGTACGGTGGTCGATTGAAAAAAAAACGTGTTGAGCGACGACGTATATCAATTTTATATGATGATTGGGCAGAGAGCGTGACGCAGTCCGCCTGGATTCTAACTTGACCGTTACACTACCAAGGTGGTGGTTGGACATCAGAACAGTCGCAGAAAATGATAGGGCTCTGGATCTTAATCCTTTTGATCTTCTGGAAGCGCTGAAGTACATAATACGGCGTCGTCGGACAAGTCGTTCTAAGGGTTATATAATATAAGGGTATCACTTTATGTCAAAACTAAACGACTTTTGCAATTATAATTGTTCTAAATATAAGCATAAAAATAACGGATAATCTAATCTAAATATATAGAGTGAATATAGAAATACATATAATTTAAAAACAAAAACAAAATTTTTTTGCTATTTTTACGTTACAATTTTCGTTTACAATTCAAAACACCTCACTTGGCTTCCCCTATCCGGTAAAAAGGACAAATGAATACGCGTTAGACTCTAGTGAGAAACATCGCTTGCTTATCTATGTGACGGTTGAATAAAATGCGGAATTAGGAGTTGAATAGTGTTTACAAGAATAATATTAAGAGGGAAAAAAAAAAAGGAAAATAAATATTTAAATTGAATTCCATAATATTTTGAATATTTACGTATTAACATCAATTATAACTTAAGATTTCAGTCTCGTTTCATTAGCGAATGCGATTGGTTTTGCGGTGCGTTATCAGTATTTATATTTAGTATATTTACAGTTCGCGCACGTAATCGAATTTATAACCAGCTGGGATATAGTCCATTTCTGACTATGTCTTTTGCCTCCGGTGGCAACGGCCCAGGCAAGGCTCACAAATTCAAAATGAAATCTAATCATTCGTCAACTGGTACCTCTGACTTCACTGTGATATTGTGTAATTGAAATAGGAATAACGCGAATTCTATTTCAGCGATTAGTACAGTGTTACCGACTTTAAAAGCAATTACCGATAATCAACCTTCTCCTTTCGATAATAGCTCTAACTCTGCGTCTCTACCCGTCGACGTTATAATGGCCTCTATTTTTGTCTCTGTCTATAAAGCTAGTAATGAGGAATCATAGTCCACCAGTACTTATACCGCGTCGTCTCGTATTACTACGGAGTCAAACATTGATTATATAATTATTATGACAACAATTATTTCGGTTCGTTCATTTGATAAATTTAATATGCTGACAAGTCATTCAATGTCGGCAATATTCACCCATTACAATTCGGGGAACTTATTTACAATCAGGTTGATGATGTAGTCACCATTTAAACATGCCGAACCTTCATGCATTAAAATTACATTTTCGACCGCTGCTACTACAAGTATGTTTTCTTAATTCTTCTATTTTAAATGAATTTAATTGTGCAGCCTCCATTTCACCATCTCTAATTTACTCTTTTGGTGTTATTCGATCCCAACAGTCTTTCACTGAAGATGATTTTTGTGAAAGTGTCGCGTCACCTATTCATCCAATTAGCTTTAATAGGATTTCCTCTTTTGGAGGTGGTTCGCAGATCCCGTCCAGATAAGTTGAGTTAAAATTCAAAACTAAATTTATCCCCATCTCTATTTATAATATCAATTTTAAAGTTAAGCTTAGTGTTACATCTATAATTCTATATTCTACACATAGATACTTAAATAAATAGGTATTTAAATCAAACAACATTTTAAATTACAAGTGTTTTAATAATAATCTTTTTTTTATAAAATATTATCAAAAAAAACATCAATGAGACCTATGAAGGGATTTATTAGCTAATAATTTTTCAATATCTGGTGATAAATCTGATGTTGATAATAACATAAAATCTGAAATATGAGGTGCAGTAACTGCGATATTTATTTTTTAAATAGGTTAGAGTAGAAAAAGCTTTTTAGCAAATATATGTTGATATCCAAATCTGCTTGAAATTTGCAAGGCAAGATCACACATTGCAGAGAAGTCTTCCTTTGGTACTAACTTCCAAAATTGTATTGAATTTTCTGAAGACTGCTTCTGTGGTTGTGATGATACAGTTTCGGTAAATATCTGCTTCAAGGAAATATGGTTTTGAATTGCTGTGATCTCCAGTTGGATATTGGATGAATATTTTAGTATTTCACTAAAAGTGATTGAAAATGGGTTCATGAAAAGCAAAATGTTTTTTTGTCCTTCTCAAAATCTTGAAATCTGTTCTCAAAAGACTGCAACAATAATTGAATTTGTGTTTGGTATTTCAAAATGTCAAGCGAGTTATTTTCTAGTTTTCTTCTTATATCTACAAGTGTAGGAAAATTTCTGTTATTTGATAGCTAATATCGTTTGACATTTCTTCTACTCGTCTTGTCACAGTATTTCTTGACAGTGAAATACTGTCTGCTTTTGTTTTTACATTTTTATCATTACAGTTTTGTGAAAAAATTGACAAAGCTTCTTTAATAATTTCCCCATCTGAAAAAGGCTATTTTTCTTGCTAAAAGTAAAGATATCTCATATGATGTTTTTACCACAGACTCGAGTTCATCAAATTTTTTTACAAACAGATTCTGCTGCCCAAATATTTGTCTTTTTTTTTTCTTTATAAACTCAGCTCTTAAGGTACTTCCTTCCGGGTAATTTTCATTAATATTTCAATGATCAAATTTATCAGAATTGGTTGATTTCTGTTAAAACGCCAAGTGGCATGGCCCTAATGTTAACTATAGATACACACGCCTATATAAAATACACAACAAAATTAAATGAAATAATAATAATTATTTAAAATACAATAGAATGTTGGCGGGCCAATACAAATGTGTTGATGGGCCACGAAGTGGCCCGCGGACCTGGGTTTGGGCAGCCTTGATATAATTCATTTAATAATATTTCGGTTAACATTTGTACAGTTATATTAATATTCTTTATTTCTTATCCTATGAATTCATTTAATCCTCATACATATTAGAAACGTATTATATACTTTCATTTTTTTTCTCATCAATTAATGCTTTAAATGCGTCATCATAATATAACCGTTTGGAGTTTTAAGTACATTAATTTTATTTTCATGTTGTATGGATTATATAGGACCTTGTAAGTTTAACCTGAAATTTCAAATCATATGCTACGTTTTATTGAACTTAACTGGAAGTGAATACCAAAAAATATTATTTCTTAAAAAATCGATGTTTCTTAATTATTGCTTGTCGTATAATTGGAGCAAAAAATAAGACTAATAAAAAACAGAAAACCCAATTAGGAAATTCTACTGATAATAATAATCAAATATTATTAAATACTATCAAATACTGTATATTAAATATGACAAATTAACATGATTTAAATAATTTTATGTGTCAAAAATACTATGTATTATGGGCGACTACCTAGATTATAAAGTCATACAATGAATTTAATAATAATTTCATTTTAAAAATTATTTCATTTTAATGTGTATGGATTACATAGTGTCTATTAAGTTTAATCTAAAATTTCAATTCATATACTACGTTTTATAGAATTTAACTGGATTGAAAACTAAAATATATTTTGTTATTCCTTTACGTCAGAGTATGTTACTATTCTAAATGTTAAATACTGTAATATTTATTTATTAGTCGTGATAATATTAGTATGTTTTAAATAAAACACATATCAAATGAGTTTGCTTAAAATTTATCTGGTTCTAATGGTTTTTTAGTTAAATAGTTATACAATTTAATTATTTATCTTATTCAATGTTTGATATTTGTAGCCGTATACATTCACTCAATCCTTATACATTTTAGGATATCACATATTTTTTTTCACAAAATATTGTAAACATATCGTAATAAACTGATCATTTGATATTTTAAAAATATTTATTTTATCTTCTTATTAAATTGATTGTATAGAATCTTGTTATTTGTTCTTGTATCTTGTTATTTTCATAATAAAGTTTATATAATTTTGCTAATTAAATTCAAATTCTCAAAGGTATCGATTAAAAGAATGCTTTACATATGTTTATTTTATTGAATCATTAAGTTCTGAATTTTTATAGATAATGAAAATTGTTAATATATATATTAATTTATATTTATTTATCTTTACTTTTAATATTTGAAAACAAAATACACGTATGTACTTTTCGCTTTTTGATATGCTTTTATAGCATCGTGTAAGTTTAATCAACAATTTGTATTCGAATTTACAACAAATATATCATTAATTATGTTTGTGCATTAATGCAATGTAAAATAACCTTAATTAAATAAAATAAATTAAATCAGTTTTGTTAACATTCATCGTAAATATATTTAGTTTAAAAATTATACAGTTTATTTGTAACCTAATATTCTTCTTCTTTTGTGAACACGGCCGCTAGGACCATCCCGACATACATCCTTGCCTCTAATTTTCTCTGTCCAATGCCTGTATCCTCCACTCTACTCCTCCTCCTAACGCTTTCACATCATTTCTTACTACGTCCTCTCATCACAGACGTGGTCTACCCAACGGTCTTCTCCCAGTAGGGTTTTCTTCAAATACTATGCGTATGAGTGGGTTTTGGCTACGACAAGCATGCCCATCCCATAGCAATCATTTGTTTTTTATGGTTTCAAGTATACTGGGTTTAAGGAAGAGCGTTTCTAATTCATCGTTTTTTCTTATTCTCCACTCACCATTTAGCATGTCCTTTACTGGTCAAAAATACTTCGTAGTATTTTTTTTTCCAGAACTAGAAGTTTTCTTTCATCACTGTTCCTTAGTGGCCATGTTTCACCCCCATAAGTAATTACAGGTCGTATTATTGTGATGTATAATTGTATTTGCAAATCCTTTGAAAGTGATCTTGATCCCAGTAATATCGCAAAACTATATAGGCATTTATTTCCTGACTGTATACTTACCTTTATTTTTGTAACCTAATATTTGTGACATTAAATTCATTCATTTATAAATCTACATTACGATAATGTTCAACAAATTTTTCTAATGCATTTTGATAAACATTTCTACTCTTTTATTAATATTCATTATTACTTATCCTATGAATTCATACATATTATGAACGTATTATATATTTTCATTTTTCTTCATAAATTAATGTTTTAAACGTGTCATCATAATATAACCATTAAAAGTTTTAAATACTCTAATTTTATTTTCATGTTGTATGGATTATATAGACACCCGTAAGTTTAACCTACAATTTTAATTCATATGCTACGTTTTATTGAACTTAACTGGAAGTGAATACCAAAATATATTATTTCTTAATTACTCAACGTTTCTAAATGATTGCTTATCGTGTGTTTTGAACAAAACGAATAAGACTAATAGTAAACCAAAAACGCAATTAGGAACTCGACTGATAACAATAATCGAAATGGACTATCATGATTTAAATAATTTAATATGCACAAAATATTATGTATTTTAGGCACCAACCTAAATCATCAAGTCATAAAATAAATTATGTAATAATAATATTAATTTTATTATAAATTAATTTCATTTTCATGTTTACATAGCACCTCGTAAGTTAAATTTAAAAATTTCAATTCACATACTACGTTTAATTGAACTTAGGTGAATTGAAAACTAAAATATTATATTTTCTAAATAGTTTGCGTCACAGAAACTTATTATTTTTAATGTTAAAAATTGAAATATTTTTTTATTAGTCGTGGTAATATTAGCATGTAATTATTAAACACATATTAATTGAGTTTGCTTTGAATTTATTAAGTACTAATGGTATTTTAGTATAAAAGTTACACAAATTATTTGTAACCTATTATTTGTGACCCTAAATTCATTCATTTCTTATACACATACAGATATTTTTAGCTTAATAATTCTATAATGCCTTATGTTAACACTTTGTGATAATCTGGCCATTTGTACTGTTTTACGTTAATACATTTTTTGTGGTATTCTTCATACAGCCTCAGGTAAGTTTAATTTAAAATTTTTAATTCAAATTTTAACACCGTTGATATCAATAGTCTTGGTGGATCTGTCATAGTCAATCCGCGAGTAGGTTCTCATCTGCCGGAGAATCGGAATTTGTGTTGCGTGACCATAATTCTGATGATTCGAATGCTTACAAATTTCGTGCACAGTGTTTGAATGCAAAATAGGTAATTGGAGTACCCACCTTGTTAATTTTAAATTCTTGTCCTTTGCCCGATGTAACAACTTTGACGCTGCATTGCTTGTAAAGAGTTCAAAACGGTGAATTTTGAGTTATGCGCGAAATTTGTCCGTTACCCATATTGTTGCCAAACACTTGCGTTCGACGGCGGCATATTATTTTTGCGTATCTTTGAAGTTTTTGCTTTTGAAAATAAACGATCACTCTAGAGGCGGTGTAGCGTGGAGCGAGTTCTGGCGCAAATTTCTTATTAATTTCGGCGAAAAATTGTAGAGTAAAGTAATATATGATTTCATTAACACGAGGCCCAAAATATAATAGAAAATCGAGAGGCCTTTGCAGAGAGCCTGCTAGCTCCTGCCTAAGCCCGGCACTGGTTCACTCTGAAAATTGTATACAAAAAGCGATTAAAGGAAAACGGGTTTAATTAATATTAATTCGACGCGACGTAGAAAAGCGAGCAAAAACGCGACATGCGTGTATTCGTATTGATTGATTAATCGCAAATAAAAAAAAAAAAAAAATGGTTAAAACGCCGTTTTTTTCTTAACGCACTATTTTAGTTGCCGATTATCCTTCTGATTTTCGCTATTTACGATGCGACGTCTCGTTCCGTTTCATTAATCGGAGGAGCGTCATGTGACGACACATAACATTTTTGGCTGCCAACCCGTAACCATAGTTCGAAAATCAGGGGACACGGGATTTTTTGAACAATTACGAAAAAAATAAAAACAATAAGAGGGAATAAAATAAAAATATCTATTTACGTTATACCGACTACACAAAATATTACATTATTCGATTAAAATATATACACACGGTGTTCGTGCTGAGACACGAAGGCTTCCGTCCAACGAATATCGCCATAGCGGATCCTCGCCCCGGTATATGAAGAATAGAAAACTACTCCATTATTTTTCTGCGTTTATACAATATGAATTATTATTAAATAAAAGTTAACAATAAGTAAAACTGGTGTATGACTGGTGTGTTCGCGGTTTTCTGAACTAATACATATTGTCGAACTCGGAGCCTCTTTTGCGGTATTGAATGCTCGGCAACCGGTCCGTTTGAGAGCGTGGCAGGCTTCCAACATTCGCGACGTCCCCGCCACCCTGCCGTTTTTCCTGTACTTAACGGCCGCCCGCGCTATATGTCGTGAAATATGCGCGTTGCTCGGCCGTCGTCTCTCGTCAGCACGTGAACGGCCGTGTGTGACATCTTTTTTTGTCGTTTGTTCACAGTAATTTTTGTCGCTAACACCGAGTTGTTTGGCGAGCGTTCTACGTGTTCACTTTTCTGTTAACGTACAGTGAGTACATTGTGTCGTGTCACTGCGCACCCGTGCGTCCCGTTTACGAGTTTTTGTAGTCCGGCCACGTTGTCGTTGGTGATCGTCGCAAATTCGCGTCCACCGTCGTGGTTTGTCTTTGATATTCATTCGGCCACGACGTTATGCATCATTGTGTATATATATATATATATATATATATATATATATATATATATACACGCGAATCTCCGTATTTGCACGCAGCATCAGCTCGACCGTCGTGGGTTTAATTTATGATGACATTGCGCGGAGGTCCATTCATTTTGATCTCCGTTGCAATCGAGGCAACCGTTTTTTGTTTGAATTTTCTTTTTGTTCGGTACGTTTACCGCCCTACAATTAAATTTTGTTTTGTTCTTTTTTGTGTGCTCCTTTAATTAAAACATCGACTATCTAACACTCCACAAGTCAGTTTAGACAACTGCCATATTGTAAGATCTGCATTGGCGAAACATCTGGTAGCAAAGCATTGTTTTTTTTTTTGTCTTTGTAGCGCTGTGTTAGGGCATCAGTGGTTTAATTACGAGTGGACAGTTCTTGTACAAAGTGTAATTGTAGGATTTTCTAGTTTATTGTTGGTAATATGCTCGGAGATAAGGAAATTGAGCACGCATCGCGCCTAAGGTTACGTGCGAAACTTAAACGTAATACTTTGATTGCGCAAATTCGCGCTGTTCGTGCTATGGCATTACGCGTTCTCGGAGAAAAGAGTTTAGCCCCCGAGTTCATGATCGGGGTTGCCGATCTGGACACATTATGGGTGCAATGTAAATCGGAGAACGAAAATGTTTCGGATCATTTGATTGCGTTAGATAAATCCGACGAGTATTCCGTAGAGTTGGCATCTGAGGTGTGCGCATTTATTAGCGCGTCGATAGCAGTGGCCGCAAATTTGACTCCCACGACGGCGGAGATCATTGACCACACGTCATCACGTCATTCACACAGATCATGTGAAATCGGAGGATCCGCGACACCGTTCACCGCATTAAACTATACATAGTGACTCAATTCAAACATTTTGGCGCTTGCCAGAAATACCGTTACCGCAGTTTGAAGGCGATTTTCGTAATTGGCCCACCTTTCGTGATCGTTTTGTGGCATTAGTTGATTGTCGAACCAATTTATCTGACATTGATAAAATGTATTACCTTTTAGGGTGTTTGAAAGGTCCCGCGGCAGATGCCGTGCGGGGTATACCAATCTCTGGGAAAAATTATAAATTAATTTGGTGTACGTTGTCAACCCGTTTCAATCGACCGCGCTTAGTCGCCACGTCGCTAGTAGACACTTTGTTGCATGCGCCGTCGTTCTCACAGGAATCGCTCCAAGATCTTGATGAATTTCTTTGTTTATTTAGTGAAAGTATGGCGTTATTGGACACGCTTGTTATACCCAACATGGGTTAATTAATTTTATTTTCTGTCGCTTTTCGGTGTTTGCCAGTAGCCACCAGTAAATTATTTGAATCAGCCACTACATCTGATTATCCGTTAATTAATGAATTGTTAGAGTTTATTCGATCGCGAGTGGCCATTTTAGAACGTGTAGGTGATCCACATAAACATAACGCGCTTACCGTGTCGGTAAAAAATGGTTATGCATCCAGACAGCCTCACAATGGGAGAAAACGGTTATGGAAACCGGGGAGTTCTCGACCAACGTCGTTAGTGACGTCTGTCGCCAACAAATCTTGCGCGTGTTGTTCTGGTCCACATGGGTTAGTGGCATGCGATCGTTTGAAGTCCTGGACGGTGGACGAACGTGTACACTGGACGCGCGAGAAGTGACTGTGTTTTATTTGTTTCTGTGCCGAACATGAAACTCCTAAATGTGAAGCTAAGATTAGCTGTCGCAAAAACGTGAGCAATCTGTACGCCTACCCTCAGGGCGCTTGTCTGTATTACTGTCGTTCCGCGCGCCGGTGTTCGCCGAATCGTTTGTCGGGTCCCACCATGTAGCAGTTAAAAATTTCGACTCTTTTGAGCGGAAGTTAGCTTCCAATTCCCAGCTTAAAACTTTGTATATAAACTTAATGATTGAATACATCTTGTTGGGACATAGTCGATCGCGAAGTCACCCGGAGCATATTTCATTCCGCACCATGCTGTGTATCGCACAGAGATAGATAATAGTAAAAGTCGCGTGGTGTTTGACGCCTCCGCACGGAGTTGCCGTAGCCCATCCTTAAATGGTTGTTTGTATTCGGATCCAAAACACCAACAGATTATTGTTGACATTCTCATTCGTTTCCATGTGCATAAACACGTGTTCATATCCGACATCTGTAAAATGTATCGCCAGGTATTGGTCTTACCACAATATCGTAAGTATCAACACGTTTTATGGCGGGCCTCCCCACATGATGAATTGGGCGAATACGAGTTACATATCGTTACATACAGTCTCAATTGCGCGCCATTTCTCGTATTACGCGTATTACAGGAAATCGTATCGGACGATTGCGATAATTCAGATTCGGTGTGCAACGCGTTAACACGCCACACTTACGTAGACGATATCTGCGACCGGGCGAATTCGGTTGAGAAAGTTTTAAGACTTCAGTCAAATTAAATTTCGGTGTTAGGGAAATTTGGTTTAGAACGTAAGAAGTGAGCTTCAAATACGTCGTCTGTTCTGGACGCTGTACCTATCGCTAGTCGTGTAGGTGGACCTCTGCCGTTCGATACAATTGACGAAAATGGTCTAAGGTCGTAGGCTTCTAATGGCATCCTGTGGGTGATTTTTTTAGCTGTGCACAGCGCCTAGAACCTCCGTTTGTTTACGCTAAGCGCGGTATATTGTCATTAGTCGCGCGGATATTTTATCCGTTATGGGTGTTCTGATTTATCACCATTGTAACAAAAACCATCTTGCAACGAACCTGGCAATCTGGTTTGTCATGGGGCGATCCCATTTCCGATGCTATTCGCGTCGAGTGGGCCTTATTCGTAAGCGATTTGCCATCGTTGCTCAAAATTCGTGAGCCGCGGTATAATTAACGCGTTCCACGGAGCCTTTTGCTATTTATTGGGGTTTTGCGATGCTTCGCGATGCAGGTACGCTGCAGTGGTGTATGTGGGGATGGTCGATCCTTCAGTCGACAAATCTGTGTTTCTGATTGGAACTGAAGCTAAATTAGCTCCACTTAAGTCGTTAACGATTCCGCGATTGGAACTAAATGCCACCCTTTTATTGGCCCGTTGGCTCAAATATATTCGTGAAATTTTAGAACTTTAATTAAATATTATCGGTAATCGTGCGTGGTCCGATTCAATGGTTGTGTTGCCATGGTTAACTTTTCCCCATGACTACTTTAAACCGTATGTCTCAAATCGGATACATCAAGTTTGTACTTCATTACCCAATATCATTGGCAGTATATTGAATCGTGTGATTACCCTGCTGATTCGGCATTCCGTGGTGTCAATGCCCTCGGGTTTGCTCGACTCAACGGCTATTGTCGTGATCCTACGGTGGCGTATGGGAATCCGTCTGATTAGGAAAAACCTCTTCTGCCATTTTTTTGGGTGACCTACCTGAAATTTGGCCCTTGTCTTGTATCACTTGCGTGGGTAAAGCTCCGGTGGAGCGGTTTAATCGGATTTCTTCATATGATCGTATGATTAGCGTTGTGGCCTGGATTCGTAGGTTTATTGAGTGATGTCGTAAACGACGTCCGACGTCGTGCCCGCAATTTTTCATACGCAAGTCCGAGGTTGTTTATTTTATATAAAAAAAAAAATAACTTATTCAATGTTTGATATTTGTAGCCGTATACATTCAATCAACCCTAATACATTTTAGGAAAATTTCATATTTTTATTCACAAAATATTTTAAACATATCATAATAAACTGATAATTTGATATTTTAAATTAATTTATTTTATGTTCTTATTAAATTGATTGTATAGACACGTGTTAATTTAATTCAAATAAAGAAAAAATACGGCATTACTTTCATAATAAAATATATATAATTTTGCTTATTACATTCAAATTGTCAATGGTATCGATTAAAAGAGTGCTTTATATATGTTTAATTTATTGAATCATTAAGTTCAGAATATTTATAAATAATGAAAATTATTAATGTATATAAATATATATACTTATTTATTTATCTTTATTTTAATATTGAAAACAAAATACACGTATGTACATCTCGTTTTTTTGATATGCTTTTATAGGACCGCGTAAGTATAATCAATAAACTGTATTCAAATTAACAAAAATTATATCATTACTTATGTCTGTGCAATAATGCAATGTAAAATAATCTAAATTAGATAAAATAAATTAAATCAGTTTTGTTAACATTTATCGTAATCTACATGTATTTAGTTTAAAAATTATACAATTTATTTGTAACCTATTATTTGTGATATTAAATTCATTCATTTACGAGTCTGCATTATAGTAATGTTAATATATTTCTTCTAACGAAAATTTGGTTAACATTTGTACAGTTATATTAATATTCATTATTTCTTATCCTATGAATTCATTTAATTCTCATATATATATTATGTACTTTTATTTTTCATCTCATCAATTAATGCTTTAAACGCGTCATTATAATATAACCGTTTGGAGTTTTAAGTACATTCATTTTATTTTCATGTTGTATAGATTATATAGACCCTCGTAGGTTTAACCTACAATTTCAATTCATATGCTACGTTTTCTTGAACTTAACTGGAAATGAATACTAAAAAATATTATTTCTTAAAACACGATGTTTCTAAATGACTGCTTATCGTGCAATTGTAACAAAAAAATATGACTAATAAATAAGAGAAAAACCAATTAGGAAGTCCACAGATACTAATAATCAAAATGGACTATATATTAAATATGACAAATTAACATGATTTAAATAAATTTTATATGCAAAAAATACTATTTATTATTGGCACCTACCTAGCTTATAAAGTCATACAATAAATTTTTTAATAATAATTTGTTTATAAAAATTATTTCATTTCAATGTTTAATCTAATATTTCAAATCATATACTACGTTTTATAGAATTTACCTGGAAGTTTACTCAACGTTTCTAAATGATTGCTAATCGTGTATTTTGAACAAAACGAATAAGACCAATAGTAAACCAAAAACGCAATTAGGAACTCGACTGATAACAATTATCAAAATGGACTATTATGATTTAAATAATTTGATATGCACAAAATATTATGTATTATAGGTGCCCACATAAATCATCAAGTCATAAAATAGAATAAGTAATAATATAAATTTCATTATAAATTAATTTAATTTTCATGTGTATGGTTTACATAGCATCTCGTAAGTTAAGTCTAAAAATTCGCATACTATGTTTAATTGAACCTAGGTGAATTGAAAACTAAAATATTATATTTTCTAAATATTTTGCGTCACAGAATGATATTATTTTTAAAGTTAAAAATTGTAATATTTATTTATTAGTCATGGTAATATTAGCATGTAATTATTAAACACATATTAATTGAGTTTGCATTGAATTTATTTAGTACTAATGGTATTTTAGTATAAAAGTTACACAAATTATTTGTAAATAAAAATAATTAATGTATATAAATATACACTTATTTATTTATCTTTATTTTAATATTGAAAACAAAATACACGTATGTACTTCTCGTTTTTTTGATATGCTTTTATAGGACCGCGTAAGTATAATCAATAAACTGTATTCAAATTAACAAAAATTATATCATTACTTATGTCTGTGCAATAATGCAATGTAAAATAATCTAAATTAGATAAAATAAATTAAATCAGTTTTGTTAACATTTATCGTAATCTACATGTATTTAATTTAAAAATTATACAATTTATTTGTAACCTATTATTTGTGATATTAAATTCATTCATTTACGAGTCTGCATTATAGTAATGTTAATATATTTCTTCTAACGAAAATTTGGTTAACATTTGTACAGTTATATTAATATTCATTATTTCTTATCCTATGAATTCATTTAATTCTCATATATATATTATGTACTTTTATTTTTCATCTCATCAATTAATGCTTTAAACGCGTCATTATAATATAACCGTTTGGAGTTTTAAGTACATTCATTTTATTTTCATGTTGTATAGATTATATAGACCCTCGTAGGTTTAACCTACAATTTCAATTCATATGCTACGTTTTCTTGAACTTAACTGGAAATGAATACTAAAAAATATTATTTCTTAAAACACGATGTTTCTAAATGACTGCTTATCGTGCAATTGTAACAAAAAAATATGACTAATAAATAAGAGAAAAACCAATTAGGAACTCGACTGATAACAATTATCGAAATGGACTACTATGATTTAAATAATTTGATATGCACAAAATATTATGTATTATAGGCGCCCACCTAAATCATCAAGTCATAAAATAGATTAAGTAATAATAATATTAATTTTATTATAAATTAATTTCATTTTCATGTTTACATAGTACCTCGTAAATTAAATTAAAAAATTTCCATTCACATACTACGTTTAATTGAACCTAGGTGGATTGAAAACTAAAATATAATATTTTTTAAATAGTTTGCGTCACAGAATCTTATTATTTTTAAAGTTAAAAATTGTAATATTTATTTATGAGTCGTAATAATATTAGCATGTAATTATAAAACACGTATTAAATGAATTTAATTAGTACTAATAACTCTATTAGCTCTGAATTTATTTAGAACTAATGGTATATTAGTATAAAAGTTACATAATTTTTTTGTAACCTATTATTTGTGACCCCAAATTCATTCATTTCTTATACACATACAGATATCTTTAGCATAATATTTTTCAATGTTGCGTTAAAATTCAAATCTAAATTTCTCCCCATCTCTATTTATAATATCAATTTTAATGTTGAACTTAGTGTTCAGTCACTTACTCAATGCAAATGATATTGGCATTTCGGTTATACATAGCTGTTGATTAATCCAATATTAGGTCAAATTCTTCTCCATGCCCTAAAGTATCTGTACTACGTCCATCTGTTTGGGTTCTGTTGGGTTCGTGTCCATCCTGTTATGTCTGCTTTTAACCGTCTCTAAACGCTCCTTCTATTGACGAATAAGCGCACTTTTCCTTCGCGATGTCTCGTTTTCTTGATGTGATCATCTCATGCGCGCCCTCTACTCGTATTAACGTTCCTTTGCAGTGACGATTGTTCCTGTGGTGTGACTCGGGTGGCATGTCGTTGTTCTGTGTTTAGTCGTTGCAACGGCGCTCCTCACCACACGCGTCGGTGCTCCTCGTGGTTTGTCCTGTTACATACCTAAGCCCAATGGTGAGGTATAATATCCTATTTCTCTTTCCTCATCATTTTGTATAATTATTAAATCTATTAAAAAAAAAAACAGTTTAGGTTGGTGGTTGGAATGCAATAATATGTTTGGTTTTCGTCGTAGCCTCGAACCGTGCCTTGCGCATTTTTCTACTTATATTTATCGTACCTTTTGTAATCGGCAATTTATGACCTCAGCAGTTTTAGATAAAAAGAGCGCATATGATTCTGTTCATAATCCTACCCTTGTTAATTGTTTAATTACTTTGAATGTCTCCTCTCTATTTTGTAACTTTTTTCTAGGCTATAACATCACCGCAAACTTTTTTTCAGCTCCCATTTGTTGACTCTTTATATCCATCAATTTTATATTTCACCAAAATGTTGAATTTAAATTAAATAAAACTAATTTAAGAATTAAATTTTGCAAATTAAATCGCCATATTTCTAGATAGAAATTTAAAATAATATAGTTTCAGTGACTTGAATTCGTGAAATATATAATATCATAAAATAATAGTTTTACTCATCATGTAAAATTATACATCTATTAAAGAGGTTATTTTATTACACTTTAATTTTAATTAAACTGGGGAAATATTAATAAATATCATATATATATATATATATATATATATATATATATATATATATATATGTATATTTAGTTCGTTCTAACAAAGTTTGGTTTTAAATTTGTACAATTAATTTAACATTGATTATCTGTGAGCCTACACATTCAAGTAATCAACACACATATTAGGAATACAAATTTGTTAAAAGAAAAAGAAAAATGTACTGTTAAAGGGTTTTAAATTATCTTAGAGAAAAATTATCCAGATTATATAATAACCCTCCTAGATATTTTAATAGAAAGTACGATAATTAATATAGGTTTTTGCAATAACACAATTTCAATAAATTAAATCAAATCAGTTTACTTAATATTTATAGTGTCTTAATTGTATTTAATTAAAAATTTATACAATTTATTTATAATCTATTATTTGTGATATTCTCAGTTCACTATTTATACACATACAGATAATTTTAATTAATCGGTTTTCTTCATATGATCGTATGATTAGCGTTGTGGCCTGGATTCGTAGGTTTATTGAGTGTTGTCGTAAACGACGTCCAACGTCGTGCCCGCAATTTTTCATACGCAAGTCCGAGGTTGTTTATTTTATATAAAAAAAAAAATAACTTATTCAATGTTTGATATTTGTAGCCGAATACATTCAATCAACCCTAATACATTTTAGGAAAATTTCATATTTTTATTCACAAAATATTTTAAACATATCATAATAAACTGATAATTTGATATTTTAAATTAATTTATTTTATGTTCTTATTAAATTGATTGTATAGACACGTGTTAATATAATTCAAATAAAGAAAAAATACGGCATTACTTTCATAATAAAATATATATAATTTTGCTTATTACATTCAAATTGTCAATGGTATCGATTAAAAGAGTGCTTTATATATGTTTAATTTATTGAATCATTAAGTTCTGAATATTTATAAATAATGAAAATTATTAATGTATATAAATATATATACTTATTTATTTATCTTTATTTTAATATTGAAAACAAAATACACGTATGTACTTCTCGTTTTTTTGATATGCTTCTATAGGACCGCGTAAGTATAATCAATAAACTGTATTCAAATTAACAAAAATTATATCATTACTTATGTCTGTGCAATAATGCAATGTAAAATAATCTAAATTAGATAAAATAAATTAAATCAGTTTTGTTAACATTTATCGTAATCTACATGTATTTAGTTTAAAAATTATACAATTTATTTGTAACCTATTATTTGTGATATTAAATTCATTCATTTACGAGTCTGCATTATAGTAATGTTAATATATTTCTTCTAACGAAAATTTGGTTAACATTTGTACAGTTATATTAATATTCATTAATTCTTATCCTATGAATTCATTTAATTCTCATATATATATTATGTACTTTTATTTTTCATCTCATCAATTAATGCTTTAAACGCGTCATTATAATATAACCGTTTGGAGTTTTAAGTACATTCATTTTATTTTCATGTTGTACGGATTATATAGACCCTCGTAGGATTAACTTACAATTTCAATTCATATGCTACGTTTTATTGAACTTAACTGGCAGTGAATACTAAAAAATATTATTTCTAAAAACACGATGTTTCTAAATGATTGCTTATCGTGCAATTGTAACAAAAAAATATGACTAATAAATAAGAGAAAAACCAATTAGGAAGTCCACAGATACTAATAATCAAAATGGACTATATATTAAATATGACAAATTAACATGATTTAAATAAATTTTATATGCAAAAAATACTATTTATTATTGGCACCTACCTAGCTTATAAAGTCATACAATAAATTTTTTAATAATAATTTGTTTATAAAAATTATTTCATTTCAATGTGTATGGATAACATAGAATATGGTAAGTTTAATCTAAAATTTCAAATCATATACTACGTTTTATAGAATTTACCTGGAAGTTTACTCAACGTTTCTAAATGATTGCTAATCGTGTATTTTGAACAAAACGAATAAGACCAATAGTAAACCAAAAACGCAATTAGGAACTCGACTGATAACAATAATCGAAATGGACTACTATGATTTAAATAATTTGATACTCACAAAAAGTTATGTATTATAGGCGCCCACCTAAATCATCAAGTCATAAAATAGATTAAGTAATAATAATATTAATTTTATTATAAATTAATTTCATTTTCATGTTTACATAGTACCTCGTAAGTTAAATTAAAAAATTTCCATTCACATACTACGTTTAATTGAATTTAGGTGAATTGAAAATTAAAATATAATATTTTCTAAATAAATTGCGTCACAGAATCTTATTATTTTTAATGTTAAAAATTGTAATATTTATTTATTAGTCGTGATAATATTAGCATGTAATTATTAATCACATATTAATTGAGTTTGCTTTGAATGTATTAAGTACTAATGGTATTTTAGTATAAAAGTTACACAAATTATTTGTAACCTATTATTAGTGACCCTAAATTTATTCATTTCTTATACACATACAGATATTTTCAGCTTAAGAATTCTATAATGCCTTATGTTAACATTTTGTGATAATCTGGCCATTTGTACTGTTTTACGTTAATACATTTTTTGTGGTATTCTTCGTACAGCCCCGGGGAAGTTTAGTCTAAAATTTATAATTCAAATTTAAATACCGTTGATATCAAATGTCGTGCTGAGACACGAAGGCTTCCGTCAAACGAATATCGCCATAGCAGATCCTTGCCCCGGTGTATGAAGAATAGAAAACTACTCCATTATTTTTCTTCGTTTATACAATATGAATTATGCTAAAAAAAAGTTAACAATAAGTATAACAGAGCGGCGTATGACTGGTGTGTTCCCGGTTTTCTGAACTAATATATATTGTCGACCTCGGAGCCTCTTTTGCGGTATTGTATGCTCGGCAACCGGTCTGTTTGAGAGCGTGGCAGGCTTCCAACATTCGCGACGTCCCCGCCACCCTGCCGTTTTTCCGGTACTTAACGGCCGCCCGCGCTATACGTCGTGAAACCACCGTGCGGTTATATATATATATATATACGCGAATATTCGTATTTGCACGCAGCATCAGCTCGACCGTCGTGAGATTAATTTATGAAGAAGTTGCGCGGAGGTCCATCCATTTTGATATCCGTTGCAATCGAGGCAACCGTTTTTTGTTTGAATTTTCTTTTTGTTAAAGCAACATCTATTATAATTTAGCTCGGTACGTTTACCGTCCTACAATTAAATTTTGTTTTGTTCTTTTTTGTGTGCTCCTTTAATTAAAACATCGACTATCTAACACTCCACAAGTCATATGCTACGTTTTATTGAACTTAACTGGAAGTGAATACTAAAAAATATTATTTCTTAAAACACGATGTTTCTAAATGATTGCTTATCGTGCAATTGTAACAAAAAAATATGACTAATAAATAAGAGAAAAACCAATTAGGAAGTCCACAGATACTAATAATCAAAATGGACTATATATTAAATATGACAAATTAACATGATTTAAATAAATTTTATATGCAAAAAATACTATTTATTATTGGCACCTACCTAGCTTATAAAGTCATACAATAAATTTTTTAATAATAATTTGTTTATAAAAATTATTTCATTTCAATGTGTATGGATAACATAGAATATGGTAAGTTTAATCTAAAATTTCAAATCATATACTACGTTTTATAGAATTTACCTGGAAGTTTACTCAACGTTTCTAAATGATTGCTAATCGTGTATTTTGAACAAAACGAATAAGACCAATAGTAAACCAAAAACGCAATTAGGAACTCGACTGATAACAATAATCGAAATGGACTACTATGATTTAAATAATTTGATACTCACAAAAAGTTATGTATTATAGGCGCCCACCTAAATCATCAAGTCATAAAATAGATTAAGTAATAATAATATTAATTTTATTATAAATTAATTTCATTTTCATGTTTACATAGTACCTCGTAAGTTAAATTAAAAAATTTCCATTCACATACTACGTTTAATTGAATTTAGGTGAATTGAAAATTAAAATATAATATTTTCTAAATAAATTGCGTCACAGAATCTTATTATTTTTAATGTTAAAAATTGTAATATTTATTTATTAGTCGTGATAATATTAGCATGTAATTATTAATCACATATTAATTGAGTTTGCTTTGAATGTATTAAGTACTAATGGTATTTTAGTATAAAAGTTACACAAATTATTTGTAACCTATTATTAGTGACCCTAAATTTATTCATTTCTTATACACATACAGATATTTTCAGCTTAAGAATTCTATAATGCCTTATGTTAACATTTTGTGATAATCTGGCCATTTGTACTGTTTTACGTTAATACATTTTTTGTGGTATTCTTCGTACAGCCCCGGGGAAGTTTAGTCTAAAATTTATAATTCAAATTTAAATACCGTTGATATCAAATGTCGTGCTGAGACACGAAGGCTTCCGTCAAACGAATATCGCCATAGCAGATCCTTGCCCCGGTGTATGAAGAATAGAAAACTACTCCATTATTTTTCTTCGTTTATACAATATGAATTATGCTAAAAAAAAGTTAACAATAAGTAAAACAGAGCGGCGTATGACTGGTGTGTTCCCGGTTTTCTGAACTAATATATATTGTCGACCTCGGAGCCTCTTTTGCGGTATTGTATGCTCGGCAACCGGTCTGTTTGAGAGCGTGGCAGGCTTCCAACATTCGCGACGTCCCCGCCACCCTGCCGTTTTTCCGGTACTTAACGGCCGCCCGCGCTATACGTCGTGAAACCACCGTGCGGTTATATATATATATATATATACGCGAATATTCGTATTTGCACGCAGCATCAGCTCGACCGTCGTGGGATTAATTTATGAAGAAGTTGCGCGGAGGTCCATCCATTTTGATATCCGTTGCAATCGAGGCAACCGTTTTTTGTTTGAATTTTCTTTTTGTTAAAGCAACATCTATTATAATTTAGCTCGGTACGTTTACCGTCCTACAATTAAATTTTGTTTTGTTCTTTTTTGTGTGCTCCTTTAATTAAAACATCGACTATCTAACACTCCACAAGTCATATGCTACGTTTTATTGAACTTAACTGGAAGTGAATACTAAAAAATATTATTTCTTAAAACACGATGTTTCTAAATGATTGCTTATCGTGCAATTGTAACAAAAAAATATGACTAATAAATAAGAGAAAAACCAATTAGGAAGTCCACAGATACTAATAATCAAAATGGACTATATATTAAATATGACAAATTAACATGATTTAAATAAATTTTATATGCAAAAAATACTATTTATTATTGGCACCTACCTAGCTTATAAAGTCATACAATAAATTTTTTAATAATAATTTGTTTATAAAAATTATTTCATTTCAATGTGTATGGATAACATAGAATATGGTAAGTTTAATCTAAAATTTCAAATCATATACTACGTTTTATAGAATTTACCTGGAAGTTTACTCAACGTTTCTAAATGATTGCTAATCGTGTATTTTGAACAAAACGAATAAGACCAATAGTAAACCAAAAACGCAATTAGGAACTCGACTGATAACAATTATCGAAATGGACTATTATGATTTAAATAATTTGATATACACAAAATATTATGTATTATAGGTGCCCACATAAATCATCAAGTCATAAAATAGAATAAGTAATAATATAAATTTCATTATAAATTAATTTAATTTTCATGTGTATGGTTTACATAGCATCTCGTAAGTTAAGTCTAAAAATTCGCATACTATGTTTAATTGAACCTAGGTGAATTGAAAACTAAAATATTATATTTTCTAAATATTTTGCGTCACAGAATGATATTATTTTTAAAGTTAAAAATTGTAATATTTATTTATTAGTCATGGTAATATTAGCATGTAATTATTAAACACATATTAATTGAGTTTGCATTGAATTTATTTAGTACTAATGGTATTTTAGTATAAAAGTTACACAAATTATTTGTAAATAAAAATAATTAATGTATATAAATATACACTTATTTATTTATCTTTATTTTAATATTGAAAACAAAATACACGTATGTACTTCTCGTTTTTTTGATATGCTTTTATAGGTCCGCGTAAGTATAATCAATAAACTGTAATCAAATTTACAAAAACTATATCATTACTTATGTCTGTGCAATAATGCAATGTAAAATAATCTAAATTAGATAAAATAAATTAAATCAGTTTTGTTAACATTTATCGTAATCTACATGTATTTAGTATAAAAATTATACAATTTATTTGTAACCTATTATTTGTGACATTAAATTCATTCATTTACAAGTCTGCATTACAGTAATGTTAATATATTTCTTCTAACGAAATTTTGGTTAACATTTGTACAGTTATATTAATATTCATTATTTCTTATCCTATGAATTCGTTTAATTCTCATATATATTATGTACTTTCATATTTCTTCTCATCAATTAATGCTTTAAACGCGTCACTATAATATAACCGTTTGGAGTTTTAAGTACATTCATTTTATTTTCATGTTGTACGGATTATATAGACCCTCGTAGGATTAACTTACAATTTCAATTCATATGCTACGTTTTATTGAACTTAACTGGCAGTGAATACTAAAAAATATTATTTCTAAAAACACGATGTTTCTAAATGATTGCTTATCGTGCAATTGTAACAAAAAAATATAACTAATAAATAAGAGAAAAACCAATTAGGAAGTCCACAGATAATAATAATCAAAATGGACTATATATTAAATATGACAAATTAACATGATTTAAATAAATTTTATATGCAAAAAATACTATTTATTATGGGCGCCTACCTAGCTTATAAAGTCATACAATAAATTTAATAATAATACTAATTTGTTTATAAAAATTATTTCATTTCAATGTGTATGGATTACATAGAACCTGGTAAGTTTTATCTATAATTACAATTCATATACTACGTTTTATAGAATCTACCTGGTAGTGAATACCAATATATATTATTTCTTAATTACTCAACGATTCTAAATGATTGCTTATCGTGTATTTTGAACAAAACGAATAAGACCAACAGTATATCAAAAACGCAATTAGGAACTCGACTGATAACAATAATCGAAATGGACTACTATGATTTAAATAATTTGATACTCACAAAAAGTTATGTATTATAGGCGCCCACCTAAATCATCAAGTCATAAAATAGATTAAGTAATAATAATATTAATTTTATTATAAATTAATTTCATTTTCATGTTTACATAGTACCTCGTAAGTTAAATTAAAAAATTTCCATTCACATACTACGTTTAATTGAACCTAGGTGGATTGAAAACTAAAATATAATATTTTTTAAATAGTTTGCGTCACAGAATCTTATTATTTTTAAAGTTAAAAATTGTAATATTTATTTATTAGTCGTAATAATATTAGCATGTAATTATAAAACACGTATTAAATGAATTTAATTAGTACTAATAACTCTATTAGCTCTGAATTTATTTAGAACTAATGGTATATTAGTATAAAAGTTACATAATTTTTTTGTAACCTATTATTTGTGACCCCAAATTCATTCATTTCTTATACACATACAGATATCTTTAGCATAATATTTTTCAATGTTGCGTTAAAATTCAAATCTAAATTTCTCCCCATCTCTATTTATAATATCAATTTTAATGTTGAACTTAGTGTTCAGTCACTTACTCAATGCAAATGATATTGGCATTTCGGTTATACATAGCTGTTGATTAATCCAATATTAGGTCAAATTCTTCTCCATGCCCTAAAGTATCTGTACTACGTCCATCTGTTTGGGTTCTGTTGGGTTCGTGTCCATCCTGTTATGTCTGCTTTTAACCGTCTCTAAACGCTCCTTCTATTGACGAATAAGCGCACTTTTCCTTCGCGATGTCTCGTTTTCTTGATGTGATCATCTCATGCGCGCCCTCTACTCGTATTAACGTTCCTTTGCAGTGACGATTGTTCCTGTGGTGTGACTCGGGTGGCATGTCGTTGTTCTGTGTTTAGTCGTTGCAACGGCGCTCCTCACCACACGCGTCGGTGCTCCTCGTGGTTTGTCCTGTTACATACCTAAGCCCAATGGTGAGGTATAATATCCTATTTCTCTTTCCTCATCATTTTGTATAATTATTAAATCTATTAAAAAAAAAAACAGTTTAGGTTGGTGGTTGGAATGCAATAATATGTTTGGTTTTCGTCGTAGCCTCGAACCGTGCCTTGCGCATTTTTCTACTTATATTTATCGTACCTTTTGTAATCGGCAATTTATGACCTCAGCAGTTTTAGATAAAAAGAGCGCATATGATTCTGTTCATAATCCTACCCTTGTTAATTGTTTAATTACTTTGAATGTCTCCTCTCTATTTTGTAACTTTTTTCTAGGCTATAACATCACCGCAAACTTTTTTTCAGCTCCCATTTGTTGACTCTTTATATCCATCAATTTTATATTTCACCAAAAAGTTGAATTTAAATTAAATAAAACTAATTTAAGAATTAAATTTTGCAAATTAAATCGCCATATTTCTAGATAGAAATTTAAAATAATATAGTTTCAGTGACTTGAATTCGTGAAATATATAATATCATAAAATAATAGTTTTACTCATCATGTAAAATTATACATCTATTAAAGAGGTTATTTTATTACACTTTAATTTTAATTAAACTGGGGAAATATCAATAAATATCATAATATATATATATATATATATGTATATTTAGTTCGTTCTAACAAAGTTTGGTTTTAAATTTGTACAATTAATTTAACATTGATTATCTGTGAGCCTACACATTCAAGTAATCAACACACATATTAGGAATACAAATTTGTTAAAAGAAAAAGAAAAATGTACTGTTAAAGGGTTTTAAATTATCTTAGAGAAAAATTATCCAGATTATATAATAACCCTCCTAGATATTTTAATAGAAAGTACGATAATTAATATAGGTTTTTGCAATAACACAATTTCAATAAATTAAATCAAATCAGTTTACTTAATATTTATAGTGTCTTAATTGTATTTAATTAAAAATTTATACAATTTATTTATAATCTATTATTTGTGATATTCTCAGTTCACTATTTATACACATACAGATAATTTTAATTAATCGGTTTTCTTCATATGATCGTATGATTAGCGTTGTGGCCTGGATTCGTAGGTTTATTGAGTGTTGTCGTAAACGACGTCCAACGTCGTGCCCGCAATTTTTCATACGCAAGTCCGAGGTTGTTTATTTTATATAAAAAAAAAAATAACTTATTCAATGTTTGATATTTGTAGCCGAATACATTCAATCAACCCTAATACATTTTAGGAAAATTTCATATTTTTATTCACAAAATATTTTAAACATATCATAATAAACTGATAATTTGATATTTTAAATTAATTTATTTTATGTTCTTATTAAATTGATTGTATAGACACGTGTTAATATAATTCAAATAAAGAAAAAATACGGCATTACTTTCATAATAAAATATATATAATTTTGCTTATTACATTCAAATTGTCAATGGTATCGATTAAAAGAGTGCTTTATATATGTTTAATTTATTGAATCATTAAGTTCTGAATATTTATAAATAATGAAAATTATTAATGTATATAAATATATATACTTATTTATTTATCTTTATTTTAATATTGAAAACAAAATACACGTATGTACTTCTCGTTTTTTTGATATGCTTCTATAGGACCGCGTAAGTATAATCAATAAACTGTATTCAAATTAACAAAAATTATATCATTACTTATGTCTGTGCAATAATGCAATGTAAAATAATCTAAATTAGATAAAATAAATTAAATCAGTTTTGTTAACATTTATCGTAATCTACATGTATTTAGTTTAAAAATTATACAATTTATTTGTAACCTATTATTTGTGATATTAAATTCATTCATTTACGAGTCTGCATTATAGTAATGTTAATATATTTCTTCTAACGAAAATTTGGTTAACATTTGTACAGTTATATTAATATTCATTAATTCTTATCCTATGAATTCATTTAATTCTCATATATATATTATGTACTTTTATTTTTCATCTCATCAATTAATGCTTTAAACGCGTCATTATAATATAACCGTTTGGAGTTTTAAGTACATTCATTTTATTTTCATGTTGTACGGATTATATAGACCCTCGTAGGATTAACTTACAATTTCAATTCATATGCTACGTTTTATTGAACTTAACTGGCAGTGAATACTAAAAAATATTATTTCTAAAAACACGATGTTTCTAAATGATTGCTTATCGTGCAATTGTAACAAAAAAATATGACTAATAAATAAGAGAAAAACCAATTAGGAAGTCCACAGATACTAATAATCAAAATGGACTATATATTAAATATGACAAATTAACATGATTTAAATAAATTTTATATGCAAAAAATACTATTTATTATTGGCACCTACCTAGCTTATAAAGTCATACAATAAATTTTTTAATAATAATTTGTTTATAAAAATTATTTCATTTCAATGTGTATGGATAACATAGAATATGGTAAGTTTAAATTATTTATATTATTGGTAGTTTATATTATTTCTTAATTACTCAACGATTCTAAATGATTGCTTATCGTGTATTTTGAACAAAACGAATAAGACCAACAGTATATCAAAAACGCAATTAGGAACTCGACTGATAACAATAATCGAAATGGACTACTATGATTTAAATAATTTGATACTCACAAAAAGTTATGTATTATAGGCGCCCACCTAAATCATCAAGTCATAAAATAGATTAAGTAATAATTTACATTTCATTATAAATTAATTTAATTTTCATGTGTATGGTTTACATAGCACCTCGTAAGTTAAGTCTAAAAATTCGCATACTATGTTTAATTGAACCTAGGTGAATTGAAAACTAAAATATTATATTTTCTTAATATTTTGCGTCACAGAATGTTATTATTTTTAATGTTAAAAATTGTAATATTTATTTATTAGTCGTGGTAATATTAGCATGTAATTATTAAACACATATTAATTGAGTTTGCATTGAATTTATTTAGTACTAATGGTATTTTAGTATAAAAGTTACACAAATTATTTGTAACCTATTATCTGTGACCCTAAATTCATTCATTTCTTATACACATACAGATATTTTTAGCTTAATAATTCTATAATGCCTTATGTTAACATTTTGTGATAATCAAGCCATTTGTACTGTTTTACGTTAATACATTTTTTGTGGTATTCTTCGTACAGCCCCGGGGAAGTTTAATCTAAAATTTTTAATTCAAATTTAAATAACGTTGATATCAATTGTCGTGCTGAGACACGAAGGCTTCCGTCCAACGAATATCGCCATAGCGGATCCTTGCCCTGGTGTATGAAGAATAGAAAACTACTCCATTATTTTTCTTCGTTTATAAAATATAAATTATGCTAAAAAAAAGTTAACAATAAGTAAAACAGAAAGGCGTATGACTGGTGTGTTCGCGGTTTTCTGAACTAATACATATTGTCAAACTCGGAGCCTCTTTTGCGGTATTAAATACACGGCAACCGGTCCGTTTGAGAGCGTGGCAGGCTTCCAACATTCGCGACGTCTCCGCCACCCTGCCGTTTTTCCTGTACTTAACGGCGGCCCGCGCTATACGTCGTGAAACTGCCTTGCGGTTATATATATATATATATATATTCGTATTTGCACGCAGCATCAGCTCGACCGTCGTGGGATTAATTTATGAAGAAGTTGTCGCGGAGGTCCATCCATTTTGATATCCGTTGCAATCGAGACAACCGTTTTTTGTTTGAATTTTCTTTTTGTTAAAGCAACATCTATTATAATTTAGTTCGGTACATTTACCGTCCTACAATTAAATTTTGATTTGTTCTTTTTTGTGTGCTCCTTTAATTAAAACATCGACTATCTAACACTCCACAAGTAATATGCTACGTTTTATTGAACTTAACTGGAAGTGAATACTAAAAAATATTATTTCTTAAAACACGATGTTTCTAAATGATTGCTTATCGTGAAATTGGAACAAAAAAATAAGACTTATAAAAAACAGAAAACCCAATAAGGTATTCGACTGATAATAATAATCAAAATGGACTGTGTATTAAATAAGAAAAATTATATAATTTAAATTATTTTATATTTACAGTATATTATGTATTATAGGCATCCACCATAAATAATGTCATAAAATAAATTGAGTTATAATAATAATTTCATTATAAATTAATTTCATTTTCATGTGTATAGGTTACTACGTTGAAGGTAAGTTTAGTCTAAAATTTCAATTCATAAACTACATTTTGCCTACATGGCATACTACATGGGCGCCTACCTAGCCTATAAAGTCATCCAATAAATTTAATAATATTAATAATAATAATAATTTGTTTATAAAAATTATTTCATTTCAATGTGTATGGATTACATAGAACATGGTAAGTTTAATCTAAAATTTCAATTCATATACTACGTTTTATAGAATTTACCTGGAAGTGAATACCAATATATACTATTTCTTAATTACACAACGTTTCTAAATGATTGATTATCGTGTATTTTGAACAAAACGAATAAGACCAATAGTAAACAAAAAACGCAATTAGAAACTCGACTGATAACAACAATCGAAATGGACTACTATGATTTAAATAATTTGTTATGCACAAAATATTATGTATTATAGGCACCCACCTAAATCATCAAGTCATAAAATTGATTAAGTAATAATAATAATTTTATTATAAATTAATTTCGTTTTCATGTGTATAGGTTACTACGTTGAAGGTAAGTTTAGTCTAAAATTTCAATTTATAAACTACATTTCATTGAACTTAAGCGAATTTTAAACTAAAATATTATATTTTCTAAATAGTTTACGTCAAAGAATGTTATTATTTTTAATGTTAAAAATTGTAATATATCTTTATTAGTCGTGTTAATAATAACATGTTATAAATAAACACATATTAAATTAATTTAATTAGTACTATCTCTATTTGCTTTGAATTTATTTAGAACTAATGGTATATTAGTATAAAAGTTACATAATTTATTTGTAACCTATTATTTGTGACCCCAAATTCATTCATTTCTTATACACATACAGATATCTTTAGCATAATAATTTTCAATGTTGGGTTAAAATTCAAATCTAAATTTCTCCCCATCTCTATTTATAATATCAATTTTAAAGTTGAACTTAGTGTTCACCCACTTACTCAATGCAAATAATATTGGCATTTCGGTTATACATAGCTGTTTATTAATCCAATTTTAGGTCAAATTCTTCTCCATGCCCTAAAGTATCTTTACTACGTCCTTCAGTTTGGGTTCTGTTGGGTTCGTGTCCATCCTGTCATGTCTGCTTTTAACCGTCTCTATACACTTTTTCTATTGACGAATGAGCGCACTTTTCCTTCGCGATGTCTCGTTTTCTTAATGTGAACAACTAATGCGTGCCCTCTACTCGTAATAACGCGCCGTTGCAGTGACGATTGTTGCTGTGGTGTGACTCGGGTCGCACCTCGTTGTTCTGTGTTTAGTCGCTGCATCGGCGCTCCTCACCACACGCGTCGGTGCTCCTCGTGATTTGTCCCGTACATACCTAAGCCCAATGTTGAAGTATTCCATCCTATTTCTCTTTCCTCATCATTTTTTATGATTATTAAATCTATTTAATAAAAAAACAGTTTAGGTTGGTGGTTAGAATGCAATAATATGTTTGGTTTCATCGTAGTCTCGAACCATGGCTTGCGCATTTTTCGACTTATATTTTTCGTACCTTTTGTAATCGGCAATTTATGACCTCAGCATTTTTAGATAAAAAGAGCGCTTATGATTCTATTCATAATCCTACCCTTGTTAACTGTTTAATTTCTTTGAATGTCTCCTCTCTATTTTGTAATTTGTTTCTCGGCCTTAACATCACCGCAAACTTTTTTTTAGCTCCCATTTTAATGACTCTTTATATCCATCAATGTTATATTTCACCAAAAATTTGAATTTAAATTAAATAAAATTAATTTAAGAACTAAATTTTGTAAATTAAATCGCCATATTTCAAGATAGAAATTTAAAATAATATAGTATTCAGTGACTTAAATTCGTGAAATATATAATATCATAAAATTATAATTTTACTCATCCTGGAAAATCATACAACTATTAAAGAGGTTATTTTATTACACTTTTATTTTAATTAAACTGGGGAAATTTCAATTAATATCATATATATATATTTAGTTCGTTCTAACAAAGTTTGGTTTTAAATTTGTACAATTAATTTAACATTGATTACCTGTGAGCATACACATTCATGTAATCAACACACATATTAGGAATACAAATTTGTTAAAAGAAAAAGAAAAAAGTACTGTTAAAGGGTTTTAAATTATCTTAAAGTAAAATTATCCAGATTATATAATAACCCTCCTAGATATTTTAATATATAGTACGATAATTAATATAGGTGTTTGCAATAACACAATTTCAATAAATTAAATTAAATCAGTTTACTTAATATTTATAGTGTCTTAATTGTATTTAATTAAAAATTTATACAATTTATTTATAACCTATTATTTGTGATAATCTCAGTTCACTATTTATACACATACAGATAATTTTAATTTAATTCCTTAATTAAAATTTTTGTCATAATCTGGTTATTTATAATATCTAACATCATTTATATATATATATATATATTTTTTAGTTTATTTTAATGAAATTGGGTTTAAGCATTATGTTATTAATTTAATATTTTTATTTGTGATACTATATGATTATAATAGTAATATAATTTTTTTTGGAAATTTGGGTTAACATTTGTAATCTATTATTTGTATTGTATTAATATTCATTATTTTTGATCCCATGAATTCATTTAATTATCATACTTATTAGGAACATATATATTTTCAATTTTCTTCATCATTTAATATTTTAAACTCATCGTCATAATATAAACGTTTCAAATTTCAAATACATTAATTTCATTTTCATGTTGTATGGATTACATAGAACCAGGTATGTTTAATCTAAAATTCAAATTCAAATACTACGGTATTATTAAATTTAACTGGAATAAAAACCAAAATGTATTATTTTTTAAGTACTTGATATTTCTAAATGATTGATTATCGTGTAATTATAACAAAACGAATAGAGATAAACGAAAAACACTATTACAAAATTATTGATTTGAACGCACGGCAGTACGCCGGCCAAGTTCTGGCAATGTATTTTTACACAAAGCAATTCTACCGGTATTTCTTACCCTCATATCATTATGAAAATGGATATAAAAAAAAATAAGAAAGCAATAGTAGAATATGGGACGTACATACACACCCTTTCTATACATGCAGCATTTATTTAGCAAATTAGTAACCATTAGAGCCGGCACCTTGTATGGACTGTCGGTTGTTCGGATAGTTACAACTCGGAGAACATCATGCGTACACTTCTGTAAAGCACCCAAGTTGTCACTTTTTGTCTTGGTAGAGTTTTGTCTGTTCGTGAACCTATAACATAATTTAATTCTGATACATATATATTTTCATTATTCTTCGTCATTCAATATTGTAAGCAGGAAATCATAATAAAACCCTTAGAAGTTTTAAATAAATTAATTATGATGATTCGTTATGCGTACAAGTTACGTGCACGGTGCTGAAATCCAAATTAGCTAGACCTTCAAATTTAATGTTTTTATTTAAAGAACAAAGAAAAAAAAATTTGTAAATAAGTCAATAGCTACTATTTGATGGCTGCGTAATCTACCCTTTTCATGTGTTATTTCTCTCATTACATAAATTTATTGTACATTATGTATAGGTTGTGATTTATTAAATGATTTTCCTATGTTTTACAATTAAGTGCACGTTATGTTTATTATAAAATTACATATTTGTTAAACAAAACAGAAAAAATTATATAATAAAATATAATTTATTATCTTAAAGTATATAAGTATTTTCCTAGATACTTTTATTAAAGAACGTGATAAATAATGTGGGTCCTTGATATAATCTATTTAAAAAAACATATTTAATCAATTTACTTCTAAATCATTTATCGTGTTCTAATGGTGTTTAGTCTAACAGCAATAAAATTTATTTTTAACCCAAATTCATTCATTCTTTATACTTACATGTTTAAATTAATATAATTAATTTATTACTGGGTAATTGTGTCCTATAATTTCATGTAATCCTCATAAATATTAGGAATGTATTACATATTTTCATTTTTCTTCATTATTTAATAGTGTAAACACGTCAACATAATATAACCGTTTGAAATTTTAATTACATTAATTTCATTTTCTTGTTGTATGGATTACATAGAATGATAGTATGCTGTAAGTTAAGTCAAAAATTTAAATTCATGTACTACGTTTTATTGAATTTAACTGGAGTGAATACCAAAATATATTATGTAATAAATATGTGAATTTGAATTTGATTGCGACCATCATGGACACGATGACGAGTCCAGGGTGAAAAATGAAAACTTACGCCCGTAATTACACAATACACTTATACAACAACCCATCGTTGGCGAATTCTCAATAGAATAAAAATGGCGGGAAGAAAAAATGCGGACGGTTGTATATAACATTTCTCTATGGTTCTAACGGTTCTCTGTCTCATCTCGAAAGGTAGCAGTGTAGGAAGGGTTGAACGAGAAAGTGTTCCGTATTGCCTTTATCGCATGATATCGATACCGAACATCTTCCCGTCTTAAAAAATTTGAATAAAAAGACTTTCAAACCCCGATGATACCCTCATTACTTATCAGTGGCACCTATCCCTATTAATAGATGAGGCAAACGTTCTACTATTTTTAATGGTGAGTGGTTAATGGGTATACATTACCACGAATAACGTTTTTACTTTTATCATTGATTATGAATATAACAGATGTGTAATGCTATAGGGAAAATCAGGGACTAAAGTTATGGTTATAATTGCTGTCTAGAGACGGCGTTGTATGAATAATCAATTATCAATCATCAATCATCAATTAACTATTATTTAAAATGACATTTTATTGCTTTTGTTATTGTCGGTGGCGCGTGGACTATGATTGATCTTGACCTCACAACATTGTATACATACATATATATATTCTGTGTACAATGGAAATTATACGTGTTCCCGTATAATATATGTTATCGTAATATTTAATTGTTATAGTAGATATATTTTCAAATTATTTTGAATATTTTAATATCTACACAGCGGCTGTGCGTGGTATTATCTGAATTGCCGGGAAACAAAATATCCGTTCATGTATATTGTATACCAATAATTATTCGAAACAGCTGAAAATACCTACACGCATTTCCAATATTAGGTAGGTACATATTGTATAATTATCGTAAATTAACGATTTTGGTACTAAAATAAAGGTGAGAATTTAAACTAGGTTTACCTAACCTATGGTCATGATTTGGAAAAAAGTTAAACCTCAACAAAATATAACTCAAATTCTCCAAAAAGCATAATTTTTTGTGTGTAGGAGCTGAAAAATGTACTTTTCTTGGTCATACGTCTACAAGTGAATTATAGCAATTTATAGAAAATTCAATATCCTTTCGACCAGTATAATTATTTTTGATTTTATACCGTCAGTTAGAATGTTATAGTCATTTAAAAGCAATAAGCTCAGAGACACGAAAATATCTAAAAATTAAAAAATCTCTAAAAAAAAAAAAAAGGGTAGGTCACAGAAAACATTGCAGGAATGTTTTGTCGTTAATTACCTGTAAAATCGATCTCTTGATTTTTGACAGTTTAGTCTAATATACCCTGTATATTTCTCATTTCAATTATGTCCCAAAAAAATCAAAATTTCCATTTCCTCTAAATTTAAATATCAAATAAATATTTTTGTTCTAATTAATTTGGCTTAAAAGTTATATTAATTATATATTTGATTATTTGTTTAAATATTTATATTCTCATTGAGCCTTACTTTTAAAACTCTTTTAGTTAATTATTTTTATATTTATTTTTTTTTCAGAAAAAAATATATATCTAAATATTCATATGTTTTAATTTTTAATGTCAAACTAATGTTTTTAATTACATACCATTGTTTTATCTCATTAAAATTAAATATCAAATGTATTTTAACTAAATATAAATTAATTTAACCTATTATATCCAGTTTTTGCGTATATTGTTCTAATATAATACAAAGATACGATCATACTAACTTATATTTTAATATTATTATCTTATATTATATACCAATTATTATACTTATATCTATATCTATATTATTGTGTATCTTTTAAATAATATTGTGTTTAATTTAACCTATTATATCCAGTTTTTGCGTATATTGTTCTAATATAATATAAAGATACGATCATACTAACTTATATTTTAATATTATTATCTTATATTATATACCAATTATTATACTTATATCTATATCTATATTATTGTGTATCTTTTAAATAATATTGTGTTTAATTATTGATGACTCGTTTACCATTAATATCTTTCATTATTAAGTGCTCGTTAAAAATAAATATATGTTAACTCTACTGATTATAATTGATTTTTTTCCCCGATAAGTATTTAATAACTCAAAAAGATAATTAACATAGTTGAAATAAAATAATTAAATAGGTTGATTGTGCGGTAGATTAATTTTATGTCGTTACCACTTACTCCTATTAACTGAAGGATAATTCCCAGAGTCATCGGAACGCGAATCATCGTGGTTATACTAAAATAACTTAATTACAAGCGATTTTAAATAAAGTTCACTTACGTCATTGTCCACATTATATTGTTCCGCGAAGAGCAAGTATTAATATTTATTAATTATAACAAAATGTGAAAAAAACTGTGTTTATACAATATTTTAATATAATAAAAGACAATAAAGTTATATTATTGCAAGTAATATGAAGTCAAAATTTATATTATCACAGATATTGCAATAAGTTTATTAGCATAAAGTATTTTGTTTTTAATTATTTCCGATTGAATTTCGCAACTTCACCCGTACGAAATTTTAAAGAAAAAAGTAATAATCATATTTTCGTTCAAATAATAAATATTTATATTTTTTTTAATAATTATTATTTAAAAATGATTCTATACACATACTATGAGAAAAATATTAACAGTATATAGGAATATTTATTTTAATATTCGAAAAACTAATACATGATTTGAGATGAATTTGTTGATATATACTGCGCATTTTTTACAATTATGATGTACCCATCCATGTCATTTAAAGATCCACTACCAATATTTGTAAAAATAATATAAAAAATTCATCATTGTGTAGATTTACAATAAAACTGTAGCATTTAAGTACAATGCATTTCCTTTCTTCCCTTTTTTAGACAAAAAATGAAAAAAATAGACGACACATGGGAAATTATTTTGAATAAATCTGTGAAAAAAAAACCGTAATATTATTAAAATGTATAATCGAAAAACTGTAACATTTTAATACATTATATATTTCTTTCCCTATATCTACAAAAAATGAAAAATTGGGCGACGTGATACTAGGAGACGTATTCGGAACAACTCTATGAAAAAAATCGTAAAAAACCTACAATAGTGTAATCAGAAACTTGGTATATAAAAAGGGCCTGTCCTTTTATATTCAGTTGACACGGTTCGTGTAGGTGTAAACGAATCGCTTACACCACCGAACCGATAATTATCAACCGTCCATACCTTTCCGCAAATCGTTGACGAAAATACTTTACCGCCGTAAGTACGAGTATATTACGCGCGATCATAAGGTATTTTCGACACCGGAATAACGACACGATAGACAGCGAATATTCATATTTATAGTAAAACGATAATTTCGATTCGTAATTAAACATACTGGTGATTACCACCAGACGTATTATCGATAATATAAATATGAATAATATAATAATTATAATTACCTCGGACGAACGGACGACTAACCAAGCTGAAGTCCGTCCGTAGCCGTCCGAGCGAGCAGGTGTCGTGTAATGTTCATTTCTGTATTCATTGTTAATTTGTCTTAAATATAAATCCTGTTCATAAACAGTACTTTGTGTTTCATCATTATACGACAGTGTCACATTGTAACGATACAATTTCATTGAATCATCACTAGTAGGCAATAATACAGTGGCGTGAGTACGAAGCAATACACCTTCATGTAATATATATTTTTATCGGTCAGGGAGTTAGAGTCTGATAGAACTTATAGAGACATCAAGTCTTTTACAATAATACTTAATTTATATTTTTACGTAGGTATTAATTTAAACGTGTAATTATACAATTTTAACTATACAAATGAAAAAACCCTATCTGTATTACCGTTATATATTGTCAATTATTTTTATAGTCAACCGCTAGGACTCATGCTCCACTTCACCTGTGGAAAAGTCCAATCGACATCGGACTGATCAGGTGACAGTGTGAATTTATATATTGTTTATTTATTTAATTTGATTAAATAAACCATTCGTTATAAAGATCGTGTTTGCTATTGTATAAGGTGACAAACTCAAGTCATAGTTTCTAGGGCCAGTTAAATATAAATTTAAAAACTTTATTTATCTCGTTACAACGACCCAGTTCAAAATAACGGTTAGTGTAATAAGAAATAACCAGCCAATTTCGCCTTAACTGGATAGAAATAGGTATAAATATCGACCACACTTTCGGAACGCTCAGAGCGTCAGAGGAGGTACATTGCAAAATCCATCATGATTTTCACCGACAGCGTGCATATATATATATATACATGTATATGTATTTTATCCCCGTTACTAACCACTATATACTTAACCAATTCGTACTCATGTTAATTTCCCTTGTATAATTAAAATAAGTAGATAAATAAAAAATTAAAATATAAAGCTAGAGACGCACTATTCACACGCTACGTTTTAACACGCCGCAAATTTCTAATCCCATGTTATCGCATTTCTTTTTATATATAACAGGGTTTTGTGATAATACTAATAACACACCACATATTCACACAACATTCCACGCCACGCGTTTCAAACGATTTTGAAAAACGTGTGACGTGTGATGATATATTACGTTATTTTATTCCTTTTAACTTATCTAGTTTATTTTATAATTGAGGAAATAAGTTTAAAAAACTCTTTTTTCTTTCCTTTGTGCCTTAATAGGATGAACTCACAATTTTCGGCTACTTGTGGACTCATTTAAAAATGTTGCCACAACGGTTTTTCACTACGTAGTTTTCTAACTCTTCTTCCCAATCGCTGTCAGACGTTCTTAAATAAATTGCTCAAATATAATACAACATTGACTATGATCATTTGAATTATCATGGCGTTTAATATTTTGAGTAAGATGTCTTCAATCATTATTTCCCGTAACCCAAGATGAACTAATTCTATCTTGAGCAGAGAACAACCAACGGCATTGACAATATATTTTATTTAAAGTTAATGAGTAACATAGCCATGTACGTTTTAAAGTAATATTAGCCTGATTTGTAAAATAGTAACATTTTTTTGAAAATGATCTAGAATTATCACTGTCAGTTGGAAATAGACCCTTAGGCTGACAAGGACCTTGAGAAATTATAAAACGTTTTTCTTGGTGGTTGAGTGGTTCTTTAAAATGAACTTTGTCGATAGGAAAACGTTCACAGATTAAACTGTTAAAAATATTAGTTTCAACATTTTTAGTATTAATAGTATCAATACTAGATGTCGCAGTTGGCTCTAAGACTGAATTACTAGCAGTATTAATTGTATTTAATAAAATACTTAAGTTATCAATATCTTGCTCTTCTTCTGTTCCTTCGTGGTTTTGTTTAAAATATGTATCAATTTTCAGCACCCGCTTAACATATTTTTCTTTTTGTATTTTTATTTTGCGTTTCGCAACACCACTATTAGATTTTGATGCCATTATAATAATAATAATAAATAAAGTATAATATTTTATTGAGTTTTTTGTAAATTATTTTGAATAGACTCTGAACGACGACACACTAGACTATGAGTATCACGAAATAATACAACTAAGTAATACGTTTACGTAACGATTACATTTAATCGTGTAAATTTGTCATAGACGTCTATATTATACGTGTACTTAATAAAATGGACATCTGAAGATAATTACTGTGATACGACGGCCTAAAAGCGACAAAGCGATAACAAAAAACCACGAGAAACAGATTGCTATAAATAACGTTTGTTCGCCGTCACAAAAGTACAATACATCACAGAAATAGAATATCTATAATCTATATATTTTATAACAATGATATACTGAAATCAGATTTAGAAAATAAGAAATATTTGAAATTGAAAACAATTTATTATTTTTTCGTAAATAACTGTCTTTATTTAATTTTTTTTTTTGTGGAATGTTGAGCAATAATGGACCCCCCAAGCCGAGGGCCCGTGGCATTTGCACACATCGCACACATGTATGACACGCAACTGATAAGTTTAATTTAGAACAAAAACGACGGTTTTATATGCCTTTGCTGTAGTAATAAAAATTTGAAAAGAATCAAAAAATGATTTCTTTGAACAATTATATTATTTTCAATATTTATTACTCCATTGATAATAGTTTAAAATATTTAAAATATTATTTTCAATAGTATAAAAAAATATTTCCTTTGAACAATTATAATATTTTCAATATTTAATACCGTATTGATAAGAGTTTAAATAATTTTTCTTTATATTTGTTATTTTGATTCAAATTCTTCCAAGTATAATGTTATAAATCAGTTGTTATCTGTGGGTATAAATGAATAGAAATCATTGTTGAATAAAATGAATAAAATATTGCAATTTATATCGGCATTACAATATAGTGCAGATGTTAGATTTAAAATTATTATTGTTATTAAACGATGCAAGAATAAGCTTTATGTATATAAAGAGAATGTAGAAAAAAACAATTAATTAATACTAATTTATAGGTTCTTAAACTTAGATAATTTTATTATTGAATTTAATATTAATTATGGAATATTATAGATTGTTTCCAATAGACTATAAAGTTGATTATATTTAATCTATACTTAACAAAGGAAATGTACTACTTTGCTTATTTACGAAAGCGTAAAATACTTCGAGCATTAATCGAGTGTGAGTCGTTCCATCTGTATGAACCGGTAAACAATCGAAATCCAATGAGGACGGCACACGTTTTATTTTGTGACCAAAAAATAACATATTGTTGGAATTTTCAAAGAACACGTCACTAATGTTTCATACACAAGTGTAATTTATAACAAAAACGACGGTTTAATATGCCTATTGCTGTAGTAATAAAAATTTGAAAAGAATCAAAAAATGATTCCTTTGAACAATTATATTATTTTCACTATTTATTACTGTATTGATAATAGTTTAAACTATTTTTATTAAAATCGTTATTAGAATTCAATTCTTCCAAGTATAATATTATACATCAGTTGGTATGTGGGTAGAAATGAATAGAAATCATTGAAGAATAAAATGAATAAAATATGAGGTGATTTATGAATGGTTTGTAAATATTTCTATGATAATTTACTTGATACATAACCAATATGTTTATCATAATAATAATAAATATTTTTAATTTCAAACGTACATTGGATATAAGGTGGACGGTCTCAAACACTAAACAAAATTTATTGGGATACATTATTCATATTCGAATGAGATATATTTTGGTCGAATACTATATTATAGGAAAAGCTATAACAACTTTTATTAATTAATTATTTGAAAAATTTAGAATTTTAACGAATTTTGAGATTTTATGTTATCATAATAAAATTCAAACAACTGGAAACAAAAGACTATATTAATCACACTTTCATTATTAAATGATATACTTCTATAAATTCTTTTTGTTATTAATTATTGTCAATTCAATATGAGTTCGATATTTTATAAGACATATGTCATCTGTCATATATTTGTTATGAAATATTTGCAATTTTTATCAGCATTACAATATAATGCCGATGTTAGAATTTAAATTATTATTGTTATTAGACGATGCAAGAGTAAGCATAACATATATAAAGATAAAAGTGGAAAAAAGCAATTAACTAAATGTTAATTGTTAGGTTCTTAAACATAGATAATTCTATTATTGAAAGAAATATTTATTATGGAATATTATAGATTATTTCTAATAGACTATAAAGTTGATTATATCTAATCTATAATTAACAAAGGCGATGTGCTACTTTGCTTCTTTACGAAAGCGTAAAGTACTTTGAACTTTAATAGAATAAGAGTCGTTCCATCTGTAGGAACCGGTAAACTATCAATATGAAATGAGAAGGGCACACGTTTTATTTTGTGACCAAAAAAAACATATTTTTGGTATTTTCAAATAACACGTCGCGTATATTTCATACACATGTGTAATTTAAAACATTAACCACGGTTTTATATGACTATTGCTGTAGTAATAAAAATTTCAATAGTATAAAAAATTATTTCCTTTGAACAATTATAATATTTTCAATATTTAATACCGTATTGATAAGAGTTTAAATAATTTTCCTTTATATTTGTTATTTTGATTCAAATTCTTCCAAGTATAATGTTATAAATCAGTTGTTATCTGTGGGTATAAATGAATGGAAATCATTGTTGAATAAAATGAATAAAATATTGCAACTTATATCGGCATTACAATATAGTGCAGATGTTAGATTTAAAATTATTATTGTTATTAAACGATGCAAGAATAAGCTTTATGTATATAAAGAGAATGTGGGAAAAAACAATTAATTAATACTAATTTATAGGTTCTTAAACTTAGATAATTTTATTATTGAATTTAATATTAATTATGGAATATTATAGATTGTTTCCAATAGACTATAAAGTTGATTATATTTAATCTATACTTAACAAAGGAAATGTACTACTTTGCTTATTTACGAAAGCGTAAAATACTTCGAGCATTAATCGAGTGTGAGTCGTTCCATCTGTATGAACCGGTAAACAATCGAAATCCAATGAGGACGGCACACGTTTTATTTTGTGACCAAAAAATAACATATTGTTGGAATTTTCAAAGAACACGTCACTAATGTTTCATACACAAGTGTAATTTATAACAAAAACGACGGTTTAATATGCCTATTGCTGTAGTAATAAAAATTTGAAAAGAATCAAAAAATGACTCCTTTGAACAATTATATTATTTTCACTATTTATTACTGTATTGATAATAGTTTAAACTATTTTTATTAAAATCGTTATTAGAATTCAATTCTTCCAAGTATAATATTATACATCAGTTGGTATGTGGGTAGAAATGAATAGAAATCATTGAAGAATAAAATGAATAAAATATGAGGTGATTTATGAATGGTTTGTAAATATTTCTATGATAATTTACTTGATACATAACCAATATGTTTATCATAATAATAATAAATATTTTTAATTTCAAACGTACATTGGATATAAGGTGGACGGTCTCAAACACTAAAAAAAATTTATTGTTATACCTTATTCATATTCGAATGAGATATATTTTGTCGCATACTATATTATAGGAACAACTATAAAAATCGCTATTATTGTCGTTTTTTAATATTGAATTTATGATATGAATTTATTATATGAATTCATTGCATTATTTAGAACTTAGTTCAAATTATGAGAGGCACAATGGATATATGTTGCAAATTTTTGTTTAGATTTCAACCTAGCCTGGACACCTGAATATACACCACTCATGTTGGCAGCCCCATCATACCCTTGACCACGAAGTTTTGACAAATTTAAATTATTTTTTGTAATACAATTAATAATAGATTCTTCTAAACCAACACCTGATTGATCTAAAATTTCTACAAAGCCAATTAATGGATCATTTATTTGCAATGTCTTAGGATTACCATCAGAGTCTAAAATAATCGAAACGTATCGAATAACTTGACTTAGTTGATCAATCTTACTAATATCTAGAGTAGTTTATGACAGAAAAAAATGGTGATTGGTTAATACTTAAAATAATTTGTTCTAATATTGTATTTGCGAGTAAAGTAATTATCTCATTTTGAATAGTCTTAGTTAAATAATTTGCTGTGCCCTTACCAGCTGTCATACTCAATAGTTTTTCTAATATGGGATCATATTTTGAAATAAGAGTAATTATTGATAAAAAATTGCCTTTATTTTTACTAATTTCTGTTTCTCGGTGATCTCTAAAAGACAAGTTGGATGTAGCTAATGTTAATGTGACATTGATAACCCGATCTAATACCTGTCTCCAAAAGTTACGTTCATTTTGAATAGATAATTCCATTTCTTCGGAAATTGTTTTATTTAGGCGCCATTGCTCAAATATAATACAACATTGACTATGATCATTTGAATTATCATGGCATTTAATATTTTGAGTAAGATGTCTTCAATCATTATTTCCCGTAAACCAAGATGAACTAATTCTATCTTGAGCAGAGAACAACCAACGGCATTGACAATATATTCTATTTAAAGTTAATGAGTAACATAGCCATGTACGTTTTAAAGTAATATTAGCCTGATTTGTAAAATAGTAACATTTTTCTGAAAATGATCTAGAATTATCACTGTCAGTTGGAAATAGACCCTTAGGCTGACAAGGACCTTGAGAAATTATAAAACGTTTTTCTTGGTGGTTGAGTGGTTCTTGCACACATCGCACATATGTATGACACGCCACTGACAAGTTTAATTTAGAACAAAAACGACGGTTTTATATGCCTTTGCTCTAGTAATAAAAATTTGAAAAGAATCAAAAAATGATTTCTTTGAACAATTATATTATTTTCAATATTTATTACTCCATTGATAATAGTTTAAACTATTTTTATTAAAACCGTTATTTGAATTAAATTCTTCCAAATATAATGTTATAAATCATTTGGTATGTGGGTAGAAATGAATAGAAATCATTGAAGAATAAAATGCATAAAATATGAGGAGATTTAGGAATGGTTTGTAAATATTTCTATAATAATTTACTTGATACATAACCAATATGTTTATCATAATAATAATAAATATTTTTAATTTCAAACGTACATTGGATATAAGGTGGACGGTCTCAAACACTAAACAAAATTTATTGGGATACATTATTCATATTCGAATGAGATATATTTTGGTCGAATACTATATTATAGGAAAAGCTATAACAACTTTTATTAATTAATTATTTGAACAATTTAGAATTTTAATGAATTTTGAGATTTTATGTTATTATAATAAAATTCAAACAACTGGAAACAAAAGACTATATTAATCACACTTTCATTATTAAATGATATACTTCTATAAATTCTTTTTGTTATTAATTATTGTCAATTCAATATGAGTTCGATATTTTATAAGACATATGTCATCTGTCATATATTTTGTGACGTCCAAACGGGCAAATAAGATTTATTCATAAAACGGAAGCCTGCACCGTGACATGATTATGGGGAGCCGGCGATAACTGCGTATCCACCTCTGCTGACACCGTGACGTGGTGATGTTAATTATCGGTTAAGTTTTAATTAAGAATATAGAAATGTATTTGTCTTATTATTATTATTATTATTATTATTATTATTATTATTATTATTATTATGGTTATTATTGTTATTATTATTATTGTTTTTTGTTTTTGTAATTCATTTACTCTCCGACTCACTCTTGTTGTGGATGCCTGTGGGTATTCGAGGATCTCTACAATTTTATAATAATTTTTTTTTTCGTCCTAATATTTGTATGGACATGGGCATGGAGTAGTTTTTTTTTCATCACCTCCTCGCGGCGGCGGCGGCGCCGACGGTTGTAATAGCAACGGTGGTGGGTAAGTTTTTTTTTTGGTTGTTTTGATTAAGTTAATGCCGGTACATTTTTTTTTCCCTTCACGTGTTAAGTGATTTTTTGTTTTTGTTTGTGAGTATAAATATATATGTATTTTCTTTATTTCTTTTTTTTTCACTTCTTGAGTTTTTATGCGTCGAGCTTTTCTCCTAAATAACTTCAATAAATTATTACTAATATTCTTAATTGACCTTGTTGTTATGTATTTCATACACTGTACTATCCTTTCCAATTATCATAAAATCCGGTGTATGCTGTGTGTCTCATGACCACACCACCGGTTGGCGACCCTAAAACATGGAACTCGCCACCGAGCGGTCCGACCGGGAGATAGCGGATCGTCTTAGATGGCGACCCTGCCAGGATACTCGTTATATGAATTACTTCCCTACATAAAAAAAAAAAAAAAAAAATCGACAAAAAAAAAAAAAAATCAGAAATCGTGGTCATATTGTATAAAAATGACTCAGTCGCGGTACATATTATTTTAAACGTTATAAATTATGGAATTTTCGAGAATATCAATATAAAGCCTGGTCAATTATTAAATCTAATTGATATATTTGGTAAATCATTAAATTATGAGAATATGTATATATGTGTATGATTATGGTAAAATGTTACGAGCTGCATGTGTTAGGATTCCTTTTAATAAGCATTCCTTATCCATATTATACGATGTACCGGCCATCGCATCTCGGGAACTTTGACCTGGCTGCGTGTTTTTTTTCAGAAATTATTTCGGCCTGCAGTCTGTACTATACTCGTATATTCGCGGTAATGGTATGCTGGTCGGCGTTAGCAGATAAGTGGGATGTACGCAGCTGTTTGCTGAAATGACCGTCGCCGGTGTATTCCTGTTATCGTCGGACTGGTGTGATTATGGTGCCGTGCGGGAGTCGAGATAATATTATAATCTAATAAGTATTATGTTAGGAATAATGTGGAAACACACTATCATGTAAACTCGTTAGTGTGTGTGTATTATTACTGACAATGACCTGCTTTCATTACGACGCATACGTCCAGATATGAATTATATACTCGTATATTTATTATTATGTATACATATATTTTTTTTTACACATTTCATTGTGATCTCGTATTATCATTCGAATAAGTTGGGTGTCAATCGTTCCGGGTAAGGCTGTGCGACCATTCCCCTTCTTATGGTTTTCTTGAATACTTGAATTCATAAAATTATATTTATTTATTTTTTCTTTTCGAGTAAGTCAGCTATGAGTTAACTATAATTTATATATCTGTTCGTACTTGTGTTATGTAAATTTCAAAAGTCAGTACCTACACATTTGCGAGTGTAATCTTGTTTCCAATTATTCACTGCTGATTCGTGTGGTAACGCGTTATGGTTATATTTATATAGATAATTTTTGTCCACGGTCGGTCTCCGTATATTCGTCCTCGTTGTTATTATAAATGTTTTTCCTATTTTTCATATATATATATATATCTTTAATATTCTTTATTCAGGTTGTTGGCATTCATTGATTCGTCTTGATAATAGTAACCTATTCAATAATGATTACGGTTATATAATATTTATTAATCTATATTAGAATTCCTCGTGGCTACGAGTGGTGTCATCAATTTCTAGAATTTTGGGTTATTTTCTGGTTTGATTTTGATCCAGATTTATTTACTTATACTATTATTTATTGAACTGTTATTTATTTATGTTTTACGTTTGCAACTTGATTTTTTTTTTGATACATTCCATGCAGTTGAACAAATGTTTCTATATTATCTCATATAATTATTTTTCTTATCTGAAGGTTTTCGGCCTTAATTTTACACATCATCTCGATGTCATCGCCTATGTTCTTATTACCCCACCTTTGTTATTCTTATCCTTTGCCAAATGCTGCGGGGAGGGATGCCTATTTTGTCATTTATTCCATACTTATATTTGTTCATTGTGTTGGAAATTATTTCAATTTTTGTCATTACGACAATTCCATTATTTTATTTTATTATTATTTTTGATATAATTGTTTATTAGCATCTTTAGCTTTATTAGTATATATTATTTTTTATAGTTATCGGTTAAATTTTTTTTTTTTCCGCCATTTGTTTTTTTTTCTCACTCGTTGATATTACCTCGAAATTTATCTTGAATACAAATGGAAAGTGCAGGAAAACGTGCAACTCGTCCACCTGATTTTTTACATCACGCCGTACAGACTTCTAATAGTAACATGACTACTACAACATCATCGTCAATGTCAGTAACTACATCGACCGTGTCGGTTACGTCTGCCTCTCCAATGATGACTACGTCAAGCCAATCGTCGACGATTGGATCTAGTGATGTTAGTCTCCAGAGACTGATCACGCAACTAATGATAGAGACGAAGGCGTCGTCTGAAAAAATTAATCAGAAGATTGATGATTATCAGAAACAATCTTCTGATCAATTTAAAGAATGTATGCAATGTTGGCAGCTGGCGGATACGCGTCTTTCAAAATTAGAAGACAGTAATGTACAACAAGAAGTTCAATCCGCACATCAAAAGATCAAAAATGAGGAGGTATCGAGTCGGCTGAATTACCTCGAAGGTGAAGTGTTGTCGATCCGGAATGATGTTTCCCTTTTCGCTACCAGATACAAGATTCCTGTAATGTCGGACGTGTCGCAAATACTCGCTCCTACCTCTTTAGCATCAACCACGATACCCATCAATATTGCCACCAATATTGCAACTAGTTCTACATCTTTACCAAATATTTCTCAGGTTGATCCAACTACTTCCGCTAAAAATCCAAACGGCGTTTTTTCGAATATGTACGATGTGTCGCGGTCTTCGACTTTTAGTTTCCAAGAACGTTTGCAAGACGCCGTTTCGGAATTTTCTGGTGACATAAGGAACGTCCATCCAGAAAAATTTCTCAATCAATTGGACGCTTATTTCGACAATGTTTATTTGTTACCCACACAGCAACTAATATCAGCTCAACGACGGCTAGTAGGTGAGGCACTTATATGGTATGAATCTTTGATCCCAACCCCTCGTTCTTATAGTGAGTTCCGTGATATGTTCCGACAATATTTTTGGTCTGCAGCAATTCAGCGGAAATCACGAAATGATGTTTTTCGACCATACCGCTATGATAGGCCAAATGGATTGGCAGCCCATGCCATGCAGTGGATATCTAGCGCAAAGTATTTGTCACCACCAATCGACCAAGCTGATCTGGTATCAACTATTATCCAGCATTATCCGACATCTCTTGGTATGGCAATTCGTGCTACTCGTCCACGCACTACAAATGAGTTATTATCGATTCTCACTGAATTTGAGGAATCTACGTCGTTTTGTGAGAACCCTCGGAATGATCATCGGCCACGTCCAACGGCTTATAACAATCAGTCCAATAATCGAAATTCTGGACAAAACAATCGTCGTGACCAGAATGGAAATAACCGTTTCCCTCCACACCCAGTTCAGCCTGTCAATCATGTTCCCGAAGCGATACACGATCTGAATGTTCTGGGAAACGATCAAGGCCCTCGCACGTGACTGCAGAACGTGGCGAGTGCCGAACTCTAGTATCCTGCACCCCTTCGTTCTCAATTAATTCTGATTTATCGGTCCATGTGTCTCATCGTCCAGAAGTAACCGTTCATATATTTACCACTTCAAGCCCAGCACTTCTTGATTCAGGAGCTTCTATTTCGGCAATATCTGAAGATTTTTTCTCGGAACTAAAAAAAATAGCACCTACACCGAAATCATTGTCTATATTACCTGTGACTGGTGTCACTATTTCAACTGCTGTGCGTAGTAGAAGTCGAAAGATCACACATCAAGTCCTTATACCGATCCAATTGTATGGTAACGAAGCTCCTGGCGTTTTCTTGGTCGTTCCCCATTTAACTACTTCTTTGATTCTTGGTGACGATTGGTTGACTCAACATGGGGTCATCATAAATTATCTCACTAAGGAAATTGAGTTTCCTTATTGGAAAAAGTCGTGTCCATTTTTAGTCGATAAAGAGAAATTTTCTTCCAGTCAGAATACCCATCTCAATGTCAGTTTTACTTCTGAGTCTCTACTCCCCACTGCATTGGAACACTGCTTATCGAGCATTATATCATACGACAAATTCTCTATATTAAAACGTTCTACTGATTTATCTATCCGATGTCTTACCGAAGAGTCTACAAAAACAACGGTCTCAGAAAAACAATTTAAAGAGCATCTCGCTTCTATAACAAGTATCGATAAAGATTGTAGTGATCAACTTGTTCATCTTCTCGCCGAATTCCATGATATTTTTAGTGATTGTCCTGGACTAAATAATGTATATACCTGCTCGTTTGATGTCACGGAAAACGTTCCATTCAAAATTAAACCGTACCCGATACCTTTTAGTCGTCGACCTGCAGTCGAAAAGGAGTTAGATCGTATGTTGAAATGGGGGGTTATTGAACGAAGTTCATCTCCGTATTCTAATCCGATTGTTTGTGTAGGGAAAGCTGATGGTTCGGTACGTCTTTGTTTAGATGCTCGTCGTATAAATCAACTTATTTTACCGATGCGTGATTCGTCCCCCCCACTTGATGAATTATTGTCGTGTTTTGGAGGAAAGAAAATGTTTTCGAGTCTCGATTTCACGGCCGGGTACTGGCAAGTCCCGCTACATACTACTGTGAGAAAATATACCGCTTTTGTTTACAATGGAAAAACGTATCATTTCTGTGTTGTGCCGTTTGGCTTAAATATATCTAATACTGCGTTTGGCCACGCACTTGAATCTGTTCTAAATATCCAAGTCTCTGAAGAACAAGATGACCAGATGAAGGATCTTCATATCTATGTCGATGACCTCTTAATTTCGACTACCACTTTCCCAAAGCATTTATTACAACTTAGGATATTGTTCACTAAAATACGAATGTCTGGAATGACGTTAAAATTAGCAAAATGTGAGTTCCTACGTCAAAAAATCAAGTTCCTTGGGCATATTATTAGTCCGTTTGGTCTATCGATGGATCCTGAAAAATTGCGCGCAATCCACGAATTTCCACAACCCCGGAGTAAAAAGGAACTACAATCATTTGTCGGATTTGTAAATTTTTATAGAAAGTTTGCGTGTAACCATGCCTCCATTATTTCTCCTCTTATTGATATTATAAAAAAGGGTGAGAAGTGGCGTTTTGGTAAAACGGAGTTAGAAATGTTTGAAAATGTTAAGAAATCATTCACCGAAGTATATCTATGCCATCCATGTTTTGATCGCCCGTTTTATTTGCAAACCGATGCCAGCAAATTAGGGCTTGGCGCAGAGTTGTTTCAACTCTCTAATGATGGTGAACGACATACAATTGCTTTTGCTAGTAAGACGTTGAACGCTGCGGAGAAGAATTATTCAATTACAGAGTTAGAATTACTTTCAATCGTTTTTGCTTGCGGAAAATTCCGTGTCTTTATACTTGGATATCCAGTTTATGTATTAACCGACCATCAAGCACTCACGTTTTTGTTTCAATGTCGTCTTCGAAATTCTCGGTTAACCCGATGGACGTTACTCTTGCAAGAGTTTAACCTACAAATTAAATATATACCAGGAATCGAAAATGTTGTAGATGCTCTGTCAAGGAATCCTGTGGGGAGAGATGAAGAAGGGGATCCTCTAAGTAATTTACCTAGTATTATGGGAATTACTTCCAAGGCTGTGCTCTCACAGTACCAGCTACATCTTAAAACGTTTTCATCAATTTTGTTATCTCAACGAGAAGATATTAACTTGTCTCAAATAATTGACAGTGTCAAATCCAATCTGGATTCCCCGTGGTTATCCCATTATTGTATTTTTGAAAATGTGTTTTTCTACCGTCGATATCCGACAACTAGTCAGTGGTTAGTCTGTGTTCCGTCAAAACGTGTAGATGAATTAATCGTTAATGTTCATTGTCATTTTGGTCATGTGGGACCGAAAAAATGTATATTGTCTATTTGTGATTTTTGTTATTTTAAAAGATTATATAGTCGTGTTCGATTGTTAGTTCGACAATGCGATGTGTGTCAAAGGGCAAAAGTGTCCACTACTCGTACGGAAGGGGAACTAAAACCTGTCCTAGCTAACATTCCACTAGGAAGGTTACTGGTCGATATTTATGGTCCTCTGCCTCTTGGTTGGAATCAAGTTAGATATATTTTTGTCGTTTTAGACAATTTTTCTCGTTTCGTTCGATTGTATCCTATCAACATAGGCGCAATTTGGGGGGACTTGGGGGGGCTAAGCCCCCCCAATGTTGAATTTAGCCCCCTCAAATATTTCCAAATAAATTCACTATGTTAAAGTAAAAAAAAATTAGTGATGACAGTCTGTCATTGACAGATGAAACCACAAAAAAAAAAAATATAAGTTATTTATAGAACATTGTTGGGTTTTACGGGTATTTGAAGGAAGTGTTTATTATGAACCCTGTCTTCCGTCGATCATTATCGCAATCGGCATCAAAGCTTTTGCCGTTTATTGTTATTTTCACAAATTAATTTTAGATATTAAAATATATCCTAATTTGTATAAACTTTTATCTGTGTCTCTCGTTATACCAATTTCTTCTAGTACATGCGAAAGATCTTTCTCAGCCATGAAAAGGATAAAGAATTGGTTACGTACGTCGATGTCTCAGGACCGATTTTCGAGTTCTTCTTTAATTTATATTGAAAAAGACATTCCTAAAGAACTTAATACGGAAGATATTTTAAATAAATTTGCCCTTTCAAATCATCGCATACAATTATAAGTATTATTACATAATAATGTATATTTTACTATAAGTACTTTTATAAATAAATTAAATATTTTTGAAATTAAGTGTATTTATTAAAAATTACCAGGTTCAAAATATATGAAGAAACATACGATTTTTTTTATAATAATGTATAAAAATATGTTTTAATAGGAAGTTGTAATTAGAGGTTTTAACTGGTTTTTTTTTTGTTGGAAATTTTAGCCCCCTCAAATTTAAAACCCAAATTGCGCCTATGCCTATCAAGAAGACTACTGCTGTTACTGTCACCAATCGTATGGTCAGTGACTATATTGGTACATATGGGGTACCTCGTTGTGTTGTGTCGGATCACGGAGTTCAATTTGTGAGTAAAGTATGGCAACGTTCTCTGTCTTCAATTGGGGTACCGCCTACCACTATTTCTGTCTATCACCCACAATCAAATCCGGCTGAAAGGGTAATGCGAGAATTGGGCCGTATGTTTCGTACTTATTGCCATAATCAACATACTGAATGGCCCCGATACATTAACTATATTGAGTGGGTCTTAAACAACACCGTCCATGAAGCGACTGGTTATACACCTCAAGAGCTGTTTTCTGCAGTCGACAAGTATAATCCGTTCAGTAAGGTGATATCATTCCCTTTGCAAGTACCCGTACAGCAAAAGACGAAATTTATTCTAGCCCGTGAAGTACAGTTGTCTCATGCCGAACGTCGGAAACAACGTCACGACCGCCAAGGACCGTCTACCGAATTTACTATAGGGATGTTAGTCCTTGTAAGAACACATCGTCTGAGTTCTGCCGTAGATCGTACAATCAGTAAATTTTTTCTCCTCTACGAAGGTCCATATGTTATCGTAAAAAAAAGTACAAACGTATACACTGTTGCTGATCCGGACACTCAACATGTTCAGGGGACATATAATGTTATTCATCTCCGTCAATATTACACCACAGCTTCCAATCCTTTGCAACAAGCTGAGGCTGTAGCAGTATCCCAAATTCCAAAGGAATAGTTTTCATAGTTGACACACATATCTCTATATATCTTGTCCTTCATTGATTGTATCTTCGGTTTTGGTTGTTATAATGAATTATTACATCATCTAATTTTCTTTTGTTTGTCCTTGTATCTAACATAGAAAGAAATCGCAAATGTGATTCATTTCTATGGGGGGGTTTTCTGTGACGTCCAAACGGGCAAATAAGATTTATTCATAAAACGGAAGCCTGCACCGTGCCATGATTATGGGGAGCCGGCGATAACTGCGTATCCACCTCTGCTGACACCGGTCGGTGATGTTAATTATCGGTTAAGTTTTAATTAAGAATATAGAAATGTATCGGTCTTATTATTATTATTATTATTATGGTTATTATTGTTATTGTTTTTCGTTTTTGTAATTCATTAACTCTCCGACTCGCTTTTATTATGGATGCCTGTGGGTATTCGAGGATCTCTACAATTTTATAATAATTTTTTTTTTCTTCCTAATATTTGTATGGACATGGGCATGGAGTAGTTTTTTTTTCATCACCTCCTCGCGGCGGCGGCGGCGCCGACGGTTGTAATAGCAACGGTGGTGGGTAAGTTTTTTTTTTTAGTTGTATTGATTAAGTTAAGGCCGGTACATTTTTTTTTCCCTTCACGTGTTAAGTGATTTTTTGTTTTTGTTTGTGAGTATAAATATATATGTATTTTCTTTATTTCTTTTCTTTCTCTCACTTCTGGAGTTTTTATGCGTCGAGCTTTTCTCCTAAATAACTTCAATAAATTATTACTAATATTCTTAATTGACCTCGTTGTTATTTATTTCATACACTGTACTATCCTTTCCAATTATCATAAAATCCGGTGTATGCTGTGTGTCTCATGACCACACCACCGGTTGGCGACCCTAAAACATGGAACTCGCCACCGAGCGGTCCGACCGGGAGGTAGCGGATCGTCTCAATTTGTTATGAAATATTTGCAATTTTTATCAGCATTACAATATAATGCCGATGTTAGAATTTAAATTATTATTGTTATTAGACGATGCAAGAGTAAGCATAACGTATATAAAGATAAAAGTGGAAAAAAGCAATTAACTAAATGTTAATTGTTAGGTTCTTAAACATAGATAATTCTATTATTGAAAGAAATATTAATTATGGAATATTATAGATTATTTCCAATAGACTATAAAGTTGATTATATCTAATCTATAATTAACAAAGGCGATGTGCTACTTTGCTTCTTTACGAAAGCGTAAAGTACTTTGAACTTTAATAGAATAAGAGTCGTTCCATCTGTAGGAACCGGTAAACTATCAATATGAAATGAGAAGGGCACACGTTTTATTTTGTGACCAAAAAAAAAACATATTTTTGGTATTTTCAAATAACACGTCGCTTATGTTTCATACACATGTGTAATTTAAAACATTAACCACGGTTTTATATGACTATTGCTGTAGTAATAGAAATTTCAATAGTATAAAAAAATATTTCCTTTGAACAAAAATATTTACTTTGAAAGCGTAAAATACTTCGAGCATTAATCGAGTGTGAGTCGTTCCACCTGTATGAATCGGTAAACAATCGAAATCCAATGAGGACGGCACACGTTATATTTTGTGACCAAAAAATAACATATTGTTGGTATTTTCAAATAACACGTCGCGAATGTTTTATACACAAGTGTGGTTTAGATCAAAACGACGGTTTTATACGCCTTTTGCTGCAGTAATACAAAATTGATTAGAATAAAAAAATGTTTCATTAGAACAACTATAATATTTTCGGTATTGAATATCGTATTGATTATAGTTTAAATTATTTTTATTAAAATCGTTATTTGAATTCAATTCTTCCAAGTATAATGTTGAAAATCAGTTGGTATTTGTGTATAAATGAATAGAAATCATTGTTGAATTAAATAAATATAGTATTTGGTGATTTATGTAATGTATGGTTTTTAAATATTTCTATGATAATTTACATGATAAATAACCAATATGTTTATCATAAAAATAGTAAATGGTTTTATTATCAAACGTACATTGGATATGAGTTGGACTACCTCAAACACTTATAAAAATATATCGTTATGCATTATTCATATTCGTATGTGATAAATGTTTGTCGCATAATATATTATAGGATAAAATTTTACAACTTTTATAAAATTTTATTTTTTTTTTGCAAGACAAATTAGATTTAGGGGATTTGTCGGCCGTCAGCCAACTCCTGGGCGAGTCCGCTTCTGTTGGTCCCTAAGAAAGACGGATCATTCCAACCGTGCGGTGACTATCGTCGGCTTAACCACGTCACCGTTCCTGACCGGTATCCGTTACCGTACCTCCACGACTTCTCGGCGAACCTAGGAAGGAAGGCTCTCTTTACCAAGCTCGACTTGTTCCGGGCATACCACCAGGTGCCTATCGCTGCTGATGATGTCCCCAAAACTGCCGTCACCACACCGTTCGGTCTGTTCGAGTTTCCGGTGATGTGTTTTGGTCTCCGCAATGCCGCGCAAACATTTCAAAGATTGATCAACTCCGTACTTATCGACCTCGATTTCGTCTTCGCATACGTTGATGACGTTCTTATCGCGTCGGCGAGCTAGGAGCAGCATGGCGAGCATGTTCGTGCCGTCCTCGGGCGGTTCGAAAAGTTCGGCATCACCATTAATCCGGCCAAGTGCGTGTTCGCCGCCCGTTCGCTCACGTTTCATGGACACGTCATCGACGCGCAGGGTCTACGCTCGAATCTGAAGAGCGTCAACGCCATCCGTCAGTGGCCGCAGCCAAACACCAAAAAGGAGCTACAGCGCTTTCTCGGGTCATTGAACTTCTACCATCGGTTCATCCCAAATGCGGCTAAATGGCAGGCACCGCTGTATGGTATCGCTGCGCAGGTACCGAAACGTGATGGTCCACTTTCGTGGACGGACACGGCGCGCGAAGCGTTTCATACTTGTCGGGAAGCTCTCGCCGCCACAGCGCGTCTCGCTCATCCGCTTCAGGAAGCTCCATTGCACCTCAGTTCCGATGCTTCGAACACCGCCGTGGGGGCAGTCCTCGAGCAGTTCACTGGGAGCGATTGGCAACCGCTCAGGTTTTTCTCGCGCAAACTCACCGGCGCACAATCGAGATACAGCACGTACGACCGGGAACTTCTCGCGGCTTACCTCGTGACTCGACATTTCGTTCACGCGATCGAGGGTCGGCCCACAACTCTCAGGACTGATCACCGGCCGTTGCTGTTCATGTTCTCGTAAAAAACAGAGAAGCTCGTCGACCGCCAGGCGCGACACATCGCTTTTCTGTCCCAGTTTGTCCACGTCGTCGAGCATGTCAGCGGCGAGAAGAACGTCGTACCCGACGCCCTCTCACGCCTCGAGTTGGCAGCTCTTGAGGACGGCCTACCAGACCTTGGTCAGTGGGCGGTCGATCAAGCAAACGACGCGGTACTTCGAGACATCATCTCTAGCGTCTCAAAGACTTCGATGGTACTCAAAGCACGACAAACGGAGAACGGTCCCGTCTACTTTAACGCGGCGTACGGACGAATGAGGCTTCTTGTCCCGCAGCGCCATCGACATTCAGTGTTCAAGACGCTCCACGGACAGGCTCACGGCGGCCGCGCTGCCAGTGGCCGAATTATCAAGACACGCTTCGTCTGGCCTGTGATGGATCGCGAAATCCGCCGGTGGGTGCGAGTCTGCGAGCAGTGTCAGAGGGCCAAAGTGCATAGGCACACTTCATCGCCCCTTGCGTCGTTCGCGGCCCTGGACCGCCGCTTTGAGCATATCCACCTCGACATAGTTGGTCCACTGCCGACTCCAACAATGCCAGGTACCTACTCACCTGCGTTGATCATTATACACGTTGGTCGGAAGCGTGGCTCGTCGACAATATTTATGCCCACACAGTTGCCTTTACTCTCGTGTCACAATGGATCGCTCGTTTCGGAGTTCCAGACATAATCACAACCGATCAGGGGCGGTAGTTTGAGTCCGACTTGCTGAGGGCACTGAACACCACGTTCAGCATTCAGCATGTCCGCACATCCCCGTATCACCCGCAGGCGAACAACATAGTCGAACGTTTGCACTGGACGCTCAAGATAGCACTCACCGCGTACGAGTCACCGCATTGGACACAACATCTGCCGATTGTACTTCTGGCGCTTCGGAACACCGTAAAATAAGACGTCGGTGCCTCTCCGGTGGAGCTAGTTTACGGTACATCTCTCCTACTACCTGGCGAATTGTTTCATTCGGCACCGCAGGAACCGACATCGCACGACCTCGTCACCACGCTGAGAAGTTCGACGGCGCGGCTTTGACCCCAACAGGGAGCGAATCATAATTCGGCAAAACATGTTTTCGTGCCCACTCAGTTAGACTCCGTCAGTCACGTTTTCGTTCGAGTCGACGCCAATCACGCACCACTCCAGCCCCGTTACGAGGGACCGTACGCCGTTCTCGAGCGCCGTCCCAAGGACTTTAAGCTTCAACTCGGCAACCAGACGTCCTGGATCTCAGTCGACCGACTCAAGCCAGCCTTTATCCTGCGTGACGACCCACTCGCCGATCACTCCTACGCCATTCGACTGGTCAACCACCTCACGACTTAAAAAAAAGAAAAAAAATTTTTCTTCTTCTTTTTTTGCCGTCGGGGGGGGGGGGAGTAATGTGGTGGGCCACCTCCACATCATTTCCCTCCGAGGGTGATGGTCGATGTCGGACGGGTGGCAACACTGCCGGCGTCGCCAGCCGGTCGCGGTGGTCGGCGGGTCGCCCCGCGTTTTTGATGCTTTTTTTTCTCGCGGCGACCGTGCTCCTGAACGGATCTGTTCCCGCGAGTAGGGATGGCAATTTTTTCGCGAACATCGATATATCGATGTATCGATGTGTCTCTTTTATATCATTTATGTTAAAAATATCGAAAGTTTAAATAAAAATCGATGTCAAAAACTCGATGTATTTGAAAAAACATCGATGTATTTGATAAAACATCTTTAATTAATAAAAAGTGTATTTGAAATTTAATAAAGGAAATAATTGCTCCTTGCAATAGGTATATTATGGAGACATTCAGTGCCTATCAAACCCCAAATTGACCCCAAAAACCCCAAAGAGAAATACGGAGACTATACAGCAGCCAACAGACAACAGTCAACAGTTATATACAATTTGTACCTTGTACAATACGACATTATTTTCAAGTTATCTGTATTTCGTGGTAATATTGTGCAATATGCTCGAGGGAAGGCGAAATTTCCGTTGAATTCTATATTTGGATATATAATACCAAACTATAAAATCATTTCCATAATGATAAGACTAGGTATATGAGCGAGATACCTTGTGATTTACAACCACGATTAATAGTAAATTATAAAAACATCCATAATAGTGTTTACGACTGAAAAATTTTAAAATTCGTCACAAAAAAAAAAAATATTTATAACGACATCGAAGACACCTAAACATCGAACTTAAAACATCAGTGAAATTTTAACATCGATGCAAAACATCGCTGCTATACCATCGATGTTAAACAACGATGTTATTAGCTTTAAACATCGATTTTTCAAAAGTATCGATGTTTTTTTGCCATCCCTAATCGCGAGCACCGCGCCGTTTCGCGGCATTTTCTTTCGTACGGCCTCGCGCTCTCCTGCGACCACGTGTCCCACCTCGCCATGTGACTTTCATGTGTATTAAATTTCTTGTAATAAACTAATTTGTTAAAGTCATCGTGTTTCGAATTCTCTTTGTGTCCGCTTCATGATAGGAGGTACCGAGAACCTCGCTACCGCCTACAAAAGTAATGATAAACAATAAGGGCACACGATAAGAGATAAGGTATTAGATATACTACGTGTTTGATAAAAATAAATTACGGCGGCTATGTTATAGTATAGATCTGGATTGGGCGGCCATGTTATAGTATAGTACATCAATATTATATGGTTCTTCGTGGCCCAGTACGGTGCTGCTCGCGGCTCACAAGTGGGCCACGGAACCCCTGATTTAAATAATGCTCAAAACTAAGGATTATTTTATATATGTATTATTGATATTTAAGGCCACCTTTATATGTTTATGCTGTCGTAAAAACAAATAAAAATGTGTGTAAATTGTGTAAATGTGTGTAAAATAATATAAATCAAACAAAGAATATAAATTAATAACATATGTTTCATGTTCAAATATAAAAATGTACAGTTTATTTTGCTATTGAATAGAATTATTTTTCGTTTTAATGTTATTAAAATCCATCGTTTCATTTCATTTCGTTTTTAGTGTTCAACAAAGTACCCACGTAGCAACTACACATTTATATTTATTACTTTACCGTTGAAATTACGATAATGACATCATTTAAATGTAGAACCATCGTTATGTTATTGGCTATTTATTTGATTTTAAACTTTATTGTTTCAAGTAAGAATAATAATTATTTTATATCACGTATTCGATATAATTAGTCTATCACAAATTTTTTTATGCAGATGTATCTGTAGTTTTTTTACATTAGAATCGGAATTTAGTGATGAAATATCATATAAATTATAGATTTAAAAAAATAAATATATACATATATATATTTTTTTTTTTGAAAATGTACATGCCTTTGAACATATTTTCTTTTCTTGGAATTCAAAGTAAAATGAACAGAAATTGTCTAATATTCGTCATCATAAATATTAAAATCTCAAATCAGTGTTTAAGTCACTCATTAAATATAATATTTAGGAAACTAAAATTTTTATTTAGATATAATACTTATAAATAAAAATATTATTTATTTTTTTTTGATATTTCTTGTATTTGTTTGTGTAATTTACTTGTAATAATAAAAGTATTTCGTAATTAATAATCGTTATTTGTGGTTTATATGACAAATATGTCTACTAGAATTAAACATAAGTAGTATTTTACTTTTGTGAAAATAATTGTGTATTTTGTATATTGATGTGTATTTGACATATAATTATGCAGTATTGTAGGTATTATAAGGAATCAAAGATTTGCCTGACGTTACGTAATTTTGAGTGCAAATTCTTTCAAAAGCATGTCCATCTACACTATTTATTGTCCTCGTTGTACAGTCAGTAAAATCATTCCGTTCAAGTATTTTATTCTTCACTAAAAACCTACCAAAAATCTTTAAATTTCTATTTTCGTGTTATCAGAAAACTTTTCGTTTGAAATTACTTACAATACGAAATCGCGATTTTTGTGTTCGTGACCAACCACGTTTATGATTGTTTTTTCTTTCATTAACCGATTTATACGTCTTTCTGCTTCTGATAAGATTGTAAATTAAAATACCTGGAACTTTTCTCTATTACATAATTAAATTTATTATCGATTTAACATTTACTAGTGATGTCGAACAGTAACATTAAAGTGTATAATTTTCCTAAAGTTTTGTTTTATAATTAAATACTTAAATTAAATTAAATTTTAAACACGTCGTTATGAAATATCCGTTTAAAATATTAAGTACATCAATTTTATTTTCATGTTGTAATATTAAACACCATATATATATATATATATAATATATAAAATTCTCGTGTCACAGTTTTCGTTGCTATACTCCTCCGAAACGGCTTGACCGATTTTGATGAAACTTTTTGTGCTTATCCGGTATCTATGAAAATCGGCCAACATCTATTTTTCATCCCCCTAAATGTTAGGGGTAGTCCACCCCTAAATTTTTTTTTTTATTTTTTAGACAAAATTTTTAATTTCTATTTTTTATGATACAACATACAAAAATACATACAATCCTCAATGTAAAATAACGCTCTACCAAATTGGTCGGTACATCAGCTCCAATGAAGCTGCTTGGCGTATCTTTGGTTTTCCAATTCATGAACGGGATCCAGCAGTTGTTCAGTTAGCCATCCATCTTGAAAACGGTCAGCGTGTATTTTTCACGAACGAGACAGCGATTGATCGTGCAATAAATCCACCTAAAACTACACTTACTGCATTTTTTGAATTGTGTAATCGTGCGGATGATTTTGGTGCCTTTGCACGAACATTACTCTATTCACAAGTACCACGCTATTTCACATGGACTCAAACAAAAACATGGATGCCCCGCAAGCAAGGCTCACCAGTTGCTGCATGTCTCAATTTATTTAAATCAAACGCCTTGGGGCGATTATTTACAGTCAATCCAAGACACACGGAGTGCTTTTATCTTCGACTGTTGTTGGTTAATGTAACTGGCCCATTATCATTTCAAGATATACGTAAAGTGAATGGGCAACAATATCCAACGTATAAAGATGCATGCCTTGCACTCGGCTTGCTGGAAGACGACAACCAGTGGGAATGCATGCTTGTTGAAGCTGCATTGAACTGTACAGCAATACAAATTCGTCTACTATTCGCTATAGTGTTGACTACATGTTTCCCAGCCCGAGCACAGATATTATGGGAAAATCACAAAGATTCAATGACTGATGATATATTGCATCAACATCGTATACGGTGCCACGATCTAATCATAACATTCAGCGACGAAATGTACAATGAAGCATTGATTGCTATTGAGGATCTTTGCATTGTCATTGCCAACTTACCACTTAGTAATTTCGGTATGAATTCGCCAAATCGAACTGCATCTGATTTAATGAATACTGAAATGAATCGTGAACTTCAGTACAGTACTGTAGAAATGGCAGCGATTGTTGCCCGCAATGTTCCACTAATAAATGAGGAACAAAGAACCATTTATGATCGCATTATGCTCGCAGTTTCAGCTGGACAAGGTGGGTTCTTCTTTTTGGATGCACCGGGTGGAACAGGCAAAACATTCGTTATTTTGCTAATTCTTGCTGAAATACGATCAAATAATGGCATCGCATTGGCCGTTGCATCATAGGGCATTGCAGCAACTTTATTGGATGGAGGTAGAACAGCTCATTCAGTATTTAAGCTGCCACTAAATATTCAGAATAACCCTGACGCAGTATGCAACATTAAGAAACAATCGTCCATGGCCACTGTGCTGAAACGGTGTAAAAATATTATTTGGGATGAATGTACTATGGCACAAAAACATTCACTTGAGGCGTTGAACAGGACATTGAAAGATATTAAAAACAGTGACAAACTATTTGGCGGAACTCTGTTGGTCCTTTCAGGTGATTTCAGACAAACACTTCCAGTCATTCCACGTTCAACATACGCTGATGAGATCAACGCTTGCTTAAAATCATCTCCATTGTGGCGTAATGTTGAAAATTACAGCTAAAAATAAATATGCGCGTTCAAATGTTTCAAGATCCATCCGCTGAAACATTTTCAAAACAACTCTTAGATATCGGTGATGGAAAAGTTGCTATAGATGGAACTGGATACGTAAAATTACCGACCGATTTCTGCACAATCGCTGATTCGCAACATACTCTCATTGAACAAATATTTCCCGATGTACACACACAGTACATAAATCATGAGTGGCTTGCAGAAAGAGCGATTTTAGCGGCAAAAAATGTAGACGTTGACAATTTAAATCTGAAGATACAAATGTTGTTGCCAGGGAACTTGGTATCATATAAATCTATTGATACAGTTTGCGACGACAGCGAAGCAGTAAATTTTCCCACAGAGTTTTTGAACTCACTGGATTTGCCAGGCATGCCACCGCATAATTTACAATTAAAGGTTGGATTTCCAATTATCTTGCTTCGTAATTTGAACCCGCCCCGGCTGTGCAACGGTACGCGATTAGTCATTCAAAAATTAATGAAAAACGTGATCGAAGCCAGGATTTTAAATGGCAAGTTCAGAGGTGAAAATATACTCATACCACGGATTCCTATTATACCTACAGATGTGCCAATTCAATTCAAACGTATTCAGTTTCCGATTAGATTGGCATTTGCAATGACTATCAACAAATCCCAAGGTCAAACGATGTCTGTTTGTGGATTAGATTTGAGAACACCATGTTTTTCACACGGACAATTATACGTGGCATGCTCTCGAGTGGGTAAACCATCCAGTTTGTTTGTGTTAGCTAAAGATGGACTAACAAAAAATATTGTTCACGCTATAGCATTAAGAGATTGATATTGTTTAATAGTGTTATTGTCGTAACTGTTTAATTAATGATATATAATTTTAAGGAATAAATTATAATATAACTTAAAAATAATGTTTGCCTTTTGTTATTTTTATATTCCCTCATTGTTCACAGCGCTCCATGCTTATTTCACGCATATACCACATTCTTACATACATACAATATACACATTCTAACATACATACATACTTACATTAAGTAAGCTATTTTTTGTCTACACTAGAAATTACTAGGAAATTATTTATATGGCAAAACAACGTTTGCCGGGTCAGCTAGTATATATATAAATTTATGGTTTTTATAGATTGTGGTAAGTTGTGTGCAAAATCACATAATAATAAATGTAAATTACAAAATTAAGTGACCACATTTAATATAACAGTTTTAAAACATTATCATTCAGTGACTTAAATTTGAGAAATACATCATTACTATTTATGAAAACGATTAATAATGTAGGTATTTTAATAATTAAATACATTTAATCAGTTTACTAATGAATTATAGTGTTCTAATGGTATTTAGTTTAAAATTATACAATTTTTTTTTAACCTATTAGTTTAAACATAAGTTCATTAATTTTTTATACATATTTAGATAATTTTAATACAATTTTTCTACTGTTTCATACATAACCGAGTTTTTTATCTTCTAGCCCCTTGTATTATTTAAAGCCATTTATATTTTTTTTTGTTTTATGATTGTTATAGATTGTTGTAAGTTTTACCTAAAATTTGATAATAATAATATTTTATAAAATACATAAGATCAATTGTGAAAAATACCACATCAAAGAAACAGAGATGATAAAACAAAAAAATTTACTACGACGTCCTTTTAACCGTAGTTTATTCTAATAACATTTGTTTCAACATTTGTACAATTAAATTAATATTAGTTATTTGTGAACCTATAAATTATATAATCCTCATACATAATAAGAACATATATAATTATATTTTTCTACGTGATTTAATATTTTAAACAAGTCGACAAAATGGAACCGTTTGAAATACCTTTACATAGGAAATTCCGCTTCTCGTTGCTCTCGTCAACTCTATTAATAGTTATTACAAATATCAGTTGTTCTCCAAAATTTAGAATATCGGATTTCGATTTCCTGTATACATCTTTAATCTCACCCGAACTATGTCTGCCGTTTTAGAAACGACCAGTACACATCAAATATTGATGTCATCACATTATTTTGCCCCGCATTGGCCGAATTATATAATTATATAATTTGAATTTTTCTGGAAACTCATATGGAAAATATATTATATATGTTAAAATTAATATTCTACACAGTTGTTTTAATTAAACTAGAACACTCCAATAAATATCATATATATTTTAGTTCATTCTAATGAAATTTGATTCAACATAGGAACAATTAAATTAAATTATATAATTAACAAAATTAAACGTTTTAAGGACAATTTATTTTGTATAATTCGACGACAACAAATATTATATACATTTCGCCGCAACTACGAGCAATGAAAAACCGTATAAAATATTTATTACACAATTAAATTTATTATCAATTTAACATTTACTATTAATATTGAACAGTGCCATGAAAGTATCTTAAATTAAAATTTTCACGATTATATTAGAATCCTTCTATATATTCTTAACAAGATTAATAATGTGGATATTTGCAATAATCCAATTTAAATAAAATAAATTTAATTAGTTAACTTAAAATGTATCGTATTTTAATAGTATTTACTTTAACAGTTCTAAAATATATTTGTAACTTAAAATGTGTGACCTTAATTTTTTTTACACGTAAATAGCAATTTAGCATAATTTTTCTAATCTTACTTATGTAAATATTTTGTCATAATCTGACCACTAATATTATTTAACAACATATATATTTTTTTATGCTATGGTTTGTATAGCATTGAATAAGTTTAACCCAAATTTTGAATTCAAATAAAATAATTTGATAATTAATCCTATAATAAAATGTATAAACATTTAGAATTTTACTTGTAGGATTTAAATCGTCATATTCCAAGAAATGAAGTTTAAAAATATAATATTTAGTAACTTAAATTTTCGAAGTATATACATTATTAAGTTATATTACTTTATCTGGAAATACATATGTCAAATATATATAAAATTATTATATTACAAATTTATTTCAATTAAACTGGAATAACATCAATAAAATCCATATATAATTATTACTTTATTCAAATAAAAATTATTTCAAAATGTGTACAATTAAATTAATATGTTATTTGTCACCCTATAGATTTATATAATCATCATACATATAAATAATATATTTGATATTTTTATTTTCCTTCACCATTCAATATTGTAAAAACATAGTCATAATATAAATCATTAATATTTTAAGTACAATTATTTCATTATCATGATGAATGTATTATATAGCACCGGGTAAGTTAAGTCTAAAATTTAAATTCATATTTTACTACATTTTACATTTTACTCTTGACTCAGTATAGCTCTTTTCTCCTTCTTCCTAGCAGCATACTTTGCGAAGCTTTGCTTTCTTCTTGCCAGGGCTGCCTCAGTAGGTGGTTTCGGCACGAAGTTTCCGATAGCCTCTGTCGCTGATTTTACCACCATCGTGACGACGACCGTCGAGACTCCGACAAGTGCGTCTGCAACTGCCGTTGACGGGACATTTAGACGCCCTCCCAGCATTATCCGTTTTGACTATGGTTGGGCTAGACCTCACGCGCCGAATTGACTGCGTAAAGCCGTACATTGCTCCGGCTGTTTTGCCCCTTCCTATGTTGCAGAGCGGAGGATGGCTTGCTGCCTCACGCGTTGCACCTGCGGGTTTGCTGGCCCTGGAGTCTGCAATGCCCGTTTGAGGTCTGCTGTCCTCCCCTCCCAACCCTAAAGAAAGGCAGCCGCCAGCACGGGATCTGCTCGCAACTGCTGCTCTGGCTTGTGCGCAAAGGCTGCAGCTGTTAGTGGCGCTGGGACCGCTCTAGTCACGGTTCTCGCCTGCACCAATAGTGCAGAGACCTCCGCCTTTGCTCGTTCCGCGTTTATCTAGTGAAACAACTCTAAAATTTATTGGTAACCTATTATATGTGACCTTAAATTCGTTCATTTAAACATACGGATATTTTTACTTTAATATTTATACAATTCTTTAATGATAGTTGGTAATAGTTGGCAAAATAGTTGGTATAAATTGTCGTAGAAATGGGTTCACTGTACGATGACGAAACATTAACGCGAGTAAATACCCAATCAATATACGTTTTATTTCCGCGGCGTTCACAAATACGTGTAAAAAAAAAATCAAATGATGATGTTAATAATAGTATGTAAATAACAAATAATAGTGATGACGATTTGTACGGTAGTCGGTCGAAAAGGAAACGTGTTGATCGTCGACTCAATTCAATCTTGTATGACGGTCGGGCAGAGAATGTGACGCAGTTTTCCTGGACTACGACTTGGCTGTTATACCACTTAGGATGGGGTTAGACATTAAAACAGACGCAGAACAAGATAACGCTAATATAATAATACGCGCGTTATCATGGGATTGCGTTATGATTCCCTGCAAAACGACTAACAGTGGTGGTGTATTTGTAGTGCATGGTACTCTCAGCCCGGACTTCATGGCAGGCTAGCATACCCTTTGAAGCATGTCTCCGGGTAGGCTTGCCGTAACTTTCCACCACTCCTATTTATATCAGTCCTATGACACACAAGGAACCTGAACTAAGGTTGCTTTATAAACCTAAAATTGTATTAACGACTTCTCGAGGTCCTCGAGAAAGCCTTGTTTGACTTAAGAAGAGCTTGGTACGCTGGAGTCGAAGAAGTCTGGTCACCATTTATGTTAGGATCCTCCTGATCGCTGGAATACATAGCACGGCGTCGTTGGGCAAGTTATACTGCCTCGACACATGTGTACATTGTTCCAGAGTGGTAAACTCTACTAATGCCTCTGGACACTCAATAGTCTCGTGGTTTTACCGGTCTACATCTATCGCTTCCACGGGTCATTTCTCGATAGCGGACGGTTGGCCGGAACAGGTCGGCTTCTGCATTCGGGACTGCTAACTCAGTATGGCTCTCAACTCTTTCCTCTTCGCAAACTACATGGTTAACCTTTGCTTTCTTCTTGCTAGGGTTCCTCGGTGGGCAGTATCGGCACTACCTTTCCGGTAGCGTCTGTCGCTGATTTTACCACCGGCGAGGCTGCGACCGTTGTGTCTGCGGATGCCGGTGACGGACTAATAGTCGCTCTCCCAGCATCATCCGTTTGACCTTGGTAGGGCTAGGCCCCACGCTCCAAATAGGATACGTAGGGCCTACCTTTACTGCTGCTCTGGTAAGTTTGCCGACAACGGAGTCAGCAACACCCGTTGGAGGTTTGCTGTCCGCACCTCCCAACTATGAAAAAAGGCCGCCGCCAATACGGGGCCTGCTCGCTACTGCTGCTTCGGCATGCGCGTTATGGCTGCAGCTGTTTGTGGCCCTGGGGCCGCTATAGTCACGGTCCTCGCCCACACCATTAGTGCAGAGACTTTCTCCTCGGCCCGTTTCGCGTTTATCTAGTAAAAGAGCTCTAAAATTTATTGGTAACTTATTATTTGTAACCCTAAATTTATTAATTTCTTATACATTTAAATACAATTTTAAAATAATTTTTCTGTATCTTTGAAAACATTTTTTATTAAAAGAAAATTTGTGATGTTAATCACCATTTATATATAATTTTGTTATGGTTGGTAAAGGAGACCGTAAGTTAAATTTTTGTGAATTTAAACACTGTTTTCCAAAAGTGATAATTAAAAATATATGTAATATGTGACTTTAATTTGCCATATATATAAAACGATATAAATATTATATTACTACACATGGATATTCCTATAATAAAATAATTTTGTTACACATTAATTTTAATTAAACAGCAAAAATAACAATGAATATTATATATATTTTTTAATTTATTTTAATGAAATTAAGTGGAAAATTTTTACAATTAACTCAAAATTGGTTATTTGTGATCCTATAAATTCATTTAATTTAATATGATATTTATCATGGTGATGTACCGCAGAATAATCTCTATGTTTAAATACTAAATTACCACTTTATTATCTCAAAATAGTCTATGCTTAAAATATCCTAATGATATTTGCCTCCGAAATTTTAACATAAAATGAATTATAATAATCTATTATAATAATTTAATTTATTTGCATCATAAACAATATGTTAGCTAGCCATTTTACTACACTTTAATTTTACATGAACAGGAACAAAACTAATGAATATCATTTATATTTTTCAGAGCATTCTAATGATATTTGCTACAAAATATATTTAACTTATTCAATGTTTGATATTTGTATTCGTATACATTCACTCAACCCTAATACGGTTTAGGAAAATTTCATATTTATTTTTCACCAAATATTGTAAATCTTTCGTTTTAAACTGATCATTTGATTTTTTGAATATATTAATTTTATTTCCTTATTGAATTAATTTTATAAAATCGTGTTTTTTTAATTCAAATAAATAAATGAATATGACGATATCTATATAATAATTTAAAAATATAATTTTGTTAATAAAATTCAAATTCTGAAAAGTATTAATCATTAGACTTTATTATTAAATGCTTTAGATACGCTTATTTACTGAATCATTAGGTTGTGATTCTTATGTTCTTCTTGCAGTATTCAATCTAATGAATGGTTTGTTGCAACTTCTATGTTTCTCTATCATTGGCCTTTCTCTTCAACTCTTGATATGAGTTACATCCTTGATCCACTATTATCTGACTTATGTATTGCAATCTTGTTCTTCCTCTATGATTTTTGCGATCGATTACTTCTTCTAAGATTAGTAATAGCAGCCCATCGTGTCTTAAAATATGACCTATTAATTCATTCCGTCTTTTCTGTATACCTTTCTGCATTGATTTCTTCTCAGATACCCTTTCTAAAACTACTTCATTAATGATTCTATCAGTTCAACTTATCTATATCATCCTCTTGTAGCACCACACTTCGAATGCCTCTATTCTTCAAATTTCTTCTCTTGTAATAGTCCATGTATTGCATCCATATAACATTGTGCTCCAGATGTACGTTTTAACTAGATTCTTTCTGATATTACGGTCAATGTTTTTTGAGATAAAAAGATTTATTTTCTTATTAAATGCCACTTTAGCTTGGCATATTCTCTTTATAATTTCCTTATTGCATCCCCCATCTGAGCTTATAGTGCTACCCAAATATATGAAGTCTTCTACCTGCTCTATAGTTTCACCATCCTTTAATTTTATTCTTGTTCTTATGTTGTTGTATCTACTACATACCAGTATTTTCGTTTTCCTTGTGTTAATTTCCATATGTAAATATTTTTACATCACTTGTTCCAATGTTTCTAAATACTTTTTTAGATCTTTTTCGTTCTCCGCTATTATTGCAATGTCGTCTGCGAATCTCAACATGTCTATTCTGTGACCACTTACCTTTATTCCTAGCTGTATCCTTTCTCTTATAATATCTATGGCCTCATGAATGTAGGCATTAAATATTAAAGGTGATAATGTACATCCCTGTCTAACACCTTTCTTTATTTTGGATTCTTTTTGAATATCCCCCATTTTTATGATTGCTATTTCATTTTTGTACAGTTGGTAGAGCAGTTTTCTTTCCGTGGTTGCAACTCCGGCTCTTTTCATCATTTTAAACATTATTTCCCAGTTAACATTGTTGAATGCCTTTTCAATATCAACAAAGGCAATAAACGTTGACTTATCCTTCCGTATTCTTTTCTCCACTATTAATCTTAAAGCCAATATACCCATATTTTTTCTAAATCCAAATTGGTCTTCTGATAATGTATCTTCTATCTTCCTTTCCATTCTCTTATACATAATTTTTGTTAAAATATTTGAGGCGTGCGATAGCAAGCTAATAGTTCGATATTGTTCACACTTTATAGCTGATATCTTCTTTTGTATGGGAATAATTATACTCTTTACAAAGTCGGTAGGTATATCCGCCGTTCCGTAAATATCTTTAATGAGTTTAAATAATTCATTCAGCATATTTTCTCCTGCTTCCTTCCAAAGTTCGGCTAGGATCTCATCTATTCCCGCTGCTTTCTTTGGTTTTAAATCTCTTAATGCTTTGTTTTTGATTTTTTTATAGATAAATTTATATAATTTTATAGATAATATGATATATAAATATATATTCATTTATTTTTACTTTTTAATGTTGAAAATACAAAATACATACGGTACATTTCTTTTTTTGATATTTTTTTTTTAGAACAAAGTAAGTTAAATCAAAAATTTGAATTTAAATTTACAAAACTTATACAATTATTCATGTCTGTCCAGTAATGCAATGTATATTAATCTAATTTAATTAAAATCATTTTTTTTTAATTTTACAAGTATATACACAATCTATACAAATTAATGCACAATAAGCATATAAGATAAAAGTCAATACATAACATGAATTACTTGAATAAGGAGCCACCCATTAGTGATACTGAGCTTGACATATATTTACATTGATGAGAGGTATTTTTAATTTAAATGATCACGTCACCATTTCCTTTTGAGTCTGCGTTGTGGATTTTCAGGAAGTGTGAAGGTATGTAACTTTTTAATTAGTGGGTTGGGGTGATTTTCTAGTTTAGCAAAATACCGCTTGTAGAATAATTTCGCTTCAGTTATATTCGGATGGATATCTAAATCTTGGTAGCGGGTTAAATTAGAGACATAGAAAGGAGCGTTAGTGATATTTTTTGGAGTAACTTGAATCTTGTTCAAGTGTGATTTTAGAGTTGTAACCCATATTTTTATATATATTTTAAGAGAGTTTTATAAATTAGGAGTTTAGTTTTTAAGCTAGTGAATTTATTTTTGGAAAATAAGGGTTTTAGGTGCTCTGGATCGAGCGTTAAAGGTCAATCTTTTTGCTTTTATATGCTTGTTCCAGGTTAATCTTTGAGAGTTAAACCTAAATATTTAACAGCATTGAAATGTGGAATAGGTATGTTATTGATTGAAACATTTGGACAATGATCGTGTCTAAGGGTAAAAGTTATATGGGCTGGTTTATTGTGATTAACTTTTACGTGCCATTTCTCATACCATTCAGATTTTAGATTTAAATGAGACTGTGAGTTAGCAGAGGATATAATTGGATCGCTATGAAATGAAAAATTATTTTATTATCTGCATAGTCGGCAATTGTGGTGTTTGGAGTTGTGGGCTGATCAGAAGCATATATGTTAAATAGTATAGGTGAGAGGATAGCTCCTTGCGGTACACCGGCGGTAATTAGAGCTATATCTGACGTTGATGAGCGACAGCGTATTCGAAAGTGTTGATCAGTAAAGTAAGACTTAATTAAAAGGAAGAGTGGTGATGGTAAAAATTTTTGAAGTTTAAACAGTAGGCTCTCGTGCCATACACGGTCGAAGGCCTGAGATATATCTAAGAAAACGGCTGTGCAGTAACATTTTTTTTTGAGGGATGTGCTAATGGCATCAACTACTCTATGAGCTTGTTGTATTGTACTATGTTTAGCTCAGAAGCCGAATTGTGAAGATTGAATTATATTGGTTGCGAATATATGTGGAGATAAACGTTTAAATATAAGTCTCACAGATTTTCGAAAGGTAGGGTAAAAGATTAATTGGTCTATACGAGGTTGGGATATCTGGTGATTTTTCTGGCTTGGCAAACATAACTATTTGTTTAAAATTTCCAGCTTAGTGGAAAATATAAAAGTCTCAAGATTTCGTTATATATGTAGGTTAGCAGCACTATAGCCTTTTTTGGCAGCTATCTAGCGACTTCAGCGGTTAACAAATCGAAGCCTGGAGATTTTTTGCGAGAGTAGTTAATTATCATGTTATTAACTTGATTTGGTGTAAAGTATTTTATAAGGCAAGCATATGGTAGTGCAGAGTTTAGATATATTTTAACATTTTCTATATGTTGTGGGTTAGGATGTCATTATGTGGTTGAAATGTTTCAAAAAGATGAGATTGGAATATCATGGCTTTTTCGTCATCTGTGATAGCTAAGGTATTATCAGCATTTTTTAGTGGGCACGCAGGAATTTTATATTTTAGCATACGCTTGGTTTCTTTCCAAAAGTACAATCTGTAGTAGACAGTGATTGTAATTTTTGTTAGAAAGCATTTGTTTCATATTTCGTTAGAACCTTTTTCAATGAATTGGCTAGTTTATTATATGCTGATTTATGAGATGGGAGCCGGGCAGCTGACTCTATGAGTGTAGTTAAATTATTTATCGCTTCGGGTACAAGGAAGAAACCTCTACGCGGTGTACCTAAGGCAACAGTGAAACAATACCTATTAGAGTACTATTTCATTGGCAAATTCTTCTGAATATAGGCAGCGAAACTGAATGGAATAAACAGATTAACAAAAAAGAACCCACAACAGCCCTTTTCAAGTCCAGCTCTAATAAAGATAAAAAAATGTTGGTATTAATCTCATAATAAACTATATTAAAAGGTAAAATTTAAATTATAATAAGTATTAATAACTATACATAGTGACTCAATTCAAACATTTTGGCGCTTGCCAGAAATACCGTTACCGCAGTTTGAAGGCGATTTTCGTAATTGGCCCACCTTCCGTGATCGGTTTGTGGCATTAGTTGATTGTCGAACCAATTTATCTGACATTGATAAAATGTATTACCTTTTAGGGTGTTTGAATGGTCCCGCGGCAGATGCCGTGCGGGGTATACCAATCTCTGGGAAAAATTATAAATTAATTTGGTGTACGTTGTCAACCCGTTTCAATCGACCGCGCTTAGTCGCCACGTCGCTAGTAGACACTTTGTTGCATGCGCCGTCTTTCTCACAGGAATCGCTCCAAGACCTTGATGAATTTCTTTGTTTATTTAGTGAAAGTATGGCGTTATTGGACACGCTTGTTATACCCAATATGGGTTAATTAATTTTCTTTTCTTCGGTGTTTGCCAGTAGCCACCAGTAAATAATTTGAATCAGCCACTACATCTGATTATCCGTTAATTAATGAATTGTTAGAGTTTATTCGATCGCGAGTGGCCAGTTTAGAACGTGTAGGTGACCCACATAAACATAACGCGCTTACCGTGTCGGTAAAAAATGGTTATGCATCCAGACAGCCTCACAAAGGGAGAAAACGGTTATGGAAACCGGGGAGTTCTCGACCAACGTCGTTAGTGACGTCTGTCGCCGACAAATCTTGCCCGTGTTGTTCTGGTCCACATGGGTTAGTGGCATGCGATCGTTTGAAGTCGAATCTGGACGGTGGACGAACGTGTACACTGGACGCGCGAGAAGTGACTGTGTTTTATTTGTTTCAGTGCCGAACATGAAACTCCTAAATGTGAAGCTAAGATTAGCTGTCGCAAAAACGTGAGCAATCTGTACGCCTACCCTCAGGGCGCTTGTCTGTATTACTGTCGTTCCGCGCATCGGTGTTCGCCGAATCGTTTGTCGGGTCCCACCATGTAGCAGTTAAAAATTTCGACTCTTTTGAGCGGAAGTTAGCTTCCAATTCCAAGCTTAAAACTTTGTATATAAACTTAACGATTGAATACATCTTGTTGGGACATAGTCGATCGCGAAGTCACCCGGAGCATATTTCATTCCGCACCATGCTGTGTATCGCACAGAGATAGATAATAGTAAAAGTCGCGTCGTGTTTGACGCCTCCGCACGGAGTTGCCGTAGCCCATCCTTAAATGGTTGTTTGTATTCGGGTCCAAAACTCCAACAGAATATTGTTGACATTCTCATTCGTTTCCATGTGCATAAACACGTGTTTACATCCGACATCTGTAAAATGTATCGCCAGGTATTGGTCTTACCACAATACCGTAAGTATCAACACGTTTTATGGCGGGCCTCCCCACATGATGAATTGGGCGAATACGAGTTACATATCGTTACATACAGTCTCAATTGCGCGCCATTTCTCGTATTACGCGTATTACAGGAAATCGTATCGGACGATTGCGATAATTCAGATTCGGTGTGCAACGCGTTAACACACCACACTTACGTAGACGATATCTGCGACCGGGCGAATTCGGTTGAGAAAGTTTTAAGACTTCAGTCAAATTAAATTTCGGTGTTAGGGAAATTTGGTTTAGAACTTAAGAAGTTAGCTTCAAATACGTCGTCTGTTCTGGACGCTGTACCTATCGCTAGTCGTGTAGGTGGACCTCTGCCGTTCGATACAATTGACGAAAATGGTCTAAGGTCGTAGGCTTCTAATGGCATCCTGTGGGTGATTTTTTTAGCTGTGCACAGCGCCTAGAACCTCCGTTTGTTTACGCTAAGCGCGGTATATTGTCATTAGTCGCGCGGATATTTTATCCGTTATGGGTGTTCTGATTTATCACCATTGTAACAAAAACCATCATGCAACGAACCTGGCAATTTAGTTTGTCATGGGGCGATCCCATTTCCGATGCTATTCGCGTCGAGTGGGCCTTATTCGTAAGCGATTTGCCATCGTTGCTCAAAATTCGTGAGCCGCGGTATAATTAACGCGTTCCACGGAGCCTTTTGCTATTTATTGGGGTTTTGCGATGCTTCGCGACGCAGGTACGCCGCAGTGGTGTATGTGGGGATGGTCGATCCTTCAGTCGACAAATCTGTGTTTCTGATTGGAACTGAAGCTAAATTAGCTCCACCTTAAGTCGTTAACGATTCCGCGATTGGAACTAAATGCCACCCTTTTATTGGCCCGTTGGCTCAAATACATTCGTGAAATTTTAGAACTTTAATTAAATATTATCGGTAATCGTGCGTGGTCCGATTCAATGGTCGTGTTGCCATGGTTAACTTTTCCCCATGACTACTTTAAACCGTATGTCTCAAATCGGATACATCAAGTTTGTACTTCATTACCCAATATCATTGGCAGAATATTGAATCGTGTGATTACCCTGCTGATTCGGCATTCCGTGGTGTCAATGCCCTCGGATTTGCTCGACTCAACGGCTATTGTCGTGATCCTACGGTGGAGTATGGGAATCCGTCTGATTAGGAAAAACCTCTTCTGCCATTTTTTTTGGGTGACCTACCTGAAATTTGGCCCTTGTCTTGTATCACTTGCGTGGATAAAGCTCCGGTGGAGTGGTTTAATCGGTTATCTTCATGTAATCGTATGATTAGCCTTGTGGCCTGGATTCGTAGGTTTATTGAGTGTTGTCGTAAAGGACGTCCGACGTCGTGCCCGCCATTTTTCATACGCAAGTCCGAGGTTGTTTATTTAATATAAAAAAAAAAATATCTTATTCAATGTTTGATATTTGTAGCCGTATACATTCAATCAACCCTAATACATTTTAGGAAAATTTCATATTTTTATTCACAAAATATTTTAAACATATCATAATAAACTGATAATTTGATATTTTAAATTTATTTATTTTATGTTCTTATTAAATTGATTGTATAGGCACGTGTTAATTTAATTCAAATAAAGAAAAAATACGGCATTACTTTCATAATAAAATATATATAATTTTGCTTATTAAATTCAAATTGTCAATGGTATCGATTAAAAGTGTGCTTTATATATGTTTAATTTATTGAGTCATTAAGTTCTGAATATTTATAAATAATGAAAATTATTAATGTATATAAATATATATACTTATTTATTTATCTTTATTTTAATATTGAAAACAAAATACACGTATGTACTTCTCGTTTTTGATATGCTTTTATAGGACCGCGTAAGTATAATCAATAAACTGTATTCAAATTAACAAAAATTATATCATTACTTATGACTGTGCAATAATGCAATGTAAAATAATCTAAATTAGATAAAATAAATTAAATCAGTTTTGTTAACATTTATCGGAATCTACATGTATTGAGTTTAAAAATTATACAATTTATTTGTAACCTATTATTTGTGACATTAAATTCATTCATTTACGAGTCTGCATTATAGTAATGTTAATATATTTCTTCTAACGAAAATTTGGTTAACATTTGTACAGTTATATTAATATTCATTATTTCTTATCCAATGAATTCATTTAATTCTCATATATATATTATGTACTTTTATTTTTCATCTCATCAATTAATGCTTTAAACGCGTCATTATAATATAACCGTTTGGAGTTTTAAGTACATTCATTTTATTTTCATGTTGTATGGATTATATAGACCCTCGTAGGATTAACATACAATTTCAATTCATACGCTACGTATTATTGAACTTAACTGGAAATGAATACTAAAAAATATTATTTCTTAAAACACGATGTTTCTAAATGATTGCTTATCGTGCAATTGTAAAAAAAAATATGACTAATAAATAAGAGAAAAACCAATTAGGAAGTCGAGAGATAATAATAATCAAAATGGACTATATATTAAATATAACAAATTAACATGATTTAAATAAATTTTATATGCAAAAAATACTATTTATTATGGGCGCCTACCTAGCTTATAAAGTCATACAATAAATTTAATAATAATACTAATTTGTTTATAAAAATTATTTCATTTCAATGTGTATGGATTACATAGAACATGGTAAGTTTTATCTATAATTTCAATTCATATACTACGTTTTATAGAATTTACCTGGTAGTGAATACCAATATATATTATTTCTTAATTACTCAACGTTTCTAGATGATTGCTTATCGTGTATTTTGAACAAAACGAATAAGACCAACAATAAATCAAAAATGCAATTAGGAACTCGACTGATAACAATAATCGAAATGGACTACTATGATTTAAATAATTTGTTATGCACAAAATATTATGTATTATAGGCGCCCACCTAAATCATCAAGTCATAAAATAGATTAAGTAATAATAATATTAATTTTACTATGAATTAATTTCATTTTCATGTTTACATAGTACCTCGTAAGTTAAATTAAAAAATTTCCATTCACATACTACGTTTAATTGAATTTAGGTGAATTGAAAATTAAAATATAATATTTTCTAAATAAATTGTGTCACAGAATCTTATTATTTTTAATGTTAAAAATCGTAATATTTTTTTATTAGTCGTGGTAATATTAGCATGTAATTATTAAACACATATTAATTGAGTTTGCTTTGAATTTATTAAGTACTAATGGTATTTTAGTATAAAAGTTACACAAATTATTTGTAACCTATTATTTGTGACCCTAAATTCATTCATTTCTTATACACATACAGATATTTTTAGCTAAATAATTCTATAATGCCTTATGTTAACACTTTGTGATAATCTGGCCATTTGTACTGTTTTACGTTAATACATTTTTTGTGGTATTCTTCATACAGCCTCAGGTAAGTTTAATTTAAAATTTTTAATTCAAATTTTAACGCCGTTGATATCAATAGTCTTGGTGGATCTGTCATAGTCAATCCGCGAGTAGGTTCTCATCTGCCGGAGAATCGGAATTTGTGTTGCGTGACCATAATTCTGATGATTCAAATGCTTACAAATTTCGTGCACAGTGTTTGAATGCAAAATAGGTAATTGGAGTGCCCACCTTGTTAATTTTAAATTCTTGTCCTTTGCCCGATGTAACAAATTTGACGCTGCATTGCTTGTAAAGAGTTCAAAACGGTGAATTTTGAGATATGCGCGAAATTTGTCCGTTACCCATATTGTTGCCAAACACTTGCGTTCGACGGCGGCATATAATTTTTGCGTATCTTTGAAGTTTTTGCTTTTGAAAATAAACGATCACTCTAGAGGCGGTGTAGCGTGGAGCGATTTCTGGCGCAAATTTCTTATTAATTTCGGTGAAAAATTGTAGAGTAAAGTAATATATGATTTCATTAACACGAGGCCCAAAATATAATAGAAAATCGAGAGGCCTTTGCAGAGAGCCTGCTAGCTCCTGCCTAAGCCCGGCACTGGTTCACTCTGAAAATTGTATACAAAAAGCGATTAAAGGAAAACGGGTTTAATTAATATTAATTCGACGCGACGTAGAAAAGCGAGCAAAAATGCGACATGCGTGTATTCGTATTGATTGATTAATCGCAAATAAAAAAAAAAAAAAAAAATGGTTAAAACGCCGTTTTTTTCTTAACGCACTATTTGAGTTGCCGATTATCCTTGTGATTTTCGCTATTTACGATGCGACGTCTCGTTCCGTTTCATTAATCGGAGGAGCGTCATGTGAAGACACATAACATTTTTGGCTGCCAACCCGTAACCATAGTTCGAAAATCAGGGGACACGGGATTTTTTGAACAATTACGAAAAAAATAAAAACAATAAAAGGGAATAAAATAAAAATATCTATTTACGTTATACCGACTACACAAAATATTACATTATTCGATTAAAATATATACACACGGTGTTCGTGCTGAGACACGAAGGCTTCCGTCCAACGAATATCGCCATAGCGGATCCTCGCCCCGGTATATGAAGAATAGAAAACTACTCCATTATTTTTCTTCGTTTATACAATATGAATTATTATTAAATAAAAGTTAACAATAAGTAAAACAGAACGGCATATGACTGGTGTGTTCGCGGTTTTCTGAACTAATACATATTGTCGAACTCGGAGCCTCTTTTGCGGTATTGAATGCTCGGCAACCGGTCCGTTTGAGAGCGTGGCAGGCTTCCAACATTCGCGACGTCCCCGCCACCCTGCCGTTTTTCCTGTACTTAACGGCCGCCCGCGCTATATGTCGTGAAATATGCGCGTTGCTCGGCCGTCGTCTCTCGTCAGCACGTGAACGGCCGTGTGTGACATCTTTTTTTGTCGTTTGTTTACAGTATTTTTTGCCGCTAACACCGAGTTGTTTGGCGAGCGTTCTACGTGTTCACTTTTCTGTTAACGTACAGTGAGTACATTGTGTCGTGTCACTGCGCACCCGTGCGTCCCGTTTACGAGTTTTTGTAGTCCGGCCACGTAGTCGTTGGTGATCGTCGCAAATTCGCGTCCACCGTCGTGATTTGTCTTTGATTTTCATTCGGCCACGACGTTATGCATCATTGTGTATATATATGTATATATATATATATACACGCGAATCTCCGTATTTGCACGCAGCATCAGCTCGACCGTCGTGGGTTTAATTTATGATGACGTTGCGCGGAGGTCCATTCATTTTGATCTCCGTTGCAATCGAGGCAACCGTTTTTTGTTTGAATTTTCTTTTTGTTCGGTACGTTTACTGCCCTACAATTAAATTTTGTTTTGTTCTTTTTTGTGTGCTCCTATAATTATAACATCGACTATCTAACACTCCACAAGTCATGTGCTACGTTTTATTTAACTTAACTGGAAGTGAATACTAAAAAATATTATTTCTTAAAACACGATGTTTCTAAATGATTGCTTATCGTGCACTTGTAACAAAAAAATATGACTAATAAATAAGAGAAAAACCAATTAGGAAGTCCACAGATAATAATAATCAAAATGGACTATATATTAAATATGACAAATTAACATGATTTAAATAAATTTTATATGCAAAAAATAGTATTTATTATGGGCGCCTACCTAGCTTCTAAAGTCATACAATAAATTTAATAATAATACTAATTTGTTTATAATAATTATTTCATTTCAATGTGTATGGATTACATAGGATCTAGTAAGTTTAATCTAAAATTTCAATTCATATACTGCGTTTTATAGAATTTACCTGGAAGTGAATACTAATATATATTATTTCTTAATTAATCAACGTTTCTAAATGATTGTTTTTCGTGTATTTTGAACAAAACGAATAAGACCAATAGTAAACCAAAAACGCATTTAGGAACTCGACTGATAACAATAATCGAAATGGACTACTATGATTTAAATAATTTGTTATGCACAAAATATTATGTATTATAGGCGCCCACCTAAATCATCAAGTCATAAAATTGATTAAGTAATAATAATAATTTTATTATAAATTAATTTCATTTTCATGTGTATGGTTTACATAGGACCTCGTAAATTAAGTCTATAAATTTCAATTCACATACTATGTTTAATTGAACCTAGGTGAATATAAAACTAAAATATAATATTTTCTAAATAGTTTGCGTCACAGAAACTTATTATTTTTAATGTTAAAAATTGAAATATTTTTTTATTAGTCGTGGTAATATTAGCATGTAATTATTAAACACATATTAATTGAGTTTGCTTTGAATTTATTAAGTACTAATGGTATTTTAGTATAAAAGTTACACAAATTATTTGTAACCTATTATTTGTGACCCTAAATTCATTCATTTCTTATACACATACAGATATTTTTAGCTTAATAATTCTATAATGCCTTATGTTAACACTTTGTGATAATCTGGCCATTTGTACTGTTTTACGTTAATACATTTTTTGTGGTATTCTTCATACAGCCTCAGGTAAGTTTAATTTAAAATTTTTAATTCAAATTTTAACGCCGTTGATATCAATAGTCTTGGTGGATCTGTCATAGTCAATCCGCGAGTAGGTTCTCATCTGCCGGAGAATCGGAATTTGTGTTGCGTGACCATAATTCTGATGATTCGAATGCTTACAAATTTCGTGCACAGTGTTTGAATGCAAAATAGATAATTGGAGTGCCCACCTTGTTAATTTTAAATTCTTGTCCTTTGCCCGATGTAACAAATTTGACGCTGCATTGCTTGTAAAGAGTTCAAAACGGTGAATTTTGAGATATGCGCGAAATTTGTCCGTTACCCATATTGTTGCCAAACACTTGCGTTCGACGGCGGCATATTATTTTTGCGTATCTTTGAAGTTTTTGCTTTTGAAAATAAACGATCACTCTAGAGGCGGTGTAGCGTGGAGCGATTTCTGGCGCAAATTTCTTATTAATTTCGGCGAAAAATTGTAGAGTAAAGTAATATATGATTTCATTAACACGAGGCCCAAAATATAATAGAAAATCGAGAGGCCTTTGCAGAGAGCCTGCTAGCTCCTGCCTAAGCCCGGCACTGGTTCACTCTGAAAATTGTATACAAAAAGCGATTAAAGGAAAACGGGTTTAATTAATATTAATTCGACGCGACGTAGAAAAGCGAGCAAAAATGCGACATGCGTGTATTCGTATTGATTGATTAATCGCAAATAAAAAAAAAAAAAAAAAATGGTTAAAACGCCGTTTTTTTCTTAACGCACTATTTTAGTTGCCGATTATCCTTGTGATTTTCGCTATTTACGATGCGACGTCTCGTTCCGTTTCATTAATCGGAGGCGCGTCATGTGAAGACACATAACATTTTTGGCTGCCAACCCGTAACCATAGTTCGAAAATCAGGGGACACGGGATTTTTTGAACAATTACGAAAAAAATAAAAACAATAAAAGGGAATAAAATAAAAATATCTATTTACGTTATACCGACTACACAAAATATTACATTATTCGATTAAAATATATACACACGGTGTTCGTGCTGAGACACGAAGGCTTCCGTCCAACGAATATCGCCATAGCGGATCCTCGCCCCGGTATATGAAGAATAGAAAACTACTCCATTATTTTTCTTCGTTTATACAATATGAATTATTATTAAATAAAAGTTAACAATAAGTAAAACAGAACGGCATATGACTGGTGTGTTCGCGGTTTTCTGAACTAATACATATTGTCGAACTCGGAGCCTCTTTTGCGGTATTGAATGCTCGGCAACCGGTCCGTTTGAGAGCGTGGCAGGCTTCCAACATTCGCGACGTCCCCGCCACCCTGCCGTTTTTCCTGTACTTAACGGCCGCCCGCGCTATATGTCGTGAAATATGCGCGTTGCTCGGCCGTCGTCTCTCGTCAGCACGTGAACGGCCGTGTGTGACATCTTTTTTTGTCGTTTGTTTACAGTATTTTTTGCCGCTAACACCGAGTTGTTTGGCGAGCGTTCTACGTGTTCACTTTTCTGTTAACGTACAGTGAGTACATTGTGTCGTGTCACTGCGCACCCGTGCGTCCCGTTTACGAGTTTTTGTAGTCCGGCCACGTTGTCGTTGGTGATCGTCGCAAATTCGCGTCCACCGTCGTGATTTGTCTTTGATTTTCATTCGGCCACGACGTTATGCATCATTGTGTATATATATGTATATATATATATATATACACGCGAATCTCCGTATTTGCACGCAGCATCAGCTCGACCGTCGTGGGTTTAATTTATGATGACGTTGCGCGGAGGTCCATTCATTTTGATCTCCGTTGCAATCGAGGCAACCGTTTTTTGTTTGAATTTTCTTTTTGTTCGGTACGTTTACTGCCCTACAATTAAATTTTGTTTTGTTCTTTTTTGTGTGCTCCTATAATTATAACATCGACTATCTAACACTCCACAAGTCAGTTTAGACAACTGCCATATTGTAAGATCTGCATTGGCGAAACATCTGGTAGCAAAGCATTGTTTTTTTTTTGTCTTTGTAGCGCTGTGTTAGGGCGTCAGTGGTTTAATTACGAGTGGACAGTGCTTGTACAAAGTGTAATTGTAGGATTTTCTAGTTTATTGTTGGTTATATGCTCGGAGATAAGGAAATTGAGCACGCATCGCGCCTAAGGTTACGTGTGAAACTTAAACGTAATACTTTGATTGCGCAAATTCGCGCTGTTCGTGCTATGGCATTACGCGTTCTCGGAGAAAAGAGTTTAGCCCCCGAGTTCATGATCGGGGTTGCCGATCTGGACACATTGTGGGTGCAATGTATATCGGAGAACGAAAATGTTTAGGATCATTTGATTGCGTTAGATAAATCCGACGAGTATTCCGTAGAGTTGGCATCTGAGGTGTGCGCATTTATTAGCGCGTCGAAAGCAGTAGCCGCAAATTTGACTCCCACGACGGCGGAGATCATTGACCACACGTCATCACGTCATTCACACAGATCATGTGAAATCGGAGGATCCGCGACACCGTTCACCGCATTAAACTATACATAGTGACTCAATTCAAACATTTTGGCGCTTGCCAGAAATACCGTTACCGCAGTTTGAAGGCGATTTTCGTAATTGGCCCACCTTCCGTGATCGTTTTGTGGCATTAGTTGATTGTCGAACCAATTTATCTGACATTGATAAAATTTATTACCTTTTAGGGTGTTTGAAAGGTCCCGCGGCAGATGCCGTGCGGGTATACCAATCTCTGGGAAAAATTATAAATTAATTTGGTGTACGTTGTCAACCCGTTTCAATCGACCGCGCTTAGTCGCCACGTCGCTAGTAGACACTTTGTTGCATGCGCCGTCGTTCTCACAGGAATCGCTCCAAGATCTTGATGAATTTCCTTGTTTATTTAGTGAAAGTATGGCGTTATTGGACACGCTTGTTATACCCAATATGGGTTAATTAATTTTATTTTCTTCGGTGTTTGCCAGTAGCCACCAGTAAATAATTTGAATCAGCCACTACATCTGATTATCCGTTAATTAATGAATTGTTAGAGTTTATTCGATCGCGAGTGGCCATTTTAGAACGTGTAGGTGATCCACATAAACATAACGCGCTTACCGTGTCGGTAAAAAATGGTTATGCATCCAGACAGCCTCACAAAGGGAGAAAACGGTTATGGAAACCGGAGAGTTCTCGACCAACGTCGTTAGTGACGTCTGTCGCCGACAAATCTTGCCCGTGTTGTTCTGGTCCACATGGGTTAGTGGCATGCGATCGTTTGAAGTCGAATCTGGACGGTGGACGAACGTGTACACTGGACGCGCGAGAAGTGACTGTGTTTTATTTGTTTCAGTGCCGAACATGAAACTCCTAAATGTGAAGCTAAGATTAGCTGTCGCAAAAACGTGAGCAATCTGTACGCCTACCCTCAGGGCGCTTGTCTGTATTACTGTCGTTCCGCGCGTCGGTGTTCGCCGAATCGTTTGTCGGGTCCCACCATGTAGCAGTTAAAAATTTCGACTCTTTTGAGCGGAAGTTAGCTTCCAATTCAAGCTTAAAACATTGTATATAAACTTAACGATTGAATACATCTTGTTGGGACATAGTCGATCGCGAAGTCACCCGGAGCATATTTCATTCCGCACCATGCTGTGTATCGCACAGAGATATATAATAGTAAAAGTCGCGTCGTGTTTGACGCCTCCGCACGGAGTTGCCGTAGTCCATCCTTAAATGGTTGTTTGTATTCGGGTCCAAAACTCCAACAGAATATTGTTGACATTCTCATTGGTTTCCATGTGCATAAACACGTGTTCACATCCGACATCTGTAAAATGTATCGCCAGGTATTGGTCTTACCACAATATCGTAAGTATCAACACGTTTTATGGCGGGCCTCCCACATGATGAATTGGGCGAATACGAGTTACATATCGTTACATACAGTCTCAATTGCGCGCCATTTCTCGTATTACAGGAAATCGTATCGGACGATTGCGATAATTCAGATTCGGTGTGCAACGCGTTAACACACCACACTTACGTAGACGATATCTGCGACCGGGCGAATTCGGTTGAGAAAGTTTTAAGACTTCAGTCAAATTAAATTTCGGTGTTAGGAAATTTGGTTTAGAACTTAAGAAGTGAGCTTCAAATACGTCGTCTGTTCTGGACGCTGTACCTATCGCTAGTCGTGTAGGTGGACCTCTGCCGTTCGATACAATTGACGAAAATGGTCTAAGGTCGTAGGCTTCTAATGGCATCCTGTGGGTGATTTTTAGCTGTGCACAGCGCCTAGAACCTCCGTTTGTTTACGCTAAGCGCGGTATATTGTCATTAGTCGCGCGGATATTTTATCCGTTATGGGTGTTCTGATTTATCACCATTGTAACAAAACCATCATGCAACGAACCTGGCAATTTGGTTTGTCATGGGGCGATCCCATTTCCGATGCTATTCGCGTCGAGTGGGCCTTATTCGTAAGCGATTTGCCATCGTTGCTCAAAATTCGTGAGCCGCGGTATAATTAACGCGTTCCACGGAGCCTTTTGCTATTTATTGGGGTTTTGCGATGCTTCGCGACGCAGGTACGCCGCAGTGGTGTATGTGGGGATGGTCGATCCTTCAGTCGACAAATCTGTGTTTCTGATTGGAACTGAAGCTAAATTAGCTCCACCTTAAGTCGTTAACGATTCCGCGATTGGAACTAAATGCCACCCTTTATTGGCCCGTTGGCTCAAATACATTCGTGAAATTTGAACTTTATTTAATTAAATATTATCGGTAATCGTGCGTGGTCCGATTCAATGGTCGTGTTGCCATGGTTAACTTTTCATGACTACTTTAAACCGTATGTCTCAAATCGGATACATCAAGTTTGTACTTCATTACCCAATATCATTGGCAGTATATTGAATCGTGTGATTACCCTGCTGATTCGGCATTCCGTGGTGTCAATGCCCTCGGATTTGCTCGACTCAACGGCTATTGTCGTGATCCTACGGTGGCGTATGGGAATCCGTCTGATTAGGAAAAACCTATTCTGCCATTTTTTTTGGGTGACCTACCTGAAATTTGGCCCTTGTCTTGTATCACTTGCGTGGATAAAGCTCCGGTGGAGTGGTTTAATCGGTTATCTTCAAATAATCGTATGATTAGCCTTGTGGCCTGGATTCGTAGGTTTATTGAGTGTTGTCGTAAAGGACGTCCGACGTCGTGCCCGCCATTTTCATACGCAAGTCCGAGGTTGTTTATTTAATATAAAAAAAAATATCTTATTCAATGTTTGATATTTGTAGCCGTATACATTCAATCAACCCTAATACATTTTAGGAAAATTTCATATTTTATTCACAAAATATTTTAAACATATCATAATAAACTGATAATTTGATATTTTAAATTTATTTATTTTATGTTCTTATTAAATTGATTGTATAGACACGTGTTAATTTAATTCAAATAAAGAAAAATACGGCATTACTTTCATAATAAAATATATATAATTTTGCTTATTAAATTCAAATTGTCAATGGTATCGATTAAAAGTGTGCTTTATATATGTTTAATTTATTGAGTCATTAAGTTCTGAATATTTATAAATAATGAAAATTATTAATGTATATAAATATATATACTTATTTATTTATCTTTATTTTAATATTGAAAACAAAATACACGTATGTACTTCTCGTTTTTGATATGCTTTTATAGGACCGCGTAAGTATAATCAATAAACTGTATTCAAATTAACAAAAATTATATCATTACTTATGACTGTGCAATAATGCAATGTAAAATAATCTAAATTAGATAAAATAAATTAAATCAGTTTTGTTAACATTTATCGGAATCTACATGTATTGAGTTTAAAAATTATACAATTTATTTGTAACCTATTATTTGTGACATTAAATTCATTCATTTACGAGTCTGCATTATAGTAATGTTAATATATTTCTTCTAACGAAAATTTGGTTAACATTTGTACAGTTATATTAATATTCATTATTTCTTATCCAATGAATTCATTTAATTCTCATATATATATTATGTACTTTTATTTTCATCTCATCAATTAATGCTTTAAACGCGTCATTATAATATAACCGTTTGGAGTTTTAAGTACATTCATTTTATTTTCATGTTGTATGGATTATATAGACCCTCGTAGGATTAACATACAATTTCAATTCATACGCTACGTATTATTGAACTTAACTGGAAATGAATACTAAAAAATATTATTTCTTAAAACACGATGTTTCTAAATGATTGCTTATCGTGCAATTGTAAAAAAAAATATGACTAATAAATAAGAGAAAAACCAATTAGGAAGTCGAGAGATAATAATAATCAAAATGGACTATATATTAAATATAACAAATTAACATGATTTAAATAAATTTTATATGCAAAAAATACTATTTATTATGGGCGCCTACCTAGCTTATAAAGTCATACAATAAATTTAATAATAATACTAATTTGTTTATAAAAATTATTTCATTTCAATGTGTATGGATTACATAGAACATGGTAAGTTTTATCTATAATTTCAATTCATATACTACGTTTTATAGAATTTACCTGGTAGTGAATACCAATATATATTATTTCTTAATTACTCAACGTTTCTAGATGATTGCTTATCGTGTATTTTGAACAAAACGAATAAGACCAACAGTAAATCAAAAATGCAATTAGGAACTCGACTGATAACAATAATCGAAATGGACTACTATGATTTAAATAATTTGATACTCACAAAAAGTTATGTATTATAGGCGCCCACCTAAATCATCAAGTCATAAAATAGATTAAGTAATAATAATATTAATTTTATTATGAATTAATTTCATTTTCATGTTTACATAGTACCTCGTAAGTTAAATTAAAAAATTTCCATTCACATACTACGTTTAATTGAATTTAGGTGAATTGAAAATTAAAATATAATATTTTCTAAATAAATTGTGTCACAGAATCTTATTATTTTTAATGTTAAAAATCGTAATATTTTTTTATTAGTCGTGGTAATATTAGCATGTAATTATTAAACACATATTAATTGAGTTTGCTTTGAATTTATTAAGTACTAATGGTATTTTAGTATAAAAGTTACACAAATTATTTGTAACCTATTATTTGTGACCCTAAATTCATTCATTTCTTATACACATACAGATATTTTTAGCTAAATAATTCTATAATGCCTTATGTTAACACTTTGTGATAATCTGGCCATTTGTACTGTTTTACGTTAATACATTTTTTGTGGTATTCTTCATACAGCCTCAGGTAAGTTTAATTTAAAATTTTTAATTCAAATTTTAACGCCGTTGATATCAATAGTCTTGGTGGATCTGTCATAGTCAATCCGCGAGTAGGTTCTCATCTGCCGGAGAATCGGAATTTGTGTTGCGTGACCATAATTCTGATGATTCAAATGCTTACAAATTTCGTGCACAGTGTTTGAATGCAAAATAGGTAATTGGAGTGCCCACCTTGTTAATTTTAAATTCTTGTCCTTTGCCCGATGTAACAAATTTGACGCTGCATTGCTTGTAAAGAGTTCAAAACGGTGAATTTTGAGATATGCGCGAAATTTGTCCGTTACCCATATTGTTGCCAAACACTTGCGTTCGACGGCGGCATATAATTTTGCGTATCTTTGAAGTTTTGCTTTTGAAAATAAACGATCACTCTAGAGGCGGTGTAGCGTGGAGCGATTTCTGGCGCAAATTTCTTATTAATTTCGGTGAAAAATTGTAGAGTAAAGTAATATATGATTTCATTAACACGAGGCCCAAAATATAATAGAAAATCGAGAGGCCTTTGCAGAGAGCCTGCTAGCTCCTGCCTAAGCCCGGCACTGGTTCACTCTGAAAATTGTATACAAAAAGCGATTAAAGGAAAACGGGTTTAATTAATATTAATTCGACGCGACGTAGAAAAGCGAGCAAAAATGCGACATGCGTGTATTCGTATTGATTGATTAATCGCAAATAAAAAAAAAAAAAAAAAATGGTTAAAACGCCGTTTTTTTCTTAACGCACTATTTGAGTTGCCGATTATCCTTGTGATTTTCGCTATTTACGATGCGACGTCTCGTTCCGTTTCATTAATCGGAGGAGCGTCATGTGAAGACACATAACATTTTTGGCTGCCAACCCGTAACCATAGTTCGAAAATCAGGGACACGGGATTTTGAACAATTACGAAAAAATAAAAACAATAAAGGGAATAAAATAAAAATATCTATTTACGTTATACCGACTACACAAAATATTACATTATTCGATTAAAATATATACACACGGTGTTCGTGCTGAGACACGAAGGCTTCCGTCCAACGAATATCGCCATAGCGGATCCTCGCCCCGGTATATGAAGAATAGAAAACTACTCCATTATTTTCTTCGTTTATACAATATGAATTATTATTAAATAAAAGTTAACAATAAGTAAAACAGAACGGCATATGACTGGTGTGTTCGCGGTTTTCTGAACTAATACATATTGTCGAACTCAGAGCCTCTTTTGCGGTATTGAATGCTCGGCAACCGGTCCGTTTGAGAGCGTGGCAGGCTTCCAACATTCGCGACGTCCCCGCCACCCTGCCGTTTTTCCTGTACTTAACGGCCGCCCGCGCTATATGTCGTGAAATATGCGCGTTGCTCGGCCGTCGTCTCTCGTCAGCACGTGAACGGCCGTGTGTGACATCTTTTTTTGTCGTTTGTTTACAGTATTTTTTGCCGCTAACACCGAGTTGTTTGGCGAGCGTTCTACGTGTTCACTTTTCTGTTAACGTACAGTGAGTACATTGTGTCGTGTCACTGCGCACCCGTGCGTCCCGTTTACGAGTTTTTGTAGTCCGGCCACGTTGTCGTTGGTGATCGTCGCAAATTCGCGTCCACCGTCGTGATTTGTCTTTGATTTTCATTCGGCCACGACGTTATGCATCATTGTGTATATATATGTATATATATATATACACGCGAATCTCCGTATTTGCACGCAGCATCAGCTCGACCGTCGTGGGTTTAATTTATGATGACGTTGCGCGGAGGTCCATTCATTTTGATCTCCGTTGCAATCGAGGCAACCGTTTTTTGTTTGAATTTTCTTTTTGTTCGGTACGTTTACTGCCCTACAATTAAATTTTGTTTTGTTCTTTTTTGTGTGCTCCTATAATTATAACATCGACTATCTAACACTCCACAAGTCAGTTTAGACAACTGCCATATTGTAAGATCTGCATTGGCGAAACATCTGGTAGCAAAGCATTGTTTTTTTTTTGTCTTTGTAGCGCTGTGTTAGGGCGTCAGTGGTTTAATTACGAGTGGACAGTGCTTGTACAAAGTGTAATTGTAGGATTTTCTAGTTTATTGTTGGTAATATGCTCGGAGATAAGGAAATTGAGCACGCATCGCGCCTAAGGTTACGTGTGAAACTTAAACGTAATACTTTGATTGCGCAAATTCGCGCTGTTCGTGCTATGGCATTACGCGTTCTCGGAGAAAAGAGTTTAGCCCCCGAGTTCATGATCGGGGTTGCCGATCTGGACACATTGTGGGTGCAATGTATATCGGAGAACGAAAATGTTTAGGATCATTTGATTGCGTTAGATAAATCCGACGAGTATTCCGTAGAGTTGGCATCTGAGGTGTGCGCATTTATTAGCGCGTCGAAAGCAGTAGCCGCAAATTTGACTCCCACGACGGCGGAGATCATTGACCACACGTCATCACGTCATTCACACAGATCATGTGAAATCGGAGGATCCGCGACACCGTTCACCGCATTAAACTATACATAGTGACTCAATTCAAACATTTTGGCGCTTGCCAGAAATACCGTTACCGCAGTTTGAAGGCGATTTTCGTAATTGGCCCACCTTCCGTGATCGTTTTGTGGCATTAGTTGATTGTCGAACCAATTTATCTGACATTGATAAAATTTATTACCTTTTAGGGTGTTTGAAAGGTCCCGCGGCAGATGCCGTGCGGGTATACCAATCTCTGGGAAAAATTATAAATTAATTTGGTGTACGTTGTCAACCCGTTTCAATCGACCGCGCTTAGTCGCCACGTCGCTAGTAGACACTTTGTTGCATGCGCCGTCGTTCTCACAGGAATCGCTCCAAGATCTTGATGAATTTCCTTGTTTATTTAGTGAAAGTATGGCGTTATTGGACACGCTTGTTATACCCAATATGGGTTAATTAATTTTATTTTCTTCGGTGTTTGCCAGTAGCCACCAGTAAATAATTTGAATCAGCCACTACATCTGATTATCCGTTAATTAATGAATTGTTAGAGTTTATTCGATCGCGAGTGGCCATTTTAGAACGTGTAGGTGATCCACATAAACATAACGCGCTTACCGTGTCGGTAAAAAATGGTTATGCATCCAGAAAGCCTCAAAAATGGAGAAAACTGTTATGGAAACCGGTGAGTTCTCGACCAACGTCGTTAGTGACGTCTGTCGCCGACAAATCTTGCCCGTGTTGTTCTGGTCCACATGGGTTAGTGGCATGCGATCGTTTGAAGTCGAATCTGGACGGTGGACGAACGTGTACACTGGACGCGCGAAGTGACTGTGTTTTATTTGTTTCAGTGCCGAACATGAAACTCCTAAATGTGAAGCTAAGATTAGCTGTCGCAAAAACGTGAGCAATCTGTACGCCTACCCTCAGGGCGCTTGTCTGTATTACTGTCGTTCCGCGCGTCGGTGTTCGCCGAATCGTTTGTCGGGTCCCACCATGTAGCAGTTAAAAATTTCGACTCTTTTGAGCGGAAGTTAGCTTCCAATTCCAATCTTAAAACATTGTATATAAACTTAACGATTGAATACATCTTGTTGGGACATAGTCGATCGCGAAGTCACCCGGAGCATATTTCATTCCGCACCATGCTGTGTATCGCACAGAGATATATAATAGTAAAAGTCGCGTCGTGTTTGACGCCTCCGCACGGAGTTGCCGTAGTCCATCCTTAAATGGTTGTTTGTATTCGGGTCCAAAACTCCAACAGAATATTGTTGACATTCTCATTGGTTTCCATGTGCATAAACACGTGTTCACATCCGACATCTGTAAAATGTATCGCCAGGTATTGGTCTTACCACAATATCGTAAGTATCAACACGTTTTATGGCGGGCCTCCCCACATGATGAATTGGGCGAATACGAGTTACATATCGTTACATACAGTCTCAATTGCGCGCCATTTCTCGTATTACAGGAAATCGTATCGGACGATTGCGATAATTCAGATTCGGTGTGCAACGCGTTAACACACCACACTTACGTAGACGATATCTGCGACCGGGCGAATTCGGTTGAGAAAGTTTTAAGACTTCAGTCAAATTAAATTTCGGTGTTAGGGAAATTTGGTTTAGAACTTAAGAAGTGAGCTTCAAATACGTCGTCTGTTCTGGACGCTGTACCTATCGCTAGTCGTGTAGGTGGACCTCTGCCGTTCGATACAATTGACGAAAATGGTCTAAGGTCGTAGGCTTCTAATGGCATCCTGTGGGTGATTTTGTTAGCTGTGCACAGCGCCTAGAACCTCCGTTTGTTTACGCTAAGCGCGGTATATTGTCATTAGTCGCGCGGATATTTTATCCGTTATGGGTGTTCTGATTTATCACCATTGTAACAAAAACCATCATGCAACGAACCTGGCAATTTGGTTTGTCATGGGGCGATCCCATTTCCGATGCTATTCGCGTCGAGTGGGCCTTATTCGTAAGCGATTTGCCATCGTTGCTCAAAATTCGTGAGCCGCGGTATAATTAACGCGTTCCACGGAGCCTTTTGCTATTTATTGGGGTTTTGCGATGCTTCGCGACGCAGGTACGCCGCAGTGGTGTATGTGGGGATGGTCGATCCTTCAGTCGACAAATCTGTGTTTCTGATTGGAACTGAAGCTAAATTAGCTCCACCTTAAGTCGTTAACGATTCCGCGATTGGAACTAAATGCCACCCTTTATTGGCCCGTTGGCTCAAATACATTCGTGAAATTTTAGAACTTTAATTAAATATTATCGGTAATCGTGCGTGGTCCGATTCAATGGTCGTGTTGCCATGGTTAACTTTTCCCCATGACTACTTTAAACCGTATGTCTCAAATCGGATACATCAAGTTTGTACTTCATTACCCAATATCATTGGCAGTATATTGAATCGTGTGATTACCCTGCTGATTCGGCATTCCGTGGTGTCAATGCCCTCGGATTTGCTCGACTCAACGGCTATTGTCGTGATCCTACGGTGGCGTATGGGAATCCGTCTGATTAGGAAAAACCTATTCTGCCATTTTTTTTGGGTGACCTACCTGAAATTTGGCCCTTGTCTTGTATCACTTGCGTGGATAAAGCTCCGGTGGAGTGGTTTAATCGGTTATCTTCAAATAATCGTATGATTAGCCTTGTGGCCTGGATTCGTAGGTTTATTGAGTGTTGTCGTAAAGGACGTCCGACGTCGTGCCCGCCATTTTTCATACGCAAGTCCGAGGTTGTTTATTTAATATAAAAAAAAAAATATCTTATTCAATGTTTGATATTTGTAGCCGTATACATTCAATCAACCCTAATACATTTTAGGAAAATTTCATATTTTTATTCACAAAATATTTTAAACATATCATAATAAACTGATAATTTGATATTTTAAATTTATTTATTTTATGTTCTTATTAAATTGATTGTATAGACACGTGTTAATTTAATTCAAATAAAGAAAAAATACGGCATTACTTTCATAATAAAATATATATAATTTTGCTTATTAAATTCAAATTGTCAATGGTATCGATTAAAAGTGTGCTTTATATATGTTTAATTTATTGAGTCATTAAGTTCTGAATATTTATAAATAATGAAAATTATTAATGTATATAAATATATATACTTATTTATTTATCTTTATTTTAATATTGAAAACAAAATACACGTATGTACTTCTCGTTTTTTTGATATGCTTTTATAGGACCGCGTAAGTATAATCAATAAACTGTATTCAAATTAACAAAAATTATATCATTACTTATGACTGTGCAATAATGCAATGTAAAATAATCTAAATTAGATAAAATAAATTAAATCAGTTTTGTTAACATTTATCGGAATCTACATGTATTGAGTTTAAAAATTATACAATTTATTTGTAACCTATTATTTGTGACATTAAATTCATTCATTTACGAGTCTGCATTATAGTAATGTTAATATATTTCTTCTAACGAAAATTTGGTTAACATTTGTACAGTTATATTAATATTCATTATTTCTTATCCAATGAATTCATTTAATTCTCATATATATATTATGTACTTTTATTTTTCATCTCATCAATTAATGCTTTAAACGCGTCATTATAATATAACCGTTTGGAGTTTTAAGTACATTCATTTTATTTTCATGTTGTATGGATTATATAGACCCTCGTAGGATTAACATACAATTTCAATTCATACGCTACGTATTATTGAACTTAACTGGAAATGAATACTAAAAAATATTATTTCTTAAAACACGATGTTTCTAAATGATTGCTTATCGTGCAATTGTAAAAAAAAATATGACTAATAAATAAGAGAAAAACCAATTAGGAAGTCGAGAGATAATAATCAAAATGGACTATATATTAAATATAACAAATTAACATGATTTAAATAAATTTTATATGCAAAAATACTATTTATTATGCCCTACCTAGCTTATAAAGTCATACAATAAATTTAATAATAATACTAATTTGTTTATAAAAATTATTTCATTTCAATGTGTATGGATTACATAGAACATGGTAAGTTTTATCTATAATTTCAATTCATATACTACGTTTTATAGAATTTACCTGGTAGTGAATACCAATATATATTATTTCTTAATTACTCAACGTTTCTAGATGATTGCTTATCGTGTATTTTGAACAAAACGAATAAGACCAACAGTAAATCAAAAACGCAATTAGGAACTCGACTGATAACAATAATCGAAATGGACTACTATGATTTAAATAATTTGATACTCACAAAAAGTTATGTATTATAGGCGCCCACCTAAATCATCAAGTCATAAAATAGATTAAGTAATAATAATATTAATTTTATTATGAATTAATTTCATTTTCATGTTTACATAGTACCTCGTAAGTTAAATTAAAAAATTTCCATTCACATACTACGTTTAATTGAATTTAGGTGAATTGAAAATTAAAATATAATATTTTCTAAATAAATTGTGTCACAGAATCTTATTATTTTTAATGTTAAAAATCGTAATATTTTTTTATTAGTCGTGGTAATATTAGCATGTAATTATTAAACACATATTAATTGAGTTTGCTTTGAATTTATTAAGTACTAATGGTATTTTAGTATAAAAGTTACACAAATTATTTGTAACCTATTATTTGTGACCCTAAATTCATTCATTTCTTATACACATACAGATATTTTTAGCTAAATAATTCTATAATGCCTTATGTTAACACTTTGTGATAATCTGGCCATTTGTACTGTTTTACGTTAATACATTTTTTGTGGTATTCTTCATACAGCCTCAGGTAAGTTTAATTTAAAATTTTTAATTCAAATTTTAACGCCGTTGATATCAATAGTCTTGGTGGATCTGTCATAGTCAATCCGCGAGTAGGTTCTCATCTGCCGGAGAATCGGAATTTGTGTTGCGTGACCATAATTCTGATGATTCAAATGCTTACAAATTTCGTGCACAGTGTTTGAATGCAAAATAGGTAATTGGAGTGCCCACCTTGTTAATTTTAAATTCTTGTCCTTTGCCCGATGTAACAAATTTGACGCTGCATTGCTTGTAAAGAGTTCAAAACGGTGAATTTTGAGATATGCGCGAAATTTGTCCGTTACCCATATTGTTGCCAAACACTTGCGTTCGACGGCGGCATATAATTTTTGCGTATCTTTGAAGTTTTGCTTTTGAAAATAAACGATCACTCTAGAGGCGGTGTAGCGTGGAGCGATTTCTGGCGCAAATTTCTTATTAATTTCGGTGAAAAATTGTAGAGTAAAGTAATATATGATTTCATTAACACGAGGCCCAAAATATAATAGAAAATCGAGAGGCCTTTGCAGAGAGCCTGCTAGCTCCTGCCTAAGCCCGGCACTGGTTCACTCTGAAAATTGTATACAAAAAGCGATTAAAGGAAAACGGGTTTAATTAATATTAATTCGACGCGACGTAGAAAAGCGAGCAAAAATGCGACATGCGTGTATTCGTATTGATTGATTAATCGCAAATAAAAAAAAAAAAAAAAAATGGTTAAAACGCCGTTTTTTTCTTAACGCACTATTTGAGTTGCCGATTATCCTTGTGATTTTCGCTATTTACGATGCGACGTCTCGTTCCGTTTCATTAATCGGAGGAGCGTCATGTGAAGACACATAACATTTTTGGCTGCCAACCCGTAACCATAGTTCGAAAATCAGGGGACACGGGATTTTTTGAACAATTACGAAAAAAATAAAAACAATAAAAGGGAATAAAATAAAAATATCTATTTACGTTATACCGACTACACAAAATATTACATTATTCGATTAAAATATATACACACGGTGTTCGTGCTGAGACACGAAGGCTTCCGTCAACGAATATCGCCATAGCGGATCCTCGCCCGGTATATGAAGAATGAAAACTACTCCATTATTTTTCTTCGTTTATACAATATGAATTATTATTAAATAAAAGTTAACAATAAGTAAAACAGAACGGCATATGACTGGTGTGTTCGCGGTTTTCTGAACTAATACATATTGTCGAACTCGGAGCCTCTTTTGCGGTATTGAATGCTCGGCAACCGGTCCGTTTGAGAGCGTGGCAGGCTTCCAACATTCGCGACGTCCCCGCCACCCTGCCGTTTTTCCTGTACTTAACGGCCGCCCGCGCTATATGTCGTGAAATATGCGCGTTGCTCGGCCGTCGTCTCTCGTCAGCACGTGAACGGCCGTGTGTGACATCTTTTTTTGTCGTTTGTTCACAGTATTTTTTGCCGCTAACACCGAGTTGTTTGGCGAGCGTTCTACGTGTTCACTTTTCTGTTAACGTACAGTGAGTACATTGTGTCGTGTCACTGCGCACCCGTGCGTCCCGTTTACGAGTTTTTGTAGTCCGGCCACGTTGTCGTTGGTGATCGTCGCAAATTCGCGTCCACCGTCGTGATTTGTCTTTGATTTTCATTCGGCCACGACGTTATGCATCATTGTGTATATATATGTATATATATATATATACACGCGAATCTCCGTATTTGCACGCAGCATCAGCTCGACCGTCGTGGGTTTAATTTATGATGACGTTGCGCGGAGGTCCATTCATTTTGATCTCCGTTGCAATCGAGGCAACCGTTTTTTGTTTGAATTTTCTTTTTGTTCGGTACGTTTACTGCCCTACAATTAAATTTTGTTTTGTTCTTTTTTGTGTGCTCCTATAATTATAACATCGACTATCTAACACTCCACAAGTCAGTTTAGACAACTGCCATATTGTAAGATCTGCATTGGCGAAACATCTGGTAGCAAAGCATTGTTTTTTTTTTGTCTTTGTAGCGCTGTGTTAGGGCGTCAGTGGTTTAATTACGAGTGGACAGTGCTTAGTTTGAAGGCGATTTTCGTAATTGGCCCACCTTCCGTGATCGTTTTGTGGCATTAGTTGATTGTCGAACCAATTTATCTGACATTGATAAAATTTATTACCTTTTAGGGTGTTTGAAAGGTCCGCGGCAGATGCCGTGCGGGGTATACCAATCTCTGGGAAAAATTATAAATTAATTTGGTGTACGTTGTCAACCCGTTTCAATCGACCGCGCTTAGTCGCCACGTCGCTAGTAGACACTTTGTTGCATGCGCCGTCGTTCTCACAGGAATCGCTCCAAGATCTTGATGAATTTCCTTGTTTATTTAGTGAAAGTATGGCGTTATTGGACACGCTTGTTATACCCAATATGGGTTAATTAATTTTATTTTCTTCGGTGTTTGCCAGTAGCCACCAGTAAATAATTTGAATCAGCCACTACATCTGATTATCCGTTAATTAATGAATTGTTAGAGTTTATTCGATCGCGAGTGGCCATTTTAGAACGTGTAGGTGATCCACATAAACATAACGCGCTTACCGTGTCGGTAAAAAATGGTTATGCATCCAGACAGCCTCACAAAGGAGAAAACGGTTATGGAAACCGGGGAGTTCTCGACCAACGTCGTTAGTGACGTCTGTCGCCGACAAATCTTGCCCGTGTTGTTCTGGTCCACATGGGTTAGTGGCATGCGATCGTTTGAAGTCGAATCTGGACGGTGGACGAACGTGTACACTGGACGCGCGAGAAGTGACTGTGTTTTATTTGTTTCAGTGCCGAACATGAAACTCCTAAATGTGAAGCTAAGATTAGCTGTCGCAAAAACGTGAGCAATCTGTACGCCTACCCTCAGGGCGCTTGTCTGTATTACTGTCGTTCGCGTCGGTGTTCGCCGAATCGTTTGTCGGGTCCCACCATGTAGCAGTTAAAAATTTCGACTCTTTTGAGCGGAAGTTAGCTTCCAATTCCAAGCTTAAAACATTGTATATAAACTTAACGATTGAATACATCTTGTTGGGACATAGTCGATCGCGAAGTCACCCGGAGCATATTTCATTCCGCACCATGCTGTGTATCGCACAGAGATATATAATAGTAAAAGTCGCGTCGTGTTTGACGCCTCCGCACGGAGTTGCCGTAGTCCATCCTTAAATGGTTGTTTGTATTCGGGTCCAAAACTCCAACAGAATATTGTTGACATTCTCATTGGTTTCCATGTGCATAAACACGTGTTCACATCCGACATCTGTAAAATGTATCGCCAGGTATTGGTCTTACCACAATATCGTAAGTATCAACACGTTTTATGGCGGGCCTCCCCACATGATGAATTGGTCGAATAAGAGTTACATAACGTTACATACAGTCTAAATTGCTCGCAATTTCTCGTATTACAGGAAATCGTATCGGACGATTGAGATAATTAATATTAGGTGTGCAACGCGTTAACACACCACACTTGCGACGATATCTGCGACCGGGCGAATTCGGTTGAGAAAGTTTTAAGACTTCAGTCAAATTAAATTTCGGTGTTAGGAAATTTGGTTTAGAACTTAAGAAGTGAGCTTCAAATACGTCGTCTGTTCTGGGTCGTGTAGGTGGACCTCTGCCGTTCGATACAATTGACGAAAATGGTCTAAGGTCGTAGGCTTCTAATGGCATCCTGTGGGTGATTTTTAGCTGTGCACAGCGCTAGAACCTCCGTTTGTTTACGCTAAGCGCGGTATATTGTCATTAGTCGCGCGGATATTTTATCCGTTATGGGTGTTCTGATTTATCACCATTGTAACAAAAACCATCATGCAACGAACCTGGCAATTTGGTTTGTCATGGGGCGATCCCATTTCCGATGCTATTCGCGTCGAGTGGGCCTTATTCGTAAGCGATTTGCCATCGTTGCTCAAAATTCGTGAGCCGCGGTATAATTAACGCGTTCCACGGAGCCTTTTGCTATTTATTGGGGTTTTGCGATGCTTCGCGACGCAGGTACGCCGCAGTGGTGTATGTGGGGATGGTCGATCCTTCAGTCGACAAATCTGTGTTTCTGATTGGAACTGAAGCTAAATTAGCTCCACCTTAAGTCGTTAACGATTCCGCGATTGGAACTAAATGCCACCCTTTTATTGGCCCGTTGGCTCAAATACATTCGTGAAATTTTAGAACTTTAATTAAATATTATCGGTAATCGTGCGTGGTCCGATTCAATGGTCGTGTTGCCATGGTTAACTTTTCCCCATGACTACTTTAAACCGTATGTCTCAAATCGGATACATCAAGTTTGTACTTCATTACCCAATATCATTGGCAGTATATTGAATCGTGTGATTACCCTGCTGATTCGGCATTCCGTGGTGTCAATGCCCTCGGATTTGCTCGACTCAACGGCTATTGTCGTGATCCTACGGTGGCGTATGGGAATCCGTCTGATTAGGAAAACCTATTCTGCCATTTTTTGGGTGACCTACCTGAAATTTGGCCCTTGTCTTGTATCACTTGCGTGGATAAAGCTCCGGTGGAGTGGTTTAATCGGTTATCTTCAAATAATCGTATGATTAGCCTTGTGGCCTGGATTCGTAGGTTTATTGAGTGTTGTCGTAAAGGACGTCCGACGTCGTGCCCGCCATTTTTCATACGCAAGTCCGAGGTTGTTTATTTAATATAAAAAAAAATATATCTTATTCAATGTTTGATATTTGTAGCCGTATACATTCAATCAACCCTAATACATTTTAGGAAAATTTCATATTTTTATTCACAAAATATTTTAAACATATCATAATAAACTGATAATTTGATATTTTAAATTTATTTATTTTATGTTCTTATTAAATTGATTGTATAGACACGTGTTAATTTAATTCAAATAAAGAAAAAATACGGCATTACTTTCATAATAAAATATATATAATTTTGCTTATTAAATTCAAATTGTCAATGGTATCGATTAAAAGTGTGCTTTATATATGTTTAATTTATTGAGTCATTAAGTTCTGAATATTTATAAATAATGAAAATTATTAATGTATATAAATATATATACTTATTTATTTATCTTTATTTTAATATTGAAAACAAAATACACGTATGTACTTCTCGTTTTTTTGATATGCTTTTATAGGACCGCGTAAGTATAATCAATAAACTGTATTCAAATTAACAAAAATTATATCATTACTTATGACTGTGCAATAATGCAATGTAAAATAATCTAAATTAGATAAAATAAATTAAATCAGTTTTGTTAACATTTATCGGAATCTACATGTATTGAGTTTAAAAATTATACAATTTATTTGTAACCTATTATTTGTGACATTAAATTCATTCATTTACGAGTCTGCATTATAGTAATGTTAATATATTTCTTCTAACGAAAATTTGGTTAACATTTGTACAGTTATATTAATATTCATTATTTCTTATCCAATGAATTCATTTAATTCTCATATATATATTATGTACTTTTATTTTTCATCTCATCAATTAATGCTTTAAACGCGTCATTATAATATAACCGTTTGGAGTTTTAAGTACATTCATTTTATTTTCATGTTGTATGGATTATATAGACCCTCGTAGGATTAACATACAATTTCAATTCATACGCTACGTATTATTGAACTTAACTGGAAATGAATACTAAAAAATATTATTTCTTAAAACACGATGTTTCTAAATGATTGCTTATCGTGCAATTGTAAAAAAAAATATGACTAATAAATAAGAGAAAAACCAATTAGGAAGTCGAGAGATAATAATAATCAAAATGGACTATATATTAAATATGACAAATAAACATGATTTAAATAAATTTTATATTAAATAAAAACAAATTAGTATTGGCGCCTACCTAGCTTATAAAGTCATACAATAAATTTAATAATAATACTAATTTGTTTATAAAAATTATTTCATTTCAATGTGTATGGATTACATAGGATCTAGTAAGTTTAATCTAAAATTTCAATTCATATACTGCGTTTTATAGAATTTACCTGGAAGTGAATACTAATATATATTATTTCTTAATTACTCAACGTTTCTAAATGATTGCTTATCGTGTATTTTGAACAAAACGAATAAGACCAACAGTAAATCAAAAATGCAATTAGGAACTCGACTGATAACAATAATCGAAATGGACTACTATGATTTAAATAATTTGATACTCACAAAAAGTTATGTATTATAGGCGCCCACCTAAATCATCAAGTCATAAAATAGATTAAGTAATAATAATATTAATTTTATTATAATTAATTTCATTTTCATGTTTACATAGTACCTCGTAAGTTAAATTAAAAAATTTCCATTCACATACTACGTTTAATTGAATTTAGGTGAATTGAAAATTAAAATATAATATTTTCTAAATAAATTGCGTCACAGAATCTTATTATTTTTAATGTTAAAAATTGTAATATTTATTTATTAGTCGTGATAATATTAGCATGTAATTATTAAACACATATTAATTGAGTTTGCTTTGAATTTATTAAGTACTAATGGTATTTTAGTATAAAAGTTACACAAATTATTTGTAACCTATTATTTGTGACCCTAAATTCATTCATTTCTTATACACATACAGATATTTTTAGCTAAATAATTCTATAATGCCTTATGTTAACACTTTGTGATAATCTGGCCATTTGTACTGTTTTACGTTAATACATTTTTTGTGGTATTCTTCATACAGCCTCAGGTAAGTTTAATTTAAAATTTTTAATTCAAATTTTAACGCCGTTGATATCAATAGTCTTGGTGGATCTGTCATAGTCAATCCGCGAGTAGGTTCTCATCTGCCGGAGAATCGGAATTTGTGTTGCGTGACCATAATTCTGATGATTCAAATGCTTACAAATTTCGTGCACAGTGTTTGAATGCAAAATAGGTAATTGGAGTGCCCACCTTGTTAATTTTAAATTCTTGTCCTTTGCCCGATGTAACAAATTTGACGCTGCATTGCTTGTAAAGAGTTCAAAACGGTGAATTTTGAGATATGCGCGAAATTTGTCCGTTACCCATATTGTTGCCAAACACTTGCGTTCGACGGCGGCATATAATTTTTGCGTATCTTTGAAGTTTTTGCTTTTGAAAATAAACGATCACTCTAGAGGCGGTGTAGCGTGGAGCGATTTCTGGCGCAAATTTCTTATTAATTTCGGTGAAAAATTGTAGAGTAAAGTAATATATGATTTCATTAACACGAGGCCCAAAATATAATAGAAAATCGAGAGGCCTTTGCAGAGAGCCTGCTAGCTCCTGCCTAAGCCCGGCACTGGTTCACTCTGAAAATTGTATACAAAAAGCGATTAAAGGAAAACGGGTTTAATTAATATTAATTCGACGCGACGTAGAAAAGCGAGCAAAAATGCGACATGCGTGTATTCGTATTGATTGATTAATCGCAAATAAAAAAAAAAAAAAAAAATGGTTAAAACGCCGTTTTTTTCTTAACGCACTATTTGAGTTGCCGATTATCCTTGTGATTTTCGCTATTTACGATGCGACGTCTCGTTCCGTTTCATTAATCGGAGGAGCGTCATGTGAAGACACATAACATTTTTGGCTGCCAACCCGTAACCATAGTTCGAAAATCAGGGGACACGGGATTTTTTGAACAATTACGAAAAAAATAAAAACAATAAAAGGGAATAAAATAAAAATATCTATTTACGTTATACCGACTACACAAAATATTACATTATTCGATTAAAATATATACACACGGTGTTCGTGCTGAGACACGAAGGCTTCCGTCCAACGAATATCGCCATAGCGGATCCTCGCCCCGGTATATGAAGAATAGAAAACTACTCCATTATTTTTCTTCGTTTATACAATATGAATTATTATTAAATAAAAGTTAACAATAAGTAAAACAGAACGGCATATGACTGGTGTGTTCGCGGTTTTCTGAACTAATACATATTGTCGAACTCGGAGCCTCTTTTGCGGTATTGAATGCTCGGCAACCGGTCCGTTTGAGAGCGTGGCAGGCTTCCAACATTCGCGACGTCCCCGCCACCCTGCCGTTTTTCCTGTACTTAACGGCCGCCCGCGCTATATGTCGTGAAATATGCGCGTTGCTCGGCCGTCGTCTCTCGTCAGCACGTGAACGGCCGTGTGTGACATCTTTTTTTGTCGTTTGTTCACAGTATTTTTTGCCGCTAACACCGAGTTGTTTGGCGAGCGTTCTACGTGTTCACTTTTCTGTTAACGTACAGTGAGTACATTGTGTCGTGTCACTGCGCACCCGTGCGTCCCGTTTACGAGTTTTTGTAGTCCGGCCACGTTGTCGTTGGTGATCGTCGCAAATTCGCGTCCACCGTCGTGATTTGTCTTTGATTTTCATTCGGCCACGACGTTATGCATCATTGTGTATATATATGTATATATATATATATACACGCGAATCTCCGTATTTGCACGCAGCATCAGCTCGACCGTCGTGGGTTTAATTTATGATGACGTTGCGCGGAGGTCCATTCATTTTGATCTCCGTTGCAATCGAGGCAACCGTTTTTTGTTTGAATTTTCTTTTTGTTCGGTACGTTTACTGCCCTACAATTAAATTTTGTTTTGTTCTTTTTTGTGTGCTCCTATAATTATAACATCGACTATCTAACACTCCACAAGTCAGTTTAGACAACTGCCATATTGTAAGATCTGCATTGGCGAAACATCTGGTAGCAAAGCATTGTTTTTTTTTTGTCTTTGTAGCGCTGTGTTAGGGCGTCAGTGGTTTTTAATTACGAGTGGACAGTGCTTGTACAAAGTGTAATTGTAGGATTTTCTAGTTTATTGTTGGTAATATGCTCGGAGATAAGGAAATTGAGCACGCATCGCGCCTAAGGTTACGTGTGAAACTTAAACGTAATACTTTGATTGCGCAAATTCGCGCTGTTCGTGCTATGGCATTACGCGTTCTCGGAGAAAGAGTTTAGCCCCCGAGTTCATGATCGGGGTTGCCGATCTGGACACATTGTGGGTGCAATGTATATCGGAGAACGAAAATGTTTAGGATCATTTGATTGCGTTAGATAAATCCGACGAGTATTCCGTAGAGTTGGCATCTGAGGTGTGCGCATTTATTAGCGCGTCGAAAGCAGTAGCCGCAAATTTGACTCCCACGACGGCGGAGATCATTGACCACACGTCATCACGTCATTCACACAGATCATGTGAAATCGGAGGATCCGCGACACCGTTCACCGCATTAAACTATACATAGTGACTCAATTCAAACATTTTGGCGCTTGCCAGAAATACCGTTACCGCAGTTTGAAGGCGATTTTCGTAATTGGCCCACCTTCCGTGATCGTTTTGTGGCATTAGTTGATTGTCGAACCAATTTATCTGACATTGATAAAATTTATTACCTTTTAGGGTGTTTGAAAGGTCCCGCGGCAGATGCCGTGCGGGGTATACCAATCTCTGGGAAAAATAAATTAATTTGGTGTACGTTGTCAACCCGTTTCAATCGACCGCGCTTAGTCGCCACGTCGCTAGTAGACACTTTGTTGCATGCGCCGTCGTTCTCACAGGAATCGCTCCAAGATCTTGATGAATTTCCTTGTTTATTTAGTGAAAGTATGGCGTTATTGGACACGCTTGTTATACCCAATATGGGTTAATTAATTTTATTTTCTTCGGTGTTTGCCAGTAGCCACCAGTAAATAATTTGAATCAGCCACTACATCTGATTATCCGTTAATTAATGAATTGTTAGAGTTTATTCGATCGCGAGTGGCCATTTTAGAACGTGTAGGTGATCCACATAAACATAACGCGCTTACCGTGTCGGTAAAAAATGGTTATGCATCCAGACAGCCTCACAAAGGAGAAAACGGTTATGGAAACCGGGAGTTCTCGACCAACGTCGTTAGTGACGTCTGTCGCCGACAAATCTTGCCCGTGTTGTTCTGGTCCACATGGGTTAGTGGCATGCGATCGTTTGAAGTCGAATCTGGACGGTGGACGAACGTGTACACTGGACGCGCGAGAAGTGACTGTGTTTTATTTGTTTCAGTGCCGAACATGAAACTCCTAAATGTGAAGCTAAGATTAGCTGTCGCAAAAACGTGAGCAATCTGTACGCCTACCCTCAGGGCGCTTGTCTGTATTACTGTCGTTCCGCGCGTCGGTGTTCGCCGAATCGTTTGTCGGGTCCCACCATGTAGCAGTTAAAAATTTCGACTCTTTTGAGCGGAAGTTAGCTTCCAATTCCAAGCTTAAAACATTGTATATAAACTTAACGATTGAATACATCTTGTTGGGACATAGTCGATCGCGAAGTCACCCGGAGCATATTTCATTCCGCACCATGCTGTGTATCGCACAGAGATATATAATAGTAAAAGTCGCGTCGTGTTTGACGCCTCCGCACGGAGTTGCCGTAGTCCATCCTTAAATGGTTGTTTGTATTCGGGTCCAAAACTCCAACAGAATATTGTTGACATTCTCATTGGTTTCCATGTGCATAAACACGTGTTCACATCCGACATCTGTAAAATGTATCGCCAGGTATTGGTCTTACCACAATATCGTAAGTATCAACACGTTTTATGGCGGGCCTCCCCACATGATGAATTGGGCGAATACGAGTTACATATCGTTACATACAGTCTCAATTGCGCGCCATTTCTCGTATTACAGGAAATCGTATCGGACGATTGCGATAATTCAGATTCGGTGTGCAACGCGTTAACACACCACACTTACGTAGACGATATCTGCGACCGGGCGAATTCGGTTGAGAAAGTTTTAAGACTTCAGTCAAATTAAATTTCGGTGTTAGGGAAATTTGGTTTAGAACTTAAGAAGTGAGCTTCAAATACGTCGTCTGTTCTGGACGCTGTACCTATCGCTAGTCGTGTAGGTGGACCTCTGCCGTTCGATACAATTGACGAAAATGGTCTAAGGTCGTAGGCTTCTAATGGCATCCTGTGGGTGATTTTTAGCTGTGCACAGCGCCTAGAACCTCCGTTTGTTTACGCTAAGCGCGGTATATTGTCATTAGTCGCGCGGATATTTTATCCGTTATGGGTGTTCTGATTTATCACCATTGTAACAAAACCATCATGCAACGAACCTGGCAATTTGGTTTGTCATGGGGCGATCCCATTTCCGATGCTATTCGCGTCGAGTGGGCCTTATTCGTAAGCGATTTGCCATCGTTGCTCAAAATTCGTGAGCCGCGGTATAATTAACGCGTTCCACGGAGCCTTTTGCTATTTATTGGGGTTTTGCGATGCTTCGCGACGCAGGTACGCCGCAGTGGTGTATGTGGGGATGGTCGATCCTTCAGTCGACAAATCTGTGTTTCTGATTGGAACTGAAGCTAAATTAGCTCCACCTTAAGTCGTTAACGATTCCGCGATTGGAACTAAATGCCACCCTTTTATTGGCCCGTTGGCTCAAATACATTCGTGAAATTTTAGAACTTTAATTAAATATTATCGGTAATCGTGCGTGGTCCGATTCAATGGTCGTGTTGCCATGGTTAACTTTTCCCATGACTACTTTAAACCGTATGTCTCAAATCGGATACATCAAGTTTGTACTTCATTACCCAATATCATTGGCAGTATATTGAATCGTGTGATTACCCTGCTGATTCGGCATTCCGTGGTGTCAATGCCCTCGGATTTGCTCGACTCAACGGCTATTGTCGTGATCCTACGGTGGCGTATGGGAATCCGTCTGATTAGGAAAAACCTCTTCTGCCATTTTTTTTGGGTGACCTACCTGAAATTTGGCCCTTGTCTTGTATCACTTGCGTGGATAAAGCTCCGGTGGAGTGGTTTAATCGGTTATCTTCAAATAATCGTATGATTAGCCTTGTGGCCTGGATTCGTAGGTTTATTGAGTGTTGTCGTAAAGGACGTCCGACGTCGTGCCCGCCATTTTTCATACGCAAGTCCGAGGTTGTTTATTTAATATAAAAAAAAAAATATCTTATTCAATGTTTGATATTTGTAGCCGTATACATTCAATCAACCTAATACATTTTAGGAAAATTTCATATTTTTATTCACAAAATATTTTAAACATATCATAATAAACTGATAATTTGATATTTTAAATTTATTTATTTTATGTTCTTATTAAATTTATTGTATAGACACGTGTTAATTTAATTCAAATAAAGAAAAATACGGCATTACTTTCATAATAAAATATATATAATTTTGCTTATTAAATTCAAATTGTCAATGGTATCGATTAAAAGTGTGCTTTATATATGTTTAATTTATTGAGTCATTAAGTTCTGAATATTTATAAATAATGAAAATTATTAATGTATATAAATATATATACTTATTTATTTATCTTTATTTTAATATTGAAAACAAAATACACGTATGTACTTCTCGTTTTTGATATGCTTTTATAGGACCGCGTAAGTATAATCAATAAACTGTATTCAAATTAACAAAAATTATATCATTACTTATGACTGTGCAATAATGCAATGTAAAATAATCTAAATTAGATAAAATAAATTAAATCAGTTTTGTTAACATTTATCGGAATCTACATGTATTGAGTTTAAAAATTATACAATTTATTTGTAACCTATTATTTGTGACATTAAATTCATTCATTTACGAGTCTGCATTATAGTAATGTTAATATATTTCTTCTAACGAAAATTTGGTTAACATTTGTACAGTTATATTAATATTCATTATTTCTTATCCAATGAATTCATTTAATTCTCATATATATATTATGTACTTTTATTTTTCATCTCATCAATTAATGCTTTAAACGCGTCATTATAATATAACCGTTTGGAGTTTTAAGTACATTCATTTTATTTTCATGTTGTATGGATTATATAGACCCTCGTAGGATTAACATACAATTTCAATTCATACGCTACGTATTATTGAACTTAACTGGAAATGAATACTAAAAAATATTATTTCTTAAAACACGATGTTTCTAAATGATTGCTTATCGTGCAATTGTAAAAAAAAATATGACTAATAAATAAGAGAAAAACCAATTAGGAAGTCGAGAGATAATAATAATCAAAATGGACTATATATTAAATATAACAAATTAACATGATTTAAATAAATTTTATATGCAAAAAATACTATTTATTATGGGCGCCTACCTAGCTTATAAAGTCATACAATAAATTTAATAATAATACTAATTTGTTTATAAAAATTATTTCATTTCAATGTGTATGGATTACATAGGATCTAGTAAGTTTAATCTAAAATTTCAATTCATATACTGCGTTTTATAGAATTTACCTGGAAGTGAATACTAATATATATTATTTCTTAATTAATCAACGTTTCTAAATGATTGTTTTTCGTGTATTTTGAACAAAACAAATAAGACCAATAGTAAACCAAAAACGCATTTAGGAACTCGACTGATAACAATAATCGAAATGGACTACTATGATTTAAATAATTTGTTATGCACAAAATATTATGTATTATAGGCGCCCACCTAAATCATCAAGTCATAAAATTGATTAAGTAATAATAATAATTTTATTATAAATTAATTTCATTTTCATTGTATGTTTACATAGGACCTCGTAAGTTAAAGTCTATAAATTTCAATTCACATACTATGTTTAATTGAATTTAGGTGAATATAAAATTAAAATATAATATTTTCTAAATAAATTGTGTCACAGAATCTTATTATTTTTAATGTTAAAAATTGAAATATTTTTTATTAGTCGTGGTAATATTAGCATGTAATTATTAAACACATATTAATTGAGTTTGCTTTGAATTTATTAAGTACTAATGGTATTTTAGTATAAAAGTTACACAAATTATTTGTAACCTATTATTTGTGACCCTAAATTCATTCATTTCTTATACACATACAGATATTTTTAGCTAAATAATTCTATAATGCCTTATGTTAACACTTTGTGATAATCTGGCCATTTGTACTGTTTTACGTTAATACATTTTTTGTGGTATTCTTCATACAGCCTCAGGTAAGTTTAATTTAAAATTTTTAATTCAAATTTTAACGCCGTTGATATCAATAGTCTTGGTGGATCTGTCATAGTCAATCCGCGAGTAGGTTCTCATCTGCCGGAGAATCGGAATTTGTGTTGCGTGACCATAATTCTGATGATTCAAATGCTTACAAATTTCGTGCACAGTGTTTGAATGCAAAATAGGTAATTGGAGTGCCCACCTTGTTAATTTTAAATTCTTGTCCTTTGCCCGATGTAACAAATTTGACGCTGCATTGCTTGTAAAGGGTTCAAAACGGTGAATTTTGAGATATGCGCGAAATTTGTCCGTTACCCATATTGTTGCCAAACACTTGCGTTCGACAGCGGCATATTATTTTTGCGTATCTTTGAAGTTTTCGCTTTTGAAAATAAACGATCACTCTAGAGGCGGTGTAGCGTGGAGCGATTTCTGGCGCAAATTTCTTATTAATTTCGGCGAAAAATTGTAGAGTAAAGTAATATATGATTTCATTAACACGAGGCCCAAAATATAATAGAAAATCGAGAGGCCTTTGCAGAGAGCCTGCTAGCTCCTGCCTAAGCCCGGCACTGGTTCACTCTGAAAATTGTATACAAAAAGCGATTAAAGGAAAACGGGTTTAATTAATATTAATTCGACGCGACGTAGAAAAGCGAGCAAAAATGCGACATGCGTGTATTCGTATTGATTGATTAATCGCAAATAAAAAAAAAAAAAAAATGGTTAAAACGCCGTTTTTTTCTTAACGCACTATTTTAGTTGCCGATTATCCTTGTGATTTTCGCTATTTACGATGCGACGTCTCGTTCCGTTTCATTAATCGGAGGAGCGTCATGTGAAGACACATAACCTTTGTGGCTGCCAACCCGTAACCATAGTTCGAAAATCAGGGGACACGGGATTTTGAACAATTACGAAAAAAATAAAAACAATAAAAGGGAATAAAATAAAAATATCTATTTACGTTATACCGACTACACAAAATATTACATTATTCGATTAAAATATATACACACGGTGTTCGTGCTGAGACACGAAGGCTTCCGTCCAACGAATATCGCCATAGCGGATCCTCGCCCCGGTATATGAAGAATAGAAAACTACTCCATTATTTTTCTTCGTTTATACAATATGAATTATTATTAAATAAAAGTTAACAATAAGTAAAACAGAACGGCATATGACTGGTGTGTTCGCGGTTTTCTGAACTAATACATATTGTCGAACTCGGAGCCTCTTTTGCGGTATTGAATGCTCGGCAACCGGTCCGTTTGAGAGCGTGGCAGGCTTCCAACATTCGCGACGTCCCCGCCACCCTGCCGTTTTTCCTGTACTTAACGGCCGCCCGCGCTATATGTCGTGAAATATGCGCGTTGCTCGGCCGTCGTCTCTCGTCAGCACGTGAACGGCCGTGTGTGACATCTTTTTTTGTCGTTTGTTCACAGTATTTTTTGCCGCTAACACCGAGTTGTTTGGCGAGCGTTCTACGTGTTCACTTTTCTGTTAACGTACAGTGAGTACATTGTGTCGTGTCACTGCGCACCCGTGCGTCCCGTTTACGAGTTTTTGTAGTCCGGCCACGTTGTCGTTGGTGATCGTCGCAAATTCGCGTCCACCGTCGTGATTTGTCTTTGATTTTCATTCGGCCACGACGTTATGCATCATTGTGTATATATATGTATATATATATATACACGCGAATCTCCGTATTTGCACGCAGCATCAGCTCGACCGTCGTGGGTTTAATTTATGATGACGTTGCGCGGAGGTCCATTCATTTTGATCTCCGTTGCAATCGAGGCAACCGTTTTTTGTTTGAATTTTCTTTTTGTTCGGTACGTTTACTGCCCTACAATTAAATTTTGTTTTGTTCTTTTTTGTGTGCTCCTATAATTATAACATCGACTATCTAACACTCCACAAGTCATATGCTACGTTTTATTGAACTTAACTGGAAGTGAATACTAAAAAATATTATTTCTTAAAACACGATGTTTCTAAATGATTGCTTATCGTGCACTTGTAACAAAAAAATATGACTAATAAATAAGAGAAAAACCAATTAGGAAGTCCACAGATAATAATAATCAAAATGGACTATATATTAAATATGACAAATTAACATGATTTAAATAAATTTTATATGCAAAAAATACTATTTATTATGGGCGCCTACCTAGCTTCTAAAGTCATACAATAAATTTAATAATAATACTAATTTGTTTATAATAATTATTTCATTTCAATGTGTATGGATTACATAGGATCTAGTAAGTTTAATCTAAAATTTCAATTCATATACTGCGTTTTATAGAATTTACCTGGAAGTGAATACTAATATATATTATCTCTTAATTAATCAACGTTTCTAAATGATTGTTTTTCGTGTATTTTGAACAAAACGAATAAGACCAATAGTAAACCAAAAACGCATTTAGGAACTCGACTGATAACAATAATCGAAATGGACTACTATGATTTAAATAATTTGTTATGCACAAAATATTATGTATTATAGGCGCCCACCTAAATCATCAAGTCATAAAATTGATTAAGTAATAATAATAATTTTATTATAAATTAATTTCATTTTCATGTGTATGGTTTACATAGGACCTCGTAAATTAAGTCTATAAATTTCAATTCACATACTATGTTTAATTGAACCTAGGTGAATATAAAACTAAAATATAATATTTTCTAAATAGTTTGCGTCACAGAAACTTATTATTTTTAATGTTAAAAATTGAAATATTTTTTTATTAGTCGTGGTAATATTAGCATGTAATTATTAAACACATATTAATTGAGTTTGCTTTGAATTTATTAAGTACTAATGGTATTTTAGTATAAAAGTTACACAAATTATTTGTAACCTATTATTTGTGACCCTAAATTCATTCATTTCTTATACACATACAGATATTTTTAGCTTAATAATTCTATAATGCCTTATGTTAACACTTTGTGATAATCTGGCCATTTGTACTGTTTTACGTTAATACATTTTTTGTGGTATTCTTCATACAGCCTCAGGTAAGTTTAATTTAAAATTTTTAATTCAAATTTTAACGCCGTTGATATCAATAGTCTTGATGGATCTGTCATAGTCAATCCGCGAGTAGGTTCTCATCTGCCGGAGAATCGGAATTTGTGTTGCGTGACCATAATTCTGATGATTCGAATGCTTACAAATTTCGTGCACAGTGTTTGAATGCAAAATAGATAATTGGAGTGCCCACCTTGTTAATTTTAAATTCTTGTCCTTTGCCCGATGTAACAAATTTGACGCTGCATTGCTTGTAAAGAGTTCAAAACGGTGAATTTTGAGATATGCGCGAAATTTGTCCGTTACCCATATTGTTGCCAAACACTTGCGTTCGACGGCGGCATATAATTTTTGCGTATCTTTGAAGTTTTTGCTTTTGAAAATAAACGATCACTCTAGAGGCGGTGTAGCGTGGAGCGATTTCTGGCGCAAATTTCTTATTAATTTCGGTGAAAAATTGTAGAGTAAAGTAATATATGATTTCATTAACACGAGGCCCAAAATATAATAGAAAATCGAGAGGCCTTTGCAGAGAGCCTGCTAGCTCCTGCCTAAGCCCGGCACTGGTTCACTCTGAAAATTGTATACAAAAAGCGATTAAAGGAAAACGGGTTTAATTAATATTAATTCGACGCGACGTAGAAAAGCGAGCAAAAATGCGACATGCGTGTATTCGTATTGATTGATTAATCGCAAATAAAAAAAAAAAAAAAAAATGGTTAAAACGCCGTTTTTTTCTTAACGCACTATTTTAGTTGCCGATTATCCTTGTGATTTTCGCTATTTACGATGCGACGTCTCGTTCCGTTTCATTAATCGGAGGAGCGTCATGTGAAGACACATAACATTTTTGGCTGCCAACCCGTAACCATAGTTCGAAAATCAGGGGACACGGGATTTTTTGAACAATTACGAAAAAAATAAAAACAATAAAAGGGAATAAAATAAAAATATCTATTTACGTTATACCGACTACACAAAATATTACATTATTCGATTAAAATATATACACGGTGTTCGTGCTGAGACACGAAGGCTTCCAACGAATATCGCCATAGCGGATCCTCGCCCCGGTATATGAAGAATAGAAAACTACTCCATTATTTTTCTTCGTTTATACAATATGAATTATTATTAAATAAAAGTTAACAATAAGTAAAACAGAACGGCATATGACTGGTGTGTTCGCGGTTTTCTGAACTAATACATATTGTCGAACTCGGAGCCTCTTTTGCGGTATTGAATGCTCGGCAACCGGTCCGTTTGAGAGCGTGGCAGGCTTCCAACATTCGCGACGTCCCCGCCACCCTGCCGTTTTTCCTGTACTTAACGGCCGCCCGCGCTATATGTCGTGAAATATGCGCGTTGCTCGGCCGTCGTCTCTCGTCAGCACGTGAACGGCCGTGTGTGACATCTTTTTTTGTCGTTTGTTCACAGTATTTTTTGCCGCTAACACCGAGTTGTTTGGCGAGCGTTCTACGTGTTCACTTTTCTGTTAACGTACAGTGAGTACATTGTGTCGTGTCACTGCGCACCCGTGCGTCACGTTTACGAGTTTTTGTAGTCCGGCCACGTTGTCGTTGGTGATCGTCGCAAATTCGCGTCCACCGTCGTGATTTGTCTTTGATTTTCATTCGGCCACGACGTTATGCATCATTGTGTATATATATGTATATATATATATATACACGCGAATCTCCGTATTTGCACGCAGCATCAGCTCGACCGTCGTGGGTTTAATTTATGATGACGTTGCGCGGAGGTCCATTCATTTTGATCTCCGTTGCAATCGAGGCAACCGTTTTTTGTTTGAATTTTCTTTTTGTTCGGTACGTTTACTGCCCTACAATTAAATTTTGTTTTGTTCTTTTTTGTGTGCTCCTATAATTATAACATCGACTATCTAACACTCCACAAGTCAGTTTAGACAACTGCCATATTGTAAGATCTGCATTGGCGAAACATCTGGTAGCAAAGCATTGTTTTTTTTTTGTCTTTGTAGCGCTGTGTTAGGGCGTCAGTGGTTTAATTACGAGTGGACAGTGCTTGTACAAAGTGTAATTGTAGGATTTTCTAGTTTATTGTTGGTAATATGCTCGGAGATAAGGAAATTGAGCACGCATCGCGCCTAAGGTTACGTGTGAAACTTAAACGTAATACTTTGATTGCGCAAATTCGCGCTGTTCGTGCTATGGCATTACGCGTTCTCGGAGAAAAGAGTTTAGCCCCCGAGTTCATGATCGGGGTTGCCGATCTGGACACATTGTGGGTGCAATGTATATCGGAGAACGAAAATGTTTAGGATCATTTGATTGCGTTAGATAAATCCGACGAGTATTCCGTAGAGTTGGCATCTGAGGTGTGCGCATTTATTAGCGCGTCGAAAGCAGTAGCCGCAAATTTGACTCCCACGACGGCGGAGATCATTGACCACACGTCATCACGTCATTCACACAGATCATGTGAAATCGGAGGATCCGCGACACCGTTCACCGCATTAAACTATACATAGTGACTCAATTCAAACATTTTGGCGCTTGCCAGAAATACCGTTACCGCAGTTTGAAGGCGATTTTCGTAATTGGCCCACCTTCCGTGATCGTTTTGTGGCATTAGTTGATTGTCGAACCAATTTATCTGACATTGATAAAATTTATTACCTTTTAGGGTGTTTGAAAGGTCCCGCGGCAGATGCCGTGCGGGGTATACCAATCTCTGGGAAAAATTATAAATTAATTTGGTGTACGTTGTCAACCCGTTTCAATCGACCGCGCTTAGTCGCCACGTCGCTAGTAGACACTTTGTTGCATGCGCCGTCGTTCTCACAGGAATCGCTCCAAGATCTTGATGAATTTCCTTGTTTATTTAGTGAAAGTATGGCGTTATTGGACACGCTTGTTATACCCAATATGGGTTAATTAATTTTATTTTCTTCGGTGTTTGCCAGTAGCCACCAGTAAATAATTTGAATCAGCCACTACATCTGATTATCCGTTAATTAATGAATTGTTAGAGTTTATTCGATCGCGAGTGGCCATTTTAGAACGTGTAGGTGATCCACATAAACATAACGCGCTTACCGTGTCGGTAAAAAATGGTTATGCATCCAGACAGCCTCACAAAGGGAGAAAACGGTTATGGAAACCGGGGAGTTCTCGACCAACGTCGTTAGTGACGTCTGTCGCCGACAAATCTTGCCCGTGTTGTTCTGGTCCACATGGGTTAGTGGCATGCGATCGTTTGAAGTCGAATCTGGACGGTGGACGAACGTGTACACTGGACGCGCGAGAAGTGACTGTGTTTTATTTGTTTCAGTGCCGAACATGAAACTCCTAAATGTGAAGCTAAGATTAGCTGTCGCAAAACGTGAGCAATCTGTACGCCTACCCTCAGGGCGCTTGTCTGTATTACTGTCGTTCCGCGCGTCGGTGTTCGCCGAATCGTTTGTCGGGTCCCACCATGTAGCAGTTAAAAATTTCGACTCTTTTGAGCGGAAGTTAGCTTCCAATTCCAAGCTTAAAACATTGTATATAAACTTAACGATTGAATACATCTTGTTGGGACATAGTCGATCGCGAAGTCACCCGGAGCATATTTCATTCCGCACCATGCTGTGTATCGCACAGAGATATATAATAGTAAAAGTCGCGTCGTGTTTGACGCCTCCGCACGGAGTTGCCGTAGTCCATCCTTAAATGGTTGTTTGTATTCGGGTCCAAAACTCCAACAGAATATTGTTGACATTCTCATTGGTTTCCATGTGCATAAACACGTGTTCACATCCGACATCTGTAAAATGTATCGCCAGGTATTGGTCTTACCACAATATCGTAAGTATCAACACGTTTTATGGCGGGCCTCCCCACATGATGAATTGGGCGAATACGAGTTACATATCGTTACATACAGTCTCAATTGCGCGCCATTTCTCGTATTACAGGAAATCGTATCGGACGATTGCGATAATTCAGATTCGGTGTGCAACGCGTTAACACACCACACTTACGTAGACGATATCTGCGACCGGGCGAATTCGGTTGAGAAAGTTTTAAGACTTCAGTCAAATTAAATTTCGGTGTTAGGGAAATTTGGTTTAGAACTTAAGAAGTGAGCTTCAAATACGTCGTCTGTTCTGGACGCTGTACCTATCGCTAGTCGTGTAGGTGGACCTCTGCCGTTCGATACAATTGACGAAAATGGTCTAAGGTCGTAGGCTTCTAATGGCATCCTGTGGGTGATTTTTTTAGCTGTGCACAGCGCCTAGAACCTCCGTTTGTTTACGCTAAGTGCGGTATATTGTCATTAGTCGGGCGGATATTTTATCCGTTATGGGTGTTCTGATTTATCACCATTGTGACACGGTCGCATTTTGAACCAATAGCCCCCATCTCTCCAGTGCTTTTAACCAAACATTCGATGAGAATTGAGGACCATTATCACTAAGTAGCATTTTAGTTTTGTTATTTTCTCGATACATAACGGATCACCCGTAAAATTTTTATCAGAAAAATCGAGAAGTAAAGATGATTTGGATTTGCTTTTTTTCCAACATACTGTAGTACGTTGTTTGGCACCCATATAAATGGTATACGTTGAATAGTCCAACGACACTTCGTTATACAAAAGAAAATCGTGGTCTAAAAGAACGTCACTAAACAAGTCGACTAGGACGGCTGCGCGAAAACTGAAATTCAAATTTGCAATCGTCGTATTGAACGTGCTTTCACCAGTAGTTCGCGTAGTGCGGCCGTCAGCTAATCTCACTACCGTAGTATTACTTGAATAGCTTTTACCAAATTTACTCGCGACCCAGGGCTTTACGTAAGATTTTACTGCCTGAGTGTCGAGTAATGCCGTTACATAACCATTCGGAAATTCTAATTCCACAGCAGGAGTAGAATTTTCTTCTGAACAAGTTTCTAACATGGTAGAAATTGTTGTAAACGAAGATGAACTTTCCGAACTCAACTGGGTGTCAAAGGGACTCGATTCTACAAGTTTTTGACCTTTGTTCCCGGTTGTGCTTGTTTTTGGTATAGACCGGGTAGAAATTGGACTCCAAAATTGTTCCGTAGTCCCTATATCTACGCCCGGATAACCATATCCAAGTGGTTGTACGGGAGTCGGAGTGTAATCTCTAATTTTTTCTACTCCGAAATTGGACCCAATGTCAGGCCTTTCATTACAGAAGTAATGAGGTACTGACTTTTGGTTTTCTACCGATTCTGATTTTTCGATCAAGTTGTCAGTTTGATCTAAAATAATAATATTTTTAAAAACGTAATTACTAGAAGACGACACTATCTCTTTATTTTCCCTCTCCCTATACGACATTATTGTCCCTTGATCAGGAACTGTCGTTGGTGGGAAGTTTGGGATAGAAGATAATTGTGAAGTCGTAGTATTAATATTACGTGTTCCTATCACCTGGTTTTCTTGATCAGAAATAATTGGAGATAAAGAACTTATTTGCAATAAATTATTAAAAATTAGAGGGTAGCCGGAGTTTACTTTTGGGACGACTTTTCGGACTTTTTGTCGGCCCTTTTGTCGTTTCCCGGCTTTTTGGAATTTTTCGAATCGTCCGATTTTGGTTTTTCGGAACGATTCGGACACTTATTCGCGTAATGCGCCCCGAGCAAATTACGCAGATGGGGTCTGGTTTTTACTGAATCGGATACTGTGTCGTTCCGCCCTCAATCCTATTTTTCCCCTGACTTTGGTGTGTGCTTTTTTTGTCCGGACCGGTACTATTGTAGTATCGGGAGCCGTCCAAATTTTTCGCCACGCGGCGGAGGTCTCTAAACGTACACGGATTTGACAGTCTTATTAATGCACCTAACTCGTCGTGTACGAGACCGACGATGATGTCTATGACGTCATGTTCCGGTAGTTGCAGACCTATTCGCCTAACCAAATTTATTTTATAAATAAAAAAATCTGTCAGGGCCTGGCCCGGTCGCTGACGGGTGGACATTATGTCCGTCGTCAATTGCGATCGGAGAGCCGGGCTGTCCCAACGATCCGAAAATTCCTCACGAAATTCCGCCCACGTTAAGCCCATTGACTTTATCAGTCTATACCAACTGGCGGCCGCGTCGCTCAGTTGATCACCGATCAGTCGTACCCAATCTGACTCTTGAATGCCGGAATTACGGAATACCACTTCGGAATTAATTATAAAACCGTTCGGGTCCTCGTATTTTTTTCCGGCAAACTGCGGTGGCGTCATTTTAAATGTATACGCCGCGCTGTTAAGCGTCGGCGTAATTGTATTTTGACGCGCTTCTAACCGGGTATTTGAGTCGATTGGTCGATACGTATGGTCGTCGAAACGGACCGTATTAAAACCCGTATTTCTATCGACACGCTGTGTAATAGGTGTATTACGGGATATTGGTGCGGCACCCACGCGCGTGCTACATATAGGAATTACTCCTGTAAAGTCGCGCGTTTCCCTATCACAATTATCCGATACAGGTTGTCTACGTGTGTATGTGTCCGTTACAATATAATCAGTTGGCGGTTGGTGTAGTGTACGCGAGTTCGCGTTACCTACCGGAGTCGGCGAACGTGTGTGTACGTTGGCCGCAGACTGCGTGCCGAACGCCGTTTCACGTACTTCGCGCTCGATTCCCGCCAGCCGTATATTTAATTCCGCCATACGTGAGTCCAATTGACGATTTTCAACGTTTTCGGTCGCGTCGGCATTCCGGGAACGCCCGTTGCCGACGCTAACACAGTTGCAGGTACGTGAATTCAGTCTCTGCTCGATTTCTAGTTGACGATTATTCAACGTTCTCAACGATTTACGAATATCGACCAACGCGATTTCGACTGATTCCAATCGGTTTTCAAGTCCGAGGAGCTCTACTTCCCGCCTGACCTGTGCTCCCGCGTCGACTAACTCGGCCGCAACCGAGCTTAAACGTCTAGCGATATTTGCACTACGTGTAGAACGTGCTCCGGGACTCGATGTACGCGAATTCACGCGAGAACAATTCGATTCACGAGAACGAGCCACTGACATTGCGTGATTACCATGCATAATAGTCACGTCGTGTTGAAAACCGGGTAAATCGTCATCGATAAAACCATCTTCGTGATTCAACCTGAAATCGTCGTTATGTAACGACGATTGGTCCAGCCCTGTGACTACCACAGAGTTTGGACCGGTCGAACTGATGGGGAACAAAGCCGTACGCGGATTAAAACCGTCGTTGCGGAGTTTTTGTTCCAAAATGACGAGTAAATCGTCTTTTGTTCCCGTACAGCAGATGGATCGATTTTCACACTCGCGTTGTAATTCACTCAATGTCATCTGATAAATCGTTTTGTATGCCATTATATAAAATGTAACAAACAAATTTCACGAAAATCACAGAGAATAAATGAATTCGCGATGTTTTGAACAAGTGTAAACACTATAATCACGTAAACACACAACACTATTATGATAGAGCGCCGTATCACCCGGTGATTACGACCGACAACCGATAACGAGTGAACTTGACCTATATTTATTTCAAAAATAAACTGGTCACTTCGGTACGTACGTACGAACAGAAAAATAAAAATAAAAATAATATTTCGGTATCACCGTTAATTAAATTATTTTCCGTACCTGTACGGGTGTTATGATATTTTCGTAATATCCGATACCGATAATGCACTCGTTAATCTGGTTGGTGCTATCAAGAATTTTCGTAGACTACTAAAAGTAATATAATAAACAGGAAAAAAAAAAAAGAAAAAAAACTTACTTTTTCCGCAGTCTATTAGTACGATTCCTCAGGGGGAGCCAATTTTGTCACGGGTATGGAGTATGTTCACGTGAGAAAAGATTTTTTTAAAAAAAAACAACACGTCGTTTAATTAAGACTATTAAATAATATATTTAATAGTCGAACAGAGAAAGAGAGAAAAGAAAAAAAAAATATATATATAACGACAAAAATAATAACAATAAAATTCTCAGTACGTGAGAAGGAAAAACGTCAGAGTACGTCGGACGTAGCGAACGGAATAATTATATATTGGCGGCGGTGGTGCACAATCGGCAATCGCCGCCGCCTTGCGATTGCCGATTATCCTTGTTATTACGGGTTGCCGCCCCGTTGATAATTATACGTCTGATTACCCGACGTTAATTAACTGGATTCTATTTAGGTTCTTAAGGAGGTGGACGGGTGAGATATGAACGGTGCAAAATGCGACCGTGTCAATTGTAACAAAAACCATCATGCAACGAACCTGGCAATTTGGTTTGTCATGGGGCGATCCCATTTCCGATGCTATTCGCGTCGAGTGGGCATATTATTTTTGCGTATCTTTGAAGTTTTTGCTTTTGAAAATAAACGATCACTCTAGAGGCGGTGTAGCGTGGAGCGATTTCTGGCGCAAATTTCTTATTAATTTCGGCGAAAAATTGTAGAGTAAAATAATATATGATTTCATTAACACGAGGCCCAAAATAAAATAGAAAATCGAGAGGCCTTTGCAGAGAGCCTGCTAGCTCCTGCCTAAGCCCGGCACTGGTTCACTCTGAAAATTGTATACAAAAAGCGATTAAAGGAAAACGGGTTTAATTAATATTAATTCGACGCGACGTAGAAAAGCGAGCAAAAATGCGACATGCGTGTATTCGTATTGATTGATTAATCGCAAATAAAAAAAAAAAAAAAAAATGGTTAAAACGCCGTTTTTTTCTTAACGCACTATTTTAGTTGCCGATTATCCTTGTGATTTTCGCTATTTACGATGCGACGTCTCGTTCCGTTTCATTAATCGGAGGAGCGTCATGTGAAGACACATAACATTTTTGGCTGCCAACCCGTAACCATAGTTCGAAAATCAGGGGACACGGGATTTTTTGAACAATTACGAAAAAAATAAAAACAATAAAAGGGAATAAAATAAAAATATCTATTTACGTTATACCGACTACACAAAATATTACATTATTCGATTAAAATATATACACACGGTGTTCGTGCTGAGACACGAAGGCTTCCGTCCAACGAATATCGCCATAGCGGATCCTCGCCCCGGTATATGAAGAATAGAAAACTACTCCATTATTTTTCTTCGTTTATACAATATGAATTATTATTAAATAAAAGTTAACAATAAGTAAAACAGAACGGCATATGACTGGTGTGTTCGCGGTTTTCTGAACTAATACATATTTTCGAACTCGGAGCCTCTTTTGCGGTATTGAATGCTCGGCAACCGGTCCGTTTGAGAGCGTGGCAGGCTTCCAACATTCGCGACGTCCCCGCCACCCTGCCGTTTTTCCTGTACTTAACGGCCGCCCGCGCTATATGTCGTGAAATATGCGCGTTGCTCGGCCGTCGTCTCTCGTCAGCACGTGAACGGCCGTGTGTGACATCTTTTTTTGTCGTTTGTTCACAGTATTTTTTGCCGCTAACACCGAGTTGTTTGGCGAGCGTTCTACGTGTTCACTTTTCTGTTAACGTACAGTGAGTACATTGTGTCGTGTCACTGCGCACCCGTGCGTCCCGTTTACGAGTTTTTGTAGTCCGGCCACGTTGTCGTTGGTGATCGTCGCAAATTCGCGTCCACCGTCGTGGTTTGTCTTTGATTTTCATTCGGCCACGACGTTATGCATCATTGTGTATATATATATATATATGTATATATATATATATATACACGCGAATCTCCGTATTTGCACGCAGCATCAGCTCGACCGTCGTGGGTTTAATTTATGATGACGTTGCGCGGAGGTCCATTCATTTTGATCTCCGTTGCAATCGAGGCAACCGTTTTTTGTTTGAATTTTCTTTTTGTTCGGTACTTTTACTGCCCTACAATTAAATTTTGTTTTGTTCTTTTTTGTGTGCTCCTATAATTATAACATCGACTATCTAACACTCCACAAGTCAGTTTAGACAACTGCCATATTGTAAGATCTGCATTGGCGAAACATCTGGTAGGAAAGCATTGTTTTTTTTTTGTCTTTGTAGCGCTGTGTTAGGGCGTCAGTGGTTTAATTACGAGTGGACAGTGCTTGTACAAAGTGTAATTGTAGGATTTTCTAGTTTATTGTTGGTAATATGCTCGGAGATAAGGAAATTGAGCACGCATCGCGCCTAAGGTTACGTGTGAAACTTAAACGTAATACTTTGATTGCGCAAATTCGCGCTGTTCGTGCTATGGCATTACGCGTTCTCGGAGAAAAGAGTTTAGCCCCGAGTTCATGATCGGGGTTGCCGATCTGGACACATTGTGGGTGCAATGTATATCGGAGAACGAAAATGTTTAGGATCATTTGATTGCGTTAGATAAATCCGACGAGTATTCCGTAGAGTTGGCATCTGAGGTGTGCGCATTTATTAGCGCGTCGAAAGCAGTAGTCGCAAATTTGACTCCCACGACGGCGGAGATCATTGACCACACGTCATCACGTCATTCACACAGATCATGTGAAATCGGAGGATCCGCGACACCGTTCACCGCATTAAACTATACATAGTGACTCAATTCAAACATTTTGGCGCTTGCCAGAAATACCGTTACCGTAGTTTGAAGGCGATTTTCGTAATTGGCCCACCTTCCGTGATCGTTTTGTGGCATTAGTTGATTGTCGAACCAATTTATCTGACATTGATAAAATGTATTACCTTTTAGGGTGTTTGAATGGTCCCGCGGCAGATGCCGTGCGGGGTATACCAATCTCTGGGAAAAATTATAAATTAATTTGGTGTACGTTGTCAACCCGTTTCAATCGACCGCGCTTAGTCGCCACGTCGCTAGTAGACACTTTGTTGCATGCGCCGTCGTTCTCACAGGAATCGCTCCAAGATCTTGATGAATTTCCTTGTTTATTTAGTGAAAGTATGGCGTTATTGGACACGCTTGTTATACCCAATATGGGTTAATTAATTTTATTTTCTTCGGTGTTTGCCAGTAGCCACCAGTAAATAATTTGAATCAGCCACTACATCTGATTATCCGTTAATTAATGAATTGTTAGAGTTTATTCGATCGCGAGTGGCCATTTTAGAACGTGTAGGTGATCCACATAAACATAACGCGCTTACCGTGTCGGTAAAAAATGGTTATGCATCCAGACAGCCTCACAAAGGGAGAAAACGGTTATGGAAACCGGGGAGTTCTCGACCAACGTCGTTAGTGACGTCTGTCGCCGACAAATCTTGCCCGTGTTGTTCTGGTCCACATGGGTTAGTGGCATGCGATCGTTTGAAGTCGAATCTGGACGGTGGACGAACGTGTACACTGGACGCGCGAGAAGTGACTGTGTTTTATTTGTTTCAGTGCCGAACATGAAACTCCTAAATATGAAGCTAAGATTAGCTGTCGCAAAAACGTGAGCAATCTGTACGCCTACCCTCAGGGCGCTTGTCTGTATTACTGTCGTTCCGCGCGTCGGTGTTCGCCGAATCGTTTGTCGGGTCCCACCATGTAGCAGTTAAAAATTTCGACTCTTTTGAGCGGAAGTTAGCTTCCAATTCCAAGCTTAAAACATTGTATATAAACTTAACGATTGAATACATCTTGTTGGGACATAGTCGATCGCGAAGTCACCCGGAGCATATTTCATTCCGCACCATGCTGTGTATCGCACAGAGATATATAATAGTAAAAGTCGCGTCGTGTTTGACGCCTCCGCACGGAGTTGCCGTAGTCCATCCTTAAATGGTTGTTTGTATTCGGGTCCAAAACTCCAACAGAATATTGTTGACATTCTCATTGGTTTCCATGTGCATAAACACGTGTTCACATCCGACATCTGTAAAATGTATCGCCAGGTATTGGTCTTACCACAATATCGTAAGTATCAACACGTTTTATGGCGGGCCTCCCCACATGATGAATTGGGCGAATACGAGTTACATATCGTTACATACAGTCTCAATTGCGCGCCATTTCTCGTATTACAGGAAATCGTATCGGACGATTGCGATAATTCAGATTCGGTGTGCAACGCGTTAACACACCACACTTACGTAGACGATATCTGCGACCGGGCGAATTCGGTTGAGAAAGTTTTAAGACTTCAGTCAAATTAAATTTCGGTGTTAGGGAAATTTGGTTTAGAACTTAAGAAGTGATCTTCAAATACGTCGTCTGTTCTGGACGCTGTACCTATCGCTAGTCGTGTAGGTGGACCTCTGCCGTTCGATACAATTGACGAAAATGGTCTAAGGTCGTAGGCTTCTAATGGCATCCTGTGGGTGATTTTTTTAGCTGTGCACAGCGCCTAGAACCTCCGTTTGTTTACGCTAAGCGCGGTATATTGTCATTAGTCGCGCGGATATTTTATCCGTTATGGGTGTTCTGATTTATCACCATTGTAACAAAAACCATCATGCAACGAACCTGGCAATTTGGTTTGTCATGGGGCGATCCCATTTCCGATGCTATTCGCGTCGAGTGGGCCTTATTCGTAAGCGATTTGCCATCGTTGCTCAAAATTCGTGAGCCGCGGTATAATTAACGCGTTCCACGGAGCCTTTTGCTATTTATTGGGGTTTTGCGATGCTTCGCGACGCAGGTACGCCGCAGTGGTGTATGTGGGGATGGTCGATCCTTCAGTCGACAAATCTGTGTTTCTGATTGGAACTGAAGCTAAATTAGCTCCACCTTAAGTCGTTAACGATTCCGCGATTGGAACTAAATGCCACCCTTTTATTGGCCCGTTGGCTCAAATACATTCGTGAAATTTTAGAACTTTAATTAAATATTATCGGTAATCGTGCGTGGTCCGATTCAATGGTCGTGTTGCCATGGTTAACTTTTCCCCATGACTACTTTAAACCGTATGTCTCAAATCGGATACATCAAGTTTGTACTTCATTACCCAATATCATTGGCAGTATATTGAATCGTGTGATTACCCTGCTGATTCGGCATTCCGTGGTGTCAATGCCCTCGGATTTGCTCGACTCAACGGCTATTGTCGTGATCCTACGGTGGCGTATGGGAATCCGTCTGATTAGGAAAAACCTCTTCTGCCATTTTTTTTGGGTGACCTACCTGAAATTTGGCCCTTGTCTTGTATCACTTGCGTGGATAAAGCTCCGGTGGAGTGGTTTAATCGGTTATCTTCAAATAATCGTATGATTAGCCTTGATTCGTAGGTTTATTGAGTGTTGTCGTAAAGGACGTCCGACGTCGTGCCCGCCATTTTTCATACGCAAGTCCGAGGTTGTTTATTTAATATAAAAAAAAAATATCTTATTCAATGTTTGATATTTGTAGCCGTATACATTCAATCAACCCTAATACATTTTAGGAAAATTTCATATTTTTATTCACAAAATATTTTAAACATATCATAATAAACTGATAATTTGATATTTTAAATTTATTTATTTTATGTTCTTATTAAATTGATTGTATAGACACGTGTTAATATAATTCAAATAAAGAAAAAATACGGCATTACTTTCATAATAAAATATATATAATTTTGCTTATTAAATTCAAATTGTCAATGGTATCGATTAAAAGAGTGCTTTATATATGTTTAATTTATTGAGTCATTAAGTTCTGAATATTTATAAATAATGAAAATTATTAATGTATATAAATATATATACTTATTAATTTATCTTTATTTTAATATTGAAAACAAAATACACGTATGTACTTCTCGTTTTTTTGATATGCTTTTATAGGATCGCGTAAGTATAATCAATAAACTGTATTCAAATTAACAAAAATTATATCATTACTTATGACTGTGCAATAATGCAATGTAAAATAATCTAAATTAGATAAAATAAATTAAATCAGTTTTGTTAACATTTATCGGAATCTACATGTATTGATTTTAAAAATTATACAATTTATTTGTAACCTATTATTTGTGACATTAAATTCATTCATTTACGAGTCTGCATTATAGTAATGTTAATATATTTCTTCTAACGAAAATTTGGTTAACATTTGTACAGTTATATTAATATTCATTATTTCTTATCCAATGAATTCATTTAATTCTCATATATATATTATGTACTTTTATTTTTCATCTCATCAATTAATGCTTTAAACGCGTCATTATAATATAACCGTTTGGAGTTTTAAGTACATTCATTTTATTTTCATGTTGTATGGATTATACAGACCCTCGTAGGATTAACATACAATTTCAATTCATACGCTACGTATTATTGAACTTAACTGGAAATGAATACTAAAAAATATTATTTCTTAAAACACGATGTTTCTAAATGATTGCTTATCGTGCAATTGTAAAAAAAAATATGACTAATAAATAAGAGAAACCAATTAGGAAGTCGAGAGATAATAATAATCAAAATGGACTATATATTAAATATAACAAATTAACATGATTTAAATAAATTTTATATGCAAAAAATACTATTTATTATGGGCGCCTACCTAGCTTATAAAGTCATACAATAAATTTAATAATAATACTAATTTGTTTATAAAAATTATTTCATTTCAATGTGTATGGATTACATAGAACCTGGTAAGTTTTATCTATAATTTCAATTCATATACTACGTTTTATAGAATTTACCTGGTAGTGAATACCAATATATATTATTTCTTAATTACTCAACGTTTCTAGATGATTGCTTATCGTGTATTTTGAACAAAACGAATAAGACCAACAGTAAATCAAAAACGCAATTAGGAACTCGACTGATAACAATAATCGAAATGGACTACTATGATTTAAATAATTTGATACTCACAAAAAGTTATGTATTATAGGCGCCCACCTAAATCATCAAGTCATAAAATAGATTAAGTAATAATAATATTAATTTTATTATGAATTAATATCATTTTCATGTTTACATAGTACCTCGTAAGTTAAATTAAAAAATTTCCATTCACATACTACGTTTAATTGAATTTAGGTGAATTGAAAATTAAAATATAATATTTTCTAAATAAATTGTGTCCCAGAATCTTATTATTTTTAATGTTAAAAATTGTAATATTTATTTATTAGTCGTGATAATATTAGCATGTAATTATTAATCACATATTAATTGAGTTTGCTTTGAATGTATTAAGTACTAATGGTATTTTAGTATAAAAGTTACACAAATTATTTGTAACCTATTATTAGTGACCCTAAATTCATTCATTTCTTATACACATACAGATATTTTCAGCTTAATAATTCTATAATGCCTTTTGTTAACATTTTGTGATAATTTGGCCATTTGTACTGTTTTACGTTAATACATTTTTTGTGGTATTCTTCGTACAGCCACGGGGAAGTTTAATCTAAAATTTATAATTCAAATTTAAATACCGTTGATATCAATTGTCGTGGTGAGACACGAAGGCTTCCGTCAAACGAATATCGCCATAGCAGATCCTTGCCCCGGTGTATGAAGAATAGAAAACTACTCCATTATTTTTCTTCGTTTAAACAATATGAATTATGCTAAAAAAAAGTTAACAATAAGTAAAACAGAGCGGCGTATGACTGGTGTGTTCGCGGTTTTCTGAACTAATATATATTGTCGAACTCGGAGCCTCTTTTGCGGTATTGAATGCTCGGCAACCGGTCTGTTTGAGAGCGTGGCAGGCTTCCAACATTCGCGACGTCCCCGCCACCCTGCCGTTTTTCTTGTACTTAACGGCCGCCCGCGCTATACGTCGTGAAACCACCGTGCGGTTATATATATATATCTTAATATATAAAATTCTCGTGTCACAGTTTTCGTTGCCATACTCCTCCGAAACGGCTTGACCGATTTTGATGAAACTTTTTGTGCTTATCCGGTATCTATGAGAATCGGCCAACATCTATTATTCATCCCCCTAAATGTTAGGGGTAGTCCACCCCTAAATTTTTTTTTTTATTTTTTAGACAAAATTTTTAATTTCTAATTTTTATGTTACAACATACAAAAATACATACAATCCTCAATTTTCACCCTTCTATGATCAACCCTTATTTTTTAATAGCCATTTTAGTAATTTAATCATTTTTCCTCTCCGGTCGAAAACTGATCAATCGTCATTTAATTAGTTATCCCCGCCAGATGTCTACAGGTGTCACTTCTGACCCAGTAAACAGCACGGAGTAGGGGATGAGAACGAAGCCGGCCTCCTTTCTTTCTCACTCCCTACACAGTTGTCGGCCACAGTAATGATGTTTATGCATCAAGTGTAGTAGTAACGTTGACAATTATTATTTTATTATTATTTCTCAGTGTAACTCTCATATTAACTTTTAATCATTCCTATTTTATCAATAATGATTAAATTATCAATTTTGAGTGTATTTTGCACGATTAGTTAATCAAGTGATTTTATAACCTCAAAAGTACTCAACACGTGACACGAGCTTCCAATAACAACGGATTTTGTGTTGTAAGTATACTTTTTTTTATATCGAAAATATTGTTGATCTTATAAAAATGTAATTTTAATATAATTTTATTAAAAATGTAATTGAACAATTAAGATTTTCATAGTTTCCAAAAAATCAATCATTATGAATCTTTATTTTGAAATGTCAATGAAAATATTTGTTGTATGAAAAAATTATAAGAGACAATGTTTTCATAAAATTTAATTTTTTACTTTTGTTTGAAAAATTTTTCCATAAAACTTATATTTTTGTTATAAATCATTTCAAAACTGCGGCAAAAATCCTGGCCCTAATTATACTTTTAACATTTTTCATCATTAAATAATTTCAATAATTCTATTTATGTATGTTTTGTACAGTGAGCAATGCCAAGAAAACGAAAAGGGGCTGATTTGAGCCGCAGTACAAGTAAAGCTCGAAACTTGCGAAATAGCAGATCCGAAAGAACAGAAGAACAAATCCAGCAACAAAATACTGATGCACGTGTCAGAATGGCGCAATTGCATCAAGAAGAGCCAGAAGATACACGAGCTGAACGCAATGAAGTCAGAAGTTTAGAACAACGACAATCACGCCGTTTCACAGTCAATAGACGAAGAACAAATGACCAACAACGACAACAGGTACATCGAGCATTTATATCTGATTCATTCCTGCGTCTAGCATTCCAGTATGAGCCCGATATTGAATATTATGCTCATTCAAAAGTGGTAATTGGTGCTATGGACAAGGAATGTCCGCATTGTCATGCTCTGAAATTCAAAAATGAGCCAGCTGGGATGTGTTGCGCGTCAGGAAAAGTGCAACTACCTGAAATTGAAACACCACCTGAACCATTGAACGGCTTACTTATCGGCACGGATCCAGATTCTAACGAATCTTGATTCACTTTATGCCAGGCGCATCGTCAGCGAGCTAGATGCTCTTTTGAACGAGCACAACGAGTTGTTGGAAATATTCAAATCACATATGCACCAATTACAAAGCGATAATCACGCTATCGTCATTAATCCTGATAAAACACCAGCTGGAGAGCATATTCGTAGATTCAATGCACCCGTTGTTGATGATGTTGCTGGAATCATGGTTGGCGATCGTACAGCTGCACGAGAAATTGTGATTCGTAGAAGAAATAATAATCTTCAGTTCATTGCTGACACACATCGTTCATATGACGCTCTCCAATCTCCGCTAATATTCTGGAAGGGACAAGACGGATATTGCATAAACATAAAACAACGAGATCCCGTATCAGGTACTTCATTGATTAATAATTAATAATTTATTATTATTAATTATTAATTAATTTATTGATTATTAATTATTAATTTGATCATTTAATTAATTTTCATTTAATTCATTTGATTAATTTAATTTGATGAACAAATATTACAGGAGCTGAAACAAACAAGAACGTTAGCTCAAAGGATTATTATGCGTACCGATTAATGATTAGACGTGGCCTGGACAACGTCATTTTACGATGTCGAGCTTTGTCAACAATTCATGGTCGACATGTACGCGAAGATTGAGAGCGAACGACTACGATACTTACGATATAATCAACAAAGCTGCGCGCGGAAGAGTACATTCATTTGCGAGACGCTATCAACAACAACGCCGACGTCGCCGAAATTGGTAACCATGTCATTTTACCATCATCGTACGTAGGCAGTCCACGTCATATGCAAGAATATATACAGGATGCTCTGACTTTCGTGCGCGAATATGGACGACCATGTTTATTTATCACGTTCACATGTAATCCAAAATGGCCAGAGATTACATCTTTGTTACTGCCTGGCCAAAATGCAATACATCGCCATGACATTACAGCACGTGTGTTCAGACAAAAGTTGAAGTCATTAATAAGTTTCATTACTAAATCACATGTATTTGGTCCCACACGTTGCTGGATGTATTCGGTTGAGTGGCAAAAGCGAGGATTACCTCATGCACACATTTTGGTTTGGTTCATCGACAAAATCCGTCCTGAAGAAATCGATAGTATCATTTCTGCGGAAATTCCAGATCCATCCACTGACCAACTGCTGTTTGATATTGTTACAACAAACATGATTCATGGTCCATGTGGTACTCTTAATAGTTCATCGCCTTGCATGGCTGATGGAAAATGTACTAAAAATTTCCCTAAAGATTTTACCAATGATACGGTCACAAATGTCGACGGATACCCAATATATCGTCGAAGAAATCCTGAAAATGGCGGACAGTCATTTATTAAAAATATCATCAACACAGACATTGATATTGACAATCGTTGGGTGGTGCCATATTCGCCTCTGCTGAGCAAGACATATAATGCTCATATTAATGTTGAGTTCTGCAGTTCTGTGAAGAGCATCAAATACATTTGCAAGTATGTCCATAAAGGCAGTGATATGGCTGTGTTTAGAGTGGAAAATATTAATGTGAATGCTCCTCCAGTGAATAAAAACGATGAAATAACGCTCTACCAAATTGGTCGGTACATCAGCTCCAATGAAGCTGCTTGGCGTATCTTTGGTTTTCCAATTCATGAACGGGATCCAGCAGTTGTTCAGTTAGCCATCCATCTTGAAAACGGTCAGCGTGTATTTTTCACGAACGAGACAGCGATTGATCGTGCAATAAATCCACCTAAAACTACACTTACTGCATTTTTTGAATTGTGTAATCGTGCGGATGATTTTGGTGCCTTTGCACGAACATTACTCTATTCACAAGTACCACGCTATTTCACATGGACTCAAACAAAAACATGGATGCCCCGCAAGCAAGGCTCACCAGTTGCTGCATGTCTCAATTTATTTAAATCAAACGCCTTGGGGCGATTATTTACAGTCAATCCAAGACACACGGAGTGCTTTTATCTTCGACTGTTGTTGGTTAATGTAACTGGCCCATTATCATTTCAAGATATACGTAAAGTGAATGGGCAACAATATCCAACGTATAAAGATGCATGCCTTGCACTCGGCTTGCTGGAAGACGACAACCAGTGGGAATGCATGCTTGCTGAAGCTGCATTGAACTGTACAGCAATACAAATTCGTCTACTATTCGCTATAGTGTTGACTACATGTTTCAGCCCGAGCACAGATATTATGGGAAAATCACAAAGATTCAATGACTGATGATATATTGCATCAACATCGTATACGGTGCCACGATCTAATCATAACATTCAGCGACGAAATGTACAATGAAGCATTGATTGCTATTGAGGATCTTTGCATTGTCATTGCCAACTTACCACTTAGTAATTTCGGTATGAATTCGCCAAATCGAACTGCATCTGATTTAATGAATACTGAAATGAATCGTGAACTTCAGTACAGTACTGTAGAAATGGCAGCGATTGTTGCCCGCAATGTCCCACTAATGAATGAGGAACAAAGAACCATTTATGATCGCATTATGCTCGCAGTTTCAGCTGGACAAGGTGGGTTCTTCTTTTTGGATGCACCGGGTGGAACTGGCAAAACATTCGTTATTTCGCTAATTCTTGCTGAAATACGATCAAATAATGGCATCGCATTGGCCGCTGCATCGTCGGGCATTGCAGCAACTTTATTGGATGGAGGTAGAACAGCTCATTCAATATTTAAGCTGCCACTAAATATTCAGAATAACCCTGACGCAGTATGCAACATTAAGAAACAATCGTCCATGGCCACTGTGCTGAAACGGTGTAAAAATATTATTTGGGATGAATGTACTATGGCACACAAACATTCACTTGAGGCGTTGAACAGGACATTGAAAGATATTAAAAACAGTGACAAACTATTTGGCGGAACTCTGTTGGTCCTTTCAGGTGATTTCAGACAAACACTTCCAGTCATTCCACGTTCAACATACGCTGATAAGATCAACGCTTGCTTAAAATCATCTCCATTGTGGCGTAATGTTGAAAAATTACAGCTAAAAATAAATATGCGCGTTCAAATGTTTCAAGATCCATCCGCTGAAACATTTTCAAAACAACTCTTAGATATCGGTGATGGAAAAGTTGCTATAGATGAAACTGGATACGTAAAATTACCGACCGATTTCTGCACAATCGCTGATTCGCAACATACTCTCATTGAACAAATATTTCCCGATGTACATACACAGTACATAAATCATGAGTGGCTTGCAGAAAGAGCGATTTTAGCGGCAAAAAATGTAGACGCTGACAATTTAAATCTGAAGATACAAATGTTGTTGCCAGGGAACTTGGTATCATATAAATCTATTGATACAGTTTGCGACGACAGCGAAGCAGTAAATTTTCCCACAAAGTTTTTGAACTCACTGGATTTTCCAGGCATGCCACCGCATAATTTACAATTAAAGGTTGGATCTCCAATTATCTTGCTTCGTAATTTGAACCCACCCCGGCTGTGCAACGGTACGCGATTAGTCATTCAAAAATTAATGAAAAACGTGATCGAAGCCAGGATTTTAAATGGCAAGTTCAGAGGTGAAAATATACTCATACCACGGATTCCTATTATACCTACAGATGTGCTAATTCAATTCAAACGTATTCAGTTTCCGATTAGATTGGAATTTGCAATGACTATCAACAAATCCCAAGGTCAAACGATGTCTGTTTGTGGATTAGATTTGAGAACACCATGTTTTACACACGGACAATTGCTCTATTCACAAGTACCACGCTATTATACGTGGCATGCTCTCGAGTGGGTAAACCATCCAGTATGTTTTTGTTAGCTAAAGATGGACTAACAAAAAATATTGTTCACGCTATAGCATTAAGAGATTGATATTGTTTAATAGTGTTACTGTCGTAATTGTTTAATTAATGATATATAATTTGAAGGAATAAATTATAATATAACTTAATAAAAATGTTTGCCTTTTGTTATTTTTATATTCCCTCACCGTTCACAGCGCTCCATGCTTATTACACGCATATACCACTTTCTTACATACATACAATATACACATTCTAACATACATACATACTTACAATAAGTAAGCTATTTTTTGTCTACACTAGAAATTACTAAGAAATTATTTATATGGCAAAACAACGATTGCCGGGTCAGCTAGTATATATATATATATATATATATATATATATATATATATATATATATACGCGAATATTCGTATTTGCACGCAGCATCAGCTCGACCGTCGTGGGATTAATTTATGAAGAAGTTGCGCGGAGGTCCATCCATTTTGATATCCGTTGCAATCGAGAAAACCGGTTTTTGTTTGAATTTTCTTTTTGTTAAAGCAACATCTATTATAATTTAGTTCGGTACGTTTACCGTCCTACAATTAAATTTTGTTTTGTTCTTTTTTGTGTGCTCTTTTAATTAAAACATCGACTATCTAACACTCCACAAGTCATATGCTACGTTTTATTGAACTTAACTGGAAGTGAATACTAAAAAATATTATTTCTTAAAACACGATGTTTCTAAATGATTGCTTATCGTGCAATTCTAACAAAAAAATATGACTAATAAATAAGAGAAAAACCAATTAGGAAGTCCAGAGATAATAATAATCAAAATGGACTATATATTAAATATGACAAATTAACATGATTTAAATAAATTTTATATGCAAAAAATACTATTTATTATGGGCACCTACCTAGCTTCTAAAGTCATACAATAAATATAATAATAATACTAATTTGTTTATAAAAATTATTTCATTTCAATGTGTATGGATTACATAGTACATAGTAAGTTTAATCTAAAATTTCAATTCATATACTGCGTTTTATAGAATTTACCTGGAAGTGAATACTAATATATATTATCTCTTAATTAATCAACGTTTCTAAATGATTGTTTTTCGTGTATTTTGAACAAAACGAATAAGACCAATAATAAACCAAAAACGCATTTCGGAACTCGACTGATAACAATAATCGAAATGGACTACTATGATTTAAATAATTTGTTATGCACAAAATATTATGTATTATAGGCGCCCACCTAAATCATCAAGTCATATAATTGATTAAGTAATAATAATAATTTTATTATAAATTAATTTCATTTTCTTGTGTATAGTTTACATAACACCTCGTAAGTTAAGTCTATAAATTTCAATTCACATAATATGTTTAATTGAACCTAGGTGAATATAAAACAAAAATATAATATTTTCTAAATAAATTGTGTCACAGAATCTTATTATTTTTAATGTTAAAAATTGTAATATATATTTATTAGTCGTGATAATATTAGCATGTAATTATTAATCACATATTAATTGAGTTTGCTTTGAATTTATTAAGTACTAATGGTATTTTAGTATAAAAGTTACACAAATTATTTGTAACCTATTATTTGTGACCCTAAATTCATTCATTTCTTATACACATACAGATATTTTTAGCTTAATAATTCTATAATGCCTTATGTTAACACTTTGTGATAATCTGGCCATTTGTACTGTTTTACGTTAATACATTTTTTGTGGTATTCTTCATACAGCCTCAGGTAAGTTTAATTTAAAATTTTTAATTCAAATTTTAACGCCGTTGATATCAATAGTCTTGGTGGATCTGTCATAGTCAATCCGCGAGTAGGTTCTCATCTGCCGGAGAATCGGAATTTGTGTTGCATGACCATAATTCTGATGATTCGAATGCTTACAAATTTCGTGCACAGTGTTTGAATGCAAAATAGGTAATTGGAGTGCCCACCTTGTTAATTTTAAATTCTTGTCCTTTGCCCGATGTAACAAATTTGACGCTGCATTGCTTGTAAAGAGTTCAAAACGGTGAATTTTGAGATATGCGCGAAATTTGTCCGTTACCCACATTGTTGCCAAACACTTGCGTTCGACGGCGGCATATTATTTTTGCGTATCTTTGAAGTTTTTGCTTTTGAAAATAAACGATCACTCTAGAGGCGGTGTAGCGTGGAGCGATTTCTGGCGCAAATTTCTTATTAATTTCGGCGAAAAATTGTAGAGTAAAGTAATATATGATTTCATTAACACGAGGCCCAAAATATAATAGAAAATCGAGAGGCCTTTGCAGAGAGCCTGCTAGCTCCTGCCTAAGCCCGGCACTGGTTCACTCTGAAAATTGTATACAAAAAGCGATTAAAGGAAAACGGGTTTAATTAATATTAATTCGACGCGACGTAGAAAAGCGAGCAAAAATGCGACATGCGTGTATTCGTATTGATTGATTAATCGCAAATAAAAAAAAAAAAAAAATGGTTAAAACGCCGTTTTTTTCTTAACGCACTATTTTAGTTGCCGATTATCCTTGTGATTTTCGCTATTTACGATGCGACGTCTCGTTCCGTTTCATTAATCGGAGGAGCGTCATGTGAAGACACATAACATTTTTGGCTGCCAACCCGTAACCATAGTTCGAAAATCAGGGGACACGGGATTTTTTGAACAATTACGAAAAAAATAAAAACAATAAAAGGGAATAAAATAAAAATATCTATTTACGTTATACCGACTACACAAAATATTACATTATTCGATTAAAATATATACACACAGTGTTCGTGCTGAGACACGAAGGCTTCCGTCCAACGAATATCGCCATAGCGGATCCTCCCCGGTATATGAAGAATAGAAAACTACTCCATTATTTTTCTTCGTTTATACAATATGAATTATTATTAAATAAAAGTTAACAATAAGTAAAACAGAACGGCATATGACTGGTGTGTTCGCGGTTTTCTGAACTAATACATATTGTCGAACTCGGAGCCTCTTTTGCGGTATTGAATGCTCGGCAACCGGTCCGTTTGAGAGCGTGGCAGGCTTCCAACATTCGCGACGTCCCCGCCACCCTGCCGTTTTTCCTGTACTTAACGGCCGCCCGCGCTATATGTCGTGAAATATGCGCGTTGCTCGGCCGTCGTCTCTCGTCAGCACGTGAACGGCCGTGTGTGACATCTTTTTTTGTCGTTTGTTCACAGTATTTTTTGCCGCTAACACCGAGTTGTTTGGCGAGCGTTCTACGTGTTCACTTTTCTGTTAACGTACAGTGAGTACATTGTGTCGTGTCACTGCGCACCCGTGCGTCCCGTTTACGAGTTTTTGTAGTCCGGCCACGTTGTCGTTGGTGATCGTCGCAAATTCGCGTCCACCGTCGTGATTTGTCTTTGATTTTCATTCGGCCACGACGTTATGCATCATTGTGTATATATATGTATATATATATATACACGCGAATCTCCGTATTTGCACGCAGCATCAGCTCGACCGTCGTGGGTTTAATTTATGATGACGTTGCGCGGAGGTCCATTCATTTTGATCTCCGTTGCAATCGAGGCAACCGTTTTTTGTTTGAATTTTCTTTTTGTTCGGTACGTTTACCGCCCTACCATTAAATTTTGTTTTGTTCTTTTTTGTGTGCTCCTTTAATTATAACATCGACTATCTAACACTCCACAAGTCATATGCTACGTTTTATTGAACTTAACTGGAAGTGAATACTAAAAAATATTATTTCTTAAAACACGATGTTTCTAAATGATTGCTTATCGTGCACTTGTAACAAAAAAATATGACTAATAAATAAGAGAAAAACCAATTAGGAAGTCCACAGATAATAATAATCAAAATGGACTATATATTAAATATGACAAATTAACATGATTTAAATAAATTTTATATGCAAAAAATACTATTTATTATGGGCGCCTATCTAGCTTATAAAGTCATACAATACATTTAATAATAATACTAATTTGTTTATAAAAATTATTTCATTTCAATGTGTATGGATTACATAGGATCTAGTAAGTTTAATCTAAAATTTCAATTCATATACTGCGTTTTATAGAATTTACCTGGAAGTGAATACTAATATATATTATTTCTTAATTAATCAACGTTTCTAAATGATTGTTTTTCGTGTATTTTGAACAAAACGAACAAGACCAATAGTAAACCAAAAACGCATTTCGGAACTCGACTGATAACAATAATCGAAATGGACTACTATGATTTAAATAATTTGTTATGCACAAAATATTATGTATTATAGGCGCCCACCTAAATCATCAAGTCATAAAATTGATTAAGTAATAATAATAATTTTATTATAAATTAATTTCATTTTCATGTGTATGGTTTACATAGGACCTCGTAAATTAAGTCTATAAATTTCAATTCACATACTATGTTTAATTGAACCTAGGTGAATATAAATCTAAAATATAATATTTTCTAAATAGTTTGCGTCACAGAAACTTATTATTTTTAATGTTAAAAATTGTAATATTTATTTATTAGTCGTGGTAATATTAGCATGTAATTATTAAACACATATTAATTGAGTTTGCTTTGAATTTATTAAGTACTAATGGTATTTTAGTATAAAAGTTACACAAATTATTTGTAACCTATTATTTGTGACCCTAAATTCATTCATTTCTTATACACATACAGATATTTTTAGCTTAATAATTCTATAATGCCTTATGTTAACACTTTGTGATAATCTGGCCATTTGTACTGTTTTACGTTAATACATTTTTTGTGGTATTCTTCATACAGCCTCAGGTAAGTTTAATTTAAAATTTTTAATTCAAATTTTAACGCCGTTGATATCAATAGTCTTGGTGGATCTGTCATAGTCAATCCGCGAGTAAGTTCTCATCTGCCGGAGAATCGGAATTTGTGTTGCGTGACCATAATTCTTATGATTCGAATGCTTACAAATTTCGTGCACAGTGTTTGAATGCAAAATAGGTAATTGGAGTGCCCACCTTGTTAATTTTAAATTCTTGTCCTTTGCCCGATGTAACAAATTTGACGCTGCATTGCTTGTAAAGAGTTCAAAACGGTGAATTTTGAGATATGCGCGAAATTTGTCCGTTACCCATATTGTTGCCAAACACTTGCGTTCGACGGCGGCATATTATTTTTGCGTATCTTTGAAGTTTTTGCTTTTGAAAATAAACGATCACTCTAGAGGCGGTGTAGCGTGGAGCGATTTCTGGCGCAAATTTCTTATTAATTTCGGCGAAAAATTGTAGAGTAAAATAATATATGATTTCATTAACACGAGGCCCAAAATAAAATAGAAAATCGAGAGGCCTTTGCAGAGAGCCTGCTAGCTCCTGCCTAAGCCCGGCACTGGTTCACTCTGAAAATTGTATACAAAAAGCGATTAAAGGAAAACGGGTTTAATTAATATTAATTCGACGCGACGTAGAAAAGCGAGCAAAAATGCGACATGCGTGTATTCGTATTGATTGATTAATCGCAAATAAAAAAAAAAAAAAAAAAATGGTTAAAACGCCGTTTTATTCTTAACGCACTATTTTAGTTGCCGATTATCCTTGTGATTTTCGCTATTTATGATGCGACGTCTCGTTCCGTTTCATTAATCGGAGGAGCGTCATGTGAAGACACATAACATTTTTGGCTGCCAACCCGTAACCATAGTTCGAAAATCAGGGGACACGGGATTTTTTGAACAATTACGAAAAAAATAAAAACAATAAAAGGGAATAAAATAAAAATATCTATTTACGTTATACCGACTACACAAAATATTACATTATTCGATTAAAATATATACACACGGTGTTCGTGCTGAGACACGAAGGCTTCCGTCCAACGAATATCGCCATAGCGGATCCTCGCCCCGGTATATGAAGAATAGAAAACTACTCCATTATTTTTCTTCGTTTATACAATATGAATTATTATTAAATAAAAGTTAACAATAAGTAAAACAGAACGGCATATGACTGGTGTGTTCGCGGTTTTCTGAACTAATACATATTTTCGAACTCGGAGCCTCTTTTGCGGTATTGAATGCTCGGCAACCGGTCCGTTTGAGAGCGTGGCAGGCTTCCAACATTCGCGACGTCCCCGCCACCCTGCCGTTTTTCCTGTACTTAACGGCCGCCCGCGCTATATGTCGTGAAATATGCGCATTGCTCGGCCGTCGTCTCTCGTCAGCACGTGAACGGCCGTGTGTGACATCTTTTTTTGTCGTTTGTTCACAGTATTTTTTGCCGCTAACACCGAGTTGTTTGGCGAGCGTTCTACGTGTTCACTTTTCTGTTAACGTACAGTGAGTACATTGTGTCGTGTCACTGCGCACCCGTGCGTCCCGTTTACGAGTTTTTGTAGTCCGGCCACGTTGTCGTTGGTGATCGTCGCAAATTCGCGTCCACCGTCGTGGTTTGTCTTTGATTTTCATTCGGCCACGACGTTATGCATCATTGTGTATATATATATATATATGTATATATATATATATATATACACGCGAATCTCCGTATTTGCACGCAGCATCAGCTCGACCGTCGTGGGTTTAATTTATGATGACGTTGCGCGGAGGTCCATTCATTTTGATCTCCGTTGCAATCGAGGCAACCGTTTTTTGTTTGAATTTTCTTTTTGTTCGGTACTTTTACTGCCCTACAATTAAATTTTGTTTTGTTCTTTTTTGTGTGCTCCTATAATTATAACATCGACTATCTAACACTCCACAAGTCAGTTTAGACAACTGCCATATTGTAAGATCTGCATTGGCGAAACATCTGGTAGGAAAGCATTGTTTTTTTTTTGTCTTTGTAGCGCTGTGTTAGGGCGTCAGTGGTTTAATTACGAGTGGACAGTGCTTGTACAAAGTGTAATTGTAGGATTTTCTAGTTTATTGTTGGTAATATGCTCGGAGATAAGGAAATTGAGCACGCATCGCGCCTAAGGTTACGTGTGAAACTTAAACGTAATACTTTGATTGCGCAAATTCGCGCTGTTCGTGCTATGGCATTACGCGTTCTCGGAGAAAAGAGTTTAGCCCCCGAGTTCATGATCGGGGTTGCCGATCTGGACACATTGTGGGTGCAATGTATATCGGAGAACGAAAATGTTTAGGATCATTTGATTGCGTTAGATAAATCCGACGAGTATTCCGTAGAGTTGGCATCTGAGGTGTGCGCATTTATTAGCGCGTCGAAAGCAGTAGTCGCAAATTTGACTCCCACGACGGCGGAGATCATTGACCACACGTCATCACGTCATTCACACAGATCATGTGAAATCGGAGGATCCGCGACACCGTTCACCGCATTAAACTATACATAGTGACTCAATTCAAACATTTTGGCGCTTGCCAGAAATACCGTTACCGCAGTTTGAAGGCGATTTTCGTAATTGGCCCACCTTCCGTGATCGTTTTGTGGCATTAGTTGATTGTCGAACCAATTTATCTGACATTGATAAAATTTATTACCTTTTAGGGTGTTTGAAAGGTCCCGCGGCAGATGCCGTGCGGGGTATACCAATCTCTGGGAAAAATTATAAATTAATTTGGTGTACGTTGTCAACCCGTTTCAATCGACCGCGCTTAGTCGCCACGTCGCTAGTAGACACTTTGTTGCATGCGCCGTCGTTCTCACAGGAATCGCTCCAAGATCTTGATGAATTTCCTTGTTTATTTAGTGAAAGTATGGCGTTATTGGACACGCTTGTTATACCCAATATGGGTTAATTAATTTTATTTTCTTCGGTGTTTGCCAGTAGCCACCAGTAAATAATTTGAATCAGCCACTACATCTGATTATCCGTTAATTAATGAATTGTTAGAGTTTATTCGATCGCGAGTGGCCATTTTAGAACGTGTAGGTGATCCACATAAACATAACGCGCTTACCGTGTCGGTAAAAAATGGTTATGCATCCAGACAGCCTCACAAAGGGAGAAAACGGTTATGGAAACCGGGGAGTTCTCGACCAACGTCGTTAGTGACGTCTGTCGCCGACAAATCTTGCCCGTGTTGTTCTGGTCCACATGGGTTAGTGGCATGCGATCGTTTGAAGTCGAATCTGGACGGTGGACGAACGTGTACACTGGACGCGCGAGAAGTGACTGTGTTTTATTTGTTTCAGTGCCGAACATGAAACTCCTAAATGTGAAGCTAAGATTAGCTGTCGCAAAAACGTGAGCAATCTGTACGCCTACCCTCAGGGCGCTTGTCTGTATTACTGTCGTTCCGCGCGTCGGTGTTCGCCGAATCGTTTGTCGGGTCCCACCATGTAGCAGTTAAAAATTTCGACTCTTTTGAGCGGAAGTTAGCTTCCAATTCCAAGCTTAAAACATTGTATATAAACTTAACGATTGAATACATCTTGTTGGGACATAGTCGATCGCGAAGTCACCCGGAGCATATTTCATTCCGCACCATGCTGTGTATCGCACAGAGATATATAATAGTAAAAGTCGCGTCGTGTTTGACGCCTCCGCACGGAGTTGCCGTAGTCCATCCTTAAATGGTTGTTTGTATTCGGGTCCAAAACTCCAACAGAATATTGTTGACATTCTCATTGGTTTCCATGTGCATAAACACGTGTTCACATCCGACATCTGTAAAATGTATCGCCAGGTATTGGTCTTACCACAATATCGTAAGTATCAACACGTTTTATGGCGGGCCTCCCCACATGATGAATTGGGCGAATACGAGTTACATATCGTTACATACAGTCTCAATTGCGCGCCATTTCTCGTATTACAGGAAATCGTATCGGACGATTGCGATAATTCAGATTCGGTGTGCAACGCGTTAACACACCACACTTACGTAGACGATATCTGCGACCGGGCGAATTCGGTTGAGAAAGTTTTAAGACTTCAGTCAAATTAAATTTCGGTGTTAGGGAAATTTGGTTTAGAACTTAAGAAGTGAGCTTCAAATACGTCGTCTGTTCTGGACGCTGTACCTATCGCTAGTCGTGTAGGTGGACCTCTGCCGTTCGATACAATTGACGAAAATGGTCTAAGGTCGTAGGCTTCTAATGGCATCCTGTGGGTGATTTTTTTAGCTGTGCACAGCGCCTAGAACCTCCGTTTGTTTACGCTAAGCGCGGTATATTGTCATTAGTCGCGCGGATATTTTATCCGTTATGGGTGTTCTGATTTATCACCATTGTAACAAAAACCATCATGCAACGAACCTGGCAATTTGGTTTGTCATGGGGCGATCCCATTTCCGATGCTATTCGCGTCGAGTGGGCCTTATTCGTAAGCGATTTGCCATCGTTGCTCAAAATTCGTGAGCCGCGGTATAATTAACGCGTTCCACGGAGCCTTTTGCTATTTATTGGGGTTTTGCGATGCTTCGCGACGCAGGTACGCCGCAGTGGTGTATGTGGGGATGGTCGATCCTTCAGTCGACAAATCTGTGTTTCTGATTGGAACTGAAGCTAAATTAGCTCCACCTTAAGTCGTTATCGATTTCGCGATTGGAACTAAATGCCACCCTTTTATTGGCCCGTTGGCTCAAATACATTCGTGAAATTTTAGAACTTTAATTAAATATTATCGGTAATCGTGCGTGGTCCGATTCAATGGTCGTGTTGCCATGGTTAACTTTTCCCCATGACTACTTTAAACCGTATGTCTCAAATCGAATACATCAAGTTTGTACTTCATTACCCAATATCATTGGCAGTATATTGAATCGTGTGATTACCCTGCTGATTCGGCATTCCGTGGTGTCAATGCCCTCGGATTTGCTCGACTCAACGGCTATTGTCGTGATCCTACGGTGGCGTATGGGAATCCGTCTGATTAGGAAAAACCTCTTCTGCCATTTTTTTTGGGTGACCTACCTGAAATTTGGCCCTTGTCTTGTATCACTTGCGTGGATAAAGCTCCGGTGGAGTGGTTTAATCGGTTATCTTCAAATAATCGTATGATTAGCCTTGTGGCCTGGATTCGTAGGTTTATTGAGTGTTGTCGTAAAGGACGTCCGACGTCGTGCCCGCCATTTTTCATACGCAAGTCCGAGGTTGTTTATTTAATATAAAAAAAAAATATCTTATTCAATGTTTGATATTTGTAGCCGTATACATTCAATCAACCCTAATACATTTTAGGAAAATTTCATATTTTTATTCACAAAATATTTTAAACATATCATAATAAACTGATAATTTGATATTTTAAATTTATTTATTTTATGTTCTTATTAAATTGATTGTATAGACACGTGTTAATATAATTCAAATAAAGAAAAAATACGGCATTACTTTCATAATAAAATATATATAATTTTGCTTATTAAATTCAAATTGTCAATGGTATCGATTAAAAGAGTGCTTTATATATGTTTAATTTATTGAGTCTGTAGTTTGTGTGTAAAGGGAAAGTAAAATACGAGTACACTAAACTAATACAATTTAAACTGTATATTTATATTACATAAATAAACGTAACAAATGAAACTCAAGACGACGCGATAAGGTACAGACTCGGTACTGTTGGACTCGGTCCGATTGTGGCGCTTTATATAGGCCGTAGAATATTCTCGGGGCGGCGACAGGCGGCGCGTACGAATATTCTAGAACGTTCCACCCGACACGCGACAATAGCTACCTGCCGCGCGGCGTGATCGCTCTAGAATATTCTCGGCACTCGCCACATCACCCCCCTGGGAAGTGTGTTGCTATGCTTGAAAAAAATTGGTAAACCGGACACGACGTCCTGATCGAGTTGTTACCGTAGGTCTGTTCGTGGAAGTCGCATCATCAATGGACGAGTTGGAAAATTCTTCCTCGGCTGGTATTTTTGAAAAACGTTGAGTTGAATTGGACGGGTTTGTGATGAAGTAAGCCGGTTTAAGGCGGTCAATAGACACCGTCGTCTTCTTGTCTTTAACCAAAATATCAAAAGTCTTGTCACTACGAGTAAGAACAAGATGAGGTCCAGTGTAAGGTGGTTGGAGAGAGATTCGAACCAAATCGGTGCGTAGCATGACATGAGTGCATGTTGCTAGATCTTGATGAACAAAAAAGCGACTTTTTGAGTGACGTGATGCTGGAACGGGACGAAGTTTGGAAATGACGGTTCGGAGATTCACCACAAAGTCTGAAGGTTCAGGAGAGATTGGGTGTGGAGAATAAAACTCACTAGGGACTCGCAATGTCTCTCCGTACACTAGTTCTGCGACTGATGATTTGAGATCAGCTTTCCAGGCAGTGCGTAGACCAAGGAGCACTAATGGTAGAGCGTTTGACCAGGAAGAATCTTCATGGCACATAATGGCAGCTTTAAGAGAGCGATGCCAGCGTTCAACAAGACCGTTTGACTGTGGGTGATAACTAGTTGTTCTAGACAAGGAAATACCGAATAGTTTAGCTAGTGACTGGAAAAGTTGAGATTCAAATTGTCGTCCTCTGTCCGTAGTAATTTGAAATGGAACGCCAAAGCGCGCAATCCAGGAGAAAACGAGTGCTTTAGCAACAGTTTCAGCAGTTATGTCTTGCAAAGGTGTAGCTTCCGGCCATCTGGTGTACCGATCTATTGCGGTTAAACAGTATCTGAATCCATTCGAGTAGGGAAGAGGACCGATTAAGTCGATGTGAACATGTGCGAAACGGACTGGTGGAACAGTAAAATTACCAAGTGGCGCAGAAATGTGTTTAGAGACCTTGCTTCGCTGACATTGAAGACAGGAACGAGACCAATTCCGACAGTCTTTGTTCATTAATGGCCAAACAAAACGTTGGGAAACTAATCGTCTTGAAGTATTTGCTCCAGGATGACTGAGGCCGTGAATATTATCAAAGACTTGACGTCTGAAGTTAGGCGTCAAGTACGGGCGAGGATGATCACTGCTTGTATCACAATAAAGAGATTCATCGTATCCAGGAATAGGGACTTTAACAAGGCGGAGAGCTGAACCGTGATCTAGAAGGTTTCGGAGTTCCGGGTCAGTTTCTTGACTACGTGCCAGAGCTGAAAAGTTAATTGGAGTTGAAACTGATTCAATGCGTGACAGTGAGTCAGCGACTATGTTGTTCTTTCCAGAAACGTGCCTTACGTCCGTTGTAAACTGGGAAATAAAATCTAAATGGCGAAATTGACGCGGTGAACATTTGTCATTTTTCTGAGCAAAAGCAAACGTAAGAGGCTTATGATCCGTAAATATAGTAAAATGGCGGGCTTCAAGCATGGGTCGGAAATACTTGATAGCTTCATAGATGGCATAAAGTTCTCGGTCATAAGTACTCCATTTCTGTTGGGAAGGATTTAACTTCTTCGAAAAGAAGGCTAACGGCTCCCAAGATTGCTGAGATTGCTGTTGGAGAGACGCGCCAATTGCATACTGGCTAGCATCGACGAAAAGTGCTAAGGATGCTGAAGTATTTGGATGCGTCAGGAGTGTAGCATTGGAAAGTGCTGTCTTGCAATCGTCGAAAGCTGATATTAATTGCGGTGTCCACTGAACAGGAGTTGAGCCTTTCACCTTTTGGCCTGCTAAGATGGCATTAAGCGGTGATTGAATATCAGCGGCATGTGGCACGTGTCGTCGGTAGAAATTGAGCATTCCTAAAAACTGACGAAGTTGTCGGACTGTAGAAGGCTGAGGAAAGGTCTGAATAGCTTTGACTTTATCTGAAGTAGGACAACAGCCAGAAGAAGTGACTACGTATCCGAGAAAATGACTTCGGACATACCTAGCACACATTTGTTCGGATTAATGACAATTCCGTAGTCAGAGAAACGCTGAAAAACTGTCCTCAGGTGTTCTTTGTGGTCGTTTTCATTACGAGAAAACACCAAGATGTCATCTAAGTAACCGAAACAAAATGGAAGATCGCGTAGAACATTGTCAATAAAGCGTTGCCAGGTTTGGGCTGCGTTTCGAAGGCCAAAAGTCATGAAGTTGAACTCAAATAAACCAAATGGGGTTGTGATAGCGGTCTTTGGAATATCATCAGGAGCGACTGGAATCTGGGTAAACGCTTTTGCACAGTCAATGACGCTGAAAATGGTACAACCATAAAGAGCGTACGAAAAATCGAGAAGATGACGTACTGGGTACCGGTCAGGAATAGTTCGCGCGTTGAGTGCTCTATAGTCACCACAAGGGCGCCAACCATTGTCCTTTTAGGCACAAGATGGAGAGGAGATGCCCAGGAACTCTCTGACCGACGTGCAATACCATCTCGAACCATCGCCTCAAACTCAGATCGGGCGATTTTTAGACGATCTGGGGCGAGTCGGCGAGCACGGCAGTGGACTGGTTGGCCAGGGGTGGTCCTGATATGATGCAGCATAGCATGGCGAACATCTCGAATAACTCCCGGTGGACGAATGATGTCCGGGAATTTAGTAAGGACATCATGGTATCGTGAGTTACCACAAATGACCTTAACATGAGGAACGGAAGAATTGACAAAGGTACCTCGAGTAGTCAGTGTCGTGATATTGTCGATGAGACGTTTGTGTCGAATGTCAACCAGGAGATTGTAGTAAGACAAGAAGTCTACTCCGATAATTGGGTGTGTAACATCGGCAACCACAAAACGCCATGAAAAATCTCTTCGGAGGCCTAGGTCGAGACGGAGCTGGGTCCAACCATAGGTGGGAATAATAGATCCGTTTGCAGCGTATAGCTCATAAGTAGTGCGTTGTCGAGGTCCTTGCAAAGAAGTGCGTGGGACAACACATAAATCGGAACCGGTATCTATTAAAAATTGAAGCTTACTTTTACGATCGGAGACTTGGAGGCGGCTGGGTAGTTGCGGACAGACGCTAGCCGCCATTAGGCGCTGCCCTGTGCGTTTTCCGAAACAAAGGAGCACGGGGATGTGCATCTTTGGCATGTTCCTTGTATCGGCGGTGATACCAACAAACAGATTCGGTGGACGCATTTCGACGACGAGCACTGGGTGAACGGGTACGCGTGTTGGAACGCTTCATATTCAGAGACGAACGACCAGTTGCTGTAAGGGCTGCTATCTGCTGTGCGAGGTTATCAATACGAGCTGTGAGACTGGCCACCTCATTAGACGGTGAAGTAAGAGCCACGTGAGCCTGCGGTGTTACCTCGTTTACCGTATCGGCGAGTTTTGCTACGTCATCAAGAGGAGTGTTTCTTTGGGTAGCAATAACGGCTTGAATATGGGGAGGTAAACGATTTGACCACAAGGTACGCAAGAAATCCTGTGGAATTGAGGAACCACCAAGATTTGCGAGATGACGCAAAAATTGGGATGGCTTCCTGTCACCGATTTCTTCGTGTGTTAAAAGCTGGCGGACACGTTGCTCTTGTGAAGAAGTTAAGCGTTCGATTAATTCAGTTTTCAGTTTATCAAACTTACCGGTTTCCGGCGGATTGGAAACTATGTCTTTAACTTCTTTAATAACAGGACCGTCGAGTTGTGAAATAGCGTAATAATATTTGGTGGAGTCCTGAGTAATGTTAGCTAAAGCGAATTGAGCTTCGAGCTGTGCAAACCATACCGCGGGATCTTCAGGCCAAAATGGTGGAATTTTGATTCCGACGCGAGAGATGTGCGGAACGTCTTGAAGAAGTGCGTTTTCCATTGTCGAGGTCACCACTGTAGTTAGTGTGTAAAGGGAAAGTAAAATACGAGTACACTAAACTAATACAATTTAAACTGTATATTTATATTACATAAATAAACGTAACAAATGAAACTCAAGACGACGCGATAAGGTACAGACTCGGTACTGTTGGACTCGGTCCGATTGTGGCGCTTTATATAGGCCGTAGAATATTCTCGGGGCGGCGACAGGCGGCGCGTACGAATATTCTAGAACGTTCCACCCGACACGCGACAATAGCTACCTGCCGCGCGGCGTGATCGCTCTAGAATATTCTCGGCACTCGCCACAAGTCATTAAGTTCTGAATATTTATAAATAATGAAAATTATTAATGTATATAAATATATATACTTATTAATTTATCTTTATTTTAATATTGAAAACAAAATACACGTATGTACTTCTCGTTTTTTTGATATGCTTTTATAGGATCGCGTAAGTATAATCAATAAACTGTATTCAAATTAACAAAAATTATATCATTACTTATGACTGTGCAATAATGCAATGTAAAATAATCTAAATTAGATAAAATAAATTAAATCAGTTTTGTTAACATTTATCGGAATCTACATGTATTGATTTTAAAAATTATACAATTTATTTGTAACCTATTATTTGTGACATTAAATTCATTCATTTACGAGTCTGCATTATAGTAATGTTAATATATTTCTTCTAACGAAAATTTGGTTAACATTTGTACAGTTATATTAATATTCATTATTTCTTATCCAATGAATTCATTTAATTCTCATATATATATTATGTACTTTTATTTTTCATCTCATCAATTAATGCTTTAAACGCGTCATTATAATATAACCGTTTGGAGTTTTAAGTACATTCATTTTATTTTCATGTTGTATGGATTATACAGACCCTCGTAGGATTAACATACAATTTCAATTCATACGCTACGTATTATTGAACTTAACTGGAAATGAATACTAAAAAATATTATTTCTTAAAACACGATGTTTCTAAATGATTGCTTATCGTGCAATTGTAAAAAAAAATATGACTAATAAATAAGAGAAAAACCAATTAGGAAGTCGAGAGATAATAATAATCAAAATGGACTATATATTAAATATAACAAATTAACATGATTTAAATAAATTTTATATGCAAAAAATACTATTTATTATGGGCGCCTACCTAGCTTATAAAGTCATACAATAAATTTAATAATAATACTAATTTGTTTATAAAAATTATTTCATTTCAATGTGTATGGATTACATAGAACATGGTAAGTTTTATCTATAATTTCAATTCATATACTACGTTTTATAGAATTTACCTGGTAGTGAATACCAATATATATTATTTCTTAATTACTCAACGTTTCTAGATGATTGCTTATCGTGTATTTTGAACAAAACGAATAAGACCAACAGTAAATCAAAAACGCAATTAGGAACTCGACTGATAACAATAATCGAAATGGACTACTATGATTTAAATAATTTGATACTCACAAAAAGTTATGTATTATAGGCGCCCACCTAAATCATCAAGTCATAAAATAGATTAAGTAATAATAATATTAATTTTATTATGAATTAATATCATTTTCATGTTTACATAGTACCTCGTAAGTTAAATTAAAAAATTTCCATTCACATACTACGTTTAATTGAATTTAGGTGAATTGAAAATTAAAATATAATATTTTCTAAATAAATTGTGTCCCAGAATCTTATTATTTTTAATGTTAAAAATTGTAATATTTATTTATTAGTCGTGATAATATTAGCATGTAATTATTAATCACATATTAATTGAGTTTGCTTTGAATGTATTAAGTACTAATGGTATTTTAGTATAAAAGTTACACAAATTATTTGTAACCTATTATTAGTGACCCTAAATTCATTCATTTCTTATACACATACAGATATTTTCAGCTTAATAATTCTATAATGCCTTTTGTTAACATTTTGTGATAATTTGGCCATTTGTACTGTTTTACGTTAATACATTTTTTGTGGTATTCTTCGTACAGCCACGGGGAAGTTTAATCTAAAATTTATAATTCAAATTTAAATACCGTTGATATCAATTGTCGTGGTGAGACACGAAGGCTTCCGTCAAACGAATATCGCCATAGCAGATCCTTGCCCCGGTGTATGAAGAATAGAAAACTACTCCATTATTTTTCTTCGTTTAAACAATATGAATTATGCTCAAAAAGTTAACAATAAGTAAAACAGAGCGGCGTATGACTGGTGTGTTCGCGGTTTTCTGAACTAATATATATTGTCGAACTCGGAGCCTCTTTTGCGGTATTGAATGCTCGGCAACCGGTCTGTTTGAGAGCGTGGCAGGCTTCCAACATTCGCGACGTCCCCGCCACCCTGCCGTTTTTCTTGTACTTAACGGCCGCCCGCGCTATACGTCGTGAAACCACCGTGCGGTTATATATATATATATCTTAATATATAAAATTCTCGTGTCACAGTTTTCGTTGCCATACTCCTCCGAAACGGCTTGACCGATTTTGATGAAACTTTTTGTGCTTATCCGGTATCTATGAGAATCGGCCAACATCTATTATTCATCCCCCTAAATGTTAGGGGTAGTCCACCCCTAAATTTTTTTTTTTATTTTTTAGACAAAATTTTTAATTTCTAATTTTTATGTTACAACATACAAAAATACATACAATCCTCAATTTTCACCCTTCTATGATCAACCCTTATTTTTTAATAGCCATTTTAGTAATTTAATCATTTTTCCTCTCCGGTCGAAAACTGATCAATCGTCATTTAATTAGTTATCCCCGCCAGATGTCTACAGGTGTCACTTCTGACCCAGTAAACAGCACGGAGTAGGGATGAGAACGAAGCCGGCCTCCTTTCTTTCTCACTCCCTACACAGTTGTCGGCCACAGTAATGATGTTTATGCATCAAGTGTAGTAGTAACGTTGACAATTATTATTTTATTATTATTTCTCAGTGTAACTCTCATATTAACTTTTAATCATTCCTATTTTATCAATAATGATTAAATTATCAATTTTGAGTGTATTTTGCACGATTAGTTAATCAAGTGATTTTATAACCTCAAAAGTACTCAACACGTGACACGAGCTTCCAATAACAACGGATTTTGTGTTGTAAGTATACTTTTTTTTATATCGAAAATATTGTTGATCTTATAAAAATGTAATTTTAATATAATTTTATTAAAAAAATGTAATTGAACAATTAAGATTTTCATAGTTTCCAAAAAATCAATCATTATGAATCTTTATTTTGAAATGTCAATGAAAATATTTGTTGTATGAAAAAATTATAAGAGACAATGTTTTCATAAAATTTAATTTTTACTTTTGTTTGAAAAATTTTTCCATAAAACTTATATTTTGTTATAAATCATTTCAAAACTGCGGCAAAAATCCTGGCCCTAATTATACTTTTAACATTTTTCATCATTAAATAATTTCAATAATTCTATTTATGTATGTTTTGTACAGTGAGCAATGCCAAGAAAACGAAAAGGGGCTGATTTGAGCCGCAGTACAAGTAAAGCTCGAAACTTGCGAAATAGCAGATCCGAAAGAACAGAAGAACAAATCCAGCAACAAAATACTGATGCACGTGTCAGAATGGCGCAATTGCATCAAGAAGAGCCAGAAGATACACGAGCTGAACGCAATGAAGTCAGAAGTTTAGAACAACGACAATCACGCCGTTTCACAGTCAATAGACGAAGAACAAATGACCAACAACGACAACAGGTACATCGAGCATTTATATCTGATTCATTCCTGCGTCTAGCATTCCAGTATGAGCCCGATATTGAATATTATGCTCATTCAAAAGTGGTAATTGGTGCTATGGACAAGGAATGTCCGCATTGTCATGCTCTGAAATTCAAACTTGAGCCAGCTGGGATGTGTTGCGCGTCAGGAAAAGTGCAACTACCTGAAATTGAAACACCACCTGAACCATTGAACGGCTTACTTATCGGCACGGATCCAGATTCTAACGAATCTTGATTCACTTTATGCCAGGCGCATCGTCAGCGAGCTAGATGCTCTTTTGAACGAGCACAACGAGTTGTTGGAAATATTCAAATCACATATGCACCAATTACAAAGCGATAATCACGCTATCGTCATTAATCCTGATAAAACACCAGCTGGAGAGCATATTCGTAGATTCAATGCACCCGTTGTTGATGATGTTGCTGGAATCATGGTTGGCGATCGTACAGCTGCACGAGAAATTGTGATTCGTAGAAGAAATAATAATCTTCAGTTCATTGCTGACACACATCGTTCATATGACGCTCTCCAATATCCGCTAATATTCTGGAAGGGACAAGACGGATATTGCATAAACATAAAACAACGAGATCCCGTATCAGGTACTTCATTGATTAATAATTAATAATTTATTATTATTAATTATTAATTAATTTATTGATTATTAATTATTAATTTGATCATTTAATTAATTTTCATTTAATTCATTTGATTAATTTAATTTGATGAACAAATATTACAGGAGCTGAAACAAACAAGAACGTTAGCTCAAAGGATTATTATGCGTACCGATTAATGATTAGACGTGGCCTGGACAACGTCATTTTACGATGTCGTGAGCTTTGTCAACAATTCATGGTCGACATGTACGCGAAGATTGAGAGCGAACGACTACGATACTTACGATATAATCAACAAAAGCTGCGCGCGGAAGAGTACATTCATTTGCGAGACGCTATCAACAACAACGCCGACGTCGCCGAAATTGGTAACCATGTCATTTTACCATCATCGTACGTAGGCAGTCCACGTCATATGCAAGAATATATACAGGATGCTCTGACTTTCGTGCGCGAATATGGACGACCATGTTTATTTATCACGTTCACATGTAATCCAAAATGGCCAGAGATTACATCTTTGTTACTGCCTGGCCAAAATGCAATACATCGCCATGACATTACAGCACGTGTGTTCAGACAAAAGTTGAAGTCATTAATAAGTTTCATTACTAAATCACATGTATTTGGTCCCACACGTTGCTGGATGTATTCGGTTGAGTGGCAAAAGCGAGGATTACCTCATGCACACATTTTGGTTTGGTTCATCGACAAAATCCGTCCTGAAGAAATCGATAGTATCATTTCTGCGGAAATTCCAGATCCATCCACTGACCAACTGCTGTTTTTTTTTTAATTGTTACAACAAACATGATTCATGGTCCATGTGGTACTCTTAATAGTTCATCGCCTTGCATGGCTGATGGAAAATGTACTAAAAATTTCCCTAAAGATTTTACCAATGATACGGTCACAAATGTCGACGGATACCCAATATATCGTCGAAGAAATCCTGAAAATGGCGGACAGTCATTTATTAAAAATATCATCAACACAGACATTGATATTGACAATCGTTGGGTGGTGCCATATTCGCCTCTGCTGAGCAAGACATATAATGCTCATATTAATGTTGAGTTCTGCAGTTCTGTGAAGAGCATCAAATACATTTGCAAGTATGTCCATAAAGGCAGTGATATGGCTGTGTTTAGAGTGGAAAATATTAATGTGAATGCTCCTCCAGTGAATAAAAACGATGAAATAACGCTCTACCAAATTGGTCGGTACATCAGCTCCAATGAAGCTGCTTGGCGTATCTTTGGTTTTCCAATTCATGAACGGGATCCAGCAGTTGTTCAGTTAGCCATCCATCTTGAAAACGGTCAGCGTGTATTTTTCACGAACGAGACAGCGATTGATCGTGCAATAAATCCACCTAAAACTACACTTACTGCATATTTTGAATTGTGTAATAGTTAGGATGATTTTGGTGCCTTTGCACGAACATTACTCTATTCACAAGTACCACGCTATTTCACATGGACTCAAACAAAAACATGGATGACCAGCAAGCAAGGCTCACCAGTTGCTGCATGTCTCAATTTATTTAAATCAAACGCCTTGGGGCGATTATTTACAGTCAATCCAAGACACACGGAGTGCTTTTATCTTCGACTGTTGTTGGTTAATGTAACTGGCCCATTATCATTTCAAGATATACGTAAAGTGAATGGGCAACAATATCCAACGTATAAAGATGCATGCCTTGCACTCGGCTTGCTGGAAGACGACAACCAGTGGGAATGCATGCTTGCTGAAGCTGCATTGAACTGTACAGCAATACAAATTCGTCTACTATTCGCTATAGTGTTGACTACATGTTTCCCAGCCCGAGCACAGATATTATGGGAAAATCACAAAGATTCAATGACTGATGATATATTGCATCAACATCGTATACGGTGCCACGATCTAATCATAACATTCAGCGACGAAATGTACAATGAAGCATTGATTGCTATTGAGGATCTTTGCATTGTCATTGCCAACTTACCACTTAGTAATTTCGGTATGAATTCGCCAAATCGAACTGCATCTGATTTAATGAATACTGAAATGAATCGTGAACTTCAGTACAGTACTGTAGAAATGGCAGCGATTGTTGCCCGCAATGTCCCACTAATGAATGAGGAACAAAGAACCATTTATGATCGCATTATGCTCGCAGTTTCAGCTGGACAAGGTGGGTTCTTCTTTTTGGATGCACCTGGTGGAACTGGCAAAACATTCGTTATTTCGCTAATTCTTGCTGAAATACGATCAAATAATGGCATCGCATTGGCCGCTGCATCGTCGGGCATTGCAGCAACTTTATTGGATGGAGGTAGAACAGCTCATTCAATATTTAAGCTGCCACTAAATATTCAGAATAACCCTGACGCAGTATGCAACATTAAGAAACAATCGTCCATGGCCACTGTGCTGAAACGGTGTAAAAATATTATTTGGGATGAATGTACTATGGCACACAAACATTCACTTGAGGCGTTGAACAGGACATTGAAAGATATTAAAAACAGTGACAAACTATTTGGCGGAACTCTGTTGGTCCTTTCAGGTGATTTCAGACAAACACTTCCAGTCATTCCACGTTCAACATACGCTGATAAGATCAACGCTTGCTTAAAATCATCTCCATTGTGGCGTAATGTTGAAAAATTACAGCTAAAAATAAATATGCGCGTTCAAATGTTTCAAGATCCATCCGCTGAAACATTTTCAAAACAACTCTTAGATATCGGTGATGGAAAAGTTGCTATAGATGAAACTGGATACGTAAAATTACCGACCGATTTCTGCACAATCGCTGATTCGCAACATACTCTCATTGAACAAATATTCCTCGATGTACACACACAGTACATAAATCATGAGTGGCTTGCAGAAAGAGCGATTTTAGCGGCAAAAAATGTAGACGCTGACAATTTAAATCTGAAGATACAAATGTTGTTGCCAGGGAACTTGGTATCATATAAATCTATTGATACAGTTTGCGACGACAGCGAAGCAGTAAATTTTCCCACAAAGTTTTTGAACTCACTGGATTTGCCAGGCATGCCACCGCATAATTTACAATTAAAGGTTGGATCTCCAATTATCTTACTTCGTAATTTGAACCCACCCCGGCTGTGCAACGGTACGCGATTAGTCATTCAAAAATTAATGAAAAACGTGATCGAAGCCAGGATTTTAAATGGCAAGTTCAGAGGTGAAAATATACTCATACCACGGATTTCTATTATACCTACAGATGTGCCAATTCAATTCAAACGTATTCAGTTTCCGATTAGATTGGCATTTGCAATGACTATCAACAAATCCCAAGGTCAAACGATGTCTGTTTGTGGATTAGATTTGAGAACACCATGTTTTTCACACGGACAATTATCCGTGGCATGCTCTCGAGTGGGTAAACCATCCAGTATGTTTTTGTTAGCTAAAGATGGACTAACAAAAAATATTGTTCACGCTATAGCATTAAGAGATTGATATTGTTTAATAGTGTTACTGTCGTAATTGTTTAATTAATGATATATAATTTGAAGGAATAAATTATAATATAACTTAATAAAAATGTTTGACTTTTGTTATTTTTATATTCCCTCATCGTTCACAGCGCTCCATGCTTATTACACGCATATACCACTTTCTTACATACATACAATATACACATTCTAACATACATACATACTTACAATAAGTAAGCTATTTTTTGTCTACACTAGAAATTACTAGGAAATTATTTATATGGCAAAACAACGTTTGCCGGGTCAGCTAGTATAAATATATATATATATATATATATGTATATATATATATATATATATATACGCGAATATTCGTATTTGCACGCAGCATCAGCTCGACCGTCGTGGGATTAATTTATGAAGAATTTGCGCGGAGGTCCATCCATTTTGATATCCGTTGCAATCGAGAAAACCGTTTTTTGTTTGAATTTTCTTTTTGTTAAAGCAACATCTATTATAATTTAGTTCGGTACGTTTACCGTCCTACAATTAAATTTTGTTTTGTTCTTTTTTGTGTGTTCCTTTAATTAAAACATCGACTATCTAACACTCCACAAGTCATATGCTACGTTTTATTGAACTTAACTGGAAGTGAATACTAAAAAATATTATTTCTTAAAACACGACGTTTCTAAATGATTGCTTATCGTGCAATTCTAACAAAAAAATATGACTAATAAATAAGAGAAAAACCAATTAGGAAGTCCACAGATAATAATAATCAAAATGGACTATATATTAAATATGACAAATTAACATGATTTAAATAAATTTTATATGCAAAAAATACTATTTATTATGGGTGCCTACCTAGCTTATAAAGTCATACAATAAATTTAATAATAATACTAATTTGTTTATAAAAATTATTTCATTTCAATGTGTATGGATTACATAGTACATAGTAAGTTTAATCTAAAATTTCAATTCATATACTGCGTTTTATAGAATTTACCTGGAAGTGAATACTAATATATATTATTTCTTAATTAATCAACGTTTCTAAATGATTGTTTTTCGTGTATTTTGAACAAAACGAATAAGACCAATAGTAAACCAAAAACGCATTTAGGAACTCGACTGATAACAATAATCGAAATGGACTACTATGATTTAAATAATTTGTTATGCACAAAATATTATGTATTATAGGCGCCCACCTAAATCATCAAGTCATATAATTGATTAAGTAATAATAATAATTTTATTATAAATTAATGTCATTTTCATGTTTACATAGTACCTCGTAAGTTAAATTAAAAAATTTCCATTCACATACTACGTTTAATTGAATTTAGGTGAATTGAAAATTAAAATATAATATTTTCTAAATAAATTGTGTCCCAGAATCTTATTATTTTTAATGTTAAAAATTGTAATATTTATTTATTAGTCGTGATAATATTAGCATGTAATTATTAATCACATATTAATTGAGTTTGCTTTGAATGTATTAAGTACTAATGGTATTTTAATATAAAAGTTACACAAATTATTTGTAACCTATTATTAGTGACCCTAAATTCATTCATTTCTTATACACATACAGATATTTTCAGCTTAATAATTCTATAATGCCTTTTGTTAACATTTTGTGATAATCTGGCCATTTGTACTGTTTTACGTTAATACATTTTTTGTGGTATTCTTCGTACAGCCACGGGGAAGTTTAATCTAAAATTTATAATTCAAATTTAAATACCGTTGATATCAATTGTCGTGGTGAGACACGAAGGCTTCCGTCAAACGAATATCGCCATAGCAGATCCTTGCCCCGGTGTATGAAGAATAGAAAACTACTCCATTATTTTTCTTCGTTTAAACAATATGAATTATGCTAAAAAAAAGTTAACAATAAGTAAAACAGAGCGGCGTATGACTGGTGTGTTCGCGGTTTTCTGAACTAATATATATTGTCGAACTCGGAGCCTCTTTTGCGGTATTGAATGCTCGGCAACCGGTCTGTTTGAGAGCGTGGCAGGCTTCCAACATTCGCGACGTCCCCGCCACCCTGCCGTTTTTCTTGTACTTAACGGCCGCCCGCGCTATACGTCGTGAAACCACCGTGCGGTTATATATATATATATCTTAATATATAAAATTCTCGTGTCACAGTTTTCGTTGCCATACTCCTCCGAAACGGCTTGACCGATTTTGATGAAACTTTTTGTGCTTATCCGGTATCTATGAGAATCGGCCAACATCTATTATTCATCCCCCTAAATGTTAGGGGTAGTCCACCCTAAATTTTTTTATTTTTTAGACAAAATTTTTAATTTCTAATTTTTATGTTACAACATACAAAAATACATACAATCCTCAATTTTCACCCTTCTATGATCAACCCTTATTTTTTAATAGCCATTTTAGTAATTTAATCATTTTTCCTCTCCGGTCGAAAACTGATCAATCGTCATTTAATTAGTTATCCCCGCCAGATGTCTACAGGTGTCACTTCTGACCCAGTAAACAGCACGGAGTAGGGATGAGAACGAAGCCGGCCTCCTTTCTTTCTCACTCCCTACACAGTTGTCGGCCACAGTAATGATGTTTATGCATCAAGTGTAGTAGTAACGTTGACAATTATTATTTTATTATTATTTCTCAGTGTAACTCTCATATTAACTTTTAATCATTCCTATTTTATCAATAATGATTAAATTATCAATTTTGAGTGTATTTTGCACGATTAGTTAATCAAGTGATTTTATAACCTCAAAAGTACTCAACACGTGACACGAGCTTCCAATAACAACGGATTTTGTGTTGTAAGTATACTTTTTTTTATATCGAAAATATTGTTGATCTTATAAAAATGTAATTTTAATATAATTTTATTAAAAAAATGTAATTGAACAATTAAGATTTTCATAGTTTCCAAAAAATCAATCATTATGAATCTTTATTTTGAAATGTCAATGAAAATATTTGTTGTATGAAAAAATTATAAGAGACAATGTTTTTATAAAATTTAATTTTTTACTTTTGTTTGAAAAATTTTTCCATAAAACTTATATTTTTGTTATAAATCATTTCAAAACTGCGGCAAAAATCCTGGCCCTAATTATACTATTAACATTTTTCATCATTAAATAATTTCAATAATTCTATTTATGTATGTTTTGTACAGTGAGCAATGCCAAGAAAACGAAAAGGGGCTGATTTGAGCCGCAGTACAAGTAAAGCTCGAAATTTGCGAAATAGCAGATCCGAAAGAACAGAAGAACAAATCCAGCAACAAAATACTGATGCACGTGTCAGAATGGCGCAATTGCATCAAGAAGAGCCAGAAGATACACGAGCTGAACGCAATGAAGTCAGAAGTTTAGAACAACGACAATCACGCCGTTTCACAGTCAATAGACGAAGAACAAATGACCAACAACGACAACAGGTACATCGAGCATTTATATCTGATTCATTCCTGCGTCTAGCATTCCAGTATGAGCCCGATATTGAATATTATGCTCATTCAAAAGTGGTAATTGGTGCTATGGACAAGGAATGTCCGCATTGTCATGCTCTGAAATTCAAAAATGAGCCAGCTGGGATGTGTTGCGCGTCAGGAAAAGTGCAACTACCTGAAATTGAAACACCACCTGAACCATTGAACGGCTTACTTATCGGCACGGATCCAGATTCTAACGAATCTTGATTCACTTTATGCCAGGCGCATCGTCAGCGAGCTAGATGCTCTTTTGAACGAGCACAACGAGTTGTTGGAAATATTCAAATCACATATGCACCAATTACAAAGCGATAATCACGCTATCGTCATTAATCCTGATAAAACACCAGCTGGAGAGCATATTCGTAGATTCAATGCACCCGTTGTTGATGATGTTGCTGGAATCATGGTTGGCGATCGTACAGCTGCACGAGAAATTGTGATTCGTAGAAGAAATAATAATCTTCAGTTCATTGCTGACACACATCGTTCATATGACGCTCTCCAATATCCGCTAATATTCTGGAAGGGACAAGACGGATATTGCATAAACATAAAACAACGAGATCCCGTATCAGGTACTTCATTGATTAATAATTAATAATTTATTATTATTAATTATTAATTAATTTATTGATTATTAATTATTAATTTGATCATTTAATTAATTTTCATTTAATTCATTTGATTAATTTAATTTGATGAACAAATATTACAGGAGCTGAAACAAACAAGAACGTTAGCTCAAAGGATTATTATGCGTACCGATTAATGATTAGACGTGGCCTGGACAACGTCATTTTACGATGTCGTGAGCTTTGTCAACAATTCATGGTCGACATGTACGCGAAGATTGAGAGCGAACGACTACGATACTTACGATATAATCAACAAAGCTGCGCGCGGAAGAGTACATTCATTTGCGAGACGCTATCAACAACAACGCCGACGTCGCCGAAATTGGTAACCATGTCATTTTACCATCATCGTACGTAGGCAGTCCACGTCATATGCAAGAATATATACAGGATGCTCTGACTTTCGTGCGCGAATATGGACGACCATGTTTATTTATCACGTTCACATGTAATCCAAAATGGCCAGAGATTACATCTTGTTACTGCCTGGCCAAAATGCAAAGGTGCTGTCGATTCCGTTTGTAGTCGTCTGTTTAACCTTTAGCAAAAGTCATTAATAAGTTTCATTACTAAATCACATGTATTTGGTCCCACACGTTGCTGGATGTATTCGGTTGAGTGGCAAAAGCGAGGATTACCTCATGCACACATTTTGGTTTGGTTCATCGACAAAATCCGTCCTGAAGAAATCGATAGTATCATTTCTGCGGAAATTCCAGATCCATCCACTGACCAACTGCTGTTTGATATTGTTACAACAAACATGATTCATGGTCCATGTGGTACTCTTAATAGTTCATCGCCTTGCATGGCTGATGGAAAATGTACTAAAAAATAACATAAAGATTTTACCAATGATACGGTCACAAATGTCGACGGATACCCAATATATCGTCGAAGAAATCCTGAAAATGGCGGACAGTCATTTATTAAAAATATCATCAACACAGACATTGATATTGACAATCGTTGGGTGGTGCCATATTCGCCTCTGCTGAGCAAGACATATAATGCTCATATTAATGTTGAGTTCTGCAGTTCTGTGAAGAGCATCAAATACATTTGCAAGTATGTCCATAAAGGCAGTGATATGGCTGTGTTTAGAGTGGAAAATATTAATGTGAATGCTCCTCCAGTGAATAAAAACGATGAAATAACGCTCTACCAAATTGGTCGGTACATCAGCTCCAATGAAGCTGCTTGGCGTATCTTTGGTTTTCCAATTCATGAACGGGATCCAGCAGTTGTTCAGTTAGCCATCCATCTTGAAAACGGTCAGCGTGTATTTTTCACGAACGAGACAGCGATTGATCGTGCAATAAATCCACCTAAAACTACACTTACTGCATGTATTAGAATTGTGTAATCGTGCGGATGATTTTGGTGCCTTTGCACGAACATTACTCTATTCACAAGTACCACGCTATTTCACATGGACTCAAACAAAAACATGGATGCCCCGCAAGCAAGGCTCACCAGTTGCTGCATGTCTCAATTTATTTAAATCAAACGCCTTGGGGCGATTATTTACAGTCAATCCAAGACACACGGAGTGCTTTTATCTTCGACTGTTGTTGGTTAATGTAACTGGCCCATTATCATTTCAAGATATACGTAAAGTGAATGGGCAACAATATCCAACGTATAAAGATGCATGCCTTGCACTCGGCTTGCTGGAAGACGACAACCAGTGGGAATGCATGCTTGCTGAAGCTGCATTGAACTGTACAGCAATACAAATTCGTCTACTATTCGCTATAGTGTTGACTACATGTTTCCCAGCCCGAGCACAGATATTATGGGAAAATCACAAAGATTCAATGACTGATGATATATTGCATCAACATCGTATACGGTGCCACGATCTAATCATAACATTCAGCGACGAAATGTACAATGAAGCATTGATTGCTATTGAGGATCTTTGCATTGTCATTGTCAACTTACCACTTAGTAATTTCGGTATGAATTCGCCAAATCGAACTGCATCTGATTTAATGAATACTGAAATGAATCGTGAACTTCAGTACAGTACTGTAGAAATGGCAGCGATTGTTGCCCGCAATGTCCCACTAATGAATGAGGAACAAAGAACCATTTATGATCGCATTATGCTCGCAGTTTCAGCTGGACAAGGTGGGTTCTTCTTTTTGGATGCACCGGGTGGAACTGGCAAAACATTCGTTATTTCGCTAATTCTTGCTGAAATACGATCAAATAATGGCATCGCATTGGCCGCTGCATCGTCGGGCATTGCAGCAACTTTATTGGATGGAGGTAGAACAGCTCATTCAATATTTAAGCTGCCACTAAATATTCAGAATAACCCTGACGCAGTATGCAACATTAAGAAACAATCGTCCATGGCCACTGTGCTGAAACGGTGTAAAAATATTATTTGGGATGAATGTACTATGGCACACAAACATTCACTTGAGGCGTTGAACAGGACATTGAAAGATATTAAAAACAGTGACAAACTATTTGGCGGAACTCTGTTGGTCCTTTCAGGTGATTTCAGACAAACACTTCCAGTCATTCCACGTTCAACATACGCTGATAAGATCAACGCTTGCTTAAAATCATCTCCATTGTGGCGTAATGTTGAAAAATTACAGCTAAAAATAAATATGCGCGTTCAAATGTTTCAAGATCCATCCGCTGAAACATTTTCAAAACAACTCTTAGATATCGGTGATGGAAAAGTTGCTATAGATGAAACTGGATACGTAAAATTACCGACCGATTTCTGCAAAATCGCTGATTCGCAACATACTCTCATTGAACAAATATTTCCCGATGTACATACACAGTACATAAATCATGAGTGGCTTGCAGAAAGAGCGATTTTAGCGGCAAAAAATGTAGACGCTGACAATTTAAATCTGAAGATACAAATGTTGTTGCCAGGGAACTTGGTATCATATAAATCTATTGATACAGTTTGCGACGACAGCGAAGCAGTAAATTTTCCCACAAAGTTTTTGAACTCACTGGATTTTCCAGGCATGCCACCGCATAATTTACAATTAAAGGTTGGATCTCCAATTATCTTGCTTCGTAATTTGAACCCACCCCGGCTGTGCAACGGTACGCGATTAGTCATTCAAAAATTAATGAAAAACGTGATCGAAGCCAGGATTTTAAATGGCAAGTTCAGAGGTGAAAATATACTCATACCACGGATTCCTATTATACCTACAGATGTGCTAATTCAATTCAAACGTATTCAGTTTCCGATTAGATTGGAATTTGCAATGACTATCAACAAATCCCAAGGTCAAACGATGTCTGTTTGTGGATTAGATTTGAGAACACAATGTTTTTCACACGGACAATTATCCGTGGCATGCTCTCGAGTGGGTAAATCATCCAGTTTGTTTGTGTTAGCTAAAGATGGACTAACAAAAAATATTGTTCACGCTATAGCATTAAGAGATTGATATTGTTTAATAGTGTTACTGTCGTAATTGTTTAATTAATGATATATAATTTGAAGGAATAAATTATAATATAACTTAATAAAAATGTTTGCCTTTTGTTATTTTTATATTCCCTCATCGTTCACAGCGCTCCATGCTTATTACACGCATATACCACTTTCTTACATACATACAATATACACATTCTAACATACATACATACTTACAATAAGTAAGCTATTTTTTGTCTACACTAGAAATTACTAGGAAATTATTTATATGGCAAAACAACGTTTGCCGGGTCAGCTAGTATAAATATATATATATATATATATGTATATATATATATATATATACGCGAATATTCGTATTTGCACGCAGCATCAGCTCGACCGTCGTGGGATTAATTTATGAAGAATTTGCGCGGAGGTCCATCCATTTTGATATCCGTTGCAATCGAGAAAACCGTTTTTTGTTTGAATTTTCTTTTTGTTAAAGCAACATTTATTATAATTTAGTTCGGTACGTTTACCGTCCTACAATTAAATTTTGTTTTGTTCTTTTTTGTGTGTTCCTTTAATTAAAACATCGACTATCTAACACTCCACAAGTCATATGCTACGTTTTATTGAACTTTACTGGAAGTGAATACTAAAAAATATTATTTCTTAAAACACGATGTTTCTAAATGATTGCTTATCGTGCAATTCTAACAAAAAAATATGACTAATAAATAAGAGAAAAACCAATTAGGAAGTCCACAGATAATAATAATCAAAATGGACTATATATTAAATATGACAAATTAACATGATTTAAATAAATTTTATATGCAAAAAATACTATTTATTATGGGCGCCTACCTAGCTTATAAAGTCATACAATAAATTTAATAATAATACTAATTTGTTTATAAAAATTATTTCATTTCAATGTGTATGGATTACATAGTACATAGTAAGTTTAATCTAAAATTTCAATTCATATACTGCGTTTTATAGAATTTACCTGGAAGTGAATACTAATATATATTATTTCTTAATTAATCAACGTTTCTAAATGATTGTTTTTCGTGTATTTTGAACAAAACGAATAAGACCAATAGTAAACCAAAAACGCATTTAGGAACTCGACTGATAACAATAATCGAAATGGACTACTATGATTTAAATAATTTGTTATGCACAAAACATTATGTATTATAGGCGTCCACCTAAATCATCAAGTCATATAATTGATTAAGTAATTATAATAATTTTATTATAAATTAATTTCATTTTCATGTGTATAGTTCACATAGTACCTCGTAAGTTAAGTCTATAAATTTCAATTCACATACTATGTTTAATTGAACCTAGGTGAATATAAAACTAAAATATAATATTTTCTAAATAGTTTGCGTCACAGAAACTTATTATTTTTAGTGTTAAAAATTGAAATATTTTTTTATTAGTCGTGGTAATATTAGCATGTAATTATTAAACACATATTAATTGAGTTTGCTTTGAATTTATTAAGTACTAATGGTATTTTAGTATAAAAGTTACACAAATTATTTGTAACCTATTATTTGTGACCTTAAATTTATTCATTTCTTATACACATACAGATATTTTTAGCTTAATAATTCTATAATGCCTTATGTGAATACTTTGTGATAATCTGGCCATTTGTACTGTTTTACGTTAATACATTTTTTGTGGTTTTCTTCATACAGCCTCAGGTAAGTTTAATTTAAAATTTTTAATTCAAATTTTAACGCCGTTGATATCAATAGTCTTGGTAGATCTGTTATAGTCAATCCGCGAGTAGGTTCTCATCTGCCGGAGAATCGGAATTTGTGTTGCGTGACCATAATTCTGATGATTCGAATGCTTACAAATTTCGTGCACAGTGTTTGAATGCAAAATAGGTAATTGGAGTGCCCACCTTGTTAATTTTAAATTCTTGTCCTTTGCCCGATGTAACAAATTTGACGCTGTATTGCTTGTAAAGAGTTCAAAACGGTGAATTTTGAGATATGCGCGAAATTTGTCCGTTACCCATATTGTTGCCAAACACTTGCGTTCGACGGCGGCATATTATTTTTGCGTATCTTTGAAGTTTTTGCTTTTGAAAATAAACGATCACTTTAGAGGCGGTGTAGCGTGGAGCGATTTCTGGCGCAAATTTCTTATTAATTTCGGCGAAAAATTGTAGAGTAAAGTAATATATGATTTCATTAACACGAGGCCCAAAATATAATAGAAAATCGAGAGGCCTTTGCAGAGAGCCTGCTAGCTCCTGCCTAAGCCCGGCACTGGTTCACTCTGAAAATTGTATACAAAAAGCGATTAAAGGAAAACGGGTTTAATTAATATTAATTCGACGCGACGTAGAAAAGCGAGGAAAAATGCGACATGCGTGTATTCGTATTGATTGATTAATCGCAAATAAAAAAAAAAAAAAAAAATGGTTAAAACGCCGTTTTTTTCTTAACGCACTATTTGAGTTGCCGATTATCCTTGTGATTTTCGCTATTTACGATGCGACGTCTCGTTCCGTTTCATTAATCGGAGGAGCGTCATGTGAAGACACATAACATTTTGGCTGCCAACCCGTAACCATAGTTCGAAAATCAGGGGACACGGGATTTTTTGAACAATTACGAAAAAAATAAAAACAATAAAAGGGAATAAAATAAAAATATCTATTTACGTTATACCGACTACACAAAATATTACATTATTCGATTAAAATATATACACACGGTGTTCGTGCTGAGACACGAAGGCTTCCGTCCAACGAATATCGCCATAGCGGATCCTCGCCCGGTATATGAAGAATAGAAAACTACTCCATTATTTTTCTTCGTTTATACAATATGAATTATTATTAAATAAAAGTTAACAATAAGTAAAACAGAACGGCATATGACTGGTGTGTTCGCGGTTTTCTGAACTAATACATATTTTCGAACTCGGAGCCTCTTTTGCGGTATTGAATGCTCGGCAACCGGTCCGTTTGAGAGCGTGGCAGGCTTCCAACATTTGCGACGTCCCCGCCACCCTGCCGTTTTTCCTGTACTTAACGGCCGCCCGCGCTATATGTCGTGAAATATGCGCGTTGCTCGGCCGTCGTCTCTCGTCAGCACGTGAACGGCCGTGTGTGACATCTTTTTTTGTCGTTTGTTCACAGTATTTTTTGCCGCTAACACCGAGTTGTTTGGCGAGCGTTCTACGTGTTCACTTTTCTGTTAACGTACAGTGAGTACATTGTGTCGTGTCACTGCGCACCCGTGCGTCCCGTTTACGAGTTTTTGTAGTCCGGCCACGTTGTCGTTGGTGATCGTCGCAAATTCGCGTCCACCGTCGTGATTTGTCTTTGATTTTCATTCGGCCACGACGTTATGCATCATTGTGTATATATATGTATATATATATATATACACGCGAATCTCCGTATTTGCACGCAGCATCAGCTCGACCGTCGTGGGTTTAATTTATGATGACGTTGCGCGGAGGTCCATTCATTTTGATCTCCGTTGCAATCGAGGCAACCGTTTTTTGTTTGAATTTTCTTTTTGTTCGGTACGTTTACCGCCCTACCATTAAATTTTGTTTTGTTCTTTTTTGTGTGCTCCTTTAATTATAACATCGACTATCTAACACTCCACAAGTCATATGCTACGTTTTATTGAACTTAACTGGAAGTGAATACTAAAAAATATTATTTCTTAAAACACGATGTTTCTAAATGATTGCTTATCGTGCACTTGTAACAAAAAAATATGACTAATAAATAAGAGAAAAACCAATTAGGAAGTCCACAGATAATAATAATCAAAATGGACTATATATTAAATATGACAAATTAACATGATATAAATAAATTTTATATGCAAAAAATACTATTTATTATGGGCGCCTACCTAGCTTCTAAAGTCATACAATAAATTTAATAATAATACTAATTTGTTTATAAAAATTATTTCATTTCAATGTGTATGGATTACACAGGATCTAGTAAGTTTAATCTAAAATTTCAATTCATATACTGCGTTTTATAGAATTTACCTGGAAGTGAATACTAATATATATTATTTCTTAATTAATCAACGTTTCTAAATGATTGTTTTTCGTGTATTTTGAACAAAACGAATAAGACCAATAGTAAACCAAAAACGCATTTCGGAACTCGACTGATAACAATAATCGAAATGGACTACTATGATTTAAATAATTTGTTATGCACAAAATATTATGTATTATAGGCGCCCACCTAAATCATAAAGTCATAAAATTGATTAAGTAATAATAATAATTTTATTATAAATTAATTTCATTTTCATGTGTATGGTTTACATAGGACCTCGTAAATTAAGTCTATAAATTTCAATTCACATACTATGTTTAATTGAACCTAGGTGAATATAAAACTAAAATATAATATTTTCTAAATAGTTTGCGTCACAGAAACTTATTATTTTTAATGTTAAAAATTGTAATATTTATTTATTAGTCGTGGTAATATTAGCATGTAATTATTAAACACATATTAATTGAGTTTGCTTTGAATTTATTAAGTACTAATGGTATTTTAGTATAAAAGTTACACAAATTATTTGTAACCTATTATTTGTGACCCTAAATTCATTCATTTCTTATACACATACAGATATTTTTAGCTTAATAATTCTATAATGCCTTATGTTAACACTTTGTGATAATCTGGCCATTTGTACTGTTTTACGTTAATACATTTTTTGTGGTATTCTTCATACAGCCTCAGGTAAGTTTAATTTAAAATTTTTAATTCAAATTTTAACGCCGTTGATATCAATAGTCTTGGTGGATCTGTCATAGTCAATCCGCGAGTAGGTTCTCATCTGCCGGAGAATCGGAATTTGTGTTGCGTGACCATAATTCTGATGATTCAAATGCTTACAAATTTCGTGCACAGTGTTTGAATGCAAAATAGGTAATTGGAGTGCCCACCTTGTTAATTTTAAATTCTTGTCCTTTGCCCGATGTAACAAATTTGACGCTGCATTGCTTGTAAAGAGTTCAAAACGGTGAATTTTGAGATATGCGCGAAATTTGTCCGTTACCCATATTGTTGCCAAACACTTGCGTTCGACGGCGGCATATTATTTTTGCGTATCTTTGAAGTTTTTGCTTTTGAAAATAAACGATCACTCTAGAGGCGGTGTAGCGTGGAGCGATTTCTGGCGCAAATTTCTTATTAATTTCGGCGAAAAATTGTAGAGTAAAATAATATATGATTTCATTAACACGAGGCCCAAAATAAAATAGAAAATCGAGAGGCCTTTGCAGAGAGCCTGCTAGCTCCTGCCTAAGCCCGGCACTGGTTCACTCTGAAAATTGTATACAAAAAGCGATTAAAGGAAAACGGGTTTAATTAATATTAATTCGACGCGACGTAGAAAAGCGAGCAAAAATGCGACATGCGTGTATTCGTATTGATTGATTAATCGCAAATAAAAAAAAAAAAAAAAAAATGGTTAAAACGCCGTTTTATTCTTAACGCACTATTTTAGTTGCCGATTATCCTTGTGATTTTCGCTATTTATTTATAATTATTTTATTATAAATTAATATCATTTTCATGTGTCTGGTTTACATAGCACCTCGTAAGTTAAGTCTAAAAATTTCAATTCACATACTATGTTTATTTGAACCTAGGTGGATTGAAAACTAAAATATAATATTTTTTAAATAGTTTGCGTCCCAGAATGTTATTATTTTTAATGTTAAAAATTGTAATATTTATTTATTAGTCGTAATAATATTAGCATGTAATTATAAAACACATATTAAATGAATTTAATTAGTACTAATAACTCTATTTGCTCTGAATTTATTTCGAACTAATGGTATATTAGTATATATATATTTATATATATATATTATTATTATTATTATGGTATATTATAGTATATATGTATAATCTTTAGCATAATATTTTTCAATGTTGCGTTAAAATTCAAATCTAAATCTCTATTTATAATATCAATTTTAATGTTGAACTTAGTGTTCAGTCACTTACTCAATGCAAATAATATTGGCATTTCGGTTATACATAGCTGTTGATTAATCCAATATTAGGTCAAATTCTTCTCCATGCCCTAAAGTATCTTTACTACGTCCATCAGTTTGGGTTCTGTTGGGTTCGTGTCCATCCTGTTATGTCTGCTTTTAACCGTCCCTAAACGCTCCTTCTATTGACGAATAAGCGCACTTTTCCTTCGCGATGTCTCGTTTTCTTGATGTGATCAATTCTTGCGCGCCCTCTACTCGTATTAACGTTCCGTTGCAGTGACGATTGTTCCTGTGGTGTGACTCGGGTGGCATGTCGTTTTTCTGTGTTTAGTCGTTGCAACGGCGCTCCTCACCACACGCGTCGGTGCTCCTCGTGGTTTGTCCTATTACATACCTAAGCCCAATGGTGAAGTATTATATCCTATTTCTCTTTCCTCATCATTTTGTATAATTATTAAATCTATTTAAAAAAAAAACAGTTTAGGTTGTTGGTTGGAATGCAATAATATGTTTGGTTTTCGTCGTAGCCTCGAACCATGCCTTGCGCATTTTTCTAATTATATTTATCGTACCTTTTGTAATCGGCAATTTATGACCTCAGCAGATTTAGATAAAAAGAGCGCATATGATTCTGTTCATAATCCTACCCTTGTTAATTGTTAAATTACTTTGAATATCTCCTCCCTATTTTGTAAATTGTTTCTAGGCTATAACATCACCGCAAATTTTTTTTCAGCTCCCATTTGTTGACCCTTTATATCCATCAATTTTATATTTCACCAAAAAGTTGAATTTAAATTAAATAAAACTAATTTAAGAATTAAATTTTGCAAATTAAATCGCCATATTTCTAGATAGAAATTTAAAATAATATAGTTTCAGTGACTTGAATTCGTGAAATATCTAATATCATAAAATAATAATTTTACTCATCATGTAAAATTATACATCTATTAAAGAGGTTATTTTATTACACTTTAACTTTAATTAAACTGGGGAAATATCAATAAATATCATGTATATATATATTTATATATATATATATATATATATATATATATACATATTTAGTTCGTTCTAACAAAGTTTGGTTTTAAATTTGTACAATTAATTTAACATTGATTATCTGTGAGCCTACACATTCATGTAATCAACACACATATTAGGAATACAAATTTGTTAAAAGAAAAAGAAAAATGTACAGTTAAAGGCTTTTAAATTATCTTAAAGTAAAATTATCGAGATTATATAATAACCCTCCTAGATATTTTAATATAAAGTACGATAATTAATATAGGTATTTGCAATGACACAATTTCAATAAATTAAATCAAATCAGTTTACTTAATATTTATAGTGTCTTAATTGTATTTAATTAAAAATTTATACAATTTATTTATAATCTATTATTTGTGATATTCTCAGTTCACTATTTATACACATACAGATAATTTTAATTTAATTAATCTTCAATTCCTTAATTAAAATTTTTGTCAAAGTTTGGTTATTTATAATATTTAACATCATTTATATATATATATATATTTTTTTTTTTTTTTTGGTATGGATTGTGCAACAACGAAATTCTGATAATAGCCTCTAATTAAATATATAAAAATTTAATTATGGGACTAAATCGCTATATTCCAAGATAACAAATTTTACAATTTAGTATACAGTGAATTTAATTTGCAAAATACGAGTAAATAACATCATAAAATTATAATATTACTTTTCCTTGAAATTCGTATATCAAATATATACTAAAATGAATATCATATATATTTTTTAGTTTATTTTAATAAAATTGGGTTTAAGCATTATGTTATTAAATTAATATTTTTATTTGTGATACTATATGATTATAATATAAATATATAATTTTTTTTTGAAATTTGGATTAACATTTGTAATATTTTATTTGTATTGTATTAATATTCATTATTTTTGATCCAATGAATTCATTTAATTCTCATACATATTAGGAACAATTATATAGGAATAAATATTTTCATTCTTCTTCATTTAATGTTTTAAACTCATCGTCATAATATAAACGTTTCAAATTTCAAATACATTAATTTCATTTTCATGTTGTATGGATTACATAGAATCAGGTATGTTTAATCTAAAATTCAAATTGAAATACTACGGTATTATTAAATTTAACTGGAATAAAAACCAAAATGTATTATTTTTTAAGTACTTGATATTTCTAAATGATTGATTATCGTGTAATTATAACAAAACGAATAGAGATAAACAAAAAACACTATTACAAAATTATTGATTTGAACGCACGGCAGTGCGCCGGGCATGTTCTGGCAATGTATTTTTACACAAAGCAATTCTACCGGTATTTCTTACCCTCATATCATTATAGAAATGGATATAAAAAAAATAAGAAAGCAGTAGTAGAATATTGGACATACATACACACTCTTTCTATTCATGCAGCATTTATTTAGCGAATTAGTAACCATTAGAGCCGGCACCTTGTATGGACTGTCGGTTGTTCTGATAGTTACAACTCGGAGAACATCGTGCATACACTTCTCTAAAGCACCTAAGTTGTCACTTTTTGTCTTGGTAGTGTTTTGTCTGTTCGTGATCCTATAACATAATTTAATTTTGATACATATTTGAAACATATATATTTTCATTTTTGTTCGTCATTCAATATTGTAAGCAGGAAATCATAATAAAGCCCTTAAACATTTTAAATAAATAAATTTTATTTCCATGTAGTTTAAATAGTATTGGGTAGTTTTAATCTAAAATTTAAAATCACTTAAAACGTTTTTATCGAAGTTAATTTGTATAAAGAACAATATATATATACTCGTATATATATATATATATATTATTTTTAATTACTTTATTAATGATATTATATTAAATATAAAAAAATTTAATGTTAATTTATTAGTCGTGATAATATATGAATTCGTTTCTTATGTATTTTTCTTATTGTTTTCTGACAATTAGAAATTGTAAAAGACATTAAAATTATTTGCTATATGAATGTTTTAATATATTAAATGATTTTCTTATGTTTTACAATTAAGAGCACGTTATGTTTAATATAAAATTACATATTTGTTAAACAAAACAGAATGCTTTATTCAAAGTAAAACCTGGCTTTTTTCTGATGTTCACTGTTTGCGCCATTATGGCGTAATTAATTTTTGTAATTGTCTAGTTTCCCGCGCATTTCGTGTTTATAACGTCCTTGCGATGTAGTTGCAGTGCAGGTCAAAAACAGTTATTACTGTTATGTATCATCACTGTTGTGTACGACGGCCCAGCTACAAATCATGACCGTTATAATCAATGCTTGAAATTAATATGTTTTCCAAAACTTCGATTAAAGGTTTGTAAGTTCTTCAGTGGCACTGGGACTTAAAGTTTATAAAATGTAGTGCTATGTCCACTGCCTTTTCTCTTTATCGTTGGTTCGTTCCTACGAGTACAGCTTTTGTTTGCAATCCGTGTGTTCAATTCTACGTTTATTCGTCTTATTAGTTTTTCGCGAATCAGCTCTGGTAAATATCATTCACGCAATTTTACATTGCCAATCATTAATTGATTCTTCTTCCCAGCAGGATGGTTAATAGTAATACCAGAAGCTGTTGTGTTGTGAATAACGTGGTATATTCATTGTTGCGTTTGGCGACTGCAGCACAACATTTGTTTAGTGAATTGTTCGTACTTGACTCTTGGCTAGGTGCTTGCACGCACGCGAGGTTGTACATGTTATTGTCAACTTTAAATATTGTCCCTCGTGTGACTCGCTTGGGATGAAATCCGCCACCTAACACTGTCACATGTGAGTACGGTGGACCTTGTGTGATTTAGTACGGCCGACGGGCCTGTTTTATTGTTATAATTATTTAATTATTAAGTATGCCAAACGGGCATTTATTTTATATTGTATATTATTTAATTTTAAGTGTATCCTAATAAAACGAAATCGATTCAACCTAATTCCATATTTTTTCTTATTATACACGAAACAATCTGTAATTGATAGCAATCACCCTTTGGTGACCTATCCAGTCGTGAAAGCTTTCTCCAACAATCAATTTTGGAGTGCCGAACGAGACGCGATCACGCACTTTAAGTTAAATTATAATATTTATTGTTCTGAACGTCCCGATGGTTATCGTGATTCCGCAATTGCTATTATTAAGGGTGTTCAATCCGTGCTATTTCTCTTCATCTTTCACTCTCAACTTCTTTAGTTCATCATGATATTAGTTTAGTGGGTGTTAACTTATTCGACTCTCGTCTTTTGTACCCTTTCATACCTCAATGGTCGATTTATATCCTCCTCAGCACTAATCATTCATGTGCAATTCTAGATCACATTTTTTTCGTTTCAATCCTCCATCTTTATACTTCCTGGTGATTTCAATGATCGCCATACTGCGTGGGGTCTACCTCTACATTAAAATTTGTTCTCCTAACAGTTCCATGTCTAAAAATGGGAGAAGTATTTCCGATCCATTTAGCAACCACCTTCCTATTCATATTTCATATCCTCTTCCTTTCTTCCAATTCCTCCACCTCTTCCTCTACCCTCAATTTTTCCTCATTTTAATCTTAATAAAACTATCTGGTCTTTAGTTTCTTCCATTATATCTGATAATTTACCCTTGGCGCTCGGTAAAATCAAATTCTATAATCGAATTTGAATATGTCTCTGATTTAGTGTATCAGGCTGCCTCTCATTCTATCCCTTGCAAACATGATCTATATGGCCGTGGGAAAAAGTTTTTTTCCTGTGCGATGGAATTTTAATTGCACTTCTGCTGTTAAAGCCCGCTTCAATGCGTCTCGCGCTTTTCGTTTAAACCATTTTAGCATTTTCGTTTAACTCCATAGCCGAATTTCTTAGTTCCCAGAATGTGTACGCCTCACGTAAAGGATTCCCGTTTTACTGTTTCCACGGATAAATTACTGATCAATTATAATTAGTTTCCCAATTTTTGTTAGAAGGTTACACCTCAAGGAATCTGTCAATGAAGGTATCGTTTCTGATGCAGCCCGTTCCCACATTCTCTCTGGGACTTCCTCATCAGTCGAGTTGTTATCCGCCATTAATCATCGCCCTTAGTATTCTCTGGCCTCGATTATATTTCACCTTCGTTTCTTAAACATCTACTTTAAAATGCTTATCCATTCCGCTTAAATATTTTAAGTCATTAATGTATAAATAGCCTTATCTTTATCATTGGAACGAGTTTAAGTTTATTCCGATACCTAAGCCTAATTGAAAGGGAATTTATTTTATTTTCTTTTTCATATCATTTGGTATGATTATTGAATCTATTTAAAAATAAAGTTTAGATTGGTCGTTTGAATCCAACAATATGTTTGGTTTTCTTCGTAGTCTCTGAACCATGCCTTGCGCATTTTTCAAATAATATTTATTGTAACATTTGTAATCAGCAATTTATGTCTTCAGCATTTCTAGATAAAGAGAGCGCTTATGATTCTGCTCATAATTCTACCATTGTTTGCTGTCTAACTTCTTTGAATATCATCTCTCTATTTTGTAATTTCGTTTCTCAGCTATTTTATCACCGTGACCTTTCATTGAACTCCCATTTTGATGACTCTTTACATCTATCAATTTTATATTACACCAAAAATTCATTCAACCATAATACATTTTAGGAAAATTTCATATCTTTGTTCACCAATTATTGTAAACATTTCGTAATAAACTGATTATTTGATAATTTAAATATGTTAATTTTATCTTTTTCTTAATTTGACTATAGATAATTGTGTAATTTTAATACAAATAAAGATTTGAATGACATTATTTGCTTAAAATTTAACTAGTTATATTAGCTTTTTGTTTAATAGTTATACAATATATTTGTATAACTATTATAAGTAACCCTTAATTTACTCATTTCTTATACATATACGGATATTTTTAGCTTAATATTTCTATAATTCCTTATGTAAACATTTTGTGATAGTCTGGCCATTTTTAATACTTAGCGCTAATACAATATTTGTGGTATTCTTTTTACAGCACCGAGTAAGTTTAATCCAAAAATTTTAATTCAAATTTAAAAAACGTTGATATCAATCTGCCGGAGAATCGGAAGCCGGCCCTCGTACGTCTGATGATTTGTTATGCGTACCAGTTACGTGCACGGTGCTGAAATCCAAATGAGCTAGACCTTCAAATTTATAGTTTTTATTTAAATAACAAAAAAAAAAATTCATAAATATGTCAATAGCCACCATTTGATAGCTGCGTAGTCTACCCTTTTCATGTGTTATTTCTCACATCACATAAATTTATTGTGCATTATGTATAGGTAGTTTATTTTACATAAAAAAAAAAAATAACTTATTCAATGTTTGATATTTGTAGCCGTATACATTCAATCAACCCTAATACATTTTAGGAAAATTTCATATTTTGATTCACAAAATATTTTAAACATACCATAATAAACTGATAACTTGATATTTTAAATTTATTTATTTATCTTCTTATTAAATTGATTGTATAAACACGTGTTATTTTCATTCAAATAAAGGAATAATATGGCATTACTTTCATAATAAAATATATATAATTTTGCTTATTAAATTCAAATTCTCAATGGTATCGATTATAAGAGTGCGCTACATATGTTAAATTTATTGAATCATTAAGTTCTGAATATTTATAAATAATAAAAATTATTAATGTATATAAATATATACTTATTTATTTATCTTTATTTTAATATTGAAAACAAAATACACGTATGTACTTCTCGTTTTTGATATGCTTTTATAGGTCCGCGTAAGTATAATCAATAAACTGTATTCAAATTTAAAAACTATATCATTACTTATGTCTGTGCAATAATGCAATGTAAAATAATCTAAATAAGATAAAATAAATTAAATCAGTTTTGTTAACATTTATCGTAATCTACATGTATTTAGTTTAAAAATTATACAATTTATTTGTAACCTATTATTTGTGACATTAAATTCATTCATTTACAAGTCTGCATTATAGTAATGTTAATATATTTCGTCTAACGAAATTTTGGTTAACATTTGTACAGTTATATTAATATTCATTATTTCTTATCCTATGAATTCGTTTAATTCTCATATATATTATATACTTTCATATTTCTTCTCATCAATTAATGCTTTAAACGCGTCACTATAATATAACCGTTTGGAGTTTTAAGTACATTCATTTTATTTTCATGTTGTATAGATTATATAGACCCTCGTAGGTTTAACCTTCAATTTCAATTCATATGCTACGTTTTCTTAAACTTAACTGGAAGTGAATACTAAAAAATATTATTTTTAAAACACGATGTTTCTAAATGATTGCTTATCGTGCAATTGTAACAAAAAAATATGACTAATAAATAACAGAAAAACCAATTAGGAAGTCGACAGATAATAATAACCAAAATGGACTACATATTAAATATGACAAATAAACATGAATTAAATAAATTTTATATGCAAAAAATACTATTTATTATGAGCGCCTACCTAGCTTATAAAGTCATACAATAAATTTAATAATAATACTAATTTGTTTATAAAAAATTATTTCATTTCAATGTGTTTGGATTACATAGAAACTGGTAAGTTTAATCTAAAATTTCAATTCATATACTACGTTTTATAGAATTTACCTGGAAGTGAATACCAATATATATTATTTCTTAATTACACAACGTTTCTAAATGATTGATTATCGTGTATTTTGAACAAAACGAATAAGACCAATAGTAAACAAAAAACGCAATTAGAAACTCGACTGATAACAACAATCGAAATGGACTACTATGATTTAAATAATTTGTTATGCACAAAATATTATGTATTATAGGTGCCCACATAAATCATCAAGTCATAAAAAATAAGTAATAATATAAATTTTATTATAAATTAATATCATTTTCATGTGTATGGTTTACATAGCACCTCGTAAGTTAAGTCTAAAAATTTCAATTCACATACTATGTTTAATTGTACCTAGGTGGATTGAAAACTAAAATATAATAGTTTTTAAGTAGTTTGCGTCACAGAATGTTATTATTTTTAAAGTTAAAAATTGTAATATTTATTTATTAGTCGTAATAATATTAGCATGTAATTATAAAACACATATTAAATGAATTTAATTAGTACTAATAACTCTATTAGCTCTGAATTTATTTAGAACTAATGGTATATTAGTATAAAAGTTACATAATTTTTTGTAACCTATTATTTGTGACCCCAAATTCATTCATTTCTTATACACATACAGATATCTTTAGCATAATATTTTTCAATGTTGCGTTAAAATTCAAATCTAAATTTCTCCCCATCTCTATTTATAATATCAATTTTAATCTTGAACTTAGTGTTCAGTCACTTACTCAACGCAAATAATATTGGCATTTCGGTTATACATAGCTGTTGATTAATCCAATATTAGGTCAAATTCTTCTCCATGCCCTAAAGTATCTTTACTACGTCCATCAGTTTGGGTTCTGTTGGGTTCGTGTCCATCCTGTTATGTCTGCTTTTAACCGTCTCTAAACGCTCCTTCTATTGACGAATAAGCGCACTTTTCCTTCACGATGTCTCGTTTTCTTGATGTGATCAACTCATGCGCGCCCTCTTCTCGTATAAACGTTCCGTTGCAGTGACGATTGTTCCTGTGGTGTGACTCGGGTGGCATGTCGTTGTTCTGTGTTTAGTCGTTGCAACGGCGCTCCTCACCACACGCGTCGGTGCTCCTCGTGGTTTGTCCTGTTACATACCTAAGCCCAATGGTGAGGTATTACATCCTATTTCTCTTTCCTCATCATTTTGTATAATTATTAAATCTATTTAAAAAAAAAACAGTTTAGGTTGGTGGTTGGAATGCAATAATATGTTTGGTTTTCGTCGTAGCCTCGAACCATGCCTTGCGCATTTTCTACTTATATTTATCGTACCTTTTGTAATCGGCAATTTATGACCTCAGCAGTTTTAGATAAAAAGAGCGCATATGATTCTGTTCATAATCCTACCCTTGTTAATTGTTTAATTACTTTGAATGTCTCCTCTCTATTTTGTAACTTTTTTCTAGGCTATAACATCAACGCAAACTTTTTTTCAGCTCCCATTTGTTGACTCTTTATATCCATCAATTTTTTATTTCACCAAAAGTTGAATTTAAATTAAATAAAACTAATTTAAGAATTAAATTTTGCAAATTAAATCGCTATATTTCTAGATAGAAATTCAAAATAATATAGTTTCAGTGACTTGAATTCGTGAAATATATAATATAAAATAATAACTTTACTCATCATGTAAAATTATACATCTATTAAAGAGGTTATTTTATTACACTTTAAATTTAATTAAACTGGGGAAATATCAATAAATATCATATATATATATATATTTAGTTCGTTCTAACAAAGTTTGGTTTTAAATTTGTACAATTAATTTAACATTGATTATCTGTGAGCCTACACATTCATGTAATCAACACACATATTAGGAATACAAATTTGTTAAAAGAAAAAGAAAAATGAACTGTTAAAGGGTTTTAAATTATCTTAAAGTAAAATTATCCAGATTATATAATAACCCTCCTAGATATTTTAATATAAAGTACGATAATTAATATAGGTGTTTGCAATAACACAATTTCAATAAATTAAATCAAATCAGTTTAATTAATATTTATAGTGTCTTAATTGTATTTAATTAAAAATTTATAGAATTTATTTATAATCTATTATTTGTGATATTCTCAGTTCACTATTTATACACATACAGATAATTTTAATTTAATTCATCTACAATTCCTTAATTAAAATTTTTGTCAAAGTTTGGTTATTTATAATACTTAACATCATTTATATATATATATATATTTTTTTTTATGGATTGTGCAACAACGAAATTTTGATAATAGCCTCTAATTAAATATATAAAAATTTAATTATGGGATTAAATCGCTATATTCAAGATAACAAATTTTACAATTTAGTATACAGTGAATTTAATTTGCAAAATACGAGTAAATAACATCATAAAATTATAATATTACTTTTCCTTGAAATTCGTATATCAAATATATACTAAAATGAATATCATATATATTTTTTAGTTTATTTTAATAAAATTGGGTTTAAGCATTATGTTATTAAATTAATATTTTTATTTGTGATACTATATGATTATAATATTAATATAATTTTTTTTTGAAATTTGGATTAACATTTGTAATATTTTATTTGTATTGTATTAATATTCATTATTTTTGATCCATGAATTCATTTAATTCTCATACATATTAGGAACAATTATATAGGAATAAATATTTTCGTTTTTCTTCATTTAATGTTTTAAACTCATCGTCATAATATAAACGTTTCAAATTTCAAATACATTAATTTCATTTTCATGTTGTATGGATTACATAGAACCAGGTATGTTTAATCTAAAATTCAAATTCAAATACTACGGTATTATTAAATTTAACTGGAATAAAAACCAAAATGTATTATTTTTTAAGTACTTGATATTTCTAAATGATTGATTATCGTGTAATTATAACAAAACGAATAGAGATAAACAAAAAACACTATTACAAAATTATTGATTTGAACGCACGGCAGTGCGCCGGCCAAGTTCTGGCAATGTATTTTTACACAAAGCAATTCTACCGGTATTTCTTACCCTCATATCATTATAGAAATGGATATAAAAAAAATAAGAAAGCAGTAGTAGAATATGGGACATACATACACACCCTTTCTATTCATGCAGCATTTATTTGCGAATTAGTAACCATTAGAGCCGGCACCTTGTATGGACTGTCGGTTGTTCTGATAGTTACAACTCGGAGAACATCGTGCATACACTTCACTAAAGCACCTAAGTTGTCACTTTTTATCTTGGTAGTGTTTTGTCTGTTCGTGATCCTATAACATAATTTAATTTTGATACATATTTGAAACATATATATTTTCATTTTCTTCGTCATTCAATATTGTAAGCAGGAAATCATAATAAAGCCCTTAAACATTTTAAATAAATTAATTTTATTTCCATGTAGTGTAAATAGTATTGGGTAGTTTTAATCTAAAATTTAAAATCACTTAAAACGTTTTTATCGAAGTTAATTTGTATAAAGAACAATATATATATATACTCGTATATATATATATATATATTATTTTTAATTACTTTATTAATGATATTATATTAAATATAAAAATGTAATGTTAATTTATTAGTCGTGATAATATATGAATTCGTTTCTTATGTATTTTTCTTATTCTTTTCTGACAATTAGAAATTGTAAAAGACATTAAAATTATTTGCTATATGAATGTTTTAATATATTAAATGATTTTCTTATGTTTTACAATTAAGAGCACGTTATGTTTAATATAAAATTACATATTTGTTAAACAAAACAGAATGATTTATTCAAAGTAAAACCTGGCTTTTTTCTGATGTTCACTGTTTGCGCCATTATGGCGTAATTAATTTTTGACATTAAATTCATTCATTTAAGAGTCTGCATTATAGTAATGTTAATATATTTCTTCTAACGAAATTTTGGTTAACATTTGTACAGTTATATTAATATTCATTATTTCTTATTAGGAAGTCGACAGATAATAATAACCAAAATGGACTATATATTAAATATGACAAATTAACATGATTTAAATAAATTTTATATGCAAAAAATTCTATTTATTATGGGCACCTACCTAGCTTATAAAGTCATACAATAAATTTTATAATAATAATTTGTTTATAAAAACTATTTCATTTCAATGTGTATGGATAACATAGGATTTGGTAAGTTTAATCTAAAATTTCAAATCATATACTACGTTTTATAGAATTTACCTGGAAGTTCACTCAACGTTTCTAAATGATTGCTAATCGTGTATTTTGAACAAAACGAATAAGACCAATAGTAAACCAAAAACGCAATTAGGAACTCGACTGATAACAATTATCGAAATGGACTACTATGATTTAAATAATTTTATATGCACAAAATATTATGTATTGTAGGTGTCCACATAAATCATCAAGTCATAAAATAGAATAAGTAATAATTTAAATTTCATTATAAATTAATTTAATTTTCATGTGTATGGTTTACATAGCACTTCGTAAGTTAAGTCTAAAAATTCGCATACTATGTTTAATTGAACCTAGGTGAATTGAAAACTAAAATATTATATTTTCTAAATATTTTGCGTCACAGAATGTTATTATTTTTAATGTTAAAAATTATAATATTTATTTATTTGTCGTGGTAATATTAGCATGTAATTATTAAACACATATTAATTGAGTTTGCATTGAATTTATTTAGTACTAATGGTATTTTAGTATAAAAGTTACACAAATTATTTGTAAATAAAAATAATTAATGTATATAAATATATACTTATTTATTTATCTTTATTTTAATATTGAAAACAAAATACACGTATGTACTTCTCGTTTTTTTGATATGCTTTTATAGGTCCGCGTAAGTATAATCAATAAACTGTATTCAAATTTACAAAAACTATATCATTACTTATGTCTGTGCAATAATGCAATGTAAAATAATCTAAATAAGATAAAATAAATTAAATCAGTTTTGTTAACATTTATCGTAATCTACATGTATTTAGTTTAAAAATTATACAATTTATTTGTAACCTATTATTTGTGACATTAAATTCATTCATTTACAAGTCTGCATTATAGTAATGTTAATATATTTCGTCTAACGAAATTTTGGTTAACATTTGTACAGTTATATTAATATTCATTATTTCTTATCCTATGAATTCGTTTAATTCTCATATATATTTTATACTTTCATATTTCTTCTCATCAATTAATGCTTTAAACGCGTCACTATAATATAACCGTTTGGAGTTTTAAGTACATTCATTTTATTTTCATGTTGTATAGATTATATAGACCCTCGTAGGTTTAACCTTCAATTTCAATTCATATGCTACGTTTTCTTAAACTTAACTGGAAGTGAATACTAAAAAATATTATTTTTTAAAACACGATGTTTCTAAATGATTGCTTATCGTGCAATTGTAACAAAAAAATATGACTAATAAATAACAGAAAAACCAATTAGGAAGTCAATTCACATACTATGTTTAATTGAACCTAGGTGGATTGAAAACTAAAATATAATATTTTTTAAGTAGTTTGCGTCACAGAATGTTATTATTTTTAAAGTTAAAAATTGTAATATTTATTTATTAGTCGTAATAATATTAGCATGTAATTATAAAACACATATTAAATGAATTTAATTAGTACTAATAACTCTATTAGCTCTGAATTTATTTAGAACTAATGGTATATTAGTATAAAAGTTACATAATTTTTTTGTAACCTATTATTTGTGACCCCAAATTCATTCATTTCTTATACACATACAGATATCTTTAGCATAATATTTTTCAATGTTGCGTTAAAATTCAAATCTAAATTTCTCCCCATCTCTATTTATAATATCAATTTTAATGTTGAACTTAGTGTTCAGTCACTTACTCAATGCAAATAATATTGGCATTTCGGTTATACATAGCTGTTGATTAATCCAATATTAGGTCAAATTCTTCTCCATGCCTAAAGTATCTTTACTACGTCCACCAGTTTGGGTTCTGTAACTTTATATTAATATTCATTATTTCTTATTAGAAGTCGACAGATAATAATAACCAAAATGGACTATATATTAAATATGACAAATTAACATGATTTAAATAAATTTTATATGCAAAAAATACTATTTATTATGGGCGCCTACCTAGCTTATAAAGTCATACAATAAATTTTATAATAATAATTTGTTTATAAAAACTATTTCATTTCAATGTGTATGGATAACATAGGATTTGGTAAGTTTAATCTAAAATTTCAAATCATATACTACGTTTTATAGAATTTACCTGGAAGTTCACTCAACGTTTCTAAATGATTGCTAATCGTGTATTTTGAACAAAACGAATAAGACCAATAGTAAACCAAAAACGCAATTAGGAACTCGACTGATAACAATTATCGAAATGGACTACTATGATTTAAATAATTTTATATGCACAAAATATTATGTATTGTAGGTGCCCACATAAATCATCAAGTCATAAAATAGAATAAGTAATAATTTAAATTTCATTATAAATTAATTTAATTTTCATGTGTATGGTTTACATAGCACCTCGTAAGTTAAGTCTAAAAATTCGCATACTATGTTTAATTGAACCTAGGTGAATTGAAAACTAAAATATTATATTTTCTTAATATTTGGCGTCACAGAATGTTATTATTTTTAATGTTAAAAATTGTAATATTTATTTATTAGTCGTGGTAATATTAGCATGTAATTATTGAACACATATTAATTGAGTTCGCATTGAATTTATTTAGTACTAATGGTATTTTAGTAGAAAAGTTACACAAATTATTTGTAAATAAAAATAAATAATGTATATAAATATACACTTTTTTATTTATCTTTATTTTAATATTGAAAACAAAATACACGTATGTACTTCTCGTTTTTTTGATATGCTTTTATAGGTCCGCGTAAGTATAATCAATAAACTGTATTCAAATTTACAAAAACTATATCATTACTTATGTCTGTGCTATAATGCAATGTAAAATAATCTAAATTAGATAAAATAAATTAAATCAGTTTTGTTAACATTTATCATAATCTACATGTATTTAGTTTAAAAATTATACAATTTATTTGTAACCTATTATTTGTGACATTTAATTCATTCATTTACGAGTCTGCATTATAGTAATGTTAATATATTTCTTCTAACGAAAATTTGGTTAACATTTGTACAGTTATATTAATATTCATTATTTCTTATTAGGAAGTCGACAGATAATAATAACCAAAATGGACTATATATTAAATATGACAAATTAACATGATTTAAATAAATTTTATATGTAAAAATACTATTTATTATGGGCACCTACCTAGCTTATAAAGTCATACAATAAATTTTATAATAATAATTTGTTTATAAAAATTATTTCATTTCAATGTGTATGGATAACATAGGATATTGTAAGTTTAATCTAAAATTTCAAATCATATACTACGTTTTATAGAATTTACCTGGAAGTTTACTCAACGTTTCTAAATGATTGCTAATCGTGTATTTTGAACAAAACGAATAAGACCAATATTAAACCAAAAACGCTATTAGGAACTCGACTGATAACAATAATCGAAATGGACTACTATGATTTAAATAATTTGATATGCACAAAATATTATGTATTATAGGCGCCCACCTAAATCATTTAGTCATAAAATAGAATAAGTAATAATAATTATTTTATTATAAATTAATTAATATCATTTTCATGTGTATGGTTTACATAGCACCTCGTAAGTTAAGTCTAAAATTTCAATTCACATACTATGTTTAATTGAACCTAGGTGGATTGAAAACTAAAATATAATATTTTTTAAATAGTTTGCGTCACAGAATGTTATTATTTTTAATGCTAAAAATTGTAATATTTATTTATTAGTCGTAATAATATTAGCATGTAATTATATAACACGTATTAAATGAATTTAATTAGTACTAATAACTCTATTAGCTCTAAATTTATTTAGAACTAATGGTATATTAGTATAAAAGTTACATAATTATTTTGTAACCTATTATTTGTGACCCCAAATTCATTCATTTCTTATACACATACAGATATCTTTAGCATAATATTTATCAATGTTGTGTTAAAATTTAAATCTATATTTCTCCCCATCTCTATTTATAATATCAATTTTAATGTTGAACTTAGTGTTCAGTCACTTACTCAATGCAAATAATATTGGCATTTCGGTTATACATAGCTGTTGATTAATCCAATATTAGGTCAAATTCTTCTCCATGCCCTAAAGTATCTTTACTACGTCCATCAGTTTGGGTTCTGTTGGGTTCGTGTCCATCCTGTTATGTCTGCTTTTAACCGTCCCTAAACGCTCCTTCTATTGACGAATAAGCGCACTTTTCCTTCGCGATGTCTCGTTTTCTTGATGTGATCAATTCTTGCGCGCCCTCTACTCGTATTAACGTTCCGTTGCAGTGACGATTGTTCCTGTGGTGTGACTCGGGTGGCATGTCGTTTTTCTGTGTTTAGTCGTTGCAACGGCGCTCCTCACCACACGCGTCGGTGCTCCTCGTGGTTTGTCCTATTACATACCTAAGCCCAATGGTGAAGTATTATATCCTATTTCTCTTTCCTCATCATTTTGTATAATTATTAAATCTATTTAAAAAAAAAACAGTTTAGGTTGTTGGTTGGAATGCAATAATATGTTTGGTTTTCGTCGTAGCCTCGAACCATGCCTTGCGCATTTTTCTAATTATATTTATCGTACCTTTTGTAATCGGCAATTTATGACCTCAGCAGATTTAGATAAAAAGAGCGCATATGATTCTGTTCATAATCCTACCCTTGTTAATTGTTAAATTACTTTGAATATCTCCTCCCTATTTTGTAAATTGTTTCTAGGCTATAACATCACCGCAAATTTTTTTTCAGCTCCCATTTGTTGACCCTTTATATCCATCAATTTTATATTTCACCAAAAAGTTGAATTTAAATTAAATAAAACTAATTTAAGAATTAAATTTTGCAAATTAAATCGCCATATTTCTAGATAGAAATTTAAAATAATATAGTTTCAGTGACTTGAATTCGTGAAATATCTAATATCATAAAATAATAATTTTACTCATCATGTAAAATTATACATCTATTAAAGAGGTTATTTTATTACACTTTAACTTTAATTAAACTGGGGAAATATCAATAAATATCATGTATATATATATTTATATATATATATATATATATATATATATACATATTTAGTTCGTTCTAACAAAGTTTGGTTTTAAATTTGTACAATTAATTTAACATTGATTATCTGTGAGCCTACACATTCATGTAATCAACACACATATTAGGAATACAAATTTGTTAAAAGAAAAAGAAAAATGTACAGTTAAAGGCTTTTAAATTATCTTAAAGTAAAATTATCGAGATTATATAATAACCCTCCTAGATATTTTAATATAAAGTACGATAATTAATATAGGTATTTGCAATGACACAATTTCAATAAATTAAATCAAATCAGTTTACTTAATATTTATAGTGTCTTAATTGTATTTAATTAAAAATTTATACAATTTATTTATAATCTATTATTTGTGATATTCTCAGTTCACTATTTATACACATACAGATAATTTTAATTTAATTAATCTTCAATTCCTTAATTAAAATTTTTGTCAAAGTTTGGTTATTTATAATATTTAACATCATTTATATATATATATATATTTTTTTTTTTTTTTTGGTATGGATTGTGCAACAACGAAATTCTGATAATAGCCTCTAATTAAATATATAAAAATTTAATTATGGGACTAAATCGCTATATTCCAAGATAACAAATTTTACAATTTAGTATACAGTGAATTTAATTTGCAAAATACGAGTAAATAACATCATAAAATTATAATATTACTTTTCCTTGAAATTCGTATATCAAATATATACTAAAATGAATATCATATATATTTTTTAGTTTATTTTAATAAAATTGGGTTTAAGCATTATGTTATTAAATTAATATTTTTATTTGTGATACTATATGATTATAATATAAATATATAATTTTTTTTTGAAATTTGGATTAACATTTGTAATATTTTATTTGTATTGTATTAATATTCATTATTTTTGATCCAATGAATTCATTTAATTCTCATACATATTAGGAACAATTATATAGGAATAAATATTTTCATTCTTCTTCATTTAATGTTTTAAACTCATCGTCATAATATAAACGTTTCAAATTTCAAATACATTAATTTCATTTTCATGTTGTATGGATTACATAGAATCAGGTATGTTTAATCTAAAATTCAAATTGAAATACTACGGTATTATTAAATTTAACTGGAATAAAAACCAAAATGTATTATTTTTTAAGTACTTGATATTTCTAAATGATTGATTATCGTGTAATTATAACAAAACGAATAGAGATAAACAAAAAACACTATTACAAAATTATTGATTTGAACGCACGGCAGTGCGCCGGCCAAGTTCTGGCAATGTATTTTTACACAAAGCAATTCTACCGGTATTTCTTACCCTCATATCATTATAGAAATGGATATAAAAAAAATAAGAAAGCAGTAGTAGAATATTGGACATACATACACACTCTTTCTATTCATGCAGCATTTATTTAGCGAATTAGTAACCATTAGAGCCGGCACCTTGTATGGACTGTCGGTTGTTCTGATAGTTACAACTCGGAGAACATCGTGCATACACTTCTCTAAAGCACCTAAGTTGTCACTTTTTGTCTTGGTAGTGTTTTGTCTGTTCGTGATCCTATAACATAATTTAATTTTGATACATATTTGAAACATATATATTTTCATTTTTGTTCGTCATTCAATATTGTAAGCAGGAAATCATAATAAAGCCCTTAAACATTTTAAATAAATAAATTTTATTTCCATGTAGTTTAAATAGTATTGGGTAGTTTTAATCTAAAATTTAAAATCACTTAAAACGTTTTTATCGAAGTTAATTTGTATAAAGAACAATATATATATACTCGTATATATATATATATATATATTATTTTTAATTACTTTATTAATGATATTATATTAAATATAAAAAAATTTAATGTTAATTTATTAGTCGTGATAATATATGAATTCGTTTCTTATGTATTTTTCTTATTGTTTTCTGACAATTAGAAATTGTAAAAGACATTAAAATTATTTGCTATATGAATGTTTTAATATATTAAATGATTTTCTTATGTTTTACAATTAAGAGCACGTTATGTTTAATATAAAATTACATATTTGTTAAACAAAACAGAATGCTTTATTCAAAGTAAAACCTGGCTTTTTTCTGATGTTCACTGTTTGCGCCATTATGGCGTAATTAATTTTTGTAATTGTCTAGTTTCCCGCGCATTTCGTGTTTATAACGTCCTTGCGATGTAGTTGCAGTGCAGGTCAAAAACAGTTATTACTGTTATGTATCATCACTGTTGTGCACGACGGCCCAGCTACAAATCATGACCGTTATAATCAATGCTTGAAATTAATATGTTTTCCAAAACTTCGATTAAAGGTTTGTAAGTTCTTCAGTGGCACTGGGACTTAAAGTTTATAAAATGTAGTGCTATGTCCACTGCCTTTTCTCTTTATCGTTGGTTCGTTCCTACGAGTACAGCTTTTGTTTGCAATCCGTGTGTTCAATTCTACGTTTATTCGTCTTATTAGTTTTTCGCGAATCAGCTCTGGTAAATATCATTCACGCAATTTTACATTGCCAATCATTAATTGATTCTTCTTCCCAGCAGGATGGTTAATAGTAATACCAGAAGCTGTTGTGTTGTGAATAACGTGGTATATTCATTGTTGCGTTTGGCGACTGCAGCACAACATTTGTTTAGTGAATTGTTCGTACTTGACTCTTGGCTAGGTGCTTGCACGCACGCGAGGTTGTACATGTTATTGTCAACTTTAAATATTGTCCCTCGTGTGACTCGCTTGGGATGAAATCCGCCACCTAACACTGTCACATGTGAGTACGGTGGACCTTGTGTGATTTAGTACGGCCGACGGGCCTGTTTTATTGTTATAATTATTTAATTATTAAGTATGCCAAACGGGCATTTATTTTATATTGTATATTATTTAATTTTAAGTGTATCCTAATAAAACGAAATCGATTCAACCTAATTCCATATTTTTTCTTATTATACACGAAACAATCTGTAATTGATAGCAATCACCCTTTGGTGACCTATCCAGTCGTGAAAGCTTTCTCCAACAATCAATTTTGGAGTGCCGAACGAGACGCGATCACGCACTTTAAGTTAAATTATAATATTTATTGTTCTGAACGTCCCGATGGTTATCGTGATTCCGCAATTGCTATTATTAAGGGTGTTCAATCCCGTGCTATTTCTCTTCATCTTTCACTCTCAACTTCTTTAGTTCATCATGATATTAGTTTAGTGGGTGTTAACTTATTCGACTCTCGTCTTTTGTACCCTTTCATACCTCAATGGTCGATTTATATCCTCCTCAGCACTAATCATTCATGTGCAATTCTAGATCACATTTTTTTCGTTTCAATCCTCCATCTTTATACTTCCTGGTGATTTCAATGATCGCCATACTGCGTGGTCTACCCTCTACATTAAAATTTGTTCTCCTAACAGTTCCATGTCTAAAAATGGAGAAGTATTTCCGATCCATTTAGCACCGACCACCTTCCTATTCATATTTCATATCCTCTTCCTTTCTTCCAATTCCTCCACCTCTTCCTCTACCCTCAATTTTTCCTCATTTTAATCTTAATAAAACTATCTGGTCTTTAGTTTCTTCCATTATATCTGATAATTTACCCTTGGCGCTCGGTAAAATCAAATTCTATAATCGAATTTGAATATGTCTCTGATTTAGTGTATCAGGCTGCCTCTCATTCTATCCCTTGCAAACATGATCTATATGGCCGTGGGAAAAAGTTTTTTTTTTTCCTGTGCGATGGAATTTTAATTGCACTTCTGCTGTTAAAGCCCGCTTCAATGCGTCTCGCGCTTTTCGTTTAAACCATTTTAGCATTTTCGTTTAACTCCATAGCCGAATTTCTTAGTTCCCAGAATGTGTACGCCTCACGTAAAGGATTCCCGTTTTACTGTTTCCACGGATAAATTACTGATCAATTATAATTAGTTTCCCAATTTTTGTTAGAAGGTTACACCTCAAGGAATCTGTCAATGAAGGTATCGTTTCTGATGCAGCCCGTTCCCACATTCTCTCTGGGACTTCCTCATCAGTCGAGTTGTTATCCGCCATTAATCATCGCCCTTAGTATTCTCTGGCCTCGATTATATTTCACCTTCGTTTCTTAAACATCTACTTTAAAATGCTTATCCATTCCGCTTAAATATTTTAAGTCATTAATGTATAAATAGCCTTATCTTTATCATTGGAACGAGTTTAAGTTTATTCCGATACCTAAGCCTAATTGAAAGGGAATTTATTTTATTTTCTTTTTCATATCATTTGGTATGATTATTGAATCTATTTAAAAATAAAGTTTAGATTGGTCGTTTGAATCCAACAATATGTTTGGTTTTCTTCGTAGTCTCTGAACCATGCCTTGCGCATTTTTCAAATAATATTTATTGTAACATTTGTAATCAGCAATTTATGTCTTCAGCATTTCTAGATAAAGAGAGCGCTTATGATTCTGCTCATAATTCTACCATTGTTTGCTGTCTAACTTCTTTGAATATCATCTCTCTATTTTGTAATTTCGTTTCTCAGCTATTTTATCACCGTGACCTTTCATTGAACTCCCATTTTGATGACTCTTTACATCTATCAATTTTATATTACACCAAAAATTCATTCAACCATAATACATTTTAGGAAAATTTCATATCTTTGTTCACCAATTATTGTAAACATTTCGTAATAAACTGATTATTTGATAATTTAAATATGTTAATTTTATCTTTTTCTTAATTTGACTATAGATAATTGTGTAATTTTAATACAAATAAAGATTTGAATGACATTATTTGCTTAAAATTTAACTAGTTATATTAGCTTTTTGTTTAATAGTTATACAATATATTTGTATAACTATTATAAGTAACCCTTAATTTACTCATTTCTTATACATATACGGATATTTTTAGCTTAATATTTCTATAATTCCTTATGTAAACATTTTGTGATAGTCTGGCCATTTTAATACTTAGCGCTAATACAATATTTGTGGTATTCTTTTTACAGCACCGAGTAAGTTTAATCCAAAATTTTAATTCAAATTTAAAAACGTTGATATCAATCTGCCGGAGAATCGGAAGCCGGCCTCGTACGTCTGATGATTTGTTATGCGTACCAGTTACGTGCACGGTGCTGAAATCCAAATGAGCTAGACCTTCAAATTTATAGTTTTTATTTAAATAACAAAAAAAAAAATTCATAAATATGTCAATAGCCACCATTTGATAGCTGCGTAGTCTACCCTTTTCATGTGTTATTTCTCACATCACATAAATTTATTGTGCATTATGTATAGGTAGTTTATTTTACATAAAAAAATAACTTATTCAATGTTTGATATTTGTAGCCGTATACATTCAATCAACCTAATACATTTTAGGAAAATTTCATATTTTGATTCACAAAATATTTTAAACATACCATAATAAACTGATAACTTGATATTTTAAATTTATTTATTTATCTTCTTATTAAATTGATTGTATAAACACGTGTTATTTTCATTCAAATAAAGGAATAATATGGCATTACTTTCATAATAAAATATATATAATTTTGCTTATTAAATTCAAATTCTCAATGGTATCGATTATAAGAGTGCGCTACATATGTTAAATTTATTGAATCATTAAGTTCTGAATATTTATAAATAATAAAAATTATTAATGTATATAAATATATACTTATTTATTTATCTTTATTTTAATATTGAAAACAAAATACACGTATGTACTTCTCGTTTTTGATATGCTTTTATAGGTCCGCGTAAGTATAATCAATAAACTGTATTCAAATTTACAAAAACTATATCATTACTTATGTCTGTGCAATAATGCAATGTAAAATAATCTAAATAAGATAAAATAAATTAAATCAGTTTTGTTAACATTTATCGTAATCTACATGTATTTAGTTTAAAAATTATACAATTTATTTGTAACCTATTATTTGTGACATTAAATTCATTCATTTACAAGTCTGCATTATAGTAATGTTAATATATTTCGTCTAACGAAATTTTGGTTAACATTTGTACAGTTATATTAATATTCATTATTTCTTATCCTATGAATTCGTTTAATTCTCATATATATTATATACTTTCATATTTCTTCTCATCAATTAATGCTTTAAACGCGTCACTATAATATAACCGTTTGGAGTTTTAAGTACATTCATTTTATTTTCATGTTGTATAGATTATATAGACCCTCGTAGGTTTAACCTTCAATTTCAATTCATATGCTACGTTTTCTTAAACTTAACTGGAAGTGAATACTAAAAAATATTATTTTTTAAAACACGATGTTTCTAAATGATTGCTTATCGTGCAATTGTAACAAAAAAATATGACTAATAAATAACAGAAAAACCAATTAGGAAGTCGACAGATAATAATAACCAAAATGGACTACATATTAAATATGACAAATAAACATGAATTAAATAAATTTTATATGCAAAAAATACTATTTATTATGAGCGCCTACCTAGCTTATAAAGTCATACAATAAATTTAATAATAATACTAATTTGTTTATAAAAATTATTTCATTTCAATGTGTTTGGATTACATAGAAACTGGTAAGTTTAATCTAAAATTTCAATTCATATACTACGTTTTATAGAATTTACCTGGAAGTGAATACCAATATATATTATTTCTTAATTACACAACGTTTCTAAATGATTGATTATCGTGTATTTTGAACAAAACGAATAAGACCAATAGTAAACAAAAAACGCAATTAGAAACTCGACTGATAACAACAATCGAAATGGACTACTATGATTTAAATAATTTGTTATGCACAAAATATTATGTATTATAGGTGCCCACATAAATCATCAAGTCATAAAATAGAATAAGTAATAATATAAATTTTATTATAAATTAATATCATTTTCATGTGTATGGTTTACATAGCACCTCGTAAGTTAAGTCTAAAAATTTCAATTCACATACTATGTTTAATTGTACCTAGGTGGATTGAAAACTAAAATATAATATTTTTAAGTAGTTTGCGTCACAGAATGTTATTATTTTTAAAGTTAAAAATTGTAATATTTATTTATTAGTCGTAATAATATTAGCATGTAATTATAAAACACATATTAAATGAATTTAATTAGTACTAATAACTCTATTAGCTCTGAATTTATTTAGAACTAATGGTATATTAGTATAAAAGTTACATAATTTTTTGTAACCTATTATTTGTGACCCCAAATTCATTCATTTCTTATACACATACAGATATCTTTAGCATAATATTTTCAATGTTGCGTTAAAATTCAAATCTAAATTTCTCCCCATCTCTATTTATAATATCAATTTTAATCTTGAACTTAGTGTTCAGTCACTTACTCAACGCAAATAATATTGGCATTTCGGTTATACATAGCTGTTGATTAATCCAATATTAGGTCAAATTCTTCTCCATGCCCTAAAGTATCTTTACTACGTCCATCAGTTTGGGTTCTGTTGGGTTCGTGTCCATCCTGTTATGTCTGCTTTTAACCGTCTCTAAACGCTCCTTCTATTGACGAATAAGCGCACTTTTCCTTCACGATGTCTCGTTTTCTTGATGTGATCAACTCATGCGCGCCCTCTTCTCGTATAAACGTTCCGTTGCAGTGACGATTGTTCCTGTGGTGTGACTCGGGTGGCATGTCGTTGTTCTGTGTTTAGTCGTTGCAACGGCGCTCCTCACCACACGCGTCGGTGCTCCTCGTGGTTTGTCCTGTTACATACCTAAGCCCAATGGTGAGGTATTACATCCTATTTCTCTTTCCTCATCATTTTGTATAATTATTAAATCTATTTAAAAAAAAAACAGTTTAGGTTGGTGGTTGGAATGCAATAATATGTTTGGTTTTCGTCGTAGCCTCGAACCATGCCTTGCGCATTTTTCTACTTATATTTATCGTACCTTTTGTAATCGGCAATTTATGACCTCAGCAGTTTTAGATAAAAAGAGCGCATATGATTCTGTTCATAATCCTACCCTTGTTAATTGTTTAATTACTTTGAATGTCTCCTCTCTATTTTGTAACTTTTTTCTAGGCTATAACATCAACGCAAACTTTTTTTCAGCTCCCATTTGTTGACTCTTTATATCCATCAATTTTTTATTTCACCAAAAAGTTGAATTTAAATTAAATAAAACTAATTTAAGAATTAAATTTTGCAAATTAAATCGCTATATTTCTAGATAGAAATTCAAAATAATATAGTTTCAGTGACTTGAATTCGTGAAATATATAATATAAAATAATAACTTTACTCATCATGTAAAATTATACATCTATTAAAGAGGTTATTTTATTACACTTTAAATTTAATTAAACTGGGGAAATATCAATAAATATCATATATATATATATATTTAGTTCGTTCTAACAAAGTTTGGTTTTAAATTTGTACAATTAATTTAACATTGATTATCTGTGAGCCTACACATTCATGTAATCAACACACATATTAGGAATACAAATTTGTTAAAAGAAAAAGAAAAATGAACTGTTAAAGGGTTTTAAATTATCTTAAAGTAAAATTATCCAGATTATATAATAACCCTCCTAGATATTTTAATATAAAGTACGATAATTAATATAGGTGTTTGCAATAACACAATTTCAATAAATTAAATCAAATCAGTTTAATTAATATTTATAGTGTCTTAATTGTATTTAATTAAAAATTTATAGAATTTATTTATAATCTATTATTTGTGATATTCTCAGTTCACTATTTATACACATACAGATAATTTTAATTTAATTCATCTACAATTCCTTAATTAAAATTTTTGTCAAAGTTTGGTTATTTATAATACTTAACATCATTTATATATATATATATATATTTTTTTTTTTTTTATGGATTGTGCAACAACGAAATTTTGATAATAGCCTCTAATTAAATATATAAAAATTTAATTATGGGATTAAATCGCTATATTCCAAGATAACAAATTTTACAATTTAGTATACAGTGAATTTAATTTGCAAAATACGAGTAAATAACATCATAAAATTATAATATTACTTTTCCTTGAAATTCGTATATCAAATATATACTAAAATGAATATCATATATATTTTTTAGTTTATTTTAATAAAATTGGGTTTAAGCATTATGTTATTAAATTAATATTTTTATTTGTGATACTATATGATTATAATATTAATATAATTTTTTTTTGAAATTTGGATTAACATTTGTAATATTTTATTTGTATTGTATTAATATTCATTATTTTTGATCCCATGAATTCATTTAATTCTCATACATATTAGGAACAATTATATAGGAATAAATATTTTCGTTTTTCTTCATTTAATGTTTTAAACTCATCGTCATAATATAAACGTTTCAAATTTCAAATACATTAATTTCATTTTCATGTTGTATGGATTACATAGAACCAGGTATGTTTAATCTAAAATTCAAATTCAAATACTACGGTATTATTAAATTTAACTGGAATAAAAACCAAAATGTATTATTTTTTAAGTACTTGATATTTCTAAATGATTGATTATCGTGTAATTATAACAAAACGAATAGAGATAAACAAAAAACACTATTACAAAATTATTGATTTGAACGCACGGCAGTGCGCCGGCCAAGTTCTGGCAATGTATTTTTACACAAAGCAATTCTACCGGTATTTCTTACCCTCATATCATTATAGAAATGGATATAAAAAATAAGAAAGCAGTAGTAGAATATGGGACATACATACACACCCTTTCTATTCATGCAGCATTTATTTAGCGAATTAGTAACCATTAGAGCCGGCACCTTGTATGGACTGTCGGTTGTTCTGATAGTTACAACTCGGAGAACATCGTGCATACACTTCACTAAAGCACCTAAGTTGTCACTTTTTATCTTGGTAGTGTTTTGTCTGTTCGTGATCCTATAACATAATTTAATTTTGATACATATTTGAAACATATATATTTTCATTTTTCTTCGTCATTCAATATTGTAAGCAGGAAATCATAATAAAGCCCTTAAACATTTTAAATAAATTAATTTTATTTCCATGTAGTGTAAATAGTATTGGGTAGTTTTAATCTAAAATTTAAAATCACTTAAAACGTTTTTATCGAAGTTAATTTGTATAAAGAACAATATATATATACTCGTATATATATATATATATTATTTTTAATTACTTTATTAATGATATTATATTAAATATAAAAAAATTTAATGTTAATTTATTAGTCGTGATAATATATGAATTCGTTTCTTATGTATTTTTCTTATTGTTTTCTGACAATTAGAAATTGTAAAAGACATTAAAATTATTTGCTATATGAATGTTTTAATATATTAAATGATTTTCTTATGTTTTACAATTAAGAGCACGTTATGTTTAATATAAAATTACATATTTGTTAAACAAAACAGAATGCTTTATTCAAAGTAAAACCTGGCTTTTTTCTGATGTTCACTGTTTGCGCCATTATGGCGTAATTAATTTTTGTAATTGTCTAGTTTCCCGCGCATTTCGTGTTTATAACGTCCTTGCGATGTAGTTGCAGTGCAGGTCAAAAACAGTTATTACTGTTATGTATCATCACTGTTGTGTACGACGGCCCAGCTACAAATCATGACCGTTATAATCAATGCTTGAAATTAATATGTTTTCCAAAACTTCGATTAAAGGTTTGTAAGTTCTTCAGTGGCACTGGGACTTAAAGTTTATAAAATGTAGTGCTATGTTCACTGCCTTTTCTCTTTATCGTTGGTTCGTTCCTACGAGTACAGCTCTTGTTTGCAATCCGTGTGTTCAATTCTACGTTTATTCGTCTTATTAGTTTTTCGCGAATCAGCTCTGGTAAATATCATTCACGCAATTTTACATTGCCAATCATTAATTGATTCTTCTTCCCAGCAGGATGGTTAATAGTAATACCAGAAGCTGTTGTGTTGTGAATAACGTGGTATATTCATTGTTGCGTTTGGCGACTGCAGCACAACATTTGTTTAGTGAATTGTTCGTACTTGACTCTTGGCTAGGTGCTTGCACGCACGCGAGGTTGTACATGTTATTGTCAACTTTAAATATTGTCCCTCGTGTGACTCGCTTGGGATGAAATCCGCCACCTAACACTGTCACATGTGAGTACGGTGGACCTTGTGTGATTTAGTACGGCCGACGGGCCTGTTTTATTGTTATAATTATTTAATTATTAAGTATGCCAAACGGGCATTTATTTTATATTGTATATTATTTAATTTTAAGTGTATCCTAATAAAACGAAATCGATTCAACCTAATTCCATATTTTTTCTTATTATACACGAAACAATCTGTAATTGATAGCAATCACCCTTTGGTGACCTATCCAGTCGTGAAAGCTTTCTCCAACAATCAATTTTGGAGTGCCGAACGAGACGCGATCACGCACTTTAAGTTAAATTATAATATTTATTGTTCTGAACGTCCCGATGGTTATCGTGATTCCGCAATTGCTATTATTAAGGGTGTTCAATCCCGTGCTATTTCTCTTCATCTTTCACTCTCAACTTCTTTAGTTCATCATGATATTAGTTTAGTGGGTGTTAACTTATTCGACTCTCGTCTTTTGTACCCTTTCATACCTCAATGGTCGATTTATATCCTCCTCAGCACTAATCATTCATGTGCAATTCTAGATCACATTTTTTTCGTTTCAATCCTCCATCTTTATACTTCCTGGTGATTTCAATGATCGCCATACTGCGTGGGGTCTACCCTCTACATTAAAATTTGTTCTCCTAACAGTTCCATGTCTAAAAATGGGAGAAGTATTTCCGATCCATTTAGCACCGACCACCTTCCTATTCATATTTCATATCCTCTTCCTTTCTTCCAATTCCTCCACCTCTTCCTCTACCCTCAATTTTTCCTCATTTTAATCTTAATAAAACTATCTGGTCTTTAGTTTCTTCCATTATATCTGATAATTTACCCTTGGCGCTCGGTAAAATCAAATTCTATAATCGAATTTGAATATGTCTCTGATTTAGTGTATCAGGCTGCCTCTCATTCTATCCCTTGCAAACATGATCTATATGGCCGTGGGAAAAAGTTTTTTTTTTTCCTGTGCGATGGAATTTTAATTGCACTTCTGCTGTTAAAGCCCGCTTCAATGCGTCTCGCGCTTTTCGTTTAAACCATTTTAGCATTTTCGTTTAACTCCATAGCCGAATTTCTTAGTTCCCAGAATGTGTACGCCTCCACGTAAAGGATTCCCGTTTTACTGTTTCCACGGATAAATTACTGATCAATTATAATTAGTTTCCCAATTTTTGTTAGAAGGTTACACCTCAAGGAATCTGTCAATGAAGGTATCGTTTCTGATGCAGCCCGTTCCCACATTCTCTCTGGGACTTCCTCATCAGTCGAGTTGTTATCCGCCATTAATCATCGCCCTTAGTATTCTCTGGCCTCGATTATATTTCACCTTCGTTTCTTAAACATCTACTTTAAAATGCTTATCCATTCCGCTTAAATATTTTAAGTCATTAATGTATAAATAGCCTTATCTTTATCATTGGAACGAGTTTAAGTTTATTCCGATACCTAAGCCTAATTGAAAGGGAATTTATTTTATTTTCTTTTCATATCATTTGGTATGATTATTGAATCTATTTAAAAATAAAGTTTAGATTGGTCGTTTGAATCCAACAATATGTTTGGTTTTCTTCGTAGTCTCTGAACCATGCCTTGCGCATTTTTCAAATAATATTTATTGTAACATTTGTAATCAGCAATTTATGTCTTCAGCATTTCTAGATAAAGAGAGCGCTTATGATTCTGCTCATAATTCTACCATTGTTTGCTGTCTAACTTCTTTGAATATCATCTCTATTTTGTAATTTCGTTTCTCAGCTATTTTATCACCGTGACCTTTCATTGAACTCCCATTTTGATGACTCTTTACATCTATCAATTTTATATTACACCAAAAATTCATTCAACCATAATACATTTTAGGAAAATTTCATATCTTTGTTCACCAATTATTGTAAACATTTCGTAATAAACTGATTATTTGATAATTTAAATATGTTAATTTTATCTTTTTCTTAATTTGACTATAGATAATTGTGTAATTTTAATACAAATAAAGATTTGAATGACATTATTTGCTTAAAATTTAACTAGTTATATTAGCTTTTTGTTTAATAGTTATACAATATATTTGTATAACTATTATAAGTAACCCTTAATTTACTCATTTCTTATACATATACGGATATTTTTAGCTTAATATTTCTATAATTCCTTATGTAAACATTTTGTGATAGTCTGGCCATTTTTAATACTTAGCGCTAATACAATATTTGTGGTATTCTTTTTACAGCACCGAGTAAGTTTAATCCAAAAATTTTAATTCAAATTTAAAAAACGTTGATATCAATCTGCCGGAGAATCGGAAGCCGGCCCTCGTACGTCTGATGATTTGTTATGCGTACCAGTTACGTGCACGGTGCTGAAATCCAAATGAGCTAGACCTTCAAATTTATAGTTTTTATTTAAATAACAAAAAAAAAAATTCATAAATATGTCAATAGCCACCATTTGATAGCTGCGTAGTCTACCCTTTTCATGTGTTATTTCTCACATCACATAAATTTATTGTGCATTATGTATAGGTAGTTTATTTTACATAAAAAAAAAAAATAACTTATTCAATGTTTGATATTTGTAGCCGTATACATTCAATCAACCCTAATACATTTTAGGAAAATTTCATATTTTGATTCACAAAATATTTTAAACATACCATAATAAACTGATAACTTGATATTTTAAATTTATTTATTTATCTTCTTATTAAATTGATTGTATAAACACGTGTTATTTTCATTCAAATAAAGGAATAATATGGCATTACTTTCATAATAAAATATATATAATTTTGCTTATTAAATTCAAATTCTCAATGGTATCGATTATAAGAGTGCGCTACATATGTTAAATTTATTGAATCATTAAGTTCTGAATATTTATAAATAATAAAAATTATTAATGTATATAAATATATACTTATTTATTTATCTTTATTTTAATATTGAAAACAAAATACACGTATGTACTTCTCGTTTTTTTGATATGCTTTTATAGGTCCGCGTAAGTATAATCAATAAACTGTATTCAAATTTACAAAAACTATATCATTACTTATGTCTGTGCAATAATGCAATGTAAAATAATCTAAATAAGATAAAATAAATTAAATCAGTTTTGTTAACATTTATCGTAATCTACATGTATTTAGTTTAAAAATTATACAATTTATTTGTAACCTATTATTTGTGACATTAAATTCATTCATTTACAAGTCTGCATTATAGTAATGTTAATATATTTCGTCTAACGAAATTTTGGTTAACATTTGTACAGTTATATTAATATTCATTATTTCTTATCCTATGAATTCGTTTAATTCTCATATATATTATATACTTTCATATTTCTTCTCATCAATTAATGCTTTAAACGCGTCACTATAATATAACCGTTTGGAGTTTTAAGTACATTCATTTTATTTTCATGTTGTATAGATTATATAGACCCTCGTAGGTTTAACCTTCAATTTCAATTCATATGCTACGTTTTCTTAAACTTAACTGGAAGTGAATACTAAAAAATATTATTTTTTAAAACACGATGTTTCTAAATGATTGCTTATCGTGCAATTGTAACAAAAAAATATGACTAATAAATAACAGAAAAACCAATTAGGAAGTCGACAGATAATAATAACCAAAATGGACTACATATTAAATATGACAAATAAACATGAATTAAATAAATTTTATATGCAAAAAATACTATTTATTATGAGCGCCTACCTAGCTTATAAAGTCATACAATAAATTTAATAATAATACTAATTTGTTTATAAAAATTATTTCATTTCAATGTGTTTGGATTACATAGAAACTGGTAAGTTTAATCTAAAATTTCAATTCATATACTACGTTTTATAGAATTTACCTGGAAGTGAATACCAATATATATTATTTCTTAATTACACAACGTTTCTAAATGATTGATTATCGTGTATTTTGAACAAAACGAATAAGACCAATAGTAAACAAAAAACGCAATTAGAAACTCGACTGATAACAACAATCGAAATGGACTACTATGATTTAAATAATTTGTTATGCACAAAATATTATGTATTATAGGTGCCCACATAAATCATCAAGTCATAAAATAGAATAAGTAATAATATAAATTTTATTATAAATTAATATCATTTTCATGTGTATGGTTTACATAGCACCTCGTAAGTTAAGTCTAAAAATTTCAATTCACATACTATGTTTAATTGTACCTAGGTGGATTGAAAACTAAAATATAATATTTTTTAAGTAGTTTGCGTCACAGAATGTTATTATTTTTAAAGTTAAAAATTGTAATATTTATTTATTAGTCGTAATAATATTAGCATGTAATTATAAAACACATATTAAATGAATTTAATTAGTACTAATAACTCTATTAGCTCTGAATTTATTTAGAACTAATGGTATATTAGTATAAAAGTTACATAATTTTTTTGTAACCTATTATTTGTGACCCCAAATTCATTCATTTCTTATACACATACAGATATCTTTAGCATAATATTTTTCAATGTTGCGTTAAAATTCAAATCTAAATTTCTCCCCATCTCTATTTATAATATCAATTTTAATCTTGAACTTAGTGTTCAGTCACTTACTCAACGCAAATAATATTGGCATTTCGGTTATACATAGCTGTTGATTAATCCAATATTAGGTCAAATTCTTCTCCATGCCCTAAAGTATCTTTACTACGTCCATCAGTTTGGGTTCTGTTGGGTTCGTGTCCATCCTGTTATGTCTGCTTTTAACCGTCTCTAAACGCTCCTTCTATTGACGAATAAGCGCACTTTTCCTTCACGATGTCTCGTTTTCTTGATGTGATCAACTCATGCGCGCCCTCTTCTCGTATAAACGTTCCGTTGCAGTGACGATTGTTCCTGTGGTGTGACTCGGGTGGCATGTCGTTGTTCTGTGTTTAGTCGTTGCAACGGCGCTCTCACCACACGCGTCGGTGCTCCTCGTGGTTTGTCCTGTTACATACCTAAGCCCAATGGTGAGGTATTACATCCTATTTCTCTTTCCTCATCATTTTGTATAATTATTAAATCTATTTAAAAAAAAAACAGTTTAGGTTGGTGGTTGGAATGCAATAATATGTTTGGTTTTCGTCGTAGCCTCGAACCATGCCTTGCGCATTTTTCTACTTATATTTATCGTACCTTTGTAATCGGCAATTTATGACCTCAGCAGTTTTAGATAAAAAGAGCGCATATGATTCTGTTCATAATCCTACCCTTGTTAATTGTTTAATTACTTTGAATGTCTCCTCTCTATTTTGTAACTTTTTTCTAGGCTATAACATCAACGCAAACTTTTTTTCAGCTCCCATTTGTTGACTCTTTATATCCATCAATTTTTTATTTCACCAAAAAGTTGAATTTAAATTAAATAAAACTAATTTAAGAATTAAATTTTGCAAATTAAATCGCTATATTTCTAGATAGAAATTCAAAATAATATAGTTTCAGTGACTTGAATTCGTGAAATATATAATATAAAATAATAACTTTACTCATCATGTAAAATTATACATCTATTAAAGAGGTTATTTTATTACACTTTAAATTTAATTAAACTGGGGAAATATCAATAAATATCATATATATATATATATTTAGTTCGTTCTAACAAAGTTTGGTTTTAAATTTGTACAATTAATTTAACATTGATTATCTGTGAGCCTACACATTCATGTAATCAACACACATATTAGGAATACAAATTTGTTAAAAGAAAAAGAAAAATGAACTGTTAAAGGGTTTTAAATTATCTTAAAGTAAAATTATCCAGATTATATAATAACCCTCCTAGATATTTTAATATAAAGTACGATAATTAATATAGGTGTTTGCAATAACACAATTTCAATAAATTAAATCAAATCAGTTTAATTAATATTTATAGTGTCTTAATTGTATTTAATTAAAAATTTATAGAATTTATTTATAATCTATTATTTGTGATATTCTCAGTTCACTATTTATACACATACAGATAATTTTAATTTAATTCATCTACAATTCCTTAATTAAAATTTTTGTCAAAGTTTGGTTATTTATAATACTTAACATCATTTATATATATATATATATATTTTTTTTTTTTTTATGGATTGTGCAACAACGAAATTTTGATAATAGCCTCTAATTAAATATATAAAAATTTAATTATGGGATTAAATCGCTATATTCCAAGATAACAAATTTTACAATTTAGTATACAGTGAATTTAATTTGCAAAATACGAGTAAATAACATCATAAAATTATAATATTACTTTTCCTTGAAATTCATATCAAATATATACTAAAATGAATATCATATATATTTTTTAGTTTATTTTAATAAAATTGGGTTTAAGCATTATGTTATTAAATTAATATTTTTATTTGTGATACTATATGATTATAATATTAATATAATTTTTTTTTGAAATTTGGATTAACATTTGTAATATTTTATTTGTATTGTATTAATATTCATTATTTTTGATCCATGAATTCATTTAATTCTCATACATATTAGGAACAATTATATAGGAATAAATATTTTCGTTTTTCTTCATTTAATGTTTTAAACTCATCGTCATAATATAAACGTTTCAAATTTCAAATACATTAATTTCATTTTCATGTTGTATGGATTACATAGAACCAGGTATGTTTAATCTAAAATTCAAATTCAAATACTACGGTATTATTAAATTTAACTGGAATAAAAACCAAAATGTATTATTTTTTAAGTACTTGATATTTCTAAATGATTGATTATCGTGTAATTATAACAAAACGAATAGAGATAAACAAAAAACACTATTACAAAATTATTGATTTGAACGCACGGCAGTGCGCCGGCCAAGTTCTGGCAATGTATTTTTACACAAAGCAATTCTACCGGTATTTCTTACCCTCATATCATTATAGAAATGGATATAAAAAAAATAAGAAAGCAGTAGTAGAATATGGGACATACATACACACCCTTTCTATTCATGCAGCATTTATTTAGCGAATTAGTAACCATTAGAGCCGGCACCTTGTATGGACTGTCGGTTGTTCTGATAGTTACAACTCGGAGAACATCGTGCATACACTTCACTAAAGCACCTAAGTTGTCACTTTTTATCTTGGTAGTGTTTTGTCTGTTCGTGATCCTATAACATAATTTAATTTTGATACATATTTGAAACATATATATTTTCATTTTTCTTCGTCATTCAATATTGTAAGCAGGAAATCATAATAAAGCCCTTAAACATTTTAAATAAATTAATTTTATTTCCATGTAGTGTAAATAGTATTGGGTAGTTTTAATCTAAAATTTAAAATCACTTAAAACGTTTTTATCGAAGTTAATTTGTATAAAGAACAATATATATATATACTCGTATATATATATATATATATTATTTTTAATTACTTTATTAATGATATTATATTAAATATAAAAAATGTAATGTTAATTTATTAGTCGTGATAATATATGAATTCGTTTCTTATGTATTTTTCTTATTCTTTTCTGACAATTAGAAATTGTAAAAGACATTAAAATTATTTGCTATATGAATGTTTTAATATATTAAATGATTTTCTTATGTTTTACAATTAAGAGCACGTTATGTTTAATATAAAATTACATATTTGTTAAACAAAACAGAATGATTTATTCAAAGTAAAACCTGGCTTTTTTCTGATGTTCACTGTTTGCGCCATTATGGCGTAATTAATTTTTGACATTAAATTCATTCATTTAAGAGTCTGCATTATAGTAATGTTAATATATTTCTTCTAACGAAATTTTGGTTAACATTTGTACAGTTATATTAATATTCATTATTTCTTATTAGGAAGTCGACAGATAATAATAACCAAAATGGACTATATATTAAATATGACAAATTAACATGATTTAAATAAATTTTATATGCAAAAAATTCTATTTATTATGGGCACCTACCTAGCTTATAAAGTCATACAATAAATTTTATAATAATAATTTGTTTATAAAAACTATTTCATTTCAATGTGTATGGATAACATAGGATTTGGTAAGTTTAATCTAAAATTTCAAATCATATACTACGTTTTATAGAATTTACCTGGAAGTTCACTCAACGTTTCTAAATGATTGCTAATCGTGTATTTTGAACAAAACGAATAAGACCAATAGTAAACCAAAAACGCAATTAGGAACTCGACTGATAACAATTATCGAAATGGACTACTATGATTTAAATAATTTTATATGCACAAAATATTATGTATTGTAGGTGTCCACATAAATCATCAAGTCATAAAATAGAATAAGTAATAATTTAAATTTCATTATAAATTAATTTAATTTTCATGTGTATGGTTTACATAGCACTTCGTAAGTTAAGTCTAAAAATTCGCATACTATGTTTAATTGAACCTAGGTGAATTGAAAACTAAAATATTATATTTTCTAAATATTTTGCGTCACAGAATGTTATTATTTTTAATGTTAAAAATTATAATATTTATTTATTTGTCGTGGTAATATTAGCATGTAATTATTAAACACATATTAATTGAGTTTGCATTGAATTTATTTAGTACTACAAATTATTTGTAAATAAAAATAATTAATGTATATAAATATATACTTATTTATTTATCTTTATTTTAATATTGAAAACAAAATACACGTATGTACTTCTCGTTTTTTTGATATGCTTTTATAGGTCCGCGTAAGTATAATCAATAAACTGTATTCAAATTTACAAAACTATATCATTACTTATGTCTGTGCAATAATGCAATGTAAAATAATCTAAATAAGATAAAATAAATTAAATCAGTTTTGTTAACATTTATCGTAATCTACATGTATTTAGTTTAAAAATTATACAATTTATTTGTAACCTATTATTTGTGACATTAAATTCATTCATTTACAAGTCTGCATTATAGTAATGTTAATATATTTCGTCTAACGAAATTTTGGTTAACATTTGTACAGTTATATTAATATTCATTATTTCTTATCCTAAATTTAATTCTCATATATATTTTATACTTTCATATTTCTTCTCATCAATTAATGCTTTAAACGCGTCACTATAATATAACCGTTTGGAGTTTTAAGTACATTCATTTTATTTTCATGTTGTATAGATTATATAGACCCTCGTAGGTTTAACCTTCAATTTCAATTCATATGCTACGTTTTCTTAAACTTAACTGGAAGTGAATACTAAAAAATATTATTTTTTAAAACACGATGTTTCTAAATGATTGCTTATCGTGCAATTGTAACAAAAAAATATGACTAATAAATAACAGAAAAACCAATTAGGAAGTCAATTCACATACTATGTTTAATTGAACCTAGGTGGATTGAAAACTAAAATATAATATTTTTTAAGTAGTTTGCGTCACAGAATGTTATTATTTTTAAAGTTAAAAATTGTAATATTTATTTATTAGTCGTAATAATATTAGCATGTAATTATAAAACACATATTAAATGAATTTAATTAGTACTAATAACTCTATTAGCTCTGAATTTATTTAGAACTAATGGTATATTAGTATAAAAGTTACATAATTTTTTTGTAACCTATTATTTGTGACCCCAAATTCATTCATTTCTTATACACATACAGATATCTTTAGCATAATATTTTTCAATGTTGCGTTAAAATTCAAATCTAAATTTCTCCCCATCTCTATTTATAATATCAATTTTAATGTTGAACTTAGTGTTCAGTCACTTACTCAATGCAAATAATATTGGCATTTCGGTTATACATAGCTGTTGATTAATCCAATATTAGGTCAAATTCTTCTCCATGCCCTAAAGTATCTTTACTACGTCCACCAGTTTGGGTTCTGTAACTTTTATATTAATATTCATTATTTCTTATTAGGAAGTCGACAGATAATAATAACCAAAATGGACTATATATTAAATATGACAAATTAACATGATTTAAATAAATTTTATATGCAAAAAATACTATTTATTATGGGCGCCTACCTAGCTTATAAAGTCATACAATAAATTTTATAATAATAATTTGTTTATAAAAACTATTTCATTTCAATGTGTATGGATAACATAGGATTTGGTAAGTTTAATCTAAAATTTCAAATCATATACTACGTTTTATAGAATTTACCTGGAAGTTCACTCAACGTTTCTAAATGATTGCTAATCGTGTATTTTGAACAAAACGAATAAGACCAATAGTAAACCAAAAACGCAATTAGGAACTCGACTGATAACAATTATCGAAATGGACTACTATGATTTAAATAATTTTATATGCACAAAATATTATGTATTGTAGGTGCCCACATAAATCATCAAGTCATAAAATAGAATAAGTAATAATTTAAATTTCATTATAAATTAATTTAATTTTCATGTGTATGGTTTACATAGCACCTCGTAAGTTAAGTCTAAAAATTCGCATACTATGTTTAATTGAACCTAGGTGAATTGAAAACTAAAATATTATATTTTCTTAATATTTGGCGTCACAGAATGTTATTATTTTTAATGTTAAAAATTGTAATATTTATTTATTAGTCGTGGTAATATTAGCATGTAATTATTGAACACATATTAATTGAGTTCGCATTGAATTTATTTAGTACTAATGGTATTTTAGTAGAAAAGTTACACAAATTATTTGTAAATAAAAATAAATAATGTATATAAATATACACTTTTTTATTTATCTTTATTTTAATATTGAAAACAAAATACACGTATGTACTTCTCGTTTTTTTGATATGCTTTTATAGGTCCGCGTAAGTATAATCAATAAACTGTATTCAAATTTACAAAAACTATATCATTACTTATGTCTGTGCTATAATGCAATGTAAAATAATCTAAATTAGATAAAATAAATTAAATCAGTTTTGTTAACATTTATCATAATCTACATGTATTTAGTTTAAAAATTATACAATTTATTTGTAACCTATTATTTGTGACATTTAATTCATTCATTTACGAGTCTGCATTATAGTAATGTTAATATATTTCTTCTAACGAAAATTTGGTTAACATTTGTACAGTTATATTAATATTCATTATTTCTTATTAGGAAGTCGACAGATAATAATAACCAAAATGGACTATATATTAAATATGACAAATTAACATGATTTAAATAAATTTTATATGTAAAAATACTATTTATTATGGGCACCTACCTAGCTTATAAAGTCATACAATAAATTTTATAATAATAATTTGTTTATAAAAATTATTTCATTTCAATGTGTATGGATAACATAGATATTGTAAGTTTAATCTAAAATTTCAAATTCATATACTACGTTTTATAGAATTTACCTGGAAGTTTACTCAACGTTTCTAAATGATTGATTATCGTGTATTTTGAACAAAACGAATAAGACCAATAGTAAACCAAAAACGCAATTAGAACTCGACTGATAACAATAATCGAAATGGACTACTATGATTTAAATAATTTGTTATGCACAAAATATTATGTATTATAGGCGCCCACCTAAATCATTTAGTCATAAAATAGAATAAGTAATAATATAAATTTTATTATAAATTAATATCATTTTCATGTGTATGGTTTACATAGCACCTCGTAAGTTAAGTCTAAAATTTCAATTCACATACTATGTTTAATTGAACCTAGGTGGATTGAAAACTAAAATATAATATTTTTAAATAGTTTGCGTCACAGAATGTTATTATTTTTAATGTTAAAAATTGTAATATTTATTTATTAGTCGTAATAATATTAGCATGTAATTATATAACACATATTAAATGAATTTAATTAGTACTAATAACTCAATTAGCTCTGAATTTATTTAGAACTAATGGTATATTAGAATAAAAGTTACATAATTATTTTGTAAACTAATATTTTTGACCCCAAAATAATTCATTTCTTAAACAAATACAGATATCTTTATCAAAATAAATTTCAATGTTGTGTTAAAATTCAAATCTAAATTACTCCCAATCTCTAAATATAAAATCAATTTTAAATTTGAACTTAGTGTTCAGTCACTTACTCAATGCAAATAATATTGGCATTTCGGTTATACATAGCTGTTGATTAATCCAATATTAGGTCAAATTCTTCTCCATGCCCTAAAGTATCTTTACTACGTCCATCAGTTTGGGTTCTGTTGGGTTCGTGTCCATCCTGTTATGTCTGCTTTTAACCGTCTCTAAACGCTCCTTCTATTGACGAATAAGCGCACTTTTCCTTCGCGATGTCTCGTTTTCTTGATGTGATCAACTTGCGCGCCCTCTACTCGTATAACGTTCCGTTGCAGTGACGATTGTTCCTGTGGTGTGACTCGGGTGGCTTGTCGTTTTTATGTGTTTATTCGTTGCAACGGCGCTCCTCAACACACGCGTCGGTGCTCCTCGTGGTTTGTCCTGTTACATAACTAAGCCCAATGGTGAAGTATTATATCCTATTTCTCTTTCCTCATCATTTTGTATAATTATTAAATCTATTTAAAAAAAAAACAGTTTAGGTTGTTGGTTGGAATGCAATAATATGTTTGGTTTTCGTCGTAGCCTCGAACCATGCCTTGCGCATTTTTCTAATTATATTTATCGTACCTTTTGTAATCGGCAATTTATGACCTCAGCAGTTTTAGATAAAAAGAGCGCATATGATTCTGTTCATAATCCTACCCTTGTTAATTGTTTAAATTACTTTGAATATCTCCTCCCTATTTTGTAAATTGTTTCTAGGCTATAACATCACCGCAAATTTTTTTTCAGCTCCCATTTGTTGACCCTTTATATCCATCAATTTTATATTTCACCAAAAAGTTGAATTTAAATTAAATAAAACTAATTTAAGAATTAAATTTTGCAAATTAAATCGCCATATTTCTAGATAGAAATTTAAAATAATATAGTTTCAGTGACTTGAATTCGTGAAATATCTAATATCATAAAATAATAATTTTACTCATCATGTAAAATTATACATCTATTAAAGAGGTTATTTTATTACACTTTAACTTTAATTAAACTGGGAAATATCAATAAATATCATGTATATATATATTTATATATATATATATATATATATATATATATACATATTTAGTTCGTTCTAACAAAGTTTGGTTTTAAATTTGTACAATTAATTTAACATTGATTATCTGTGAGCCTACACATTCATGTAATCAACACACATATTAGGAATACAAATTTGTTAAAAGAAAAAGAAAAATGTACAGTTAAAGGCTTTTAAATTATCTTAAAGTAAAATTATCCAGATTATATAATAACCTCCTAGATATTTTAATATAAAGTACGATAATTAATATAGGTATTTGCAATGACACAATTTCAATAAATTAAATCAAATCAGTTTACTTAATATTTATAGTGTCTTAATTGTATTTAATTAAAAATTTATACAATTTATTTATAATCTATTATTTGTGATATTCTCAGTTCACTATTTATACACATACAGATAATTTTAATTTAATTAATCTTCAATTCCTTAATTAAAATTTTTGTCAAAGTTTGGTTATTTATAATATTTAACATCATTTATATATATATATATATTTTTTTTTTTTTTTTGGTATGGATTGTGCAACAACGAAATTCTGATAATAGCCTCTAATTAAATATATAAAAATTTAATTATGGGACTAAATCGCTATATTCCAAGATAACAAATTTTACAATTTAGTATACAGTGAATTTAATTTGCAAAATACGAGTAAATAACATCATAAAATTATAATATTACTTTTCCTTGAAATTCGTATATCAAATATATACTAAAATGAATATCATATATATTTTTTAGTTTATTTTAATAAAATTGGGTTTAAGCATTATGTTATTAAATTAATATTTTTATTTGTGATACTATATGATTATAATATAAATATATAATTTTTTTTTGAAATTTGGATTAACATTTGTAATATTTTATTTGTATTGTATTAATATTCATTATTTTTGATCCAATGAATTCATTTAATTCTCATACATATTAGGAACAATTATATAGGAATAAATATTTTCATTCTTCTTCATTTAATGTTTTAAACTCATCGTCATAATATAAACGTTTCAAATTTCAAATACATTAATTTCATTTTCATGTTGTATGGATTACATAGAACCAGGTATGTTTAATCTAAAATTCAAATTCAAATACTACGGTATTATTAAATTTAACTGGAATAAAAACCAAAATGTATTATTTTTTAAGTACTTGATATTTCTAAATGATTGATTATCGTGTAATTATAACAAAACGAATAGAGATAAACAAAAAACACTATTACAAAATTATTGATTTGAACGCACGGCAGTGCGCCGGCCAAGTTCTGGCAATGTATTTTTACACAAAGCAATTCTACCGGTATTTCTTACCCTCATATCATTATAGAAATGGATATAAAAAAAATAAGAAAGCAGTAGTAGAATATTGGACATACATACACACTCTTTCTATTCATGCAGCATTTATTTAGCGAATTAGTAACCATTAGAGCCGGCACCTTGTATGGACTGTCGGTTGTTCTGATAGTTACAACTCGGAGAACATCGTGCATACACTTCTAAAGCACCTAAGTTGTCACTTTTTGTCTTGGTAGTGTTTTGTCTGTTCGTGATCCTATAACATAATTTAATTTTGATACATATTTGAAACATATATATTTTCATTTTTGTTCGTCATTCAATATTGTAAGCAGGAAATCATAATAAAGCCCTTAAACATTTTAAATAAATAAATTTTATTTCCATGTAGTTTAAATAGTATTGGGTAGTTTTAATCTAAAATTTAAAATCACTTAAAACGTTTTTATCGAAGTTAATTTGTATAAAGAACAATATATATATACTCGTATATATATATATATATATATTATTTTTAATTACTTTATTAATGATATTATATTAAATATAAAAAAATTTAATGTTAATTTATTAGTCGTGATAATATATGAATTCGTTTCTTATGTATTTTTCTTATTGTTTTCTGACAATTAGAAATTGTAAAAGACATTAAAATTATTTGCTATATGAATGTTTTAATATATTAAATGATTTTCTTATGTTTTACAATTAAGAGCACGTTATGTTTAATATAAAATTACATATTTGTTAAACAAAACAGAATGCTTTATTCAAAGTAAAACCTGGCTTTTTTCTGATGTTCACTGTTTGCGCCATTATGGCGTAATTAATTTTTGTAATTGTCTAGTTTCCCGCGCATTTCGTGTTTATAACGTCCTTGCGATGTAGTTGCAGTGCAGGTCAAAAACAGTTATTACTGTTATGTATCATCACTGTTGTGTACGACGGCCCAGCTACAAATCATGACCGTTATAATCAATGCTTGAAATTAATATGTTTTCCAAAACTTCGATTAAAGGTTTGTAAGTTCTTCAGTGGCACTGGGACTTAAAGTTTATAAAATGTAGTGCTATGTCCACTGCCTTTTCTCTTTATCGTTGGTTCGTTCCTACGAGTACAGCTTTTGTTTGCAATCCGTGTGTTCAATTCTACGTTTATTCGTCTTATTAGTTTTTCGCGAATCAGCTCTGGTAAATATCATTCACGCAATTTTACATTGCCAATCATTAATTGATTCTTCTTCCCAGCAGGATGGTTAATAGTAATACCAGAAGCTGTTGTGTTGTGAATAACGTGGTATATTCATTGTTGCGTTTGGCGACTGCAGCACAACATTTGTTTAGTGAATTGTTCGTACTTGACTCTTGGCTAGGTGCTTGCACGCACGCGAGGTTGTACATGTTATTGTCAACTTTAAATATTGTCCCTCGTGTGACTCGCTTGGGATGAAATCCGCCACCTAACACTGTCACATGTGAGTACGGTGGACCTTGTGTGATTTAGTACGGCCGACGGGCCTGTTTTATTGTTATAATTATTTAATTATTAAGTATGCCAAACGGGCATTTATTTTATATTGTATATTATTTAATTTTAAGTGTATCCTAATAAAACGAAATCGATTCAACCTAATTCCATATTTTTTCTTATTATACACGAAACAATCTGTAATTGATAGCAATCACCCTTTGGTGACCTATCCAGTCGTGAAAGCTTTCTCCAACAATCAATTTTGGAGTGCCGAACGAGACGCGATCACGCACTTTAAGTTAAATTATAATATTTATTGTTCTGAACGTCCCGATGGTTATCGTGATTCCGCAATTGCTATTATTAAGGGTGTTCAATCCGTGCTATTTCTCTTCATCTTTCACTCTCAACTTCTTTAGTTCATCATGATATTAGTTTAGTGGGTGTTAACTTATTCGACTCTCGTCTTTTGTACCCTTTCATACCTCAATGGTCGATTTATATCCTCCTCAGCACTAATCATTCATGTGCAATTCTAGATCACATTTTTTTCGTTTCAATCCTCCATCTTTATACTTCCTGGTGATTTCAATGATCGCCATACTGCGTGGGGTCTACCCTCTACATTAAAATTTGTTCTCCTAACAGTTCCATGTCTAAAAATGGGAGAAGTATTTCCGATCCATTTAGCACCGACCACCTTCCTATTCATATTTCATATCCTCTTCCTTTCTTCCAATTCCTCCACCTCTTCCTCTACCCTCAATTTTTCCTCATTTTAATCTTAATAAAACTATCTGGTCTTTAGTTTCTTCCATTATATCTGATAATTTACCCTTGGCGCTCGGTAAAATCAAATTCTATAATCGAATTTGAATATGTCTCTGATTTAGTGTATCAGGCTGCCTCTCATTCTATCCCTTGCAAACATGATCTATATGGCCGTGGGAAAAAGTTTTTTTTTTTCCTGTGCGATGGAATTTTAATTGCACTTCTGCTGTTAAAGCCCGCTTCAATGCGTCTCGCGCTTTTCGTTTAAACCATTTTAGCATTTTCGTTTAACTCCATAGCCGAATTTCTTAGTTCCCAGAATGTGTACGCCTCCACGTAAAGGATTCCCGTTTTACTGTTTCCACGGATAAATTACTGATCAATTATAATTAGTTTCCCAATTTTTGTTAGAAGGTTACACCTCAAGGAATCTGTCAATGAAGGTATCGTTTCTGATGCAGCCCGTTCCCACATTCTCTCTGGGACTTCCTCATCAGTCGAGTTGTTATCCGCCATTAATCATCGCCCTTAGTATTCTCTGGCCTCGATTATATTTCACCTTCGTTTCTTAAACATCTACTTTAAAATGCTTATCCATTCCGCTTAAATATTTTAAGTCATTAATGTATAAATAGCCTTATCTTTATCATTGGAACGAGTTTAAGTTTATTCCGATACCTAAGCCTAATTGAAAGGGAATTTATTTTATTTTCTTTTTCATATCATTTGGTATGATTATTGAATCTATTTAAAAATAAAGTTTAGATTGGTCGTTTGAATCCAACAATATGTTTGGTTTTCTTCGTAGTCTCTGAACCATGCCTTGCGCATTTTTCAAATAATATTTATTGTAACATTTGTAATCAGCAATTTATGTCTTCAGCATTTCTAGATAAAGAGAGCGCTTATGATTCTGCTCATAATTCTACCATTGTTTGCTGTCTAACTTCTTTGAATATCATCTCTCTATTTTGTAATTTCGTTTCTCAGCTATTTTATCACCGTGACCTTTCATTGAACTCCCATTTTGATGACTCTTTACATCTATCAATTTTATATTACACCAAAAATTCATTCAACCATAATACATTTTAGGAAAATTTCATATCTTTGTTCACCAATTATTGTAAACATTTCGTAATAAACTGATTATTTGATAATTTAAATATGTTAATTTTATCTTTTTCTTAATTTGACTATAGATAATTGTGTAATTTTAATACAAATAAAGATTTGAATGACATTATTTGCTTAAAATTTAACTAGTTATATTAGCTTTTTGTTTAATAGTTATACAATATATTTGTATAACTATTATAAGTAACCCTTAATTTACTCATTTCTTATACATATACGGATATTTTTAGCTTAATATTTCTATAATTCCTTATGTAAACATTTTGTGATAGTCTGGCCATTTTTAATACTTAGCGCTAATACAATATTTGTGGTATTCTTTTTACAGCACCGAGTAAGTTTAATCCAAAAATTTTAATTCAAATTTAAAAAACGTTGATATCAATCTGCCGGAGAATCGGAAGCCGGCCTCGTACGTCTGATGATTTGTTATGCGTACCAGTTACGTGCACGGTGCTGAAATCCAAATGAGCTAGACCTTCAAATTTATAGTTTTTATTTAAATAACAAAAAAAAAAATTCATAAATATGTCAATAGCCACCATTTGATAGCTGCGTAGTCTACCCTTTTCATGTGTTATTTCTCACATCACATAAATTTATTGTGCATTATGTATAGGTAGTTTATTTTACATAAAAAAAAAAAATAACTTATTCAATGTTTGATATTTGTAGCCGTATACATTCAATCAACCCTAATACATTTTAGGAAAATTTCATATTTTGATTCACAAAATATTTTAAACATACCATAATAAACTGATAACTTGATATTTTAAATTTATTTATTTATCTTCTTATTAAATTGATTGTATAAACACGTGTTATTTTCATTCAAATAAAGGAATAATATGGCATTACTTTCATAATAAAATATATATAATTTTGCTTATTAAATTCAAATTCTCAATGGTATCGATTATAAGAGTGCGCTACATATGTTAAATTTATTGAATCATTAAGTTCTGAATATTTATAAATAATAAAAATTATTAATGTATATAAATATATACTTATTTATTTATCTTTATTTTAATATTGAAAACAAAATACACGTATGTACTTCTCGTTTTTGATATGCTTTTATAGGTCCGCGTAAGTATAATCAATAAACTGTATTCAAATTTACAAAACTATATCATTACTTATGTCTGTGCAATAATGCAATGTAAAATAATCTAAATAAGATAAAATAAATTAAATCAGTTTTGTTAACATTTATCGTAATCTACATGTATTTAGTTTAAAAATTATACAATTTATTTGTAACCTATTATTTGTGACATTAAATTCATTCATTTACAAGTCTGCATTATAGTAATGTTAATATATTTCGTCTAACGAAATTTTGGTTAACATTTGTACAGTTATATTAATATTCATTATTTCTTATCCTATGAATTCGTTTAATTCTCATATATATTATATACTTTCATATTTCTTCTCATCAATTAATGCTTTAAACGCGTCACTATAATATAACCGTTTGGAGTTTTAAGTACATTCATTTTATTTTCATGTTGTATAGATTATATAGACCCTCGTAGGTTTAACCTTCAATTTCAATTCATATGCTACGTTTTCTTAAACTTAACTGGAAGTGAATACTAAAAAATATTATTTTTAAAACACGATGTTTCTAAATGATTGCTTATCGTGCAATTGTAACAAAAAATATGACTAATAAATAACAGAAAAACCAATTAGAAGTCGACAGATAATAATAACCAAAATGGACTACATATTAAATATGACAAATAAACATGAATTAAATAAATTTTATATGCAAAAAATACTATTTATTATGAGCGCCTACCTAGCTTATAAAGTCATACAATAAATTTAATAATAATACTAATTTGTTTATAAAAATTATTTCATTTCAATGTGTTTGGATTACATAGAAACTGGTAAGTTTAATCTAAAATTTCAATTCATATACTACGTTTTATAGAATTTACCTGGAAGTGAATACCAATATATATTATTTCTTAATTACACAACGTTTCTAAATGATTGATTATCGTGTATTTTGAACAAAACGAATAAGACCAATAGTAAACAAAAAACGCAATTAGAAACTCGACTGATAACAACAATCGAAATGGACTACTATGATTTAAATAATTTGTTATGCACAAAATATTATGTATTATAGGTGCCCACATAAATCATCAAGTCATAAAATAGAATAAGTAATAATATAAATTTTATTATAAATTAATATCATTTTCATGTGTATGGTTTACATAGCACCTCGTAAGTTAAGTCTAAAATTTCAATTCACATACTATGTTTAATTGTACCTAGGTGGATTGAAAACTAAAATATAATAATTTTTAAGTAGTTTGCGTCACAGAATGTTATTATTTTTAAAGTTAAAAATTGTAATATTTATTTATTAGTCGTAATAATATTAGCATGTAATTATAAAACACATATTAAATGAATTTAATTAGTACTAATAACTCTATTAGCTCTGAATTTATTTAGAACTAATGGTATATTAGTATAAAAGTTACATAATTTTTTGTAACCTATTATTTGTGACCCCAAATTCATTCATTTCTTATACACATACAGATATCTTTAGCATAATATTTTTCAATGTTGCGTTAAAATTCAAATCTAAATTTCTCCCCATCTCTATTTATAATATCAATTTTAATCTTGAACTTAGTGTTCAGTCACTTACTCAACGCAAATAATATTGGCATTTCGGTTATACATAGCTGTTGATTAATCCAATATTAGGTCAAATTCTTCTCCATGCCCTAAAGTATCTTTACTACGTCCATCAGTTTGGGTTCTGTTGGGTTCGTGTCCATCCTGTTATGTCTGCTTTTAACCGTCTCTAAACGCTCCTTCTATTGACGAATAAGCGCACTTTTCCTTCACGATGTCTCGTTTTCTTGATGTGATCAACTCATGCGCGCCCTCTTCTCGTATAAACGTTCCGTTGCAGTGACGATTGTTCCTGTGGTGTGACTCGGGTGGCATGTCGTTGTTCTGTGTTTAGTCGTTGCAACGGCGCTCCTCACCACACGCGTCGGTGCTCCTCGTGGTTTGTCCTGTTACATACCTAAGCCCAATGGTGAGGTGTATTACATCCTATTTCTCTTTCCTCATCATTTTGTATAATTATTAAATCTATTTAAAAAAAAAACAGTTTAGGTTGGTGGTTGGAATGCAATAATATGTTTGGTTTTCGTCGTAGCCTCGAACCATGCCTTGCGCATTTTTCTACTTATATTTATCGTACCTTTTGTAATCGGCAATTTATGACCTCAGCAGTTTTAGATAAAAAGAGCGCATATGATTCTGTTCATAATCCTACCCTTGTTAATTGTTTAATTACTTTGAATGTCTCCTCTCTATTTTGTAACTTTTTTCTAGGCTATAACATCAACGCAAACTTTTTTTCAGCTCCCATTTGTTGACTCTTTATATCCATCAATTTTATTTTCACCAAAAAGTTGAATTTAAATTAAATAAAACTAATTTAAGAATTAAATTTTGCAAATTAAATCGCTATATTTCTAGATAGAAATTCAAAATAATATAGTTTCAGTGACTTGAATTCGTGAAATATATAATATAAAATAATAACTTTACTCATCATGTAAAATTATACATCTATTAAAGAGGTTATTTTATTACACTTTAAATTTAATTAAACTGGGGAAATATCAATAAATATCATATATATATATATATTTAGTTCGTTCTAACAAAGTTTGGTTTTAAATTTGTACAATTAATTTAACATTGATTATCTGTGAGCCTACACATTCATGTAATCAACACACATATTAGGAATACAAATTTGTTAAAAGAAAAAGAAAAATGAACTGTTAAAGGGTTTTAAATTATCTTAAAGTAAAATTATCCAGATTATATAATAACCCTCCTAGATATTTTAATATAAAGTACGATAATTAATATAGGTGTTTGCAATAACACAATTTCAATAAATTAAATCAAATCAGTTTAATTAATATTTATAGTGTCTTAATTGTATTTAATTAAAAATTTATAGAATTTATTTATAATCTATTATTTGTGATATTCTCAGTTCACTATTTATACACATACAGATAATTTTAATTTAATTCATCTACAATTCCTTAATTAAAATTTTTGTCAAAGTTTGGTTATTTATAATACTTAACATCATTTATATATATATATATATTTTTTTTTTATGGATTGTGCAACAACGAAATTTTGATAATAGCCTCTAATTAAATATATAAAAATTTAATTATGGGATTAAATCGCTATATTCCAAGATAACAAATTTTACAATTTAGTATACAGTGAATTTAATTTGCAAAATACGAGTAAATAACATCATAAAATTATAATATTACTTTTCCTTGAAATTCGTATATCAAATATATACTAAAATGAATATCATATATATTTTTTAGTTTATTTTAATAAAATTGGGTTTAAGCATTATGTTATTAAATTAATATTTTTATTTGTGATACTATATGATTATAATATTAATATAATTTTTTTTTGAAATTTGGATTAACATTTGTAATATTTTATTTGTATTGTATTAATATTCATTATTTTTGATCCCATGAATTCATTTAATTCTCATACATATTAGGAACAATTATATAGGAATAAATATTTTCGTTTTTCTTCATTTAATGTTTTAAACTCATCGTCATAATATAAACGTTTCAAATTTCAAATACATTAATTTCATTTTCATGTTGTATGGATTACATAGAACCAGGTATGTTTAATCTAAAATTCAAATTCAAATACTACGGTATTATTAAATTTAACTGGAATAAAAACCAAAATGTATTATTTTTTAAGTACTTGATATTTCTAAATGATTGATTATCGTGTAATTATAACAAAACGAATAGAGATAAACAAAAAACACTATTACAAAATTATTGATTTGAACGCACGGCAGTGCGCCGGCCAAGTTCTGGCAATGTATTTTTACACAAAGCAATTCTACCGGTATTTCTTACCCTCATATCATTATAGAAATGGATATAAAAAAAATAAGAAAGCAGTAGTAGAATATGGGACATACATACACACCCTTTCTATTCATGCAGCATTTATTTAGCGAATTAGTAACCATTAGAGCCGGCACCTTGTATGGACTGTCGGTTGTTCTGATAGTTACAACTCGGAGAACATCGTGCATACACTTCACTAAAGCACCTAAGTTGTCACTTTTTATCTTGGTAGTGTTTTGTCTGTTCGTGATCCTATAACATAATTTAATTTTGATACATATTTGAAACATATATATTTTCATTTTTCTTCGTCATTCAATATTGTAAGCAGGAAATCATAATAAAGCCCTTAAACATTTTAAATAAATTAATTTTATTTCCATGTAGTGTAAATAGTATTGGGTAGTTTTAATCTAAAATTTAAAATCACTTAAAACGTTTTTATCGAAGTTAATTTGTATAAAGAACAATATATATATACTCGTATATATATATATATATTATTTTTAATTACTTTATTAATGATATTATATTAAATATAAAAAATGTAATGTTAATTTATTAGTCGTGATAATATATGAATTCGTTTCTTATGTATTTTTCTTATTCTTTTCTGACAATTAGAAATTGTAAAAGACATTAAAATTATTTGCTATATGAATGTTTTAATATATTAAATGATTTTCTTATGTTTTACAATTAAGAGCACGTTATGTTTAATATAAAATTACATATTTGTTAAACAAAACAGAATGCTTTATTCAAAGTAAAACCTGGCTTTTTTCTGATGTTCACTGTTTGCGCCATTATGGCGTAATTAATTTTTGTAATTGTCTAGTTTCCCGCGCATTTCGTGTTTATAACGTCCTTGCGTTGTAGTTGCAGTGCAGGTCAAAAACAGTTATTACTGTTATGTATCATCACTGTTGTGTACGACGGCCCAGCTACAAATCATGTCCGTTATAATCAATGCTTGAAATTAATATGTTTTCCAAAACTTCGATTAAAGGTTTGTAAGTTCTTCAGTGGCACTGGGACTTAAAGTTTATAAAATGTAGTGCTATGTTCACTGCCTTTTCTCTTTATCGTTGGTTCGTTCCTACGAGTACAGCTCTTGTTTGCAATCCGTGTGTTCAATTCTACGTTTATTCGTCTTATTAGTTTTTCGCGAATCAGCTCTGGTAAATATCATTCACGCAATTTTACATTGCCAATCATTAATTGATTCTTCTTCCCAGCAGGATGGTTAATAGTAATACCAGAAGCTGTTGTGTTGTGAATAACGTGGTATATTCATTGTTGCGTTTGGCGACTGCAGCACAACATTTGTTTAGTGAATTGTTCGTACTTGACTCTTGGCTAGGTGCTTGCACGCACGCGAGGTTGTACATGTTATTGTCAACTTTAAATATTGTCCCTCGTGTGACTCGCTTGGGATGAAATCCGCCACCTAACACTGTCACATGTGAGTACGGTGGACCTTGTGTGATTTAGTACGGCCGACGGGCCTGTTTTATTGTTATAATTATTTAATTATTAAGTATGCCAAACGGGCATTTATTTTATATTGTATATTATTTAATTTTAAGTGTATCCTAATAAAACGAAATCGATTCAACCTAATTCCATATTTTTTCTTATTATACACGAAACAATCTGTAATTGATAGCAATCACCCTTTGGTGACCTATCCAGTCGTGAAAGCTTTCTCCAACAATCAATTTTGGAGTGCCGAACGAGACGCGATCACGCACTTTAAGTTAAATTATAATATTTATTGTTCTGAACGTCCCGATGGTTATCGTGATTCCGCAATTGCTATTATTAAGGGTGTTCAATCCCGTGCTATTTCTCTTCATCTTTCACTCAACTTCTTTAGTTCATCATGATATTAGTTTAGTGGGTGTTAACTTATTCGACTCTCGTCTTTTGTACCCTTTCATACCTCAATGGTCGATTTATATCCTCCTCAGCACTAATCATTCATGTGCAATTCTAGATCACATTTTTTTCGTTTCAATCCTCCATCTTTATACTTCCTGGTGATTTCAATGATCGCCATACTGCGTGGGGTCTACCCTCTACATTAAAATTTGTTCTCCTAACAGTTCCATGTCTAAAAATGGGAGAAGTATTTCCGATCCATTTAGCACCGACCACCTTCCTATTCATATTTCATATCCTCTTCCTTTCTTCCAATTCCTCCACCTCTTCCTCTACCCTCAATTTTTCCTCATTTTAATCTTAATAAAACTATCTGGTCTTTAGTTTCTTCCATTATATCTGATAATTTACCCTTGGCGCTCGGTAAAATCAAATTCTATAATCGAATTTGAATATGTCTCTGATTTAGTGTATCAGGCTGCCTCTCATTCTATCCCTTGCAAACATGATCTATATGGCCGTGGGAAAAAGTTTTTTTTTTTCCTGTGCGATGGAATTTTAATTGCACTTCTGCTGTTAAAGCCCGCTTCAATGCGTCTCGCGCTTTTCGTTTAAACCATTTTAGCATTTTCGTTTAACTCCATAGCCGAATTTCTTAGTTCCCAGAATGTGTACGCCTCCACGTAAAGGATTCCCGTTTTACTGTTTCCACGGATAAATTACTGATCAATTATAATTAGTTTCCCAATTTTTGTTAGAAGGTTACACCTCAAGGAATCTGTCAATGAAGGTATCGTTTCTGATGCAGCCCGTTCCCACATTCTCTCTGGGACTTCCTCATCAGTCGAGTTGTTATCCGCCATTAATCATCGCCCTTAGTATTCTCTGGCCTCGATTATATTTCACCTTCGTTTCTTAAACATCTACTTTAAAATGCTTATCCATTCCGCTTAAATATTTTAAGTCATTAATGTATAAATAGCCTTATCTTTATCATTGGAACGAGTTTAAGTTTATTCCGATACCTAAGCCTAATTGAAAGGGAATTTATTTTATTTTCTTTGTCATATCATTTGGTATGATTATTGAATCTATTTAAAAATAAAGTTTAGATTGGTCGTTTGAATCCAACAATATGTTTGGTTTTCTTCGTAGTCTCTGAACCATGCCTTGCGCATTTTTCAAATAATATTTATTGTAACATTTGTAATCAGCAATTTATGTCTTCAGCATTTCTAGATAAAGAGAGCGCTTATGATTCTGCTCATAATTCTACCATTGTTTGCTGTCTAACTTCTTTGAATATCATCTCTCTATTTTGTAATTTCGTTTCTCAGCTATTTTATCACCGTGACCTTTCATTGAACTCCCATTTTGATGACTCTTTACATCTATCAATTTTATATTACACCAAAAATTCATTCAACCATAATACATTTTAGGAAAATTTCATATCTTTGTTCACCAATTATTGTAAACATTTCGTAATAAACTGATTATTTGATAATTTAAATATGTTAATTTTATCTTTTTCTTAATTTGACTATAGATAATTGTGTAATTTTAATACAAATAAAGATTTGAATGACATTATTTGCTTAAAATTTAACTAGTTATATTAGCTTTTTGTTTAATAGTTATACAATATATTTGTATAACTATTATAAGTAACCCTTAATTTACTCATTTCTTATACATATACGGATATTTTTAGCTTAATATTTCTATAATTCCTTATGTAAACATTTTGTGATAGTCTGGCCATTTTTAATACTTAGCGCTAATACAATATTTGTGGTATTCTTTGTACAGCACAGAGTAAGTATAATCCAAAAATTTTAATTCAAATTTAAAAAACGTTGATATCAATCTGCCGGAGAATCGGAAGCCGGCCCTCGTACGTCTGATGATTTGTTATGCGTACCAGTTACGTGCACGGTGCTGAAATCCAAATGAGCTAGACCTTCAAATTTAATGTTTTTATTTAAATGACAAAAAAAAAAATTCGTAAATATGTCAATAGCCACAATTTGATAGCTGCGTAGTCTACCCTTTTCATGTGTTATTTCTCACATCACATAAATTTATTGTGCATTATGTATAGGTTGTTTATTTTAAATAAAAAAAAAAATAACTTATTCAATGTTTGATATTTGTAGCCGTGTACATTCAATCAACCCTAATACATTTTAGGAAAATTTCATATTTTGATTCACAAAATATTTTAAACATACCATAATAAACTAATAACTTGATATTTTAAATTTATTTATTTATCTTCTTATTAAATTGATTGTATAAACACGTGTTATTTACATTCAAATAAAGAAATAATATGGCATTACTTTCATAATAAAATATATATAATTTTGCTTATTAAATTCAAATTCTCAATGGTATCGATTAAAAGAGTGCTCTACATATGTTAAATTTATTGAATCATTAAGTTCTGAATATTAATAATTAATAAAAATTATTAATGTATATAAATATATACTTATTTATTTATCTTTATTTTAATATTGAAAACAAAATACACGTATGTACTTCTCGTTTTTTTGATATGCTTTTATAGGTCCGCGTAAGTATAATCAATAAACTGTATTCAAATTTACAAAAACTATATCATTACTTATGTCTGTGCAATAATGCAATGTAAAATAATCTAAATAAGATAAAATAAATTAAATCAGTTTTGTTAACATTTATCGTAATCTACATGTATTTAGTTTAAAAATTATACAATTTATTTGTAACCTATTATTTGTGACATTAAATTCATTCATTTACAAGTCTGCATTATAGTAATGTTAATATATTTAGTCAAACGAAATTTTGGTTAACATTTGTACAGTTATATTAATATTCATTATTTCTTATCCTATGAATTCGTTTAATTCTCATATATATTATGTACTTTCATATTTCTTCTCATCAATTAATGCTTTAAACGCGTCACTATAATATAACCGTTTAGAGATTTAAGTACATTCATTTTATTTTCATGTTGTATAGATTATATAGACCCTCGTAGGTTTAACCTTCAATTTTTATTCATATGCTACGTTTTCTTAAACTTAACTGGAAGTGAATACTAAAAAATATTATTTTTTAAAACACGATGTTTCTAAATGATTGCTTATCGTGCAATTGTAACAAAAAAATACGACTAATAAATAACAGAAAAACCAATTAGGAAGTCGACAGATAATAATAACCAAAATGGACTATATATTAAATATGACAAATAAACATGAATTAAATAAATTTTATATGCAAAAAATACTATTTATTATGGGCGCCTACCTAGCTTATAAAGTCATACAATAAATTTAATAATAATACTAATTTGTTTATAAAAATTATTTCATTTCAATGTGTTTGGATTACATAGAAACTGGTAAGTTTAATCTAAAATTTCAATTCATATACTACGTTTTATAGAATTTACCTGGAAGTGAATACCAATATATATTATTTCTTAATTACACAACGTTTCTAAATGATTGATTATCGTGTATTTTGAACAAAACGAATAAGACCAATAGTAAACAAAAAACGCAATTAGAAACTCGACTGATAACAACAATCGAAATGGACTACTATGATTTAAATAATTTGTTATGCACAAAATATTATGTATTATAGGTGCCCACATAAATCATTAAGTCATAAAATAGAATAAGTAATAATATAAATTTTATTATAAATTAATATCATTTTCATGTGTATGGTTTACATAGCACCTCGTAAGTTAAGTCTAAAAATTTCAATTCACATACTATGTTTAATTGAACCTAGGTGGATTGAAAACTAAAATATAATATTTTTTAAGTAGTTTGCGTCACAGAATGTTATTATTTTTAAAGTTAAAAATTGTAATATTTATTTATTAGTCGTAATAATATTAGCATGTAATTATAAAACACATATTAAATGAATTTAATTAGTACTAATAACTCTATTAGCTCTGAATTTATTTAGAACTAATGGTATATTAGTATAAAAGTTACATAATTTTTTTGTAAACTATTATTTGTGACCCCAAATTCATTCATTTCTTATACACATACAGATATCTTTAGCATAATATTTTTCAATGTTGCGTTAAAATTCAAATCTAAATTTCTCCCCATCTCTATTTATAATATCAATTTTAATGTTGAACTTAGTGTTCAGTCACTTACTCAATGCAAATAATATTGGCATTTCGGTTATACACAGCTGTTGATTAATCCAATATTAGGTCAAATTCTTCTCCATGCCCTAAAGTATCTTTACTACGTCCATCAGTTTGGGTTCTGTTGGGTTCGTGTCCATCCTGTTATGTCTGCTTTTAACCGTCTCTAAACGCTCCTTCTATTGACGAATAAGCGCACTTTTCCTTCACGATGTCTCGTTTTCTTGATGTGATCAACTCATGCGCGCCCTCTTCTCGTATAAACGTTCCGTTGCAGTGACGATTGTTCCTGTGGTGTGACTCGGGTGGCATGTCGTTGTTCTGTGTTTAGTCGTTGCAACGGCGCTCCTCACCACACGCGTCGGTGCTCCTCGTGGTTTGTCCTGTTACATACCTAAGCCCAATGGTGAGGTATTACATCCTATTTCTCTTTCCTCATCATTTTGTATAATTATTAAATCTATTTAAAAAAAACACAGTTTAGGTTGGTGGTTGGAATGCAATAATATGTTTGGTTTTCGTCGTAGCCTCGAACCATGCCTTGCGCATTTTTCTACTTATATTTATCGTACCTTTTGTAATCGGCAATTTATGACCTCAGCAGTTTTAGATAAAAAGAGCGCATATGATTCTGTTCATAATCCTACCCTTGTTAATTGTTTAATTACTTTGAATGTCTCCTCTCTATTTTGTAACTTTTTTCTAGGCTATAACATCAACGCAAACTTTTTTTCAGCTCCCATTTGTTGACTCTTTATATCCATCAATTTTATATTTCACCAAAAAGTTGATTTTAAATTAAATAAAACAAATTTAAGAATTAAATTTTGCAAATTAAATCGCTATATTTCTAGATAGAAATTTAAAATAATATAGTTTCAGTGACTTGAATTCGTGAAATATATAATATCATAAAATAATAATTTTACTCATCCTGGAAAATTATACATCTACTAGCTGTCCTGCCCGGCGTTGCCCGTGCCAAAGATTTGTATTTTTTATTACAGCTGAATTACCCGGCTTCGCCCGTGTACAGTTTTGAACGAACTTGCATCATTTATTAAACTTTAAAATTTTAATTCAATACACATGCTCTTCTTCTCCCTCGCCTCTAACCCAGCCAGTAGCGTATTTTCAAATTTTTTCTCGGGGGTCTAGTAATTTACATTACCTATAACTATTATATAAAAAATATATATTTTTAATTCCGCCTAAAATAGCTGACCCTGGGACTTGTTTATAGTCATAGCAAAAGCAAGACGCACTGGAAACTGTAGTCGTTTAAACTCAAATGGCACATCAGTCTGAATCATTGGGATGCGCGGTATGAGAACATCTTCTCCTTTATACTTTCCTTTGAGTATAGTTGCTTCTATCACATTGTTTAGTAATTTTTTTATCGCTAACCGTGTACCGTTGCAAAGACGCGGTTGGTTGATATTTCGCAACATTATAACCACCGATCCAACCTTTAATTGAAGATTGTGAGGTGGCAATCCTGGCAAATCCAGCGAGTTTAAAAATTCCGGTGGATAGTTGACTACATCATATTGATTAGTAGCCAAAAAAATTTTGTTCGCTAAAATAATTATGAGTAACTGCTATAATACATACCTTGAAAGTTGGCATAAAATTTTCCCGAACTACATTTGTTGCCCCAAATGAAGTCATTTGAAAGCAATTGTTATATTGTTGGATATTTGTATTTGTTTTTGTATTTTAATGCCTTACAGTGTGAGCAAACCGAGTTCATAGAACCAATAACAACACATTGGTAGTTACTGTAGTCAATTGACACATCGTAACTGAAAGCAGCTCGATTCAAACTTGCGCGATTATTAGTTGAATGTCGCGCTCGCGCTTCACGCGTTTGTGATATCCGTATTCTTTCACGTTCATTTCCGTCGTCACGTTCTAGCTGTCCTGCCCGGCGTTGCCCGTGCCAAAGATTTGTATTTTTTATTACAGCTGAATTACCCGGCTTCGCCCGTGTACAGTTTTGAACGAACTTGCATCATTTATTAAACTTTAAAATTTTAATTCAATACACATGCTCTTCTTCTCCCTCGCCTCTAACCCAGCCAGTAGCGTGTTTTCAAATTTTTTCTCGGGGGTCTAGTAATTTACATTACCTATAACTATTATATAAAAAATATGTAGCTCTTTGTGACGCTATGTAAGTTGCCTGCTGAAGAAGCCGAGCGTGGGACTGTTCAGGTGTCTCAGCAGCCCGTTGAGATGCCAGATATTCAGCGTGGTGTTGACGTCGAGCTTGGGACTGTTCAGGTGTCTCAGCAGCCCGTTGAGATGCTAGATACTCAGCATGCTGTCGAAGGCGGTTTTGAGACTGTTCTGGTGTCTCATCAGCTCGTTGAGATGCCAGATATTCAGCGTTCTGTTGACGTCGAGCTTGGGACTGTTCTGGTATCTCGGCAGCCCGTCGAGATGCTAGATACTCAGCGTGCTGTCGACGCCGATCCTGGGACTGCTCTGGTGTCTGAGCAGCTCTGTGAGCTACCTCACGCTCCGCCTGTTCAAGCCTTCGCAGTTCGGCTTGTGGAAACGTCTCGTTAAGTCTAGCTACTTTCATAGATCGAGCTTTATTAGAGCTTTGGGAAAGATTAGACTTACGCTTTCGCGGCATAATTATTTCTTAGGAGGTACTTTTTCTACGATATTTTTATAAAAAATAATTGTAATTTGCTGATTGAAAAACAAAATCAAGCTTTCGTTGTATTATTATTACCATAGATACCATAGTATCGCGCGTTCGGTTTGTCATCGTCGTAACTATTAAAATATTTGTCCAAATGATGTATTGTGAAGGACAAAATTTATCTCCTTTAAATACCAAAAGCGATAAAAGTATTCATTTTGATAAGGATCCATTTATTACTACCAAATGTGCATTAGAAATAAATTATCAATTTTTATTGTATTTATGGTTCACTATTTTGACAATAATGGCTTACTCATAAAAGATAGATATATATGGTGTCGCAGAATTTTTTGTAGGACTATTTAAGATAAATATTTTCACCATACATTATATACATGTAGCACTAACTGTTTTTGCAGCACACGCCTGAATAGCTCGCAGATTGCAGAATTTTTTCAGACTTAAATGACATTTATCGTTATATTTTGGACAATTCACACAATATCTTTATAAATTATAGCCTATGTGTTATTCTGATCTATAAGCTACATTACTGTAAAGTTTCATTAAAATCCGTTTAGTAGTTTTTGCGTGAAAGAGGAACAAACATCCATACATCCATCCGTTTCATCCATTCATCGTTATATTTTGGACAATTCACACAATATCTTTATAAATTATAGCCTATGTGTTATTCTGATCTATAAGCTACATTACTGTAAAGTTTCATTAAAATCCGTTTAGTAGTTTTTGCGTGAAAGAGGAACAAACATCCATATATCCATCCAAACAAACTTTCGCCTTTATAATATTAGTAAGGATTAAAGAGGTTATTTTATTACACTTAAATTTTAATTAAACTGGGGAAATATCAATAAATATCATATATATATATATTTAGTTCGTTCTAACAAAGTTTGGTTTTAAATTTGTACAATTAATTTAACATTGATTATCTGTGAGCCTACACATTCATGTAATCAACACACATATTAGGAATACAAATTTGTTAAAGAAAAAGAAAAATGTACTGTTAAAGGGTTTTAAATTATCTTAGAGTAAAATTATCCAGATTATATAATAACCCTCCTAGATATTTTAATATAAAGTACGATAATTAATATAGGTGTTTGCAATAACACAATTTCAATAAATTAAATCAAATCAGTTTAATTAATATTTATAGTGTTTTAATTGTATTTAATTAAAAATTTATACAATTTATTTATAATCTATTATTTGTGATATTCTCAGTTCACTATTTATACACATACAGATAATTTTAATTTAATTCATCTACAATTCCTTAATTAAAATTTTTGTCCAAGTTTGGTTATATATAATATTTAACATCATTTATATATATATATTTTTTTTTTTTTTGGTATGGATTGTGCAACAACGAAATTTTCATAATAGCCTCTAATTAAATATATAAAAATTTAATTATAGGATTAAATCGCTATATTCCAAGATAACAAATTTTACAATTTAGTATACAGTGAATTTAATTTGCAAAATACGATTAAATAACATCATAAAATTATAATATTACTTTTCCTTGAAATTCGTATATCAAATATATACTAAAATGAATATCATATATATTTTTTAGTTTATTTTAATAAAATTGAGTTTAAACATTATGTTATTAAATTAATATTTTTATTTGTGATACTATATGATTATAATATTAATATAATTTTTTTTTTGAAATTTGGATTAACATTTGTAATATTTTATTTGTATTGTATTAATATTCATTATTTTTGATCCCATGAATTCATTTAATTCTCATACATATTAGGAATAATTATATAGGAATAAATATTTTCATTTTTCTTCATTTAATGTTTTAATCTCATCGTCATAATATAAACGTTTCAAATTTCAAATACATTAATTTCATTTTCATGTTGTATGGATTACATAGAACCAGGTATGTTTAATCTAAAATTCAAATTCAAATACTACGGTATTATTAAATTTAACTGGAATAAAAACCAAAATGTATTATTTTTTAAGTACTTGATATTTCTAAATGATTGATTATCGTGTAATTATAACAAAACGAATAGAGATAAACAAAAAACACTATTACAAAATTATTGATTTGAACGCACGGCAGTGCGCCGGCCAAGTTCTGGCAATGTATTTTTACACAAAGCAATTCTACCGGTATTTCTTACCCTCATATCATTATAGAAATGGATATAAAAAAAATAAGAAAGCAGTAGTAGAATATGGGACATACATACACACCCTTTCTATTCATGCAGCATTTATTTAGCGAATTAGTAACCATTAGAGCCGGCACCTTGTATGGACTGTCGGTTGTTCTGATAGTTACAACTCGGAGAACATCGTGCATACACTTCTCTAAAGCACCTAAGTTGTCACTTTTTGACTTGGTAGTGTTTGGTCTGTTCGTGATCCTATAACATAATTTAATTTTGATACATATTTGAAACATATATATTTTCATTTTTCTTCGTCATTCAATATTGTAAGCAGGAAATCATAATAAAGCCCTTAAACATTTTAAATAAATTAATTTTATTTCCATGTAGTTTAAATAGTATTGGGTAGTTTTAATCTAAAATTTAAAATCACTTAAAACGTTTTTATCGAAGTTAATTTGTATAAAGAACAATATATATATACTCGTATATATATATATATATTATTTTTAATTACTTTATTAATGATATTATATTAAATATAAAAAATTTAATGTTAATTTATTAGTCGTGATAATATATGAATTCGTTTCTTATGTATTTTTCTTATTCTTTTCTGACAATTAGAAATTGTAAAAGACATTAAAATTATTTGCTATATGAATGTTCTAATATAGTAAATGATTTTCTTATGTTTTACAATTAAGAGCACGTTATGTTTAATATAAAATTACATATTTGTTAAACAATACAGAATGATTTATTCAAAGTAAAACCTGGCTTTTTTCTGATGTTCACTGTTTGCGCCATTATGGCGAAATTAATTTTTGACATTAAATTCATTCATTTAAGAGGCTGCATTATAATAATGTTAATATATTTCTTCTAACGAAATTTTGGGTAACATTTGTACAGTTATATTAATATTCATTATTTCTTATTAGGAAGTCGACAGATAATAATAACCAAAATGGACTATATATTAAATATGACAAATTAACATGATTTAAATAAATTTTATATGCAAAAAATACTATTTATTATGGGCGCCTACCTAGCTTATAAAGTCATACAATAAATTTTATAATAATAATTTGTTTATAAAAACTATTTCATTTCAATGTGTATGGATAACATAGGATTTGGTAAGTTTAATCTAAAATTTCAAATCATATACTACGTTTTATAGAATTTACCTGGAAGTTCACTCAACGTTTCTAAATGATTGCTAATCGTGTATTTTGAACAAAACGAATAAGACCAATAGTAAACCAAAAACGCAATTAGGAACTCGACTGATAACAATTATCGAAATGGACTACTATGATTTAAATAATTTTATATGCACAAAATATTATGTATTGTAGGTGCCCACATAAATCATCAAGTCATAAAATAGAATAAGTAATAATTTACATTTCATTATAAATTAATTTAATTTTCATGTGTATGGTTTACATAGCACCTCGTAAGTTAAGTCTAAAAATTCGCATACTATGTTTAATTGAACCTAGGTGAATTGAAAACTAAAATATTATATTTTCTTAATATTTTGCGTCACAGAATGTTATTATTTTTAATGTTAAAAATTGTAATATTTATTTATTAGTCGTGGTAATATTAGCATGTAATTATTAAACACATATTAATTGAGTTTGCATTGAATTTATTTAGTACTAATGGTATTTTAGTATAAAAGTTACACAAATTATTTGTAACCTATTATCTGTGACCCTAAATTCATTCATTTCTTATACACATACAGATATTTTTAGCTTAATAATTCTATAATGCCTTATGTTAACATTTTGTGATAATCAAGCCATTTGTACTGTTTTACGTTAATACATTTTTTGTGGTATTCTTCGTACAGCCCCGGGGAAGTTTAATCTAAAATTTTTAATTCAAATTTAAATAACGTTGATATCAATTGTCGTGCTGAGACACGAAGGCTTCCGTCCAACGAATATCGCCATAGCGGATCCTTGCCCTGGTGTATGAAGAATAGAAAACTACTCCATTATTTTTCTTCGTTTATAAAATATAAATTATGCTAAAAAAAAGTTAACAATAAGTAAAACAGAAAGGCGTATGACTGGTGTGTTCGCGGTTTTCTGAACTAATACATATTGTCAAACTCGGAGCCTCTTTTGCGGTATTAAATACACGGCAACCGGTCCGTTTGAGAGCGTGGCAGGCTTCCAACATTCGCGACGTCTCCGCCACCCTGCCGTTTTTCCTGTACTTAACGGCGGCCCGCGCTATACGTCGTGAAACTGCCTTGCGGTTATATATATATATATATATATGCTAATATTCGTATTTGCACGCAGCATCAGCTCGACCGTCGTGGGATTAATTTATGAAGAAGTTGTCGCGGAGGTCCATCCATTTTGATATCCGTTGCAATCGAGACAACCGTTTTTTGTTTGAATTTTCTTTTTGTTAAAGCAACATCTATTATAATTTAGTTCGGTACATTTACCGTCCTACAATTAAATTTTGATTTGTTCTTTTTTGTGTGCTCCTTTAATTAAAACATCGACTATCTAACACTCCACAAGTAATATGCTACGTTTTATTGAACTTAACTGGAAGTGAATACTAAAAAATATTATTTCTTAAAACACGATGTTTCTAAATGATTGCTTATCGTGAAATTGGAACAAAAAAATAAGACTTATAAAAAACAGAAAACCCAATAAGGTATTCGACTGATAATAATAATCAAAATGGACTGTGTATTAAATAAGAAAAATTATATAATTTAAATTATTTTATATTTACAGTATATTATGTATTATAGGCATCCACCATAAATAATGTCATAAAATAAATTGAGTTATAATAATAATTTCATTATAAATTAATTTCATTTTCATGTGTATAGGTTACTACGTTGAAGGTAAGTTTAGTCTAAAATTTCAATTCATAAACTACATTTTGCCTACATGGCATACTACATGGGCGCCTACCTAGCCTATAAAGTCATCCAATAAATTTAATAATATTAATAATAATAATAATTGTTTATAAAAATTATTTCATTTCAATGTATGGATTACATAGAACATGGTAAGTTTAATCTAAAATTTCAATTCATATACTACGTTTTATAGAATTTACCTGGAAGTGAATACCAATATATACTATTTCTTAATTACACAACGTTTCTAAATGATTGATTATCGTGTATTTTGAACAAAACGAATAAGACCAATAGTAAACAAAAAACGCAATTAGAAACTCGACTGATAACAACAATCGAAATGGACTACTATGATTTAAATAATTTGTTATGCACAAAATATTATGTATTATAGGCACCCACCTAAATCATCAAGTCATAAAATTGATTAAGTAATAATAATAATTTTATTATAAATTAATTTCGTTTTCATGTGTATAGGTTACTACGTTGAAGGTAAGTTTAGTCTAAAATTTCAATTTATAAACTACATTTCATTGAACTTAAGCGAATTTTAAACTAAAATATTATATTTTCTAAATAGTTTACGTCAAAGAATGTTATTATTTTTAATGTTAAAAATTGTAATATATCTTTATTAGTCGTGTTAATAATAACATGTTATAAATAAACACATATTAAATTAATTTAATTAGTACTATCTCTATTTGCTTTGAATTTATTTAGAACTAATGGTATATTAGTATAAAAGTTACATAATTTATTTGTAACCTATTATTTGTGACCCCAAATTCATTCATTTCTTATACACATACAGATATCTTTAGCATAATAATTTTCAATGTTGGGTTAAAATTCAAATCTAAATTTCTCCCCATCTCTATTTATAATATCAATTTTAAAGTTGAACTTAGTGTTCACCCACTTACTCAATGCAAATAATATTGGCATTTCGGTTATACATAGCTGTTTATTAATCCAATTTTAGGTCAAATTCTTCTCCATGCCCTAAAGTATCTTTACTACGTCCTTCAGTTTGGGTTCTGTTGGGTTCGTGTCCATCCTGTCATGTCTGCTTTTAACCGTCTCTATACACTTTTTCTATTGACGAATGAGCGCACTTTTCCTTCGCGATGTCTCGTTTTCTTAATGTGAACAACTAATGCGTGCCCTCTACTCGTAATAACGCGCCGTTGCAGTGACGATTGTTGCTGTGGTGTGACTCGGGTCGCACCTCGTTGTTCTGTGTTTAGTCGCTGCATCGGCGCTCCTCACCACACGCGTCGGTGCTCCTCGTGATTTGTCCCGTACATACCTAAGCCCAATGTTGAAGTATTCCATCCTATTTCTCTTTCCTCATCATTTTTTATGATTATTAAATCTATTTAATAAAAACAGTTTAGGTTGGTGGTTAGAATGCAATAATATGTTTGGTTTCATCGTAGTCTCGAACCATCGCTTGCGCAATTTTCGACTTATAATTATCGTACCTTTTGTAATCGGCAATTTATGACCTCAGCAAATTTAGATAAAAAGAGCGCTTATGATTCTATTCATAATCCTACCCTTGTTAACTTTTTAATTTCTTTGAATGTCTCCTCTCTATTTTGTAATTTGTTTCTAGGCCTATAACATCACCGCAAACTTTTTTCAGCTCCCATTTTAATGACTCTTTATATCCATCAATGTTATATTTCACCAAAAATTTGAATTTAAATTAAATAAAATTAATTTAAGAACTAAATTTTGTAAATTAAATCGCCATATTTCAAGATAGAAATTTAAAATAATATAGTATTCAGTGACTTAAATTCGTGAAATATATAATATCATAAAATTATAATTTTACTCATCCTGGAAAATCATACAACTATTAAAGAGGTTATTTTATTACACTTTTATTTTAATTAAACTGGGGAAATTTCAATTAATATCATATATATATATTTAGTTCGTTCTAACAAAGTTTGGTTTTAAATTTGTACAATTAATTTAACATTGATTACCTGTGAGCATACACATTCATGTAATCAACACACATATTAGGAATACAAATTTGTTAAAAGAAAAAGAAAAAGTACTGTTAAAGGGTTTTAAATTATCTTAAAGTAAAATTATCCAGATTATATAATAACCCTCCTAGATATTTTAATATATAGTACGATAATTAATATAGGTGTTTGCAATAACACAATTTCAATAAATTAAATTAAATCAGTTTACTTAATATTTATAGTGTCTTAATTGTATTTAATTAAAAATTTATACAATTTATTTATAACCTATTATTTGTGATAATCTCAGTTCACTATTTATACACATACAGATAATTTTAATTTAATTCCTTAATTAAAATTTTTGTCATAATCTGGTTATTTATAATATCTAACATCATTTATATATATATATATATATTTTTTAGTTTATTTTAATGAAATTGGGTTTAAGCATTATGTTATTAATTTAATATTTTTATTTGTGATACTATATGATTATAATAGTAATATAATTTTTTTTGGAAATTTGGGTTAACATTTGTAATCTATTATTTGTATTGTATTAATATTCATTATTTTTGATCCCATGAATTCATTTAATTATCATACTTATTAGGAACATATATATTTTCAATTTTCTTCATCATTTAATATTTTAAACTCATCGTCATAATATAAACGTTTCAAATTTCAAATACATTAATTTCATTTTCATGTTGTATGGATTACATAGAACCAGGTATGTTTAATCTAAAATTCAAATTCAAATACTACGGTATTATTAAATTTAACTGGAATAAAAACCAAAATGTATTATTTTTTAAGTACTTGATATTTCTAAATGATTGATTATCGTGTAATTATAACAAAACGAATAGAGATAAACGAAAAACACTATTACAAAATTATTGATTTGAACGCACGGCAGTACGCCGGCCAAGTTCTGGCAATGTATTTTTACACAAAGCAATTCTACCGGTATTTCTTACCCTCATATCATTATAGAAATGGATATAAAAAAAATAAGAAAGCAGTAGTTTTTTTTAAATTAATTTAAGAATTAAATTTTTCAAATAAAATCGCCATATTTCAAGATAGAAATTTAAAATAATGTAGTTTCAGTGACTTGAATTCGTGAAATATATAATATCATAATATTATAATTTTACTCATCCTGCAAAATCATATATCAATTAAAGAGGTTATATTATTACATAAATATATTAATTTAATATTTTTATTTGTGATACTATATGATTATAATAGTAATATAATTTTTTTTGGAAATTTGGGTTAACATTTGTAATCTATTATTTGTATTGTATTAATATTCATTATTTTTGATCCCATGAATTCATTTAATTATCATACTTATTAGGAACATATATATTTTCAATTTTCTTCATCATTTAATATTTTAAACTCATCGTCATAATATAAACGTTTCAAATTTCAAATACATTAATTTCATTTTCATGTTGTATGGATTACATAGAACCAGGTATGTTTAATCTAAAATTCAAATTCAAATACTACGGTATTATTAAATTTAACTGGAATAAAAACCAAAATGTATTATTTTTTAAGTACTTGATATTTCTAAATGATTGATTATCGTGTAATTATAACAAAACGAATAGAGATAAACGAAAAACACTATTACAAAATTATTGATTTGAACGCACGGCAGTACGCCGGCCAAGTTCTGGCAATGTATTTTACACAAAGCAATTCTACCGGTATTTCTTACTCATATCATTATGAAAATGGATATAAAAAAAAATAAGAAAGCAATAGTAGAATATGGGACGTACATACACACCCTTTCTATACATGCAGCATTTATTTAGCAAATTAGTAACCATTAGAGCCGGCACCTTGTATGGACTGTCGGTTGTTCGGATAGTTACAACTCGGAGAACATCATGCGTACACTTCTGTAAAGCACCCAAGTTGTCACTTTTTGTCTTGGTAGAGTTTTGTCTGTTCGTGAACCTATAACATAATTTAATTCTGATACATATATATTTTCATTATTCTTCGTCATTCAATATTGTAAGCAGGAAATCATAATAAAACCCTTAGAAGTTTTAAATAAATTAATTATGATGATTCGTTATGCGTACAAGTTACGTGCACGGTGCTGAAATCCAAATTAGCTAGACCTTCAAATTTAATGTTTTTATTTAAAGAACAAAGAAAAAAAAATTTGTAAATAAGTCAATAGCTACTATTTGATGGCTGCGTAATCTACCCTTTTCATGTGTTATTTCTCTCATTACATAAATTTATTGTACATTATGTATAGGTTGTGATTTATTAAATGATTTTCCTATGTTTTACAATTAAGTGCACGTTATGTTTATTATAAAATTACATATTTGTTAAACAAAACAGAAAAAATTATATAATAAAATATAATTTATTATCTTAAAGTATATAAGTATTTTCCTAGATACTTTTATTAAAGAACGTGATAAATAATGTGGGTCCTTGATATAATCTATTTAAAAAAACATATTTAATCAATTTACTTCTAAATCATTTATCGTGTTCTAATGGTGTTTAGTCTAACAGCAATAAAATTTATTTTTAACCCAAATTCATTCATTCTTTATACTTACATGTTTAAATTAATATAATTAATTTATTACTGGGTAATTGTGTCCTATAATTTCATGTAATCCTCATAAATATTAGGAATGTATTACATATTTTCATTTTTCTTCATTATTTAATAGTGTAAACACGTCAACATAATATAACCGTTTGAAATTTTAATTACATTAATTTCATTTTCTTGTTGTATGGATTACATAGAATGATAGTATGCTGTAAGTTAAGTCAAAAATTTAAATTCATGTACTACGTTTTATTGAATTTAACTGGAGTGAATACCAAAATATATTATGTAATAAATATGTGAATTTGAATTTGATTGCGACCATCATGGACACGATGACGAGTCCAGGGTGAAAATGAAAACTTACGCCCGTAATTACACAATACACTTATACAACAACCCATCGTTGGCGAATTCTCAATAGAATAAAAATGGCGGGAAGAAAAATGCGGACGGTTGTATATAACATTTCTCTATGGTTCTAACGGTTCTCTGTCTCATCTCGAAAGGTAGCAGTGTAGGAAGGGTTGAACGAGAAAGTGTTCCGTATTGCCTTTATCGCATGATATCGATACCGAACATCTTCCCGTCTTAAAAAATTTGAATAAAAAGACTTTCAAACCCCGATGATACCCTCATTACTTATCAGTGGCACCTATCCCTATTAATAGATGAGGCAAACGTTCTACTATTTTTAATGGTGAGTGGTTAATGGGTATACATTACCACGAATAACGTTTTTACTTTTATCATTGATTATGAATATAACAGATGTGTAATGCTATAGGGAAAATCAGGGACTAAAGTTATGGTTATAATTGCTGTCTAGAGACGGCGTTGTATGAATAATCAATTATCAATCATCAATCATCAATTAACTATTATTTAAAATGACATTTTATTGCTTTTGTTATTGTCGGTGGCGCGTGGACTATGATTGATCTTGACCTCACAACATTGTATACATACATATATATATTCTGTGTACAATGGAAATTATACGTGTTCCCGTATAATATATGTTATCGTAATATTTAATTGTTATAGTAGATATATTTTCAAATTATTTTGAATATTTTAATATCTACACAGCGGCTGTGCGTGGTATTATCTGAATTGCCGGGAAACAAAATATCCGTTCATGTATATTGTATACCAATAATTATTCGAAACAGCTGAAAATACCTACACGCATTTCCAATATTAGGTAGGTACATATTGTATAATTATCGTAAATTAACGATTTTGGTACTAAAATAAAGGTGAGAATTTAAACTAGGTTTACCTAACCTATGGTCATGATTTGGAAAAAAGTTAAACCTCAACAAAATATAACTCAAATTCTCCAAAAAGCATAATTTTTTGTGTGTAGGAGCTGAAAAATGTACTTTTCTTGGTCATACGTCTACAAGTGAATTATAGCAATTTATAGAAAATTCAATATCCTTTCGACCAGTATAATTATTTTTGATTTTATACCGTCAGTTAGAATGTTATAGTCATTTAAAAGCAATAAGCTCAGAGACACGAAAATATCTAAAAATTAAAAAATCTCTAAAAAAAAAAAAAAGGGTAGGTCACAGAAAACATTGCAGGAATGTTTTGTCGTTAATTACCTGTAAAATCGATCTCTTGATTTTTGACAGTTTAGTCTAATATACCCTGTATTTCTCATTTCAATTATGTCCCAAAAAAATCAAAATTTCCATTTCCTCTAAATTTAAATATCAAATAAATATTTTTGTTCTAATTAATTTGGCTTAAAAGTTATATTAATTATATATTTGATTATTTGTTTAAATATTTATATTCTCATTGAGCCTTACTTTTAAAACTCTTTTAGTTAATTATTTTTATATTTATTTTTTTTTTCAGAAAAAAATATATATCTAAATATTCATATGTTTTAATTTTTAATGTCAAACTAATGTTTTTAATTACATACCATTGTTTTATCTCATTAAAATTAAATATCAAATGTATTTTAACTAAATATAAATTAATTTAACCTATTATATCCAGTTTTTGCGTATATTGTTCTAATATAATACAAAGATACGATCATACTAACTTATATTTTAATATTATTATCTTATATTATATACCAATTATTATATTTATATCTATATCTATATTATTGTGTATCTTTTAAATAATATTGTGTTTAATTTAACCTATTATATCCAGTTTTTGCGTATATTGTTCTAATATAATATAAAGATACGATCATACTAACTTATATTTTAATATTATTATCTTATATTATATACCAATTATTATAATTATAACTATATCTATATTATTGTGTATCTTTTAAATAATATTGTGTTTAATTATTGATGACTCGTTTACCATTAATATCTTTCATTATTAAGTGCTCGTTAAAAATAAATATATGTTAACTCTACTGATTATAATTGATTTTTTTCCCCGATAAGTATTTAATAACTCAAAAAGATAATTAACATAGTTGAAATAAAATAATTAAATAGGTTGATTGTGCGGTAGATTAATTTTATGTCGTTACCACTTACTCCTATTAACTGAAGGATAATTCCCAGAGTCATCGGAACGCGAATCATCGTGGTTATACTAAAATAACTTAATTACAAGCGATTTTAAATAAAGTTCACTTACGTCATTGTCCACATTATATTGTTCCGCGAAGAGCAAGTATTAATATTTATTAATTATAACAAAATGTGAAAAAAACTGTGTTTATACAATATTTTAATATAATAAAAGACAATAAAGTTATATTATTGCAAGTAATATGAAGTCAAAATTTATATTATATCACAGATATTGCAATAAGTTTATTAGCATAAAGTATTTTGTTTTTAATTATTTCCGATTGAATTTCGCAACTTCACCCGTACGCAATTTTAAAGAAAAAAGTAATATTCACATTTTCGTTCAAATAATAAATATTTATATTTTTTTTAATAATTATTATTTAAAAATGATTCTATACACATACTATGAGAAAAATATTAACAGTATATAGGAATATTTATTTTAATATTCGAAAAACTAATACGAGGCACGTCCAGAAAGTAAGTGTACTAGTGTTCTCACGGGTAGAGGGAATATTTTTTTGCAATTTTGATCGCACTGTCGTGTAGATAATATTCTTCCGTTTCCAACGAGCCAAAGCGCGTGTCAGTACAACTGAACCTGTGGTTACAGGAACATTTTCCATAAAACATGTCGATCGAGTCTGCCGCCAAGTGCGAAATCCGCGCCGTCATCCGTTACCTCGTTGCGAAGGAGAAATCTCCAGTTGAGATTTTTAATGAGGTAAGAACCGTTTATGGTGAAGGCCATATGAATCGTACGAGTGTATACAAGTGGTGTAGGGAGTTTAAAAATTGAGATATATATATATATTTCATTTGAGATGAATTTGTTAATATATACTGCGCATTTTTTACAATTATGATGTACCCATCCATGTCATTTAAAGATCCACTACCAATGTTTGTAAAAATAATATAAAAAATTCATCATTGTGTAGATTTACAATAAAACTGTAGCATTTAAGTACAATGCATTTCTTTTCTTCCCTTTTTTAGACATAAAATGAAAAAAATAGACGGCACATGGGAAATTATTTTGAATAAATCTGTGAAAAAAAAACCGTAATATTATTAAAATGTATAATCGAAAAACTGTAACATTTAAATACATTATATATTTCTTTCCCTATATCTACAAAAAATGAAAAATTGGGCGACGTGATACTAGGAGACGTATTCGGAACAACTCTATGAAAAAAATCGTAAAAAACCTACAATAGTGTAATCAGAAACTTGGTATATAAAAAGGGCCTGTCTTTTTATATTCAGTTGACACGGCTCGTGTAGGTGTAAACGAATCGCTTACACCACCGAACCGATAATTATCAACCGTCCATACCTTTCCGTAAATCGTTGACGAAAATACTTTACCGCCGTAAGTACGAGTATATTACGCGCGATCATAAGGTGTTTTCGACACCGGAATGACGACGCGATAGACAGCGAATATTCATATTTATAGTAAAACGATAATTTCGATTCGTAATTAAACATACTGGTGATTACCACCAGACGTATTATCGATAATATAAATATGAATAATATAATAATTATAATTACCTCGGACGAACGGACGACTGACCAAGCTGAAGTCCGTCCGTAGCCGTCCGAGCGAGCAGGTATCGTGTAATGTTCATTTCTGTATTCATTGTTAATTTGTCTTAAATATAAATCCTGTTCGTAAACAGTACTTTGTGTTTCATCATTATACGACAGTGTCACATTGTAACGATACAATTTCATTGAATCATCACTAGTAGGCAATAATACAGTGGCGTGAGTACGAAGCAATACACCTTCATGTAATATATATTTTTATCGGTCAGGGAGTTAGAATCTGATAGAACTTATGGAGACATCAAGTCTTTTACAATAATACTTAATTTATATTTTTACGTAGGTATTAATTTAAACGTGTAATTATACAATTTTAACTATACAAGTGAAAAAACCCTATCTGTATTACCGTTATATATTGTCAATTATTTTTATAGTCAACCGCTAGGACTCATGCTCCACTTCACCTGTGGAAAAGTCCAATCGACATCGGACTGATCAGGTGACAGTGTGAATTTATATATTGTTTATTTATTTAATTTGATTAAATAAACCATTCGTTATAAAGATCGTGTTTGCTATTGTATAAGGTGACAAACTCAAGTCATAGTTTCTAGGGCCAGTTAAATATAAATTTAAAAACTTTATTTATCTCGTTACAACGACCCAGTTCAAAATAACGGTTAGTGTTATAAGAAATAACCAGCCAATTTCGCCTTAACTGGATAGAAATAGGTATAAATATCGACCACACTTTCGGAACGCTCAGAGCGTCAGAGGAGGTACATTGCAAAATCCATCATGATTTTCACCGACAGCGTGCATATATATATATATACATGTATATGTATTTTATCCCCGTTACTAACCACTATATACTTAACCAATTCGTACTCATGTTAATTTCCCTTGTATAATTAAAATAAGTAGATAAATAAAAAATTAAAATATAAAGCTAGAGACGCACTATTCACACGCTACGTTTTAACACGCCGCAAATTTCTAATCCCATGTTATCGCATTTCTTTTTATATATAACAGGGTTTTGTGATAATACTAATAACACACCACATATTCACACAACATTCCACGCCACGCGTTTCAAACGATTTTGAAAAACGTGTGACGTGTGATGATATATTACGTTATTTTATTCCTTTTAACTTATCTAGTTCATTTTATAATTGAGGAAATAAGTTTAAAAAACTCTTTTTTCTTTCCTTTGTGCCTTAATAGGATGAACTCACAATTTTCGGCTACTTGTGGACTCATTTAAAAATGTTGCCACAACGGTTTTTCACAACGTAGTTTTCTAACTCTTCTTCCCAATCGCTGTCAGACGTTCTTAAATAATTCATAGTATGTTCTCTTACCGAAATGCAAACCGGTACTGACATATACATCATATAAACTCGACTAATTTAACCTTTATTTATTTTATTATTATGCGTGGTATCTGTCGCGTTGTAATGTGTTGTATTAATATCACACGTCTTAGGCTACATACGCACTATGCGGGTGCCCGCAATGCGGCCAGCCGTCCGGTTAACCGTAGTGTACGGTTGGTTCAGCGGCTGCCCGTAATGCGGCCAACCGTCCAGTTAACCGCGCGTGTACGGTATAATCTGCGGGCGTATAAAATAAAAATAAAATTAAATTATAACTAAACGAACCATTTCTACAATGAACGTTGAAGAAGTAATTTCTATTTATTACATTTACGAGCACTATATAAAAATGAAAAAGAAAAAGAAATACTGGATACATCCTTTTCTGCAAACAAGAGATGAAACCAGACATTTCGAAATATTTTTTGAAGAACTTAAAAAATACGATGACAAATTCTTTGGCTATATAAGAATGAGCCTTAAGTCATTTGAAGATTTGTTGAGTATTTTAAAAATATTCATTACGAAGGAAGACACTCGCTTTAGAAAAAGTATAACACAATAAACACAACGACGCCGGTAACGGTTACCCGCAAACTAATCGCACAGTGCGTATAATGACCGTGCGGTCAACCGTCGAAGCGGCCGCAGCGATTTAAGCAACCGGACCGGTTTGCGGGCAGCCGCAACGTAGTGCGTATAAAATATTTTATATGTACAGAAATTACGTATAATTAATTACTTGCGGTTAACCGGACGGCTGGCCGCATTGCGGGCACCCGCATAGTGCGTATGTAGCCTTACCACGGCGTTATATGTAATTGCGTATTACTACGTGGCGTGTGAATAGTCAATAGTGTGTCCCTTATCTTAACGGTTATTGGTGCCCTCGCTTTAGCTTGGTCGCCAGTGTAGATCCGTAGAACACCGTACTGGTAAAGGCAAGGTCGGCGGAATGCACTTGCGACGCGTATGACCGTACAAATCGGCAAATTTTAGGGACGGCATCGTTTATAAATAAAAATATTTATTTTTCGCCATTACTCATTATATTTACTCATTGTAAATCTAAAATAAAAATAATACATATATTATTTTGACTGGTACTACATCGCATTATATAATGTAGTATTAAATAAGTACCTATTAATAAACAAAGAAGCTGTAGCGTGTTTTGATATAATTCAGAAAGTATTCAATTATTTTGCTGCCTCAACTATTCGTTGGCAAATTCTTATAAAACATGTTAAAGGACTAACTCTCAAACCATTAAGTCAAACCTGGTAAGAAAGTCGAATAGACGCACATAAACCGTTTCGATGTTACATAGAAGAAATGTATGATGCTTTATATTAAAAACACAAATTTAGATCCAATGATTAAATGTGAAGCTAAAATGTTTATGTAATCTCATTAAAACGTTTAAATGTATTTGTTCTGTTATCATTTGGTACCACGTACTTATTCATTTAAATCCTATTTGTAAATTAATGCGAAAACCGAATTTTGACATATCATTAGCTTTAGGCATTTTAAAAAATATTTTGAAACATTTAAAAGAACTATGATCAGAAGAATCTTTTGAAAAATAATGACTAAATTATAGTAGCAGATTATGATTATTTGAATAACACTACGTTCAAACAAACTAAATCCGACACTTACAGTTTTAGTGCTACTACTCATTTTTTCTGAAACAATGTCTTCTTCATTTTAGTAACAAGGGGGTAAATGTGACTCTTTTTGAAAAATATAATATAGAAGAACTTTTATACTCTCTATACACATTTTTTGTAATATTTAATAACATTATATAAGATACTTATATCCTTAATTACTAAGTACATTATAATACTACAATAATTTTAATTATTAATTATAAAATAATTTTAAAAATAAACTATTATATGTATTAAGAGAACAAAAATATCATTCTAGTAAACCATTGTGTGCGTCTACTTTTATATACATTTGAAAATGGTCAGTAATTTTTAAAGACATTTTGATTATTGTCTATGCGGGAAATACACTTCAAAACAAAAATATATTATATGATTTGAGTTTTAAAAAGTATTCGAAATACTACCCAAATTTGCAGGTTAAAACGGATAGTGTGGTTGTTTAGGAAAAAGTATATAAAATATAATCTTTCTAAAAATACTTTTATTATATTATAACAATAACGGATAATATAATATTTCTAAAATGTTATTATTATTATTATTATTATTATTATTATTGTTATTATATGTGCATGTGTTTTTTAGTATTAATATTTATCAATAAATTAAAAAAATATATGTATATTATAGATAATAACTTTATATATATATATATATATATATATATATATATATATATATATAATTTGTTTTTTATATTAAAATTAAAAAAAACACGAAATATGTAAGAAAAAATTGTCAAATAAATCAATATACTTAATATTATTGTTACACATATGTATAATAAATTAATAATATTGAGACCTATAAATAACATTCATCATAGCAAACATTATACTGTATTATATAATATAATATAGTGTACTTAACCGACAATATATTTTTATAATGGACACGATTATTTGACGTACGAACAATGTTTATACAGTAAAAGTGTCTTATTCAATATTATTACAGTCGTTATACTAATATTTTATATTTAGGCACTCTCAATTAAAATATAATTTCGTACGAAAATGTCAATACGAGTATAATATATAGTCGTAAAATGAATGACATGAAAACATTAACTTAATTTTATTAAACAGTATATTATTGAACGTTTAATCACGTAGTACTTTCGACGTAATATTTGCAAACCATATACACGATTCTTATAGTTAACATTTTTTTTTAAAATATACAAGACTCGATCGTTTTAACGATAAATGCGTGTGTACTTCGTACGGTTAATATAACAAATACGTAATCGACGTGCTTAAACCTTTTATACCGTAAAAAATGACGTTAGTTTAATATTTCTATTTATTTTGCATTGGTGTAGAAGTGGACGTTATAATATAGATTGATATTTATCACCACTAGCTTATCGTATAATATATTGATTAAAGAACGTCGAGCGTTTTCAACACGCGTATACGATTTTATGGTGACGTGCAGGGCCGTATTTAAGGGATGGTTCAAGTGTACAGTCGCCAAAGAGCATTATTATTAGATACTATTATTATTACTATTATTATTTTATTACAATTTTAAACATTGATTGTCATTTGTTATTATTTTTATGAATTCTATTTAATGCTATTTTTTTATGACAACACTGAAAACATTGGCATGTTTGCAAAAATGGTTGTACTATCCACAATTTATATAAAGTCTTCTAGCAATCCTGATGAAACACTGTTAGATATGAAAATGTAGAAGTAAATTTATGGAAAGAAATGCGAATGGTAAAAATTTTTTTCATGCATCAGTGTAACTCTTTATTAGGACGTCTTTGTGTAATTTATGTTTACACACCGTTCGATACGTTAAGGTCATTTTATGCACTATACAATATAAAAGCTACTTTAGGTCAAATTTTTTTTATTCATATAGACTGAACGCTTTGATAGTTCTTTACACGCGAAGACCACTCATCGAATGTTCGGATTATACAGGTACAAGTAGCATTTTAGATACAACTAGCATTTGCCTATTGAAGGAATAGAGAAAGAACAAATTGTAAAACAATAAACTAATATTCTCATATTAATGTAAATATTTTATTAGAAAAAAAAATGAAACACGTTTCGACGAATTATCCTCTAAAGGGGCGTTAATGTTTCGTTGCTTGTGGCCAACCAAATCATAAATATGGCCCTGACGCAACATTATACCATATAACGATATCGCATAATTAATATATTTATTTATATATAAAGTGTTCTGTATTATAAACTTCCCTTTTATGGATTACAAACAAAATTATGTTATTCCAGACGATAACGAAGATTTCACTTGGTAAACAAAAATCCAAAACAATCTACTAAAATAATATAATAAATCGATACGGTACGAAAGAATTTTTTCGCAATGGTATAGTATTGTGTTATTCGGCGTTTGTTTTTAAAACGATAAGCGTTCGCCGGTCGACCGACCCTTATATTATATGATTATATATTATGTTTGGCATATTATTAATAACATTTTATTACAACCACACCGTATAATATATTGTACAGAGATCCCTATATTATTATATGTGTATTATTTATATAACGATATCGCGAGCACGTCACCCGGGCACGAGTATATTAATTTAAGTGTGTGTGTGTGTGTGTATACACTGCAGACACGGAACGGCGAGTTTACGAATCGGCAACGACTGATTCGACGGGCCTGGGAGTAGGCACAAGATTCTGCAGGGACAAATATCTGGACCGGTCGGACACCTCGACGTTGGTGATGTGCTCGAAACAGCAGGGCTGCGAGATGTGCGATTTGTCCGGGAGTCTGCGAGTTGGGACCGCGCGGTGTTTCTGTTTGCGGCCGTTTTTGGTTCGGTTCCCGGGGCCGGACAACCGGATGTTCTCTGGGTCCGAAGTAAGCCGATCGATATGCGACCAGAGTCGCTGCGCGGCCTCAGCGCAATCGAAACTCAGCCCGATCAGCTGCGTGTGATCGGTGGACAGGCACATTGTGTGGAATCCTTGACTGGACACCTTGTACGACGTCAGGTTGTCGACCGTGTCCTGCCACAATGCGAAACACGTGCCCCGCTCTACCAACAATATCTGGATGCGTGGCTTGTCTCGGGACCGGGTTTCGCCACTGTCGTACAACACCACCGGGATCCCCGTGAATTTCAAATCCCAGCTGCCTTCTAGTGACGTGCTGTGCAAATACAGGTTTGCCATCGATCCGGACACGTACACCTGTAACGATTGGCAAAAGATAAATTGGGTCCCAAATAATATTTTCTCAGTGAATTAGATCCCGGAAAAAAAGAAGATATTAGGTAAGTTGGGTTTTAACAAAAGCAAAAAAATAAATAAATAAGTACGTGTGTTTTTTTTTAATTAAAAACTTTTTTCAAAATTGATATTAATTTATTAAATTTTAAATTATGTTATGAGTAAAAACTTAAACGATACGAATCTAACAAACTCAAATCTGTTTATCATATTAATAGTGTACTTTGTCATTTGTTCCCTTAAGTTTTGTTCTTTTCAATTTTCATATTATTTTACGCTATTACACGCTGTTTTACGTTATTACACAGTTTGATTTACGACATACACTATACTGAGTAGAAACTTCAAAATCACGAATACAATAATTTCAACTGTATCAGTAGTCACGAATCAAGCTTTTATATATTACAGTTGATAATGTATAACGATACAAAACGGTTTTTTAGCTACTATAAAAACGTATTGCGTCTTAATCGTCGTAGATGTACCTTTGGAAACCTTAAAATATACATAGTTGCCCACTGTTTTGTTGACGACAAAGAGCCTATACTCCAATAAATTATTATTTAATTTATATGCATATTTATATAATTTTATAATTTGTATCAAGAATTAAAACATTTTCTTTTACATATATTGTATTTTTAATTACATAAATGGATAAAAAAACATATATATATATATGTATATATTTTTAATTTTTAAACACATAAATCCGCACCCTAGTGATAACTGATAAAAATAAACTAAAATTACTATCCAAGTAATTTACTTAAGCGACGTTTACATCACCTTTTATTTATTTCTTTGGTTACATCTTCCACAATATGATAAAAACATAATAAGTTTTATATATATATATATATATTATAATATATAAAATTCTCGTGTCACAGTTTTCGGTGCCATACTCCTCCGAAACGGCTTGACCGATTTTGATGAAACTTTTTGTGCTTATCCGGTATCTATGAGAATCGGCCAACATCTATTTTTCATCCCCCTAAATGTTAGGGGTAGTCCACCCCTAAATTTTTTTTTTTATTTTTTAGACAAAATTTTTAATTTCTATTTTTTATGATACAACATACAAAAATACATACAATCCTCAATTTTCACCCTTCTATGATCAACCCTTATTTTTTAATAGCCATTTTAGTAATTTAATCATTTTTCCTGTCTGGTCAAAAACTGATCAATCGTCATTTAATTAGTTATCCCCGCCAGATGTCTACAGGTGTCACTTCTGACCCAGTAAACAGCACGGAGTAGGGATGAGAACGAAGCCGGCCTCCTTTCTTTCTCACTCCCTACACAGTTGTAGGCCACAATAATGATGTTTATGCATCAAGTGTAGTAGTAACGTTGACAATTATTATTTTATTATTATTTCTCAGTTTAACTCTCATATTAACTTTTAATCATTCCTATTTTATCAATAATAATTAAATTATCAATTTTGAGTGTATTTTGCACGATTAGTTAATCAAGTGATTTTATAACCTCAAAAGTACTCAACACGTGACACGAGCTTCCAATAACAACGGATTTTGTGTTGTAAGTATACTTTTTTTTATATCGATAATATTGTTGATCTTATAAAAATGTAATTTTAATATAATTTTATTAAAAAAATGTAATTGAACAATTAAGATTTTCATAGTTTCCAAAAAATCAATCATTATGAATCTTTATTTTGAAATGTCAATGAAAATATTGGTTGTATGAAAAAATTATAAGAGACAATGTTTTCATAAAATTTAATTTTTTACTTTTGTTTGAAAAATTTTTCCATAAAACTTATATTTTTGTTATAAATCATTTCAAAACTGCGGCAAAAATCCTGGCCCTAATTATACTTTTAACATTTTTCATCATTAAATAATTTCGTATGTTTTGTACAGTGAGCAATGCCAAGAAAACGCAAAGGGGCTCATTTGAGCCGCAGTACAAGTAAAGCTCGAAACTTGCGAAATAGCAGATCCGAAAGAACAGAAGAACAAATCCAGCAACAAAATACTGATGCACGTATCAGAATGGCGCAATTGCAAAAATTGATGAATTCATTAATTCAAAAATTAATGAAAAACGTGATCGAAGCCAGGATTTTAAATAGCAAGTTCAGAGGTGAAAATATACTCATACCACGGATTCCTATTATACCTACAGATGTGCCAATTCAATTCAAACGTATTCAGTTTCCGATTAGATTGGCATTTGCAATGACTATCAACAAATCCCAAGGTCAAACGATGTCTGTTTGTGGATTAGATTTGAGAACACCATGTTTTTCACACGGACAATTATACGTGGCATGCTCTCGAGTGGGTAAACCATCCAGTTTGTTTGTGTTAGCTAAAGATGGACTAACAAAAAATATTGTTCACGCTATAGCATTAAGAGATTGATATTGTTTAATAGTGTTACTGTCGTAATTGTTTAATTAATGATATATAATTTTAAGGAATAAATTATAATATAACTTAAAAATAATGTTAGCCTTTTGTTATTTTTATATTCCCTCATCGTTCACAGCGCTCCATGCTTATTTCACGCATATACCACATTCTTACATACATACAATATACACATTCTAACATACATACATACTTACAATAAGTAAGCTATTTTTTGTCTACACTAGAAATTACTAGGAAATTATTTATATGGCAAAACAACGTTTGCCGGGTCTGCCGGGATAAAAACATAATAAGATTATATATATATAATATATATATTATATATATATTTATTTATTTATTAGGTTTGAAAATGTTTATATTTTTCGACAATATTTTCGGATATTTATTTTATTTTTTCTTCATTGTTTTCTGTCGATTTTCACAATTTTACCAAAATGTTTTAAATTGAATAAGTCAAAACGTTTTCATAATTCTAAAATAAATAATATCGTTTTCAATTATTCTACACTCGTATTTAGTTCGTCTTTCTGATAATTGTATGTATTTTAAACGCGTTGTTTTTTGTGCAAAATACTTTAGATTTCTATACACTTTTAACTTTGCTTTTATAACATAAGGGCTCGTATAGTCGTATCTATCTATAAATATTACTGTTTGAGATTATCTACGATAATATTGATCGAGTGTTGGATTAAATGTTTTGAACAGTCTTTTCTCTCTGTAGCAATGCCGCCGATGACGTTTATTTATATATACATCAGAGTGTAAAATTGATTTTACACTCCTTGGAGTGGAGCCTCCTTCAGGGCTTCCACAGTTTAGGGACGATGTTGGTATACTTGGCTTTTGAGATAGCCCCAAAGGAAAAAATTGCATGGACTCAAATCTAGTGAACACGATGGTCACCCAATGCACCACGTAAAGAAGCAATATGCCCGGGAAACATTTCTCGTAAAATACTGAGTGACCGATGTGAGCTTAGTGTTTGGTTGCACCATCTTGTTGAAACCACACATCATGTTGTCCATACTCATTAAAAAAATCGTTCAATTTCGGAAGGAAGTCTTCAAACATCACACAGTAACGATTAGAGGTCACCGTTGCCGCCACATTTTCCGGTCCTGTGACAGTCTACTGGTTGACCAGTAGACTTTGTTTTTAGCGCTGAACCTGATTGTCTAAAATTTGAAAGTGAATTTTGAATAGTTTTGCGGTCGGGGACGGGATCATGTCGACCAAGCGCGACCCGAATACGAAACGCACGCTGGGTCGATATCAGTGAACCGCCGTTATTAATAAATTCCTGGACAACGAACGCAAGATGTTTTCCCGACCAAGCCATGATATATACTAATAATTGCATAAATGAAGCTCTCTATCGAAAAAATTGCATTAGTTTATCTCAATCCTAATTCAGATTACAACTTAATCAATCTAGGGAGTTATTTCTGCCGTACCTTGTACTATCTACCACCTATTTAATTTTTTTCGTTATTAAATAATTTTATTCAAATGTTATATGCTTATACCATCCGGTATTTATGGGTACGTATACAACGGGTAGGTATATAATATATTAGACTATTATTATGTATATATATATAACCTTAGTATTTTTTGAAAAAAAAATCTTGTATAACTTGTCTGCATTAATAATTTTAAATAAATATTACGTTGAAAAAAATTTGCCAGACGAGTTTGTATATATATATTTGCTGCCTAATTTGTTCGACCCAAAGAAACAGTTATTCGCCGCTAATACAATATAATACAATATAGTATATTCAGCTCGATGGTGTGATAAAATTCGATAGGTCTTGAAAAATTACTTTTTAATGAATGTAACATATATGTATATGACGCCACGGATATTCAGTAAAAGGTCAAAACTGCATGAAATACGTATTTGATTACTCGAATACGAATATTTAAGTGGGTTTATTATTTTATTTGTTAATCACGAACGCGATGGGTTACAAAAAAATAAATAAAATAACAATGAAAAAAAATAGTCCCGTTGTGAATTTTCGCATTAATAAATTTCCGTTGGAGACGAAAGTGTGCTTATACCTATAACGATTTTATCGATGTACTAAACGTTTTAGTTAGTTCGGATATTTAATGATTTATAAAAAACGATTCTCTCGGCGAAAACGATTTTGATCATTTTTAGTACTACTACACCCTTCCATCGAATATTGTCTAGAGGATTCAAAAATATATCTAATATACCTGTGTTTTCAAGCCTTTGTAACACGATTGAACTTGGAGTTGATCTTTTTCTGAAAGTTCGGCACTTTCTACACTGATTGCACTGCTGCTACTGCTGCTGCTGCTGCTACTACTACTACTACTACTACTACTACTACTACTACTGTTGCTGCTGCTGCTACAACTTATTCCGATGTGCAAATCCATATTCTCCGGAAAGTGGCCGTGGAGTGTTTGTTGTTGGTCTTGTTGTCTGTCCACATTGATCAAGGAACAAGCTGCGTAGCCAGACGAAATCGAACTAGAAGACACTATAACGCCCGGCGGCATGTTTGATCCTGAAAAAATAAAAAAATTAAAAATTACTTATGTATTTCTCGTAATATATCCGCTTTAAGACATAAGGAAAACGTTAAAACCGTGACATTTTATAGTACGTTTTCTTTCCTAGTTGTAACTCGTGTTTTGTTACGCGTATAGGTACTAAGGTAAATACCTACTATAAGTAGACATTTAAAAGTATTCTTCATTCGCTTACTCATATTTTAATAATATTGTATTATTTTTCTTTTATTGTCTTACAACGTTACACCGGATCGACGACACATTTTGTATAATATAATGTAGCATGTAGCTCACACTTTATGTAATAAACACACTTCATGTACAAGTACTGATATAACTACGATATCGATTAAAACGTTTTAAGAAACTATGATATGATATGATGACAAATTCACATAAACATTCGTATAATGCACATAATATGGAGAGAAAAAATGTATTTTCCGAATAACTAAATATAGAAATGCAGAAAAAGCAATAAGACGTGAAACAAAGAAAGAGAGAGCGAGAGTGAGAGAGAGAGAGAGAGAGAAGAAACATTACGATCGATTAAGACAGCTTCTGATCCTCCTATTTCACGCATAAGTAAACTGGTCACAAGAATGCAGTCATTCAAGTAAATAATCTAAAAGAAAAAAAACAAAAATTACCGTCCAAACGCGCGCACAATATTCGAATAAATAACGGTATGATAAGTATACTCTTATTATATGCTCGTGTCGGAACGGAACTATTACGATAACGATTCAACGGGTATAAATAAAATACAAATAACGGTAAAGTGATTTAATTTAACATCATAGGTCGCGCGTGTTACAGATTTACCGTGACTTCGATGACAGTGATAGAACTAATATAATTGAAGAGTATATGAACTATAAATGAATAACTCCGGAATTTTTGATAAATTCAAGGCAATTAAACAACATTTTTTTTGCTCTTCAAGTTAAAAGTTAATTTTTATTTTCGTTAACATTAAAAGCTATTTGATACACAAATATAACACAATTTTTAAATAGTTAATTTTTTTTTTAATTATCAATAAGAGACATTAACCTATAGTGTCTTTTGTTTACATTATTTAAATATCCAACACAATATAAAATACAGTAATGTTTTTTGACGTCATTACTAATATTTTTTTTAAATTTATTGCTTTATTTGTTATTCGTTTGGGTTCGCTTTAACTAATCTTATTTAATCAATTAATTAAAATCGAATTAACTTTTGAAATTCGTAAACATTTCAACTTGTCATTGGCCAAACGTATAATAATCAAAGAGTGTATTATGGACGACTTATGTGCCTAATGGACGTGCCTAATTTGAGACGTCGTAGTTCGTTGATTTCTTCGTTATTTTTCCTGGATCGTCTTTACATTCACATTAAATTCAATTACTACAAATATAACAAATAATTATAATATTTTTGGTATATTTACGCGTTATAGCATGTTACTTCAAAGTGAAACTCAAAGAATGGCATTCTGAATGTGGAGCAATTCTACGACGCGTGCGCATTAATATTATACAGTGTACGAATGAATCACAGCAACAGGAAAATACAACACGAATTGGTGACACACAGAGATAATTTTGCTTATACTGTGGCGAATTTTTCTTATACATATATTTTTTTTTTGTGTTTATCTCTCCCTTATCTCAATTGCCAAAAAATATTTCCGTTATTAAATATTACAAACATTGTAACGGGTACAGAACGAATTAAAACGGCCCTTGTCAGGGCCATAACACATCACGGAACAAACCTCGAAATCACCGGCCAGCGACAAGTATATATACACGATGTCAGCCAATCAGGAGGCTCGAAACCACCAACCAATGAGAAGCCAACGCAACCGTGGGGAATAGTATATATATCGGAGCAGCGTTTGCAAATGACACCGTTCTCTTCCTTTCACTTGTTCAGTAGACGTCTACCAACAACAAGCGGGAAGGAAGAACTCCGAAGTGCCAGTTTACGCGATCCATCCGTTCAACACACCGTTCAACAACGCCGGCGTTACAGCCATAGCGACACACCCTTTCTCACTCCGGGTTTAGGCTTGGGTTTCGTTATAAGTGTAACGATTTAATAGGGACCGGTGGTATAAGTGTACCTTCGTGGGGATCTCTTCTAGGCCAAACAATTATATCATGCCTCAAAACGCGACAGCATACTGTTGTATATAAAACATTGTATTTGTTTAATTTAATTTATGTATTCAGTTGAATGTATTTGTATTATAATAAAGAAACAGCTTACGGTAAACGACAAATAATTATATTAAGTTGTTAGTACCGTAACAACATGACTAAGATTGTCACAAATATATTATACGGAGAAGCACAGACGCCATTGTACGTGTAGTTTTTTGTATAATTGCAGCACGATGTGGACAAAATAAACAGATTTCGACGATTTACTCCAGGTCGTATAATGATATGCAATTACATTTATCACTCCTATAAATAAAACGTATGATAAATGTGAATTATGTACGCTTAACGTATTTTAAACCCCACAACTCAAATTTTAACAATATCAGTGTTTCTCGGGGTTTTTGTGACTTAATGAGTATTTTTTAGTCGAACAACAGAATTTCCACACGACTCGTAGAATTGATTCCATCTTAGGTTCTAGTCCAGAAAAATTATGATATTATATTTATTATTAAATAACAAAATTGATATAAAAATCACTATCAATGAAAATGTTAAAAATTCGACTTTTATATGTTATACGTGATTGTCGAAATTATAATTTACATTATAAACTACTTGAAAAGTCTTCTTACTTGAATTATAAAACAATATTGGGTTTAAAGACTAAACTGTTGAATAAGTCAATATATACAAGATGGAACATCATATATATGTGTGTGTGTAATTATCGAGACTGAACTTTCGATTGCAACGATATATAGAAGAAGAAATTAACCGTTATGCATGCAAATTTGAAGAAACCACACGAAATTACTGTATGCACATAATATTATTATATTGTTATTACTGTTGTTCTAAGACAATAATAATGGAATACGAAGACAATCATAACGAACTTGACCGCCAATTAACGGGTTTCACGCGTTTCCATCTACGTACATATATACGCAAATAATTACAGCGGGCGTTGTCGCATGCGTCCAACCTGAAACTAGGCCGATTTTCGTTAAATAAATATACGTAAATAATAATTTTTATATCGTTATAAAATACAAATTATTATTAATTATAATATTTTTACTGATAATTATTACACGAGATAATTTTGAAAACGTGGTTCATGCGCTGGTTTTGGTTCGATAATTCATCATACGGCCACAGCACGCGCGAATCTAGTTTTCTTTCTTTTTATCTTTATAATATAAAATTATTTTGTTAACATTATCATTCTTTTTCTTCTTCATTTTATTATTATTTTTATATTTTGTTGATGTTAAAACGAGAAAATTAACTAATACACAACTATTCAACAATATTTTAACTATACGTACTTGTGTATTCGATAGAACACGTCGAGTTTTCGCCGAGACAACACGTTGTCATTTGTGTAGTACTTACTATATATAGTAGTCAAATGTTATAATTACAATAGGATCGTTCCAATAGAAAAATATTGAATGTTTGAGAGTGAAAAAAAACGCGTTTCATTCCGTAATTAATATAAAATTTTGCGAATTTCGTGAAATTGTTTCTATATTTACACAACGATCACATTTACTCTTTGCATATAGTCGAGACGTAATATCTAGAAAACAAGTGTTGATTTGTTATTATAATTTTGCTGTTGATCGAGAATGCTTAGACGATAGTATTCGAATGTGAATACCAAGCACGCTGATGGCACAAATGAAAAAGTTAACAGATTGCTTTGCTCGGATAGAATTTACTAAAACGAGATGAAGCATTTACAGTTTTGACCGATTCATTGAGAGTTTGGGGAAATTATAAATTCCAAATAGAAGTAGGTAAGACATCTTCGAAACAAAACATTCAGTTTTTTTCTTGACACTGCAGGGCTTCACACTTTTAAACAAAAATCAATGATCGGCTCTTAAAAACAATGGAGGAGAAATTTTGCTCCGTTTGATTTTCATATATTCAGACCATTAAAAAAATTTTAAGGAGAACTTTTATGATTCATAACTTTGTGATCGTTTTGGAAGAAACATAAATCATAAGTTATGGAAAATAAAGAGCAGTATTTCGATTAAAATACGTAAGATAATTCACTATAAATAAGGCGTTTTCACATGGCAGATTTCACGTTGGGGAAAATGCATAAATATATTAATATTGATTGCACTAAAAAAAATATAACCGACATCGTTTACTTTAGTAAACTCTTTTTTAATTTATTAACATATACTTTTTAAAATTAATTAATAATATGTATACTTTATTTTTGTGACAATCCTCGTATATAAAATTATAATAAAAAAAAATTATAATTTCAAAGATATCCTATATCTTATAAATTTGACACTGGTTCATTGTTATAATATTTTAAATACCTTAACTATACCTATATATAAATATATTATAGAAAATCCTTCAGACTACAGAGGATCTGATTCGACTAATGTTATTTGAAAAAATGACACTAGACTAATATTTCTATCTCTATGTGTATTGTAGTAACGGAAAAAACATCCAACTTTTTAAAAACATTTTTCCAAACATAATATTATAATATACGCTTTTGTTTATTATATAATTGTCGTGGATATTTTTGTATCTCGAATTTGCTCTTGTTAACGTATTGAAAACATATTGTGATAGACGGGTCTCCTATTCCTTCTTTCAAACTTGTTTAATCACCATTATACAAATACATTATTATTATTATTATTATTATTATTATTATTATTATTATTATTATTAATATTATTATTATTATTATTTATATTCATATACGCGTATTTCGTCGCGCAGAATCGATTCCATTTTGCAGAATGATCGATTTGTACGGGATGCATTTTCAATTCGGTACGCGAACATCACAGCGCGTCGTCTCGCGGACCGTACTTGTAGCACCCGCCGCTATAAAATAACGAAAACGGCGTAATTGACCATACAAGAAAAATAGTTGGCGAACCGTGGAAAGAAAGTGGAAAAAATTGTACGTGACTAATGGACGAGAGACGATATATACCGTCCGTAGAACACTGCTACGATATATACATTATCATTATTATTATTATTATTATTATTATTATTATGATACGTTGGTGAATGTGTGTTACTCGGACAAGACAACACAAAAAAAAATAATAAAAAATGAATTATACATATATATATATATATATGAGAAAGAAAAACGTCCCTTTGTTCACAATGACGCATTTATATATATATATATATATATATTATATTGAAATTACGAAGTCGAAAGAGACTGATGGTCGAAAAGAAGGATATTTTATATTTTCCATTCGTTTATATATCTATACAAAAAATTAAATATTATGTGTCTTATACTCAGAAAAATCATTTTGAAATTCCGGAATGAATACCGATGACGTCATTGTGATATGGGAGAATAAAATAAACTTATCTAATGGTTTCGGAAATATACGGCATTATATCAAATTACATTTATCACAGAAAATTTGTTTTTTTTTTTTTAGCATATTTATGTACCATAAATAACTATAAATCTTTATGAAAACCACAACAATATATTTATAAGAAATATATAATTTATATGAAATATAAAGAGTCGTAGAGAATGAAATAAAAGTTACCTTTGTTATTTGAGATAAGCTTTCAATTTATATTGACAAAAATCCAAAAACTACGTAATAATAAAAAGTTTAGTAAAAATGTAAGTTTTATTAAGTAGACCTAAAAAATACTGGATAAAAAAACGGTTTTTAACGAGTTAATAACCTGCAGACTAGTAAAGAACACCGTCATTTTGTATTCAGAATAATTATTCTAATAAACGGATACAAATGTATTCGGAAGAGGTATTCGAATATGTTAAAGTCACTTTCTAATCATTTATAGTTCACGGGCAGTTCTTACACGCTTGTTCGTTGCTCAAATATTATCATCTCCAATTTACATTTTTTCAATCACAAAAGTTTATCAAATTTTAAATACGATGATAACTATTAAAATTATACGAAGATGTCAAGAAATAATTTAATCTCATGAAACCGACTAGATGCGTTTGTTGTAATAATTGATCTGTATACCTGGAAGCTCGGAACCCGAATGATTTATTTGGGTCTTGGTTATTGGCTAATAGTTGCGTTCGGATGTTCGAACACAACTATTGATCAAATCAGTAGAAACGATTTTATAACTCCTATTATTTCGGTCAATATTGGTTAATATATGTGTTTTTAGCCTTTTTTTAATTTATTAAATTTTATTTAAGTTAATGAATTTTTATTAAATGGTTTATACCAGCTAATTCTTTAAAACAAAATTATGATAAATTAATACACAAATCGTCTATACTCTATATAATAAAATAAAAAACGATTTCACTTTTCGAAGTTCCCATATTATTGATTTTCACTGTATCATAAATATTCGTCATATTTTTTATTCAATAGAGCGTTACACTATAAACAAATCTACTTGGTTTGCTTTATTTTTCGAAATTTCATTATTGGTTGTTATCTATTTCAATTCATCAAAATACAGTAGGGGAAAAAATGTATTATACATCAATATACTAATTAATATTGTATTCGCCATTATCTAAAAAAATACATACAAAATAATAGATCATCACATCATATTTTTTTAATTTCAGAATTATTTAGGATTTTGGGTTAACCCGAAAATTTCATTCGGGTTCTGATTAATTCATGTTTTTAGGTATAATAAAATCATTTGGGTTATACGGGTTTACGGTGTTTGGATTCTTAAAGGTTTTTAGGTGTTACGAGTTAATGTTAAATCAGATTCCGAGCTCTGGTATGTCTACTAATAATATTTATTATTATATGTTCTGTGATGTACTTGGTGTATTCTATCATTACGATTACATGAGTATGACTAATTATTTTTATAATAATTCTTAATGTTATTTATATATTCCCAAATGTCTAATGTTTATAACTGACTATTTGTATATAATGCCATAAGCGGTTTAAAAATTGTCATTAGACATCATTAGCTGCAGCAATTTACAATAATCAAAAACAAAATATATTATTTGTGCAATAAAGCTTTGTAATTTATTATTCATTGTGGTGGAAAAAAGTGTTTTTAAGTGTATAAAAATACAAAAGTAAAAGTATTCGGAACACCTATATTGGAATATAATTTTTCTTCTTTTGAAAATTATTCAAAAATGGTACCTATCGAATAATAAAAAAAGTATTTTATTCTAATATATTTATTGGAAATACTTCACATGCATAGGTGCCCTGAAGGGGGGCAGAACAAGGCATCTGCTTTTCCCCTGGACTTCAAAATTTCAAATATAATATTGAAATTTTTTAATTTTATTATGGTTAAAATGAACATTTTGACTCTTATAGGTTTATAAATTTAATATTGACGAAGAAAAGAATAACATTGTATTCTTTGTGCACTAATGTATACATTGTATTGTGCACTTCCTTCATAAATTTCTTGGGGGCGCCAATGTTCAGACGTGTTTTTAAAACTAATACAGCTACGAGGTGTATAATTACAATCCATTTTGTTTTGTTTTTTTGCTTATCTCTCTATTCGACTGAAAATTCAAGTTATCTTTAATTGTCATTTCACACGGTCTAAAATTGTATCAATTACTGATCACTGTGTAGTGGTATATGCACTAGTAATACGGAATGGAAGTTGAATTTTATTTATCGAGACGACACTATATTGATATTTTTTAAATATAGATTTTCTTATAGAATTTTACATAGTTTGTATTAGTGACGTAGACACTTCAACGTTATAAATATATATTTTAAAATATTTATGATAACATTATCAAAGAATTTTGTGATATGAGTACTGTAGTCGTACGTAAACACAATAATCACACAAAACGTTACAAAATTAATTTAAAAAAATTACTCAGTTTTAGTAGTAATACTATATCACCATATTTCGATCATCATATTGACATTAGATTTTGTATTTATAATAGTTCTAAAAATGTATTTCTTTTTTTTTATATATATATAAAATAAAGATGTAAAATTATTTATTATCGGTCAAGACACCTACTTAGAGTAGGCACTGGTTTATAATTCGCTATTTTTATTATAATATGGAAGTAAAAAAATTTAAGTATATTACAAAATAAACGTCCTTTTGAAATTCTAATTCTTTTTGGAAAATCTGTCTTCAGTAATACTTTCAGGGTTTACATTAATATTCTTATAACATATGTGTGATGCCGTGATGGATTAAAGCTAAACCACTAAGTCTGGTATTCGCCATTATTGACCGTAGCCATAATTTTATTCTAAACAAGCGAAGTAAGTGTTGAGGTTAAAGGCATCTAAGTTCAATAATATTCATGAAAATTTTTAAATAAATTTTTAAAATGCGAGTTTTCAGAGTTAAGCTTATTTTAAAATATAATTCACAATTAACACGAGCTTTGAAATTTTCTTGAATAAAATATTGTGCGAAAGAATGTACGCGCGTAATAAATATTTATTTATTTTTTTTTTTTGTTCATCTATATCGCGTAACACTAAAAGGTGATATCGTTTCATAGTATTGCGTTAATAGATAAAAAAAATAGCCCCACTCTCCATCTGTAAGACCACCACAGGGATAAGAGCATAAATTATATCCTGCATCTTTTATACGTACAATATACATACTGTAATCGGATATACAGAAAACGTTTTTTAGAGAGTTACGAAGAGGACGAGGGCGGTGATCGTTCACTGTACCCGAGTACATATTGTTTTGTTTTGTTTTTTTGAATTTTAGCTTTCAGCGATACTTAAAACACACGAAGTTCGAGTTTCAAGGCATAGACATGTGTACGGCTTGAAAATGTATCGATCGACAATTGCCGGGCGCACGCAGACCGGTTATAAACGTTATAATTCCACGTGTGTTCGGGAGGAAAAAATTAATTAAAATTAAAAAACGACCAAACAGGTGTTTGCAGTGTTCACGCAGTCTCCAAGGCCACGTGTGTGTGTGAATTGTTTTTGAAAAACCGAATTTTCTCGTCTCTTGTTGTTTGCGGTGGAACATGAGACATTATTTAAATACATACCTATAACACGCGCACATAAAATACAATATATGTGTCCTCCAATTTCCATTCGTATTTTCGTTATTATAATCGAAAGCCTTGAGAAATGTACGTAAAGAAAAACGACCGTTTCAATATCGGCGTGGCAAAATCGATCTCTGTTTGTTATGTAAAAAAACAAATAAAATTGACGAGTTTTTCTCACGTACACACACACACACACACACACATATATATATATACACGCAATAATAACGATAACAATGATATTGTTTTAAGGTATAGTGTTCGAACAAGAACCTAAGTGTTAAGGAAATATTATAATAACAACACGGCGGCGTTCCGTCGAATTTCTTTCGTTTACATCGTTAACATATTGTATAAATAAATTTCGTTAAACTATTCGTTGTGCCCGGTCTCGCGTGTATATCTGTGCAGAAACGTCGCCGCCGCCGTGGTCGGCCCTTGCAAGGTCAGAGGAAAACACCGCACCAACGACTGTTTCGCATGGCGTGTACATTTAAACCGATACACATTACGTGTTTTGCTTTCGACGATTGTAATATTACAATCCGTGAGAAAACCATATTTTTCTCTTACGTAATAACAAATATTCGCATTATTAGGTTTTTGTATTATCGTTCATAGAGAATTCACTTCTACGCGTAGAAATCATATCGCAGTGGATATTGAAAATGTTATTTTTTTTTTTTATACACACTGCAGTTATCTTTTACGCGTCGTTTGTATTATTCCGTTGTACCAGACCCCTTGCAGTCTCTCGTGAACAGCGAAAATATCACTCTCGCGTATAGCCGGATGGATAACCACACGTTTGTGCCAACATTGCTTTGGCCAATACGACGTACACTAGCCAACAGCAATCGAGAAAAGAATAATGCCTAATTTTAAATGATAGTGGTGCCGTCCAGATTTTAATGTGTAGTTAATAATACGACGAATGTGTGGCATGCGTATGGACACATTGGCACCGCCGACCAGTGGCGCACCCAAGGGGATGGACTCCGGGTCCGGACCCCCCCCTTGACTAGTGCAATAGTATTACATTTATAGATGAAAATCCAAATTCTGATACAACTTTCATATTTTTCTGTTAAAATTTCGCATACGATATAGATAACACCAGGTGTTAACAATTTATTGATTATATTATATTATTATAATATATAATCTATTTTTATTATCTATTAAAAGTTTTGTTTTTCATAATGTAGTTTTTTAGACCCCCCCCTTGAAAAAATCCTGGGTGCGCTACTGCCGCCGACTCCTTTGATGACAAAAATACCGACGAGTTACGGATAAGATCCAATGCTATTTTGTCGATCTACACGTCGAAAGACGAACATTGTTGTTGCACCGAAGTTATTAATAATGAAATTAGTGGCAGATCTTGGATCGGAAAACTGTGAACGAGACATTTTCAAAAAAATCAAAATTTACTAACCGTATACATTTTATCCTTCATTTTTGAAATTCATGAAAATGTTTCTATAACTCTTCTTTTCAATCGATTTTTATACAGCAGCAGTATATAAATGTATACTTCATAAATAGATAAATAATAATAGTAATAATATATAAAAAAAAAAAATAGTTTATATATTATGGACTCCTTAACGCTGAGTATATAGCTAAGTGTGCTCGTATCTTTTGTTAACTATTGTTAAAAGGAGATATGATTTTATTAATAATGACAAACTACTAGAACTTCTTCCCGCCTTCTTATCACTACTCACAAGTAGAGTATAAAATATTTTTATATAGAGTAGATACGTTTTGGTTAAAAAGAAATCATATCATATTGGATGTCATACATTTTATTTTCGATTTATAAATATAATATTTTATATCAAATTATTATGGGCTCACAAGTATCATTGATTATTATATGATATACACAATCAATGAAAATATGTAATAGTATTAACATCGTCTATAAACGAAATTATTTTGTATGATTAATAATATTATGCGCATTTACGAACGATTTTTATGGGAACACTATCGCGCAGTTACATCGCACGTACGCACTCATTGGAAGAGCGATCATCTCACCCCTCTCCCTCACTCATCGACGAAATAAACTTAAAAACGATTGAAAATGTCAATTATCTATTTAATATATTATTTGCTTAAAATTAAAATAACAAATAATTTTTATTCGAAATTCTACATAATTCTCTTTGTGTGTCTTTCATCTGTTTTCAAGCAAATATGTTTGAGGCTTAAAAAGAAACCGAATCCGATTATTGGGGATATTAATTATCACGGCTAGTTGATCCCTTAACAACTCCCCAGATCCACCACTGGATGAAACAACGAGTATAATTTTGACTGCGAGGTAAAAAAAAAAAAAAACGGTCGGTAGAGAATATTCCGCGATAATTTGATTTAAAAATTTACAGTCAAACCGAGTTATTATTATTACCGACATAAAGACGCGGATATAAAAGTTGAATAAATCATTTGACGGTGTTACCGCATCGACCGGTAGAATATCTACAGCCGTGTATATGCGTGTAATATGATGATGAAGAGTAGGTGATGGTGTGTTGATGAGGGGAAGAAGAAGAAGATTACAACAACGACGATGAAGAAAAATAATAACGACAGCGAGGTCAATAACTCTAATAAGCTATAACAAATCGTCATTTCATGAATAATAATAATAATAATAATAAAAATAATAATAATAATAATAATAATAATAATAATAATAATAATAATAATAATAATAATAATAATAATAATAATAATAATAATAATAATAATAATAATAATAATAATAATTGATGGAGGTATGAAATTCAAAACGCGCACGTATAAATTATTATTATTATTATTATTATTATAAAAGCGGGGAAATAAAGAAACAAATTGACGACGAGTTCGGCGATCCTCGCGTCCCGGACAGACGGTGTTGTTTTAATCAAGAATGCGTCCCCTCCAGGACACGCGTACTTGCGTTTTAGGTCATTACCTTTGTATATTTGTGTGTGTGTGTGTTGTATTTATATTATTACTTTCTGATTTGTTTTCAGTTTGTGTACGCACGCCACACACGCCATTGTCTCCTTTAACATCCACCCGAAATTGTTTAAACCGGTCGCATCCGTGGCATGTATGTATAAAAGGGTAGAGCTCCGCGTCTAATTTTCCTTTGGAATTCCAACACGGCCATGCAACGATGGCGGGGCGACGGCGACGGGAACGTTCGGGTAGTCGTTGATGCCGGCGGCCGACGTTATTCGAACTTTCCATTACGATTGGTGGTGGATGAGGACATAGAGAATTTCGTTTTATTATTAATGTCATTATTTTTTGTTTCGGGGCGAGACGCGGCAGCAGTTGCAGCATCCGTACGGATTAACATAAATATTTTTAAAAAACAATGGTTTACGATATTAGTACATATTATACAAGGGTGTACACTTCATTGCGAGTTACAAACCCACCTTAACTCTGTATATTACATTTTGGACGCATAAAACAATTTTGTCTACTCGTTATACAACAATGATCGACGGAATATAGAGACATAACACTTTTTCTTTTTTCCGTTGCCGTGCCCTCGTGTAGGTCGTAGCGTGATGGAAGAAAGTCTATTAATCTGGTGATATTGTCGCTTAAAGCGACGTAATATTTACTGTATACATACATTCTATTTGAAAAGAGTTTTAAATATTGCGTAATTGCAATGTAATGTAATTTGTTATACAGAGTTTATTAAAAATGTTAGATAAGATACATCAAGTGTAACGCGTTAATATTGGCAATGAACATTGTCAGCTACGTTTGTAAACAGAATATATCAAATACTTTTCAAATATGACGAACTGTTTTTTGTCAATTATTAAAACCTCACATAATATTAAAAAACGTCTTAACAATTGTAAAATCGCTATTGCAATAATAAAATGTATTATAATAGAAATAAGTGTGTAAAAGGGAAAATGATAAATAATGAATTCAGAGACAAGGCTAGGAACTACTGTTTTCTGACTATTGTACTAAACTATTTGTGTTCTAAGTACTTATTATTTCACCTATCATATAAAAACTATATAAATTCGTAGAAAATAATTATATCTGAATAAATTAAAAATGATATATCTTAATAATATACTCGTACATTAGTATACGATTTACATTTTTATTTAATCGAATGACCAATACAATTAAATTATAATAATAATAATAATACAATTTATTCATTGTCGTACTCATTTACAAAACAATGTTCATACAATGAACGCTGTCTTGCTCTGTACTGGTTGTAATTATTTTTATACTGTATTTCATATGATTAAAATGTCATAAGTTGATTTGATTATACCATTACGTTTCCTGTTATCTTATCCGATTACAGAATTTTTATTTTTAAGCACCTCCCTCATCCCTCCCGTATTGACTCATAGAAAATAATAAAAACGGTTCCCGAACGTCTAAATTATGAGTATAATATAATAACAGGGATGGAAAGTGTCTTTAAAAAACGACTAAAAAAAAGATGAAAACAATAATATTTCTAATAATTTCCATTTTTTTTCTTTTTGTTAAAATAATCTATAATAATATTATAATATTTTACTTATCTTAAAAATACTACATATATTTCATATACTCTTTTATACATAATTCGTTATTTAAATCATTTTCTATAAGTATAATTCCATTGAATGATTCGTTTCTTTAATGTTCGTGTTTATAGGGGAAAAGATGGTATGTTTCAATGATAAATCAAAGCAAAATTCAATTTTATAATTGATAAATAAATACGAAAACAACAAAAACAAAAGGTTGTCCATCCTTGTACATGTAGCAAAATAGAGTATATATTTGAATCCAGAGGAAAGCTGGCTCGTTTTTATTTTTTTTTTTTAAAGAAATTCTGTGGTACCGCATTAAATTTCAATAAGGCTCATCTTTAAATTACATAATATTATCTAGTTTGGAAATCATCGGCGATTAAAATTGTCATTATACTGGCAATTAATTTCTTTTCATAAATGTTCCTCTTAATCATATTCGATCGATACAATATTCCGTAAGACATTATTATTATTATTATAAAATATAAACGTAAAATTGTCCAATATTTGATTTTGCAAAAATATTAGAAAACTGACGCAAAATTATTTTGAAAAATTATGTTTCGTTCTAAAACATTGAAACATCTTGTAAACTTACGAGGGGCTTTGATGCACACATCGCCGATTAGAAACGTTATTTGCATAAATTATATTTTATAATACGAATTGCAATATCATAAAAAATAATTATTATTTTTTATTATTTAAATATATCTATATTATACGATTTGGCATACGGTAATTTTGTTATTCTTGTTTTAGAAAACTAACCTCATCTTTATTTCCTTTATATTCATCATTGAACGTACGGAACTGGCATAAATAATTAACACAACTAAAATATGCTCGAAAGATTGAGTCAATATATTATTTTCGCTCTGAAAATAGCTAGTAAAATGTTGTTGCGCGATGAAACTATAAAGATATATGTGTGAAAATAGTTCACTCGCCAGCGTTTCGTTTATAAAAAAAATTAGTAGCGTTGTGTTGAAATATTTTTAAAAAACAGGATGTACACTTACCCTTATATCTCCGCCCTAGTTCAAGTACCGAAACCGACAAAAATATTATTGTAAAATCACTGCATTACGACGATATACACATCATTCAAATCGTTACAATAACCCAATTTATATGCTTTCAAAAAAAAAAATATATTACATAAAGTATAATTTAATTCTTGTATTTATTATATGTAAAAATATTATAAAAATACGTAATTTAACAAAAAAAAAAAAAAAAAAATTATGTACAGGAAATGTTATGAGAATTATCGCACAGATAAACTGTTGTGTGTAAAAGAATTTTGTTTTCGTCATACAAATAAAAGCAGTGTAATGCAATCGATTTTATAATAATTATAATATGACTAGAGTTTGTCGCTTTTCAAACAATACACTAACTTATTTATAAGCTATTTCGTTTAAATTGTGTTCTAGTTAAACTCAAATCGTCTTCGAGATAATAAATTGATGATACACACACGAAAAAATTATCTGTTCGAACAAAGGAAATAGATATATATATAAATTCGGTTGCTGTTCCTGTGCATATGGATTAGGTTAGGTAAAAAAAAATAATAATAAATAAATAAAAAGTAAAAATCTTGTACTTTCATTTAACACGTAACGTTTTTATTTCAAATTATATTCCATTAATGATTTTAAAAGAAAAAAAAACTAACAACATTACTTTTAATATAAATTATTTTCAGTAAAAACAATTTCGAGATCCTAATAACACTCCAATCGTATCGGTACACATATTTATTCGTCCGGTAAGCACATAACCCAATTGTAATGTAATTATTAGTACCTTTTACGGTTACGCTTTACTTAAACTTAAAAACGTATTGTTTTTATCTCTTATTACATCCACACTGCTTTCTAAATATCATCGTCTTGGTCTGTATATAGGAACTCGTTGAAAACACTTTGATATTATCATCTTTGAGTTTTAGCCGACGGGCGAACATTTCCACGACGATAATATTTTTATGTCGACTAACGCACAAGCGGTAGAGAAATCGTAAAAAAGTGGCCATATTTAATTTGACTAACGTACGAGCAACGCGATATTATGTCTGCTAACAGTAATATAGTAATGTTATGGGGAAGAGGGGTCCCTCGGGTTAACACCACATTTGTTTTTGTTTTTTTTTTTTTGTTCAGACACGTGATAAAATAAGAAGTTTTTCGACAATAACAGATTGTGTGGACTCGACGAGTAAATATTTATCACTCCAATATTTTCAGTATTGTCTAATAAAGTCAAAAAAGAAAGAGAAAAATTCTGAAAATTAACATTACATCTAACGAAAAAGATGGTAAACCATCGAAAAAGTAATTTACATAAATATTTCGTAGACCGTTCACCTGAGGGAAATATGAGTCACACGTGAGTGTGACGTCAATGAGCGTTCGTTAATAATACAAGTAGTAGGCAAAAAGAAAAAAGAAAAAACTTAAATTAATGTGAATACCGGAATTCTTAAAGATTATTTTCGTTTTTCCATTACCGTTACTTTTCATAACGATTTTATTAGTCAACTTAAAGAATGACTTTCAAAAGATAAGACAATTTCATCTTCTACATTAAAGTCAAATGTTTATGTGTAAAAGCTTCAGTGTTACAACCACATTTTAGTATACATTCAGATATTTCAAATGTTGATTCATTACCATTAGAATAAAAATTGTATAATTCGTATATACTAAATAACAAGTTGATCATTATGGACGACGTCATTTATAATTTATTTTAATAAACATTAATTATTATACCGAAAAATTTCTAACTTCATTAGATTTTTAATGACGTGATTATAGATTCAATTGGATCGATTTTTATTTCATACACAATTTTTAATTAAACAAGTGCACCAAGTGAAGTACGCGTAATCCAATATAATAAATATCAAAAGATAATGACATCTAATTTGAACGCAATATCATGTGTTTTACGTAGAAGAAAAAACAATTGATATATTTTTACTTAAATAGGTCATATTATAGATATCTGCGTTATAATAATTTATAAATCGATGACGAAAAATTGATTTTTTTTTTTTAAATGTTCGATCTTATTTATCCGATTCATATACAGAATGCCACCGATATATTATGGCCGGTAACATGAATTTCAATTTCTGACTGTCAGTAGATATTTATGTAATATTTATAGGTTTGTCTAGAACAAACTGGTTTCTCTAGCTGAAGGGGAAATGTGTTAACATATATTAATGTTGAGGTTTAAAAAAAAATTGTCTTCGAAATTGATTATCGCTAATACGTTTCGATTTGATGGAGTTGAAAAAAATTATCAATGTACATATAATATTTATCTTATAACCGCATCATGTATCATAAATCCTTGACATGCATATGTACTATTCTAAAGAGTTTATCATAGGTTCGTAATGAATTCTCAATCGTTCATAAAAAATGTTTAGAAGTTTATCGTTTATTTTTTTATTATTGCGTTCCGTCGTCGTCGAAAAACGCGTGCGACTTGCGTGTACAATTTTCAATTGCCTAATTGTTGATTTCAATATTATAATTACCGTCGTATGAAAAATTATTTATAAAAGGACATTTCCAATTTTAAAATGCCACAAAACCTTTTTGAGTTCGCAAAGAAAGACAAGAAATCAGGACAAGAAAGATTAGTAGGATCAGCCGTTATGAGTGTGCATAAAGTATATGGGAAATTCACACTAAAAAAGTTATCGAAAAAATTTCAAACACTTCAAGAAAATTAAATTTAGTATAAAATGAAATAAATATTTTAATTTTTTTAAATATAATATATATATATATTTAAATTCTATAATAAATTATAATTAGAAAAAAAAATTTTCATACTTTTAATTTAAATATTTAATTTATTGAGTTTATTTGCTTTTTAAAAATTTGTCAGTCGAAACGCATATTTTACAGGTACTCTAAACCAACACCTCCCTTTCCCTCAGCAAGAGAATGTTTTGCTGGCTAATCGGTCTTGGACAGGAAATGTTTTTCCGCGGTGTGATAACAAACGCTCACGCGTCAACAACGAAAACAACACACGACGGAAAAATGAGCTGATATGAACACCGTCAAAATGTCGGCTAATCGTTTCCTTTGTACGTTACGTACCAGCGCGGCTGCGGTAAAAAAAAACAATCGAAAATATTCCCACACGGAGAGCAATAAATAGTTGAATGGTACAGCAGCTGTGTACAATAGCATTTTGTTCTAACCGGAAGTAACCGGAAATCTCACACGTGTTTCCTGCAAATTCACACCAGCGATGGCGATTATTATTAGGTACCACACGCGCACACCAAATTGGAAAAATTTAACACGTAAATCATAATAATATATGTACTCGTCGCGTTCGTTGTTATACACACGCACCCATAGCTTCCGCCATCGCTTTTTCGTGCGGTGTACGCACATCAGTATTATTATCTGTACTTCCCTCCTCACACCTCTTACGCACACGAATTCGAAAGACGATACACCTCGATGATAACACCAATCACTTCTAGTGTGCATTGAGTTGACATTTTTTTTTCTCTCTAAAAACTCGAGGTTCAGTCAAACAGAAAACCTAGATTGATTGCTGGATCCGTCGCTAAAGACCTGTACGAACGCATCAAACCGAAGAAGTCGACCTGCGAGTAAAAAATGAGGGGTCGTAATTTTTCACGAAATTCAAGACGGGGATCTGATTAGTTCCCCGTATACTAGTTCATCGAAATTATTTATCACGTAATATTACAACCACGGTCGAAGAACGAAATAAGTTATACGTTACTTTTCCGTATGTACTTCATATTTCGCAGAAACTTTTATACTTTATTTTTATTATACTTAAAATTAATTTTCCAAATTTTACTTTTATTTATTTAACGCGAAATAGCGCGTCGCATTCTAGACATCCGTTTATGAACACCGAGCTCAATACTTGAAAGCGTTAATCGTAGTCCGAACTAAACGTAATCCATATATATAGTTTCAAAGTTTGTTTTAATGTAAACAAGAGCGGCGAATGATTTTTCGTATAAACGAGTTGATTTAAAGCTTACAGAGCTTTACTTGATATTATTCTGGATAATCTTTTCGTATGTGCGTGACCGGAAATTTTAAACTACTCTTTGTTGAAATTTCTATAAAACTGTGTTCTTCCGACGCAATACCAAACGATTTATTCGATTAGCATCGATTGCAAAATGGTGCATTTAATTCGATATTTATTCGTATTTAGAACAGGAGAGTACAATAAGTTTCAATAAATCAAGTAGCTGTTACTTTGAAATTTATACCGAATAATTCGGATTATTGCACACGTATATATATATATATACATACGTGTATCGAGATATCGTCACGGACCCCCAGTTTAAAAAATATGTTTACCACTTTCTGAACCACAGTCGTATAGCATAAATATATTTTATTCGAAGGCGCAAGTTCGACAGTGAATTTCGATGATTATATATTATATATATATATAAACATATCGATTTTGTTTTGTTCGCGATCCGTTTTCACGGAGCGTGAACTACACAATTACTGAAAAGAAAACAACGGATATACCGTAAGGAAACAGCTTATATCACACAAATACTACATATAATAATTATATACCGCAGCGGTGTCTGCCAGATTCAAATAATATATTGTAACGTATCCGATGTTATGATCATTTTCGAGCGAAGGTCGCGTTTGAAAGTAAAAGAAAATATATCATCGAATACGATCTCGTGCACTTGACGGACGAATTTCAAAACATACACTCATTACAACACACACACACACACGGTTTCACCACTGTTTTTTGTTCCTTTGGAAACGCGGTGTACTCGTATATTATCGTGCAAACTATTAGTTTCATTTGGAATATCGTTCCGATCGCGATGCACAAAACCATTAGGAATTATCTATTACGACTCGGGAACGTTTATAATATTACCATTATCATTCAAGAACCCGAACGATGTAATCGATTTCTGTGAAACGTTCCGATTTCATACGTATTACGTTTTCCGCCGCTTTGCTTTGCTCGGATTTTCCGGCATATGTGCCTTAAAAATGTAAAGGCGAAAAAATTATCCGAGAAATCCGCAAAACATTTCCCTCTGAGATTTCTGGAGGGTTTTTTTTTCTTCTTTTTTTTTGGTTCAATGTGTTTTCGGATTGAATTCGGCGTATACTCATTTCAAATATCAATCCGAAAAACACAATACTTTTTATTTGTCGCTGAACGTAAGACTGTATTCCGTGATTAAAATAATTATATATCATTTGTGTCGATATGTGTTTTACGGATTGCAATAAAAATGAAAAATTGTTTGTTCGATTTACGAGTATAATAAAATCTTTTTATTATTTTTCTTTTTTTTTTTTGCTCGAATATAACACCACGCGTTTTGCGAATATTTCGTTTATCCGCGGATAATTAATAATAATAATAATCGACTACGACATTTCCGAATATAACACAAATTATGACGAAAATAACGAATCCACCACGCACGTCTTCTTCTCACGGTTTATTCGACCGTAATATTATATGAAAACGTTTAAAATACGACAGAAAACCAATGTACGAGTAATAAGTATATATATAAATAAATCATTAGTGTTATAAATTATTGTTATTATACGCTATCGAGGGGCCAGACAGTTATTGGCGTTCATTAAGATCGCGCGGATTTTTATTGATTTCACAACAGAAACGGCGACCGTGAAAATATACAACGACGAGCAGTATACAACGTCAACGATGAAAATCCATTATTGTAGTCATCGTTATCTGCTCAGACAATCACATTAATTGACTAGCTGCTATTTTTATAACAGCTGCCTGACTATAAAATATATTTATCAATAATATTTATCAAACAATTAAAACTGACCTGGATTTTTGTATTGATGACAATTTTCAAGTCGATACAAAAAATGAATTTTCAATGCATAAATTGTATCGTATATTATTCCGTTTTGGCAAGGTGAGCTTTAATGACAATCACAGAAATGTAGAATTATAAATTATATCTGCAGTACGACACTAAGTACTTATAGTAAATAGTCAAACATTTCCCTGATGCTTCCCGTAGCCGTCTGTTGACTTGAAAATGCACGGTCAAAGCAAACATTTAGGTTATACAATTATAGACTTCTGACTTTTTTTAGTTTGTCATTGTACTCTTCTCGGTTGAACAAAATTGTATTATCAGAGCGTTTTTTTTTTCTTACTAACTATAGTTAGATAATATTTTCTCATTAAATAAAACACGCAAATTTTTAATATCCGTCGATAAATTTGTATTTAAAGATAAAACGAAATGACAGACGAATGGCAGTACACAACCGCTTATCTATAAATACTGCTTGTCGATAAATGAAAACGAATACCGAATAATGTTCCAATAACAAATAATGTTGTAAAACAATTTTCATCATTACAAAAAGGTCTAAAATATGTATCTATTACAGGACAAAATGAGAATCAGTAAATGTCTATTCAACAACTGATTTGGTTTAGTATTGACGGTAATAATTACATGTTTTCAATTTTATTCCTATGTAATGCTAAAATATATTATTTGAAAATAATCAAAATAATATAAAATATATTCATATTCATACAACATATCTGACATATTCTACAGTTTATGAACAGCAAGTACACCTAAATTGGTCTTACACTATATTCACAATTTATGTCCTATAAATCCTCGTGTTCCTAATATAGTTAATTAGCACTTGAAAAAAAAGAACGTTATTCCACGCACCAGAACATAATTATATTCTGTAGTTTAACATATTATACATATATAATTGTCATGAATAACACATTTACGATTGCGGTACTTAAGTTAAATTTATGGATTTCAAAACGTACGAGTCGGCCAATAATAACATGTCAGTGTTGATATAATATTATCTAATACTCGATATCGTCAGCTAGTGTTTCTACGATATTTATTGAAATTGGCTAGGAAATGTTTCCTATCGTTTTTATCACATTTTTCCGATTACATAATCTAACGCATTAGACAATAATATAGTAACAACCAATTGTATCGTTTGCTTTAGCCGTCGTAAAACAGTTGGTCACTTTTTCCTCCGCCACAACGATAGAAAATGGTATGTATTAAAATTTTTATGCATTTGTTAAGGTTCATTATTTCGGCGTGTAGGCAGAGTGTAGTCGTGTGACCTCTGCAGAGGTCTCCCCAGTGCTTCGATGACATCATCTGCCGCAGAGTTCCGATATAAGTACCCATCGTCTCCTCTCTTCGGTCATCATATTATAATAACCAGAATACGAGTAGAGTCTAATGATCGAAAAGAGTCGTAAAAAAAAATCATCATCAAACAGCACGTTTGCTGCGGGTGGTATTTAAATGTTTTCATTTCACGATTGATTTCTCCCCGACCAGTATTACGTATTGTCCGTTTTAAAACGGTTGCTGTATAATACAATTAGTTACTATCGTTTGTTTGGACGCATACATTCCCGTAATGATTTCTTTATCGAATGGTGGTTAGTTTTTAGATTCTGAACGGACCGAAGAATGTAATGCATGTTTTCAGTAGCATCTAATTAGGTCCAATCGCCGCTACCTATAAATTATTTATCAAGTGTTTCCGATGTTCCCAGTGTAGTTTCCTTCGGCGTATGAAAAAACTAACCCAAAATCCGGTAAAATAGTCGACACATTCGTTTTGGCATTTGATTTAAAAGAATACAAAAACATAACACAGGACGCATTATACATTAACAATATTTATTATAATTATCATTAATTATAATAAAGTATACTAGCGAAGCACAAAAACATTTATCGAATACAATGATTTATCAATGGTTTCGAGTTTAAAGTAACAATATTGCACTAAAAATCTCTTTCTAAATAACTTATTCGAGCCGATATTCACACAGCATCCACGACTCGTTATACCTTATTTATGTATTACTGTCCAAAAACATCGTTATTATCGTAATACTTGTGTGCGATAATACTACTCATATTATAGGCAGGTATTATAAGATCATATCAGTTTTATGGATGAAAGAACAAACAAAAGAAATGAGGTTTTGATATTATTTTGGAAATTAAACAACGAAATAATACCATTTTAGTTCGACAGAAAATATTCCAGAAATTTTAATGCCCAACTCGAAATTTCTTATATAAAGGAGGGTACACAAATACTCTTTAACGTTTAAAATTTGAATGGTATAATATTAATTGTTTATAAATTACTTATAATATAGAATTATAGTTATTTACGCACATGTACAGCCAAGAATATATATTCGCACTCGAAATATTTCTGACATCAACTCAATTATAATATTTATAATATAATTTATTATGATGATTTTGTGAAAAATCGTTACGATATCATATATACGATACAAATTACACACCAGAAACGAAAACGTACAATACTCTTAACATTGAATGATTATATATAGGTAGTGTATTAAAAAATACATTATTAATTACGATATACATTTCACTTTTTATAATAATAAAAGAAAAAAGTATACAACTAATTGTGTAATATTGACTAATAGTAATTTTAATAATTTTTGTTTTATATAATTCGAACACTAATTAACATAATTATCATGTAAACATTAATAATTATTATTTAACATTTATAGACCGCAATAAATAAGTATATTTTCGTTAAACGTAAAAAAAACACTGTAAATAATAAATATATTAGAGAGAATTTGTTTTTTTTTTTATATTAAATATAAAAAACGAAGTGAACACAATTTTACCATTTGTAAATGTGACACAGTCACACGTTTAACGTTTTATGAATCAATCAATATAAAATATTTATGTAATCAGAATTTTTCTATCGTATGAAATATTTCACAGATATTTAGAAGCACGTTGATCATGTTAATATCGCAGATATTGGTTTTCACTATCAAATATATACATATCACATACACATTACACTCACGCACATACTTTTTTCGAGTATACTATATTTTTTTAAAGACAATTCCCAATGAAGTCGAAAAAGCAATAATAATTAAAATAATATAAAATACATTTAATGGTATACGCCACAAAAATATATTATATAACACGATTAAGAAACAAATGTTATACTTTGAAAGATCAGAGATACATTAGGTCCCAATACTACTTATATTATATATATATAAATATTTATTAATGTATTTATAAGGAATTCTGGACATGCCAAATCTCATCAGCGTTTTCCGCAGGCCACAGTGTACTCATCAACTGCATGTAAATACGTTTCTGTTCACAAACATTTATAATATGTATGAACAATATACCGCAAACATAATATAATTAATTCGATAATATATTCTCGTTTAAGGGCGTTCCCTGCAGTATATTATATATTTATATGGTATGATATAACGTATTTGACTACATTTCAGCGAGAATTGCGGATTACGCGCGAAAATTATTATTATTACTTTTTTTTTTTAACGAATTCCCGATTTAAATATAACGTGTCTGCAAAGACCTACGCGAGATTAACCGGTTTGTTCGGTAAGGTGTAACGATTTATGCACACGTTCGTATTGATTTCGTATAACACTGTACACCACGGGGAACCAACCATTACGAATTACCAAATCCAAACCGACAACTTCGTAATTCGAATGGCTTTAGATCGTCTGGTCTTTGTACTGGATGAATTATTCGAAAAAAACACATTTTTTTTTTCGATTTAGTGGAAAATATAATTGATTTTATTTTTTTAATTCGAAAATAGAGAGCAGTAAAATAAGCGCTTTGAACAATTTATTTATATTATTATCAATTTTTTTTTTCTGAAAAATTAACTATGAATACGAAATAAAATTATAGAAAGAACGAAAAATATTTTGAAATTCTTTGAACAAACACCCCGTAATTATTGTTAATATTGCATTTTTCATCTCAATGAAATGTCTTGTTAAAAAAAGAACATACGAACTCGAGGTCAATACGGCGCTATGAATGACCCTTGTTTATATTAAATTTATTTTTGAAATAACTCATTCACGAGAGACTAGTGTACGAATCGAAACACACACATTTGTAGTTAAGCGAATTTTAATAATGAGCGAATTAAATAATCGTGATGTTCATGTTAATTCGCGTAATAAATAAATAAATACATACGTATTTCTATTCACATAACAAATATCTGTTATTAAACGAGTTCTTATTTGTATATAGTTCACTCGTTCTCGTTCAAGTTAAAATGTTCACTTTTTTTATTCGCAAATAAATTTACATTTTTCACCGTTTTGATATGACACATTAGACTATCAAACAATTTTTAAAAATCTCAGCTTCGCGATTGGGCAATCACCCACGATTTTTGTTCGAGTGATTAAACGATAGCAGTATACGTCGAAATCGACATATTTCCATGGCGTTACCACCACGTTCAAATGAAGGTTGGACGAGTACATTATAACATAACTAATTACACCTGACTAATACCTAACTATACGTACGACGAATACAATATCCAAACAAACTAACGATTTCCTCCTTCTTGTCATTTCTCAATGTTTTTATTTTTTTATTTTTTTTCTAGAAAACGAGTTACCATGACGATCTTCCACTAAACGATTATTATGGTCATTATGGTCACTATATTTCGGTTGGAGTATTCAGTTCAGGCTGTTGCTGCTTCTGTCGTGTTGGATCTGCAGTGTAATAATATTTTTTGTACTCGTTTTACCTGACGAATATGAATGTGATATTCAGTTTAATTTTCCAATCCGAAAATAGGTTAATATAATTTATGATCTGAACAATATAAATTGTGTGGTCATAATATTCGATGTCGCTGAGCCGATAAATAAATCAATTGTTTTTTTTTTTTTTTTTTTGTACAATTTTTATATATATAAAAAAAAAATCTTCGACTTAAATAATTCGAAGTGTATCATTGTTGTGACGTTGTTTCACACGCACAAGAAATATCACGAAATAATTTTGAAAACTCGCGTTTTAAATAACTATCGCCATAATTCGTTTTTAATAAATAAATAGATAATCTCATTGATATGCACTTCATCGCGTGTTCGGCACGTTGAAAGCAATATGAAATGTTTATAAACACTATTTTTTAAGTGTGAAAATAATATATTCGCTGTAATTAAAATAAATATCGTTCGAAATTTTTAATTGTTTTTAATGACGTTTCAGCGTGTGATCTTCGATGAAACGATGAGAAACAAAAACTGTAAACAACGGTTTTACACATATTTTAAATACACACGCTTTACGGTTTGTAATTGCGTTCAACAGGTCAATAAAAAATATTTTATCGTATTTTTTCACAATTGAGTCCCGGTTTCGAACAGGAATTCCATGAAAATATTTTTGTACGAATAACGTCAAACGTCAGATTTCTCTGAATTTCAAACAAATACGAATGCCGTTTCGTTATCTTATATCAATTATCATCTACTGTGTGTGTTTGTCATTCCTTATATATGACTATTGCTATAATATGTGTAAAATGCGTGCATCTTTTTGCGTAACCGTTTTTTATATTATCAAAAATCTGAACATAAGTTATATCAACATTATTATCAAACCACACGCGTGTGTGTCTATAAAAATAAAACGTCGATTATTGTTTGGTAAAAATACAATGCAAAAGAAAAGATAATTTCTCTCTAAAAAAAAAAAAAAACCAACCGTGGTGGTTATTGAATTTTTGTCACGCGTATTATATTATTACATTATATTATGCGCAGAAGAAATAACCGCGAACTCTCGTCTGTTAATTGAAAACGATGCAAACAAATTGCGAAAATTGCGATTTTTTTATAAAAAATTATAAAAAAAAAATCGCCACGGTGGTGTGTATTATATTGCATTATATGGATATTATCAATTAAAAACGTTCTTTTATTAACGATAATTACAATCGAGTGTCATCTTGAAAGGTGACATTTTTTTTTTTATTATTATTACTTTGTTCGAATACGATAATTTCATAACATTATTTTCTGTTTCCACTCGTCGTATATCGAATGATTATTATTATTATTATTTTTATTATTATTATTATTATTATTATTATTATTATTATTATTTCGTAAGCGATGCGAAAATAATTTTATTGCATCGCGTTAATTACCAATTTTTAAATATTTTATTCCATATTATAAACGTTACGATGACAATAATATATTGAAACACTCATATTCAAAACAGTGCTAAAAATAAATAAATATATATTCAGCGCGATTTTTAAATGAATTTCATGTTCGTAGTTTCTAAATCTAAATTAGAAAATACACATCGAAGTATCGAGAAATTATCTCCGGCGGTTTTTTTCTTGAAGTGCTATAACTTTGCTGTAAGCGTTAAACGGAGGGGGTTCATTGATTTTACAAATATCGCGAAAAACTCGTTAAAAATCAATAAATTATGTATACATCGATATTTGAAATCAAAATGTTTAACGAAATCACATGTGTGTATCGGTAGACCAAGTTGAAATCGACGTCTTAATAATCCGCGAGTAATAGAAGAAAAACAAATTAAAAACTGATATGAAAATTCACAATCGAAATAATAATAAAAAAAAAAATGTTTCATTTGAAACAGAATATTTTTAATTCGATTCCATGCTTCAAATATTTTTTTTTTGTTCCCAAAACATAGCATTTTCAACAAAACTTTTTATATTTTTATTCGTTGTAAATCCATGCACCGTTTCGGGTGCCTGGGAGCACGATTGGAATCGTCTCGCAGAACGTGTTTTTCGGTAAAAATAACTTAATATTGTTAACTTAAAGTTAAATTTCACATAATACGTAGTTGATTTAAATTTCAAAACTTCTTTTTTCTCATAATTTTCACTTATAAACGTGTTTAATATTATTTTTCCCCGGAATATTTTATTTTACGTTTTTTAAATTTTAAAGATAATTTTTACAATAATTATTATTATTATCCGATTCAATGCGCTTATATATTACAATATAATAAGTTTGAAATTGATTTTTAATTTAAAATTACGCGAAAATTGATTTTAACAGCGGCAGTTCATTGGAAAAGTTTTGAATGAAATACCGACCCATATATCCTGAAAATGAAGCATTAAAAGTCCTTCAACAATTTTCATCGACTTATTTATGTGAATCTGGGTTTTTCAGCTCGACGGTTATAAAATCCAAATATAAAAATCCCTTGAATGTCGAGTCAGACTTGAGGTGCTCTCTATCAAACATCGAGCCGAACATAAAAAAATTATCCACAAAAAAGTGTTTTCAGCCATCACATTAATTGTTAATCTCATTGTATATTCTATTATTTATTACTATAATTAATTGATTATTTCATTGTATTATTTATTATTATTATTATTATTATTATTATTATTATTATTCATATTTTATAATTATTATCGTCAATAATAAAATAGTCATTCCCCAATATTGAATAGTTTATTTGTTAGGTATGTGAAAAAAGATGATCATCTTTTCAACTTACAGGGGAAAGGCGCAATATTTTCGAAAATCTACAAAAGGGGCGTAGGATAGAAGAAGAGGTTGGGAACCACTGTAGTATATAAACTAGCCATTAATAATAAATTACTATCGTTTTATTATACGATTGGACGTGTATCGCGAAGGATCGTAACCTTTTTTCTTTTTTATTCAAACCGTTACACGCGTATATTTTATTAGATAGTTTTAGTGGTCTGCACGAAGTATTAAGGTCACCACTAAATCCTTAGTTCATCAACATCCTATCTCTAATTATTATTAATATACCCGCAGCTAGGATATTGTCGTTGTAAGAGTAATTTGAGAAGACTATGTGGACGCGTATCTTATGGTATATATTAAATTACGCACATCTACTTACACGATCTATATGCAGAGACGTGCGTCAGAGCAGGATCTGATATAATCCTGTTCGTCACACGGAATATGATAATATTCTTTAGTGTTATACAGCCGTGTAGATCGCAGTGTACTACTAAATATATTGAAATAAAATCGTTTGTTTTTTCTTCTCCATGATGCTGTCAAAAGGTTTCGACCTGTGTAACAAACTGTGTTCCCAAACATCCCTTTACAAACTCATATTGTCTGACGGCGGATCAAATTTACTTTCGTTTCAATCGCAACCAATTCCCGAATTTCTCACATAAAACTACATAATAATATATAGGTATATATTAGGCGAACACTACTGACCGAGAATTCCAATTTTAGAACCGTTTCGAGGAGGTTATGCGCAAAGAGCCGTTCGGGGAATCAAACACTAAAAATGAAAACATTGAATTGTCGTATCAATAACTTTCGTATTACGCGTAATCACAAAACTGATTTTTATCGCTACACATAATATGAATTCTGTAAAAAAAAAGGACCAGCAATTGTAAAATTTTGATGCTGCATATTTTTTGATTTAGGTTACGAAAAAAGTTCTAGCGCAATTTCGTATTATTTCCTTTAGCGTATTCGTATGAATTAAAAAAAAAAATCGGTTTCCACGCAATTTTTATGTAATTTTTTTTATATCAAAATTCCTCTAAAAATAATTTTAAAATGTTTTTTTTTAAACCATACAAAAGTATAAAGCTATTATGTATTTCTTTCAGAACCTAAATCAGACAATACACGTAGTATCAATATTTGAGAAATGCCGAGTATTTTTATTTTATAAGTATATTTAAACGCAATAGCCGGGTCTAAATTTTAGATTCTAAGCGAATCCAAGAAGCTACCCCGATCTAAAAATGATATTTATTATTTCATTTCTGTGTACAAATTTTCGACCAAAAAAGAAAAAAATGTACTGATGATCTCGTCATGTGTTACGTTTCGATAGCAAATCGTATCTAGTTAATACTCTATATGAAACGTTTTTCGATTTTCTCAGTACTTTCCTTATGCGTCATATTCAAAAATCACTTAAATTTAAAAGAAAAACTATTCCATGATGGAATTTCCATCAACAGTTTTTAAAAAAAAACCTATCGAAAATAATGGCTTTGGAGTATTGAAATTTACACAGAATTTTGCTTTATATAAAGATACTATATATTATAATATACTTAAACAAATTTTCAAAAAATTTTTTTTCAATTTCGGGTTATTTTATTTTTTAGACGTTGAGCCGTTTTAAGTCATAAAAACAGTAGTTATAAGTTTTAAAATTGTATACTATATACTTTGCTTGCGTTATTTCAACTATATTAAAAAAAAAAAAAAAAAAAATTGGGCAATCATTATAATGTATCAATTTTTTTCTTATTGACCACTTTAAATTTCCCATCAAAGTGTTGTTTTCTTACTCCGAATCTCCACTGAGAATCTGTTTTTATTGAATACAACGATTTATCATTGTTTTCAAATTTATAATAACAAAACGTTATCTAAATTAAATACGTTTTACTCTAATCGCCTTTTATTATTATTATTATTATTATTATTTATGCCCGTTTTGATAAACACGTACACGTCCGTTACTCTCTGCTCAAGGAATCTCGCGGCGAACGATTACCGGGTTCGTTTTGGACGCCGTGTGTGTGCGTGTGCGTGTGTGTGTGTATAATAATATTTTGTTCGGAGATCACGGAGACTGTAGCCGAGTAGAGGAGAGAATCCTGTTTTTACAACACTGCCGTCACGATGTACAACAAACAACAACTGCGGTGGAAATATACTTATACAGGTATAAGTGGCGAGGCCAGATGTTTTGAAAATTAATAGAAATCGTTTAGTTTCTTATACTTGGTCCGCGCCGCAAACTCCACGGTTTTTTTTAACGTCGGCAACGTTCACCACGAAAAAAAAAATATTACAAACGTCGTTGCGTTGGCGTTTTATCGAATTTGTTCTCTCCTCCGATTCTCGACGGCACTGCGCCACAATATTATTATTATTATTATTATTATTATTACGATTAATTAATATTATGATACGCCGGAAGCCGCCGCCAAGTGCTATGAGTCATTAAAGTCACAGCGTATAACTTATTATTATTATTATTTTTTTCATAAATATTAAATCGTTTTTACTACCGATAGACCGCGTTTGTGTGAACATTGGTGGCGGCGAAGGTTATACGTATTTTGTTATTTCATCCGCGTATACTACTCGGGGGGGGGGGGGACTCGGTCCCGTAACAACGCACGGCGCTGAAATGAGTCACCACTACCGCAGAGTCGTCGTCGTCTTCGTCACGATTATCCATGAGTGGTGGATGGAAGTATTAAAAAAAACAATATTATACGCGCGCGTAATAAACCCCGTTCTTTTTTCATATTCCTTTACGATAAATAAGTCCACTCTGTACACCGTTCGCGCAATGATAAATGTTGCGCGCGTCTTTGAACAAGGTAGTGTGAAAATCGTCGTACATACAGCCTTGACATTCGTCCGTATACACACGCATCACTAACAACGCGTCGTATCCAATAAGGCGTGCAGTAAGTAAATTAATAACGTAAACACACACACGAGAAGTGTATTTTAGCGGACGGAAATACGTTTCTTACGATTGATTTATCGAAATAGGCATTTATCGTATTCGTTATACTGGTAATGGTCCAAATTGATTTCTTGTAGTATCGACGAAATGCTATTGATAAAACATTGGATGATACGAAAATATATTGTAACGAATACAATTTTTTTTTCTTCGAATTTCAAAATAAACGACAATGATAATAATTATTGCGTTTGACAGGGAAAACACGGGAAATCCGTACTGTTGTTCGAACGACTACTATATATTGCGTTTTTAAAATGCCGATTTTTGGCGATTACTATCGATATTTCGTATGCTGTTGGGAAAAACATATTCTCTGTTTTTTCTTTTCAAGTCGAGTTTATACACAGCGATAAACTTAACCTGCCGTGTATAATATCCTTTATAAAACGCCGCGTTTCATTACGCATACACGAATTGTGCGGGTCAATGCGTATTGTTGTTATTATTATTATTATTATTATTATTATTATAAATATACCGATATACGATATTAATGCAGAAACCGTGAAACGAATAGAATTTAGAAACTCACGTTTTGAAATATATTTCTATAAACGAGTTACCGCGCGTATAGTCGTAGGTACATAATAAATTAATCGTACGTCGCGCGTGTATTTGTCTTGAATATATTGCGAAAATTTCCCGCATACGCGTAGTATATTTTTTATTTTATCGCAAAAAATAAGTAAAAAAAAAAAAAAACAATTAACAATAATAATACAAAAATTGCTTTAAAACGATTGTTTTGTTTTTTTTTTTTGCACATCTCACATATTTTCGATGGAAATATTACCGGGAAAGAAAAGAAAATCACAATTATACGCGGTTATTATTTATTTAATTTTTAACGATACTTTTCTTCTCTCGTTCTCAACATATAGCCTTCAATAGTATTAGCCTGTAGCCTTCAATTGTTTGTCACCGCCCGACACGTAATGAATTTGTCGAAACAAATATCATTTAAAAAAAATAAAAATATTTTTTTCTTTAATAATATATAATATTTTGTCGAAAACACAATCGAAATAAATTCTCGAATGATATTTTTTATATATATATATATTTTTTTTTTGTTTACTCTTTATCGTGTACACCGCGTGTTAAGAGTATAGTTAAGATCGCAAGAAATCACTCGTAATTTTATCAATTTTTTTGAATTAAAAATAAGGAAAATAAAAATATTAGGCCAATAACTTATATATTTCAGTAATATATTTAATTCAATACAATATGAAGGTAATACATAGAAAATCATATTTTCGAATATCAGATATTATACACGATAAATATTTAAAAGCAGCCGCTGCAATTCAAGTATGCGTATAGGAATAAAATATTTTATTTCTTACATATTTATATATATATATATATATATATGGAAAACGGTTTGCCGGACACTAAACCCGTTTTTCTCTCCATATTTTTATTCGTCTCGATACGTTTTACCATAATATACTACTTCAGTACACTGCGGAAGGAAGATTAATTCGTCGAATATTTGAAAGTCAGTATACGCTTTGAAATACCTAATCAATTACATTTGCATGCATTTGTCGTATAAAATAATTTACGATACCGATAAAATCGTTGTGTATCTACTCAATATGAAATACCTACACGTGCCTGTGTTTAAATGTGCGCGTTTATGCAAAACGTCTCGACGTGACATTTATGAAATATTTAATTTCGTTCCTTAATCAGTATTCACATGTATATAACATTATGTTTGTTTGTTATGCGACAAAACGAGTAGAAATAAAATTTAAATATCTGAACGCGCACGCGCTGCGTCGGAACGTAAGACGTTTTTATTTTATTTTTTTTTTTTTTGTACGATTTTAAGCATTTGGTTATACTTTGAATCGATTTCTTAATGAACGTCAGTTTTAAGCAAATTTCGAGACCGAGAAGATTTTATTACGTTTTGAATGATAAATTATGGTCATTTGACAATGTTCAACCACGCTCTGCACGTTGTGTACGTAACCTAACCTGCTCGTTCGACATTTAAAATGCCAAATGTGGCACACTATACTGAGTTCAAAAGTTAAAATTGTAATTTAAGTAAATATTTATTCGACGTTTCAATAACGTGAACATAATACAGAATTTCACAGTTATTTTTATCGCATTTAAATAATTGCCGTGGTCTACTCTAAACTGATAACACTTATTAACAGAGTTGTTTTTTTTCTTTTTCGTTTTCAATATTAAAATGTAAAATAATAATCGGGTCTTGAACGTGATAGCACATTAGAATCAATTTCGTAATATATGCATATATATATATAACGGGGCATTAATGTCCCTTCGTTCCACACACTACCACCTACGTACTCAAAATCCCTACCAGATCAATTCACTAAAATTATCGCGCGAATTCGAATGATCAAACGACGGTAATAGATTAGAACAAAAATGATTTGTAACTCTTTTGAAACAAATAGAACTGCTAAAAAAAAAAAAAAAAATCGTATTGTAAATAAGGCAGTGGATATAATTTATGGAATTTAAAATTGGAAAGGTGAATTAATTGTCTTTCGTCACCGTATGCGCTTATAAACACTTCCAAGTTTTATACACCGCATTGCGTTTACTCAACACAAATGTTATATCATAAAACGGACATTAAATATCGTATTGAACGATGAAAAAAAAAAAAAAAATGAAAAGTAATCGAATCATTTAATGTTCAACGTCGTACGTAACTGTGCGAATAATACCAGTTAATGGTAAATAAAATCGCTAATGAATCATTTAAATGGTTCAGAAAAATAGCCACGGCGTTAAATGTAATTTATAGTTAACGATATATGAAATGTATGTGCGTTCGACAATTTTACTGCATGGTGGTTTCAGATTAATCTAAGAGATTGTGTGTGTTTTTTTAACGCAATAAAACATAGGAAAGGAGCCGCCGTATACGGGTGATAGGTGTCGGATGCTTGACGGTTTTCCAAAGAAAAGTATTTAAAATTGATTTAAAATCATTATTGTAAAATAATGTATATTACAACACGTGTGTTTATTCTTTATATGGAAACGGGCACGATTATTTTACTATTAGTTCCTACGAAATATCAGTATTTATTAATTCTTATCAAATAAAATTGTAATTTTTTTTTCAACATCGTGTACTCGAATTAATATCTAAAATCTAAATGATACTTTTAAAATGCGTGGGTTAGATTAGTTTAATCGAACACTTTATTCGCTTAGACCTTTATTGTATAGCGGTTGTTATTCATAATTCAATTAAATTTTTTTTAGACATTCGTAAAATCCTTGTATGGGAAATTCTGTTAAGGGGTTCACCAATATCAGGGTATATTTTATCAACACCTAATAATAGTGAAAATAAAATTGATTAAATGTAATTGAAATCATTAAAGGTTTTTGTAATTTATGTAGTTATTATTATTATTATTATTATTATTATTATTATTATTATTATTATTATTATTATTATTATTATTATTATTATTATTATTATTATTATTATTATTATTATTATTGAACATAAACTAATAAATGTATTGTCATGGTATTTAGTCTCAAATGCCAAGAGACTGGTTAATGAAAAGCAAAAAGGGCATTTTTTTTTTTTTGACGTTTTCTCATTACATTATACATATTAAAGTGAAATTTGTATATATTTGAACGTTATTTTTGCTCATTTTGTAATAATAAACGAAAAAGATATCGGATACCCCATATTAGAAACCCTATTTCAAAATCAGTATTTTAAATTTTTTGAAATTCATCTAATTAATTATTTCATATTAACTGAATTTCGAGTTATACACAATGCAGCTACGTGTAAATAATTGAATAACGATAATAATGAAATTTTTCATTTTGGAAAAGTGATCCCATACTTAGACTCCTCTTACCAATATAATTCAGTCATCGGCGACGAGTGAATATATTTATTTTTTTCTATTCCATCGGAAATATTTGAATACGTTTTGACACGTGATTTGTCGATGAAACGATTTACTCGGAATCGTTTAAAGCTAATAATGTGTAACGTCAATTATTGGATTATAATAACATCACGGGTAAAGTTCTCGAGTGTGTTTACGACTGTTGAACAAACTATGCTCGGTAGTATGTGTCGAAACAAATGTATAAAATAATAGTTATATTACAATAACGCGTTACGTTTCCGTTGTTTATTATTATTTTCAATTCGACTGGAAAATTATGTTTTTTGTTTATATATAAAATTAATTACGAACTTGCATAGGAGGTAATGTTTATGAATTCGCTGCAACGTGTCGCGTTATACAAAAAAAAAAACACGAAATCGCTTTGAAAATAATTTAAAAGTGGACAACGAATTGAAATTAACCCCCCCCCCCGCAGTATTCTTATACGATAAATAATATTATTAATAATATAACACGAAAATAATTATAAAAAAAAAAACAGTCTGTGAAAAGCGATACACGTATTACATACATATATTATTAAAATACTTTTACGAGCGTAAAAAAATAAAAAAACGTATTTACAATCTGACCGTAATGCGTGTGTAGATACATATTGGAAAACTTTCCAAAATGTATAAGATATCCGATTAGAAATCACAATGGAAAAAAATAATTCACGATATGATATTTATGAGAAAAAATAAAATCGTAATGCGCGCGTTAAAATGATGTGTGCTCATATCTGAATATATTACGTACCTACGTCCTCGTGAAATTTAAATATGCACGAGTCTCGATATTATTAGCGATTTGTCAATACGTGCGTACTATTGCAACGTTCTACCGCATTCTTCCTCGATAAGTAAGAAAATATTTTTCTTTTTCTAAACAGTGCTTTTTTAAAACGGTCTACTCGATAAAACGTTTTCGTTTTAATCGATATTTTTGCACCATTAACGCGTTAAGTTCTTACGCACCCCGTATTCGTTTGTAATTGATTCGTATTTCTCGTATCGCTTTAAACGTTCACACCGTTTGAAAATATTTACAAAAAAAAAAAAAAAACCGAAGAAAACAAAACAAAAGTACGGGAGTTTATTATACATATATATATATATATATATATATATATATAATATATTATTATATATAATATATTATTATATAAGGAGACCGTTGTCGAACGATAATAATCGAGCACGTAAAAGCCAATGCGAAATAATGTGCGAAAACCCGTTACTCACCAAACGTTTTTCGGATGTCGAATGCGTGTGCGCAAAGGATAACTCACGTCGTCCGTCGTCAGCGTCTAAAAAACGAGAAAGACGAATCCCACAATAATTCACACGCGTTCGATTGGTTTTGTTTTTTATTATTATTATTATTATTATTTGTACCTATCGCCGCGTCTGATCGATATTATTTATAATAACTGTACGGCGATCCGATATTTTAAATAATCGATAACGAAACACTGGTCGGCGAAGGAATGAACAAAATAAATATTATGTCATTTATTATTACACGTCGCGAACACGAAGGTGTGTCGGAGGGAACGTCTCTGGTCAACGGCACGTGAAAACGCGCCGGTAGAAGAATTTAAACTGTCAGCCGTGTGTGCCGTCGACGACTGACACGGCGGCGGTACCGTTTCGGGCGGCGGCAAGCATTCGCGCCGCACCGGACGACTGCAGCGCCATCAGTAGGCCGAAAACGTCGTTATACACCATTGCGCCGGAACCTCCTCCATTTAAGCGTTCTTTAATTTTTTTTGTAATTGAACTGAATTTTTTATTTATTTATTTTTTTTTAATTCCGGTTGAAATCGTTAAATGTCCTTCTCGAAATACCAATTCGAAGTTTGAATTTTTCATTAAGAATTTCTATCTTTTTTCCCATGTTTTGGTTTTCGAAGATAAATTGCAATTCTCATAATACAATATAAGGAACAAACAACGTTATTTTATTTTAAATTTAATGTTCAGTGTTATTATACTACATACATATATATATATATACATAATAATACGGTCAATATTTTTTTTTTTTACGGTTGTAGAAATGCATTTATAATACATTATGGTGATTTACATTTTCCGAATATTTCGATATTTAGAAAAACTGTTTTTCACTTAACGCGTTTGAAACGAATCGAATTGAAAACCGGGAGAAATAAAAAAAACACGACTTTTCCATAGAATACACCGTTTGTGTTAAATGCGTACAAAGAATTTATACGGAAATAGTGATTAGTGGTTACGTTAAACTTAATGTACAAAAAAAAATAAATAAATAATCGCTCAAAACGCACACAATTTTAAACGACTAAAACGAGTGATGTACATAAGTTCAACAATTTCTCTCATGACATCGGAGTGTAATCTGCATGTTTTTTTTTTTAATTCATATAAATACGCATTTGACTAATATTATATAAATATATTATAATATAGTTGAATTACGCAATTTTTTTTCTCCGTAAGACCTATGTGACGGAAGTGACATTCCTTAAATGAGTTTCGCTGCACGGAAAAGTAATTTAAATTTTTTTTAAATGACGTAAAACGAGAAATATTTATGTTGTCAAAAAAAAAAAAAAAATTATCTCCACATTTGTCACACGTAAATCGTGCAATTATCACTGTCGATGTTAACACTAATTTCTAAAAGAATAAATCGTTACTTGCGACAAAGACACGTCAAAATAGAAAATTTGTTTATCTATGATCCTCGGTTTGAATTTCAGAAGTAAATCTATGAAGTCGAGTGCAACCCCACCCATCACAACCGTAATAAATTATACTGGCTACATTACTGAATAATGCTAATTTGTTTTTAGTTTAATAAACCGAAATTGACTTCTTAGTGTTCGACTTAAATCATTATCATAATATTGTAGATAAAATATATTACGATTTTCATCTGTATTTATAATCAATTTTCGAAAATTGGTTTCAAGCTGCACTTATTATTTTACTGGAAACTCAGTACGTAATGTAAATTATTACTCGTAATCGACAACTTCAGTAAAGGCTTTTGAATAATACTTGTTTCGTTATAATATAGTTATTTATAACGGACGCCGGCCCCAGTACGTAAATCAAACGAGTTTTTTTTTTTTTACATTTCAACATTAAGACGACGACCTGATCCGATACATTTTTTCCCCGTACAACTTTTCAGTATTGCAATCACAAATATAATTTAGTGGTTATAACTTTTTCTACAATATTATATACCTCATTTTATAGCAAGGGGGGGGTGGTTTTTGTGAAATAATATTGATTTTAATTATTCGTGTTCAATAATATAGTACCAAATGCGCAGATTCATGGATTACGATATAACGTATGGAATATTATATTTTCTCCCCCGAAATCACGGGTTTTAACTGTTCGATTATAAAAATCGGGACATTTTCCTTACACGAGAAATTTCCATTCTTGTTTTAATATAATAACTTTTCATTATACATTTTTGACATAGGTACCGTAAAATAAATAATATAATACATACGGGTCACAGATACGTGCATTACGTTCTTTCACTCAATTTCTCTCACTCTCTCTCTCTCTCTCTATATATATATATATATAAATATATGTGTGTGTGTGTATATATTACCGTAATATATTAGCGTCTAAATACAATATAAATATTGCGTTGCTCGTTAACGATTTGTGATAATTTTCGTCGAAAGTTTTATCGATTTTTTTTTTTTTTTGTAATGAAATATTTATATATTAACCCGTACGAACGTAGGTAAATATTTTTTTATTTGCATACGTAAGAAACGGATAATTCGCTATCGCGCCGGGGAAAAATGTGTCCAGCATCATCGTTGACCCGCGGCGGGACACGCGAAAAAAGAGTAATAAAATAATCGTGAATGTCTCACTAAAATCGGAATGATCGGCAACCAGCACTCGTAATCGTCGATTAATTCCGTTGAATTCCGTTTTGTTCCTCAGCGTATAATGTATTTACACCGTGCGTAAAATTTGCAACAATAACAAACGTTCGTTTTGCTGTGCGCGTTCGCGGTGAAAGTCAATTAAAAATTTAAAATAAATAACAATTACGATAAAAATGTTCTGACTATCACCGCTGTCGGTAACCCGGTTTCAACTGGTCAACGGGGCGGGGGCATTGACATTTCGTTTACGATCATTAATCCTACTGAAATACAGTAATATACACGAGTATAGCACACGCTGTCACAAAGATAGTGATGATAATAATAATAATAATAAAATATCCGTAAAATAATATACGATAAAGTGAAAAGAGTATTGCGAAAAATAAGGAAACTAAGTGTTATAGATTCGTTGTTATATTGTGTTAAATATACTAATTATTTATTACTACAAGTTTCGACGAAATGTTATTCTATTTGCACAGGTTAATAAGCGAGAGAGAAAAATACACCGTCAGAATAAAAAAAAAAATAAACACACGGACATGAAAATTACGCGAAGAAAATGTTATGAATATATAACAATAAAAAGTCGAGTTAAAATAATAAAAAACAGCGACGAAATCGTGTACGCAGTAAATTAAATTGCTAAAAAAAAAAGACGACTACGGCGTGTTATTTACGTTATTCGTAAATAACGAAATATTAAATTCGAGAGACGAGGCTGAGCGGATCGTTTAAGAGACAATGATAAAACAGTGCACGGACGCTACGGAATCGGTTTCGTACAGTTGGCGTATTTACGGGAGACAGATGAGTTCTTTTTAGTTTTCGATATTGTTATTTACAACAGCCGACAAATATGATTTTATCTGGATAATCTAATAGAGGAACAACGTCAATTGATGACGCTTTACTAGTCATCACTATTATTTGTTTGAAAAAAACATTGAGTTTAATCAATTTGTGTGTATGATAATAATATTAATCGCCATATTTTTAAGAAGTGTGGTGATAGGAGATAAGCCCTTTTCAGGCCAATAAAACATTTTTCAATACGTATCCCCTCCCTCGTTGACAAAATCGCCACTGGTTTCGTAAACCGCGTATGACTGCGAATCCGAATCGAGCCGAAATTAAAAAAAAAAAAATAAATAAATAATTGCAATAGGATAATTGTTGTATGCACGGCAAAATTCAAATTGCAGAAACCCTCCCCCCCCCCATCTGATTATTGAACATAATATTATCGATTTAAAAAAAAAAAAATAACATTTTTAAAATCTGTATATCTAACCTAACCTAACGACTGTTCACCGCGCGCAATGTGTGCAGGTTAGGTACGTACTGAAATGCGATGCACGCCGAATGCGTACGAAATATTTATTACGAAAAAGAACGAGCAAAACGATTGTTATTATCCGTTCGTCGTGGAACTCAGTCACGTCGGTTGGTTGTTTTTTGTTCATCTTCTGTGCCGCAAAAAAGTACACGCGCGCATTGATATATATGTTACCGGCAAAGTGTTGAATATAGGCATTCTATAGAAATCCTAGGCATTCTATAGAATCCCTTGTACCGTTTGGCAATGTATTAAATTTTAATTTTATTTTAAACAATGCCTAGGCAATCTATAGAATTCCTAGGATTTCTATAGAATGCCAATGCTATGTTAGGTAAAGTATGGAATATCAATAATATTTAACCGAAATAAGTTTATTCTAATTAATTTTTAATATGTTTTTTGAGCTAAAATAGTTTTTAACTAAAAGCTAATAATAATAATAATAAAAAAATAGGTTAAATATTATTTTATTTATTTATTGCAGCATATTGTCGTTGCATGGCATTTCGAATTGCATAAAATATTGTTTTTTATGCATAAACATTTTTTGGATTGACATTTAGTCTTACGTAAAGCAAACATTATTCGTAAAATACGAATAATTATCGTAGGTATGTTTGTGTGTGTGTAAATTTAAGAGTAATGATGAACCATTGCATTCGATAAAACGATTCTGAGCGGAGCTTTGGTGTAATATTTTGTGTGTATATAGGCATATAATAATATATAGTAGGAAAAACCCCAGTATAAAATACCTTTGAAGCATCCAATAATCGAGTGAAGTTTTCTTTTTCTTCTGACAGTCTTTAAGTAATGAAACTTCATTTAAAATTTCTTCATATTTTTCATTACTTAAAAAAAACCTTATTTTTGGAATTATTCCGATTATTTTTTAATTCCGAATAAAAACGGTTTGACATCTTTATAAATAATAGATAGTAAGGTACGTGTTAATGCAACGAAAAACACTCCAAGAGTGAAAAATAAAATATTTACCCAACATATTATTGTTATACCTATAATGACGATAATATATCGCACGTGTGGCATGTGCGATAAGATAATCGTAAGACAAGAACTGATCACCATTGGTACTCGTATATTTAGAAAATGCATTTTATACATTACCTACGGGAGGTTCGGCATTCTATAGAATACCTAGGCATTATATATATTTTATACATTTCCTACTCATTTTTGGTATTCTATAGAAGGCCTAGGTATTTTATAGAATGCCTGATTCAACAGTTTGCCGGTAACATATACGCGAAAACATAAAAATCCGCGCGTACCGGAGTCGCTCCCTGCAGCCGACATCGCGTAGATTGGAACACATGGCAAATGTATAGGTAAGAGATGGCACACGCTCACGGTTAACGATGTCTCGCGTACGTTTTCTGTATTTTTTCTTTTTTTTCATTATTATTATTATTATTATCATCAAAATCAATATCTTATTCGCCATTCGAGGCACATCATAATTTCAATGGGCTAGCACTGTTTCGTATTCATAAAGACATTGCCATTAATATAAATAGTACATTATTTTATGCTTTAAAAAGCAATTAAAAATAATCAACATACGCTTTTATTTTAATTATAATAAGTCATCTTTCATTTATTTGAATTTAAGTCACATTTTAATACACTGTAATATAATACATTTATTTTTTATTATTATTATTATTAAAATTATATTAAATTTTTATTGTTGTCATTACTCACTACTATTATTATACCTAGTATAATAATAGTAGAGCGTAATTGCATGATCATAATATATTTGATCCTATGTATTATAACTCCTAAACGGATGTTATGAGGAGGAAGGTTGGATCTATTTTCGCCTCTTGAACGTAATTTATAATCGCCACTGCGATATAGTCTGTATAATATTGCCATACATATTCGTGTTTTTTGGCGAATTTCTTTCTTTGTAAGATTCACGTAAGATTGCTACATATCACTAGTAGTGGTGGTTAACTTTTTTTTAGGATCGAATGACAATGATTCACGATCGAGTGTTTTAAAATATGGTCATGTGCTAAAAAGAAAAAAAAACTACATATCTATTTTACAACTGATAAACAAATATATTACACAATATATACTCGTATATGTTTTATATTATGAGTTTATACAATTATTGCTTCTTTTTAAATACCTAACATTGTAAAATATAATTCTTATTTATTTTTAATCCTTTTATACGAATATTTTAATAAATTCCAATTTTTTTCGTGTGCCATTAAAATTTTATCAACGGTACCACCTCTGACACGCGTGTGTCACGTCTTCGCCATCACTGTTGTATATTAATAACATGTGCTTTTCACGACAAGACTTGGACTACGGGACCGTCATTTAAAAATCGTCATAAAACAGTGGCTGCGAAATTTAATAGACTGAAAAACTAAACAGATATTTGCGTGCAATTTTATACGCGCATTTAATTTTGTGATTATAAGCATGAAAAAAAGTAAGCGTTTTTAAGGTTTTACGTCCATTTTGCTGACCAATACGGTCCTGGGCATAGTTATCACAAAATATCATTCCCCGCGTTTGCCATTCTGTCACCGATTCATCCATGACACGTCGTTCGTATAGTAATTATATTGTGATTTTTAATCGATTTAATTTCTATCGACTTATTACGAATATCACTCGTACCCGTATCCACAGGGTTTTTTCTTAAAATAAACAAGTGTGCGTCATTAATTTAATATTAACGAATATATTTACGGTACCTATATGTAAACGGATACATAATAATTCCGATCGTGTGCGATCATGAGTTCCACGGACATTGAATCACGTGGAGAAAACTGGGAATAAATACGTATATGATAACAGTCCGGTAACCAGTAACCACGTGTACGGTTTAAGACGATGTTATTACATATTACGGAGTTCTTGTAAGTTCATCGCATACTGATGATCACAAGTGATGGGGTACAAGTCGTGCGCTCGCGGTGAATGGTGTGCAGGACGAGAGACTATAATAATAATTGTGTGTGCGTGTGTGACGAACAGCAATTACTACATTATTATCGTTATACTAATATTTGTGACTGTGATGTGCTGTGTTACTGACTTAAAACTATGGGCGCCACGTTGTTTAACAACGAACGCACTGTTCTTCTTTTTTCTCTTCTCGACCGTAGAAAAGGGATTTATTAAAAAAAAAAAAAAAATTTTTTTTTTTCGTATTACGATATATACATATATTACAACTATATGAGGGTTTCTTCAAAACGCAGAGATGTGCGTAGAGCGTTTAATTTCAATTCAGTTCCTTCTTGAAAAACGCCTGTTAATTTTTTTCTGTTTTCAATCCCGCGTTCTCCTGGAAATTTTCCCACACGATTATTTTACCCCCCCCCCCACACGGTTTTAATTAATATTGTTCGTCTGTTTTTACTTATATATATACACACACACACATATATATATCATTATAATTTTGAATAAAATTGTTTTAGATTCTGATTGGAGGAACGTACAAGAATTTTATAACGATGTGCTGTAATGTTTATACACGAAAATTCTATCCCACAAAGATTTCTCCGATATTTACAGTCATTGATTGTTTCCGGTAGCTACTGTCATCTAATTGGTAATTTAGAGAAATTATTTTTCAATATTTTCAAAAAGTGCATAAAAAAAAAACTACTAAAAAATCATATAAAAACGCGATTTCGTCGAAATCGAAAATTGTCATTTTAAAACTTTAGAAACTAATTAATTAATAACGTTATTTAAACAATTTATGGTTTACAGAAACTTGAAATATTCTGCAAATACGTTACTTTGTATTTAATTAGGGAAAAAATTTCTTTCTGTTTTTGGCTATTTGTAGCAATATTTAGGTATTTTATTTTTATTTAATAATTTTTGAGGTATTTAATAATTTTGAGGTATTTAATTCGTAAGTGAAGTAATTATTTTTGTTAGCATTTTACGTTTTTCAACAAAGTATCATTTTAATGAAAAATGACAAATGAAAACATAAATTTATAGCTGCCTAGGTTTATTGTAAGAAATTTTTATTAAAATGATGTACAATATGGTTAATCGTAAATTATCTACTCTATATTACTATAATTAGTAATAATAATAAATAATCTTACACCGAATTTTTACCAGATTTATGAAAAATATATATGATTCAAATTTAATGCACGCTACTAGAAAAAAATCTCAATAATTCAGAAAACAATACTAAAGATCTAAAACGCTTTTAATATGCAATATACAATTTTATACTTGGAATCCTTGATGCATAAAACAAACTTTAACTATAATGCTTAATCTATTATTTATTTATTTTTTTATCCGTATTCAGTAATAATTTGAAAATCGCTATAGGATCCGAGCTCTGTTTATGATCGAGGCAATTGAACGGATCGTTAAAGATGAAAAAAAAAAATTAAGCAATAAAAATGAACCCTGGAATCGTTTGTCGATGGACTGAAACCGATGAGAAATATATTATAGTGGCCGGAGAATGACGGCAAATTCGCTTTAACTGCAGGACAATCCAAATTTTATTACGTGCATATACACTGCTTGACGTCATTGATGTGTAGAAACTGATCTCTTTTACTGTCTAATCATATTGCCAGCAGAAAACAAGTGAAATTATGAAATTACCGGTAATTAAAAAATAACAAATTTATTATACAAATAGTTAATAATTTATATTATGTAATCTATAGTTGTACGCTGTTTTTTGTTTTAACCAGTTCCTTTTCTATACATAATTTATAGCTAATATAATTATTTATTATCAAGAAATTTAAATTGATTGTTTTAATTATAATATTACGTTGTATGTACAAGTTATTAAATCACTTTTATTTCTGCAATTTTTATTAAGTTTTATATGAACTGAACGATTTATATTTTTCCAATGGAATAAAATTATAATTACAGTTTTTATTATTTTGTAAAATATTCATGAAAAGTCGTGGATCCGATTAAAAATATGATTATTTATCGTCGTCACGGGTTTATAATTCAGAAACAGGTGCAATTGTCTATTTTCAGACGATGCGCATGCAAGTATTTTCCTATTATCTTCGTTGTGCTGCATCGGCAAGATGATGAAATGAAAAGACGTTATGTCAGTAATATTTGTGAAACATGACCAAACTCATAAATTCGTATATTGTTTGGAAAATATATGCTCCTGTTCTGGAATCGAACAAACTCTTTAAACAATAATCGTTTTCGATTTGTACATAATTTCCACTCATCTCAAAACGACGTTTAAATATGAATCACCGTCAAAACACTTGGCATAAATACGGTAAATCGTCTATATACGCACTGAGACTGGGGGCTTGTATGTTATTAATTTTTTCAAATAGTCATTAGTTAAGTCGTTTGAAAATATTATTTTATCATTGCTACGAAATAAGTTAAAAATGACTTTACGATGCAAAAAAAAATAAATAAATAAATGTTTACCGTAAAATGTGTTGTTGTTTTTAAGTGAATGAATTTTAGATATTTTTATTATATGAAGTTATTATTTTTCATTTTAACCGCATTTTTAACAATCTATTAAGCTCGGTAAACACTCGTAACGAGTAGACAATATGTATTGCATGATTCATAGCAATATAAACGTGTGTTCCGAGATTATAAACATTACGATTGCAGTCGCGCGTTATAAGAAAAATATTATTGATTTTCAAATAAAAATTATGCTTGTTTGACAGTTGAACTGTTGACCATTTTGTACTTATTCAAAACGTTTTCTGAACGATAACTTATTTTCGCGTTGAAAAATAATCCGTTAATCCTACGTGACAACGTGACGTTAGATATGTATATAAAATAACTCGTTGAGTGAAAAAAAAAGTTTCTGAAAACAATACAACTTCAAATTTTTAATATTTTAAACACGTCGATGTTCTAATTTTGCTTAAGAGACAATACGACGGTAGATCAATTGATTAACACGAATGCCGCATAATATTTATAAACGCTATTGCGTGATTCAGGGACATGTTCTAGAGAGTTATAACGTTGTCACCATATCTCTTGTCACGATGATTTTTTTTTATCTGACTTTATCTGATACCTCTCGATTGTAAGTACACACATTTTTGAATATTTACCAAACTCCATTTCGATTAACATATAATAATTAATTCCTTTTGTTTTTTCGTAATATTTCTTTAAAAAAAAAAATTCGAAATGATATTTTATTATTGAATCATTAGCACAGCTACGACATTGAGCTTAGCCCTCAAAATATTTAACCCCTTTTTATACAACAATATATAACATATATAATAATAAAATAATAGATTTTTATCTTCGAAAAAAATTGTGTTTATGTTTTAATAAATTATTTTGAAAAAATGATGGATTCTAAATTCTTTTAAACTAAGGCATCTGTTAAAGTATTGAGTAATCCAGACGATATTACATATTCAGTACGTAATTAGTATAAACATATATGACGATTTTTGAAATTGATATGTTTTAGGTGGTTTTATTTTTTTAATTTTCGACGAGATGGCGGTAAAAACGTTTCACCTCCACTAAAATTCATAAATTTATATTATATTAGGAAAAACAATTTTCAAAAAATTTCTTTCGAATTCGGACTATTTATAGAAATTATAGATTTTGAGGTAAATTCGTAAAGAGATAATTTTTGGTTGTAAAGCGTAAAAATTCAATATAATGTCATACTTACTTTAAATATATACACAAAAAATCTTGAAAATTTGTCGTAATTTTCATTAATACACTCGTATTGTTTCAACTCTTTCGAGGAAAAGTGTGTTTTATTTTTTCGTGGAAAATTGCGTTCGTTCAAAACTCAGTAAATGATTCCTGAGTATTGAAATTCGCACCAAATATGTAACATTGTACTGTATTAATGGAGACATTTTTTGAAATTTTTCAATCGCCTAACGTATACTGTTATAAATTATATAAAAATGATGTACTTGTTAATTCCACACAAATATGTATTGTATTATTATTACCTCGAAGTTCCACTCACAAATGATTTTTCTCGGAATGCAATGGTTTATCACATTGCTTTGAATCTTGTGGTAATGACGAAACTCCGAAATCTTTATCCGTGCAATTAATTTACTTAAACGACGTACATAACACCCAGCAGCTCGTTAACGTTTTGTTCTCGTAGCTATTCAATTCTATAAGGGTATTTTTTCTCGACTGTCACAACAGTTTATATTCGTACATAAAAAAAAATAAAATAAATTGTATAGTATAATTTATAACGGTGAGTGGAAAAAAAAAAGTGAAATTCCCGCACATGTCATCGGAATGCGAGAAATTCGATTGATACGATAATACGTAAACGTTCAACAAGTGTCTCGAATGTGTCCAATCGACCGGCAACGGTGCAGCTATTTTCATTATTATTGTGTGTGTGTGTGTGTGTGTGTCTGCATTGTGCGCTAACGGTTTAACCGTTGTGTTGTGCGCCGAGTTATCGATGTCGATAACCGTTCGCCCATCGCATATTATTATTTTTTTCTCCGCAAAACCGTTTACAACAGTTCTACTTCATAAATCGTTGCCGAAGAACGTACGCGCATAATACTATACTACATATTTAACTAACGGCAAAAAGTCGCCGATCGATACTGTATCATAACTATGAACAACCGTACGATTGTAAACGAACTCCAGCAATTCAGATTGAATCTGAACTCCTTATGGCGTGTTGTGGGAGACAATTCTGACGGAAACACAAACAAAACATTTAAACGTTTAATTACAATGTTACCAAACGGGTAAATCATTCTGCAACGATCAGATCACTGACGGATTAATCATTGAGCCCCATAGTTACGTATTCCGCGGAGGGAGCCGACAAAATATTTTACCGCAGACGAAAAAAAAAATGTACTTATAATATTATTAATCTATACATTTTCTCGTTGAGTTTTTAAAAGTGATTTGTGTTGTTGGTTACAATTATTTATTTAAATCTATTGAATAATTAATGTATTCCAACAATTCATACGTTGAATCGATCAGTAAATTATCACTTAAAAATTCCAACTGCATTACACAAAGTCAAGTTTATTACAATTGTTTCGTAATGCGAAACTGCTACCATCGTCGGTGTGCGGTGACCTCATTAATCGATTCCTCCGCACCAGAAATTTATGATAACAGATTTTTGCGGCGCGATAACTGTTTAATACTATGCTTTGTTTATTATATGTTATTGTATACTTATGCTATTAATTATACGTCATAAAACGAACTGTAATTTATGTATATTATTATTAAATATCGATAATCGTGTGACATCGACCGTCGTCTGTTTTTACTCTCCTTCATTTGTTTGTTGCGTTTCAAATGTAGTTTATCTACTGCTTTAATCTAACTGTTTACGCGAACGCTCTTATTCAGTTCTAAGACGCATAAAAAAACGAATTGAAATCTACTATCAGCAATGGGGTAATCAGAAATTATTCAATGAGGGGGGAGGTTATTAAATAAACGTGGTACAATTTACTATAATATATATCAAACTGGAAACCGCGATATTTTTACAAGATGATAAATAATGAATATACGATCTCGATTGGAGAGGAGACCGAAATAAAATTCTGTTCCATACAAAGACGAGTTAAGAAAAAGAACGAAAATTTAAAATTCGTATTTTGCTAATTTTAGATAACATTTGCGCTGTCCTTTCGCAGTTGCCGTCAGAGTCGTTTGTGTGTGCGAGTGCAAAGGGACTGATGTCGACCTCGTGGGTGAATATGTGCCGCCCGAAACTCGTCAACACTTCATCATCGGCGGACGGACGACAGTCGGTCAGTCAACACGTGTTCGATTCAAAGTCTGGTATCCGGGTCATCGATCAGTGTTTGTGTATGAGTTGATTATTCTGTGTATATTATCACGGGCATGCAGTATTATTTTAAGTATTGTTATTATTATTATTATTATATGTCCGAATTATTGATAAATTGTAAGTGTTTGTCTTTTACACCATTCGCCTTTTACCTGCGAACCGCAATATCGTTTGAGTCGTTCTCGCGCCAACTGTCAAAAAAAAAAAAATCGCGTTTGGCAACAACTGGCCTATACGGCGTTTTATTATATTATAATAATTGATGAAGTCGCCGTATCGAGTGGTGGCCGTCGGACCGGTTTTTCGGTACGATGCGTGTGCGCGACATTGATTATTATCACTGATATTCTCGTTGCCGTTACGCTTTTGAAAAAATGCGGTTACTGTTGTATAAGCATTTATAACTTTTCATTATACGTAACTTTTATGTATTTCGCAATTTTTATTGATAAAACGAATGTTCTTTAATTATTATTTTATATAATGTATTTATAATTGTTAAACGTTTGGTGTAAACGGTCCGTGGGATTTTAAATTGTCAATTTCATGGCCCGTGCTCGGTCCAAAAGGTTGGCTATCGCTGCTTACGTTAAAACATATACATCACGAGCGCGTGTATAATAATAATAATAATAATAATAATAATTATTATTATTATTATTATTATAATATTGTTGTGTTACGTCAAGCGCGCAAAGATACGACGCGATGGCGATGGTCACGCAATAATTTGTCCGTTCCTTCGCCATTCCACCGACGACACCACCGCCGGCAACACTCCCACGTACGTCGGTAACTGCGCGTTTCGCTATGATGCCCCCCCCCCCCCCGACTCGTTGTAATAATATTTCAGGGTTCCTAATGCGTCAATCACACACGAGGCCAAACATTTTGTGGCGCACACGGAACACAGATTTTAAACATAATGATAAAATGTCGTTTCACAAATAGTCCAATACGAAATACACAGGTTAATCGTAATATTAATAATTTACTTATTTATAATTATTGTAAACGGGTTTGCACCGCAGCTAATAAATATTTACATACAGCGATTTATTCGAATTAAAAAAAAAAATATATATATATGAATAGAGTTTTGAACAGAAATTAAAACGGGAATGGATAATGGGTCGTCATTTTCTAGGCTCAAACGTTTAGAATGAGGAATATATAATTCAATTTGTGAGCGAATGGAGTGAGAGAGGTGTCCTTGAAATTTATTAGAGCGAGGAGACTAGGGAATCGATAGATCCGGAAATATGTTTAAAAAGAAAATAAGGGAATGCCGGCGGTCGCTAAGCAATGGAAGTAAATAGTTCGACGACATTAAATGGCGGACAGGGTATTTTTAGTGAATAGGCCGCAAAAATTAGAAATTTTCGTTGAACACGTTCAATCTGAAAGCTTGTTACGGTGTCTGTCATGGATCCCATACAACTAAGCCGTAATCGAGTGTAGATCTCACGAGGACACTGTATAGATGTTTAACGGAATTGTACAGTTTGAATTTACTGGACATGATTAGTCGTAGGATTTTCAGAGATCTACGGGTTATTAAATAACAGAAGAGCAAGAGGAAATAGAGTACGAACAAACGTGAAACCAATGTCTTTTATACTATATCCAACAGAACAGAGATAATTCCCATTTATAGAGTAAGAAAAAGAAATGGGAGAGCCGCTTTCGTAGAAAATCATCGTGTGACATTTACAGGGACAGTACGAACTTTTCACCCCATTTCATAAATCTGTCTGGGTCGTCTTACTGGAGAAAATGGCAATTATCTATGAAAAATGATGCGCATAAATATCTTCACGTCGTCGTCAAAGCATAATAGACGACAATGACGAAGGACCGAGATGGCACTGTTGACATATAGGGAAATAGGTATGAATAATAAATGACCGTTTTGCGGGACATCAGAACAAGCGAAGAAACTATTTGATATAATTCCATATAATTTGACCCATTGCGGTCGGTTAACAAAATAAGAATGAAACCAAGACATGAGTAAATTTAATATTAATACACAAATACTTTTATTACCGTTTTCTATAATACTTTATATATATATATATATATACCTAGTGATAATTAGTCTTAGTAATGCCAATGCCTACATATTTATAACCACATTTGATATATATATATATATATATATATATACTAGTATATATTATTATTTTTTCTTTATTATAAAATTTATGTTGGCGAGGTTTTTATCGCACATAAAACCATCGTCATCGGTTATATATCCATACACACAAACATAGCGTTTCGTATATAAACACATAATAAAAATGATTATTACATTATATATATTTTTTTTTCACTATTAAAATTCTTTCGTGCTTATACGCATTAATTTATATTTATTTGCGGCGTAGTATATACGTATGTTGTAGTGGGGTAAGGAGAACAAAGAAATTCTCAGCAAACAGTAGTGACAAATACGATGCGAATGAAAGCATTATATTATATTATATTATTTAATATAGTTTATTATATTATTATCTCATAATAACACTATCATGGCAGCCCACAGAAATGTATTTGGGGCGTGAGAGCAACATAAAAGTGTACGCTTTAATTTTTTTTTTTTTTAATACATCCTCATAATATATTATATAAAAACTGAAAATTATAAATCACAGATCAATATTAGTAACACAACGTAATTATATTTAAAAATATACTGTTGTTTTCGCTTGTTATTTATGTGACAAGAGTCTTAATAAAATATAACTTAGCAGTAAAATAAATATTTGAAACAGAAAAATGATCGTTATTACTTAATGGAAGCCGAAATATTATAAATAAAATATTGTTCGTTACGATTACATATAATCATTCATCATTGAATACTACACGGAATAGGTTCTATACAGAATACTTCAACTAATTTTTCTTCTATTCTGTTTATGCATGACTATTGTCATTTTACTAAGCTATTATGGACGAGATTTGTAGAAATAATAATCGATCGCCGTATTAGGTAAAAAAAAGAATAAGTAAATAAAAAAAAAAATCACTGAAAATTATTTGACATTTAAAAGGAGTTATCACTTACCAGTTGAAACAAATATCGAATAAAATATGATGGGGGAATGGGGAACATGGCATCGTTATTCGTGATCGCGTGCACGTGTCATTTTAATTTTCATTGTACACATTTAAACATTTTCGCGAACAAATAACATATAGTGCAGGAACCGAATCATTACTACCATAAACGCAATATATTCGCGTAACGAGCAAAATAATATAGTAATAGTTTTGTTGTTGTTGTTGTTATTGTTCTCAGCATTTAAAATGTCCATATGGTAAATCGATGTTTCTCCCTATTTACGCGTTCGTCACTAGACACTTAGTCAGGACTACGTAGACACTAGTTCTTAGTAGACATATCTATAAGTTATAACTGATATTTAATTTTGTAGTCTGTATAATTTTCTAAAATATTTTTAAAAATATTATGGTTACAAATTACAACGGTCAATACGCGAATAATAGGTGACTACAAGCACAATATCGTTGTTGTTTTCCCGATTTTACAGTGTATCTAATAGGCTCGTATAGGTTTTTAAAATAAAAAACGTAATATTTTTACACGCAACATACTCGTATTATTATTTTATACTATAGGTATAAGCACGGGGTTTTTTTTCAAGTAAAATGAAAATACATTTTACTAAATCGTTGTTTAGTTATTGCTTATACATACGCGCGTAATAAAACGCTAAAGATAGTCAATTTCGAAGCCGAATACGTATTTGATGTTTTTTTCCCCGTATTTCTTCGAATATCTTTATTTTTTTTTGTTTTTTTAAAGTTTTTTTTTTATCATGATATATTGATCATTAAAACAATAATACGATTGTCGTCGAATCCTGGATAACATGTGTTTATTTTGTATAACGCGTGTCAATGCGGTGTATATCACAATGACTGCAGTTATGGTAATAACACACAATAGAATATATTAAAATGTTCGTATACTCGTATATATATATATATATATATATATATATATATATATATATATATATATATAATAATCCCGGAGTAAAACGTTAGAACATAAAGCACGTATATTTCGTAATGTTTATTGTTTTATAGCACACTATTTTGGACGCAATGACACCACGAGCTCTTGTGATTACTAAAAAAAAAAAACACTTACAATTTACAACGTTTACAAAATATTACGCATATCTGTTAATTGTACACTTATACATATTGTATATAAAAATATTTTATCGAGGTCGTGTTCTATAAAAAGAATAAAAACTTCGTATATTTTTTCGGAAATCACACAATTTAACCTCAACGAGACAATGACAAATAAACGTTAATAGACAGACCTCGCTCTAAATATTTTCAATTCGAACTTTATACCTTTAATATAACTACAATATTTCTAGTGTTTATTTGTACGACTGAATAACAGTGGCGTATTTACGGGGGGGGGGATAGATCCCCCCTTGAGCGTTATTAGTTGTAATCACACTAATTACTTTTAATTACTATTAATTACTTTTCAAGTCGATAAAATATTTTCCAATATATATCCCCCCCTTGACATACACCACTGCTGAATAATACTACTACTCATATATCATTTAAATGTAATACGTTCAAACCTAAAAATAAAAAAATTAATTGTTAGAAACAGACATTATATTAAGTTAAAAGTATCGATGTTATACAATTATTGTTGTATAAAAAAAAATCTGTATATACATAAATCAGAACAATTAAATATATATATATAAAAGTGTGGGCTATAAAATATTTAATTGACAATAGGCCTATATTATAATATGCGCCTATTTAGAACAGTTAAAAACGACTTATCCATCAATTAAATAATATGGAATTCGTATTGTGATAATGTATATGCTAAAAAAAAAAAACTTATTTCACAAATATTTTTATAATTTTTTATAAAAATATTTAAAAATTTAATAATTTTTAAGGTGATTTTTATTGTGATTTGTAAATTTATTACAATAACTATACGGTTATTATTATTATTATTATTATTATTAAAACGTATAAGAAAATTTAATAAAAATACTTTCTTTTAGAGTTTTGATTTCGTTTATAATAATCAATTTTGTCATTTGACTACATATATTGGTCTAACTGTCTCAGTACATTCATATAATAAATATGCACTACGTAATATCTAGTAAATGGAGTGTAAGAAAAACACGTATTTTGTATAAGATTACAGTTTTATTTGATCTAATTACAGTACCTTTTTACACGTGACTCTTATAAGAGTCAGTGTAATATTATATAATCCTAAGTTTTAATATGCCGATACATCACAAGTCACGACATATTTGAATTTTTAGTTTATATATATATATGTATATATATATATATATATATATATATATATATATATATATATATGAGATATTGGGTAAGGAATTCGTATAACAAAATATATCTACATTCGATATTTCATGAAGAATTTTTTATTCCTTTGTTTTCTGTACACTGGCTTTAGTTTATAAATCGATTACATTCATTAAACGACTGATTAAATTATACGAAATACGTCTGTATTTTTTTAGAGAGACGTACGCAATCTGTATTTATTAGAATAAATAGTTAGTAGTCTTGCGTATGGCTTCGTTTGAAACAATTATATGTATTTTTGTCCGTATCGCTAAGAACAAAAAAAAATTCCAAAATAATTCTCACGTTTCTCTTAACTATTTTATTAATTTTATTCTCTCTCTTAAAAATTATACTGTATTTATCATTCAACTATTCTATCGTAAAAGGTTTTGAGTGATTATTATGTAGAATATTATTAATCGTGATAAATAATATTACAATATTATATAAATATAAGGTAGTATTAAAAATTTAGAAAACATTTTCATTTATTGATTGATATTTTTAAATTCTGATTTTCGATAATTAGGTCAAAACGCTCGCATATTGGTTGATAATTTTTAAAATCGACCACGCCTGTTATTTATAGTACTCTTTAAACATTCGGTATAATACATAATATAATATACTGTTTACCCTTTTGTCATTGATAAACAGAAAAATAAAAGTATTATAAATAACCTGATCGTTATATAATGATTGTTATCATCCATATATAAAATAACTATATAATAATTTTATTTTATTTATTAATTTTCGTGTCATTTGTATTTAATTGATGCAATCAAAGTATGATTGACGAATGTTGTACACAACATCGTAATTGAATAATAATGGATTTTTGCTGATGTGTAACGTCCAAATATTACCGTTGTGTCGATGGCAATTCACGATTTCTTATATTGTATTTTTCAATACATTACTGTTGTACGTATCTTATTTCGAAAAAATAAACAATAATATTACATTTTCGTACGCAATCGTCGGCGAAACACGTAACAATAATTGTTATTCGATATGTACGAATTCGACAAAAACTCGAAAAGTGACAAACGACTCTGGGAATTTGGACGCGACCGTGTGGACGAAAAAAAAAAAATTAAAATTGTAATCAATATTTTTATTAGTTTTAAAATATTTGAACTTTATTAACTTCATTTTTACGTTATTCAATAAATATAAAATAAATAAATAAAATGTAGTGAGCCGCGAGTAATTGTGGATGTCGCTTAAGCGAATTATTATTACTCGCGTAAATATTTTAGTGTATTATTGTAATCATTATAGATTTGAAAGCGATGATAAATCTGAATTGCGTTCTATAAAACGCTTCTGAGTGTAATACACTTTGTCGGAAAATTTGAAATGCTTATTAAAAAATGAAATTATGTCTTAACGGTTTTCAAAATTTTTTGAATACACATATTTGCCACCGAGCGTTATCAATGAAATGACAAAATAATCTATTTTTGGATTCTAATGCTACGGATATTGATACAAGAATCACATATGTTTTATTAAATTTCTGGGTAGCTCGATTTTGCTGCTGATTGGGAAAAAAATTACTTTCCATTCTAAAATGAGAACAAACTATTTTATTTATATTTATACCTCAATCGATTAATTCGACAAATTCAGTTTGCATTTCGTTTTCCGACGTTCAATATGGTTCGAGTATTTCCAATTACAAGTTCGATTTTCAGAACACCTTGGGTAGAGTTAGAAAATCGAACACTTCGCAATATCGCTACTCAAAATCTACAATTGTTATAAATCGTCCAAAATTGAAACACATTTCTTGAAAAACTTGTCACGTTAAGAGTCCGGAGTTACGTATTTGGTGAACGTTTCCGGTTTTATGACCATTGGGTTTGAAATTACGAAGAGAAAAACAATAATCGATTTTAACGGAATTGCGTTTTTACCGTTTTTATGTAATTTTTCGATAGTATTTTTTCCTGATATTTAAAAAAATATTGTGAATATCGAAAAATGACCACTTTAAGGTACCATCTGGTTGTAATTCTTAACCGGAAAATAGTGCTACGTGCGTGGTCACTTTTTCTAGTAGAATTTTCGGATACAAAATTAGAAAAAAAACTTCTTTGTAAAACCAATACATTCCTTACTTCGTTCAAAACCTAAAATTATTGAAAAAAATAGAATAAAATTCAACTATCTGAAATATTTTAAACTACATAAAAGAAAAAAAAATGAAGGAATTTTCTATTAACGACTAATTAAATTGTAAAATAACAAACAACAATACACTGATACTTAATAAATATTTGTTTGATAATGTCAAATGAGAAACGATCGAAGTCGCTCTTATTTTTTGTAGTACCTAATTAAGTATAAAAGTTTATTAAACATTAAATCGTACGTTAATTTCATTAATTGTTGAAAAACTGAAAGTATTCGAAACACAATTTTTCCGTCTGAGTGTTCAAACGGCTGCGTTCAATTATTTTAGACCGATAAACGAAATCATCGCGTAAAACAAAACGTATATTACATAACAATAATTTTATTATTATCATTATTCCATATTATTTTATTATTTATTATTCAAGCACTATTTTGCGTAATACTGGCCTTGGATAAAATTAAAAACCGTTTTAATATTATTATAATTCATAATTATTATGATTACGGTTGTGTAAATAACGACACGGTTGCGACTAAAATTATTTTCATATACATAAATATATATGTTTCAAAAAGAACACTTTGCAATTTATTGTGCAACGTATTATTCTACTGCTGGATTGCAAGTGCCTACGAGTTATATTGTTTTGTTCTCTTTTTATTATCACTATTATTATTATTGCTCGTGTTCGAGAAATCATTGCCTATACCAGCTTTTTCAAACGAAACGCTAACGTTTTATGTTCAAAGGTTATATAAATGTTCACGTAGCACTCAAAAAAAAAAAAAAAAAAAATTATGTTTTCTAAGAATACAGAAATTAAAAAAAATTACCTATTTTATTTTTATTTAATAAATATCATACATAATAATAATAATAGTAATATATGATTGAATATCGGAATGTTAAATATTGACTTATAAAGCATGTATTTACATTTTAAACGGATAAAGTTTTAAATATTTAATAGTGTGGTTTAGTTCGAGTCCGAGCAGTTTCGTCGATCGAAAAACATATCTTCGCTTCGATTTGATCGAATTCGTGATGAAGAAATATTTATATTTTTATATAAATATAAATTTTATATTAAAATTTTTATAAACGTATTTGGGGGAACGTCGACTGGAAAAAAACGTCTGTATCCGCATTTGTCAACACGTTTTCATCGGAGGCGGTTTGGAATTCCGTTCGTTTCGCGAGTCGTTTTGCACTATAATGAATTTTCGTCTCCGAGTGTGTTATACGAGATTACGAAAATGGATTAACTCGAATTCGCACGCATTCATCCGCTCATAAACGACGTAAATCCTCTTATTATTGTTATACAAGTACAATAATATTTATGTACAGCGTCTGAGAAACTCGATAATAATTACATTCAAAATGATATAATTTACATGCCCTGAGCAACCGAGTAACTGTACAGCCAGACGGAATAAATATTATTGTCGATTGGTAAATTAACGTTTTCAAAAATCCGTTGTTAAACGAGCGTGCCAACTTCGTTGTATTCATATAATACAATAGACGAAAATCGAATCAATAACGGCTATTTTTTTTTCCTCCGTCGATTATACGCTAGCGTAAGGTAATTTTTTTTTTTTTTTTTTGCACTAAAATAGGTAATATGTAACTCGCGCACGGATATCTGTCTAATACACGGACCACCGCGCAGTGTACCCAAAACTATTGTCGTGTCCCGCCGTCTTATACGGTGTGCGAAGCGACCGCCGGAGACTGTATCGAATTACGCGATATTTAATGTGTATAATAGCGTTGGATTTTTTTTCTTTTAATAATTTTCGTTATTTTTTTTTTTTTTACTCTTCTTTTTCGTACAATTTTTATTATTATTATTATTATTACCATTATTATTTTTTTGTAACGAGATAATGACACGTTGATCGGACACGGTTGGCTGTGATTACCTGTAGTCGCTGTGAATTATGCGCCCACATTTTTCGTCTCGCGTCTCCGCGCGTGTGCCGATGACCCAAATCCTCCAAGTGAAAAGTCCATTAGTACCTGTATTGCGCTCTATTATTGTCATCGCCGTTGTCCTTTAAATGTATTATGAAGACGGTGCCGTTTGCGTTTTTAAAAATTTCTGAATGAAGAAGAAGAAGAAGAAGAAGGAGAAGAAACATTTAAATTATTGTTTAGGAGAAAAAAACTCGTGTGTCCGTCGGATTACTGAACCGTGAAACCGGTCCGAATCGGACATAATAGTATATTATACTCAATATTCGATAGAATAATACCGTATGCGGCTATAATAATATTGTGTTGATCTCTCGTGTACGATTCAAAATTAATTTTGAGAAAATAATATAAGCTATATAATTATATATTATGTAAAACGAATTATAAACGTATGTAACAGTGGATCAGAATTGTGAATCTGATGATGACCTATAAAGTTTCAATGAAACACTCACATTGGATTTTCTCATTCCTTTTATTATTATTATTATTATTATTATTATTATTACTATTATTACTATTATTATTGTTATTATCTCTTGCAAACAAGTTAGAAACACTAGACAAACGACGAATGACAGCTAACAATAATAATATTGTCATCCATTCGACAGTTTTTCGATGTATCAAAATTTTTCAACATTTACTCAATATTGTTTGTGTTCCCGGGAGTGTTTTATCGTACGTAATTATTAAGTAACGCGTTTTAAAATTCTATTTTTAGTTATAAATAAATTTATACAGCGCATAATTTGCTCGCGCGTTTAGACACGACAGTTCTCGCAGTCTGTTAACCGAACAATAAGATAATGAAATTGAAATAATAAAAGCAAGGAACAACGATAAATATTAATAACGCTTGAAGTTTTGCGCACGGAGCGAAAAAACGTATTTGTTTTACGATTATACTATTATACATTTTTCAATGGTTCGATTTATGTCATACATATCGTATTGTATACTTAACGAGAACGCAAAACGACAGAGATTACTTTATTGATATTTGACAATAAATTGTGAAATAATGCGAACTTGACCTATTACTTATTTGAAATCGTAAAATATCCAATAAATAATACTGACGTTAAAAATTAGTGCGTAGACCCTCTAAACATACATTTTCATAACGATACGTTGTTTTATTATCGTACAGTGTTCTATAATAAATTAGGTCAAACACAAGCAAAAGATGTGCGTGTATGTGAATTCTATTCGAATAAAAATCTCTAGATAAATTTGCACATTTCCTTTATTTCAAATTATTAATCATTGTAAATAATATTATAACAACTGTCAGATTACAATATATATATATATATATATATATATATATATATATATATATATATATATGTAACGAAATCTTCGTATAAAGGATATTTTAGAATTTTAATATTGATTATTTTTTTTCCTTTTTCTTAGGAAATCATATTATCTCTTGCGGATAACGATCGCTTACAAGAAATACGTCATGAATCGTTATACTTTATAAATGCTAGAGGTGTAATATTTATAATTTTAAAAATAAAATGACTGATTGTTATTATAATATTTTTGATTTTTTTACGAAATTGTATCTTCTTCTTTTGCGTATAAAAAAAAATATATACGGTTAGACATCCGGTAAAAGTATTATTGTATTCGATTTTGTAATTATACATTTTTTTCATTACTGCCATACAATATAAATCTTATAAATAAATCGATAACAAATTCGTGGCTAAAATTACTTAGGATTTATATGCACATATTAATGTAAAAAATACACAACAAATTAATTTATATATAAATTTTCAACGTTCAAAAACTACATCTTTCGTGTCATATTTTTATATTATCGTATTCATTAATTGTTTCTATATGAACTATCTTTGTCTTTGTAATAAGTTTATAAATATTATGTTATTGCAACTTATACTGCGTTAAATTACATTCTTATAATTTTTTTTGCAATAGAAATAGATGATATTATGCGCACTTTATAAAATATTACAAGTATTTAGATTATGTGCTATATGTAACGAAATTGAATAGAAACGAACGAAATATTGAGCTATTTCTATTATACTGCGCAGTTTTTCCTAATCGAAATCAAACTACAGTATATTATACTAATAATTATAATGTATAATAATAATTAATACATTTTAAATCAATTAGGTAATCATTTTTACATTACATTATATTTGGGCATTTTATACTCAATTCCACATTAAGTTATTTACGTTATAGAGGTTCAAACAATTAAAATCATGTAAATAAATATATTACAAAAGAAATTATTTGAATTGTAAAAGACTTGTAACAAACTGTCACGTAATATGACAGTTGAACCACTTAATCAACAATTGCAAATAAAATATTTTACTTTGAAACCTGAGTCAAGGCTGATATTAACGAGTTAAAAGTTTAACGTTTTTTTAAAATTTATGTTGAATTAAATATTTTTTGTTTTAAATTTACTTTTCACTCACGGTTTTTTTTTAACTTAACGTATTGACTTGCATAATTTTATGAACTTCTTTTGAGCACACAGTGGTATTATTAAACGGCATTCTTTAGATAAATATAAAAAACCGATGTTAGTGAAGGAATTTACTCAAGGCGAATCGTGTAAACCTCAATTATTATAATTTATCAAACTGTCATAAATTTTACCCGCGTGAAATTTCATTGTAAAACACAAATATGTTTTCTTAAAATTTTTGAGTGTAAAAAAAAGTACAGTGGTTAGTGTGATATACGAGTGTGAATAGCTGCAGAGATTTTTTTTTTATATTAATTTAAAACTTTCATTTTTTTAAATTTCTAAATATAGCTGTCTCATTTTTAACTTAGTTTATTTATTTTTTTAAATTTTGATTTTTGAAGCCAAGAAGTTCAGACACGAGCGTCTATTAACGTAAATTATGGTTTTTTTTATATATATCAACTTAATAGTTAAAAAATAAATTAATAGTTGTCAATCCATGCACATTTTAACTGGAATTCGTGAGTTTTCGCATATGCATATATAATTATTATAAACAAATGCGTCCCACATATAACTCACAGAACGCGCGTGCAGTTCATTGACAATAAGCGTTTAAAACAAAAAAAAAAAAAACGTATAAATTAGAAATCTGTACAATATTTGCAATACGGACAGGAATTTACTCGTCAGGTTTCTAAAATATGTGCGTGAATTTTATTGTCGTTTTTATTATTATTTCAATACCATTCACCAAATATAATTAGACGCCTCCGTTTCCTAAACGATTGAACATTATGTTAATCATTATTCAACGGATAGTATTATAATATGCGCATTTTCACGCTAACAGTAATGAATATTATATTGCGTTGGTTTTCAATATTATTTTGTTATTGATATTGAGAATGTCAAAATGAAATTAATATTTTAGAAAATAGAGCGTCTCAAAATGAACTAGACCTCTGTGCTATTCTCAAGTATATGACATTATATATATACTCCTTTATGTTACAATTATTGTTAGTCCCAATAAGAAAAATTTGTAATAAAATTATTCGTAAATTTTAATTTTTCCTTTATATTAGATCTAATTAGGTTGTCGTTATTATTATTATTATTTTTATTATTATTATTATTAATATTCTTATTATTAATAATAATAATAATAATAATAATAATAATAATAAGGAAATTAACGTGTATTCAAAATTTAAACGATATACATATAATTATAACATTTAAAAAAAGAAATTTAAAACATAAATGGATATTTAAAAGAAAGAAATTATAAAACCTATAAATTACTACTCTTAAATAATACATAAATTTATATATGTGAATCACGCCAAAGAGTATTATGAAATATATATATAAATATTTATGTGTTATTGTATATAATGTGTTTATTTCTATTATCGGTTTCGATAAAAAGTCATCGTCATGTATTGAACGAAAGAGGAAAACACAACAACAGAATGATAATGAAGACTACATAGAGAAAATTATGAATATTTTAAGTACAAGACATATTAAAATAAATAAACAAAACAAAAAGCAGCAATAATATTACGATAGAATATATATTAATAAAAGTGTACGACGAATAATATGTGTACAAAAATTATATCGGCGTGGAGTAGTATAACGTGTGTATTAAAGCAAAACCGTTTTTTATTAATATAATATTATACATGTGTACATCTTTGCAGTGTTCCAAAACGCACATTCGAACTCGCACGTATGTCGAAGGTTATATTTTTAAAGAAAAAACATTAAATATTTATTGAACTTTAATTTTTTCTTTTATTACGTATTATTATTTATTTTTTTTCATTTATTACCGATTCGTTTCACCAAATAATACTTTTTTTTTTTTACTAACATAACATAGCGAATCGCGTCCTTGAGCCGAATGTGTATCTTAAAATATAATTTTTTTTACACTCTACGCGTATTATTGGTTACAAACCGAAATCATCTTTCGTATTGGGTGGCTGCACGCACGTAACCGATATACGATACGTCGTATCGCATATTTTATATTTTATAATAATAATAATAATAATAATATGAATCTTGTACTATACTTTTTCATAATTGTTATTATTAAACATTTGTCTAATGCGTTGATTTTTTTTTATGACGTTTATATATATATATATATATATATATATATAAACACACCGATCGATTCAAAAAACTGCGATTAAAAAACGTTTTAACGATTACAAATAAAATTATTCTGACACGTACGCTTCTTACAGGAATTCGTAGTCATTTCCATATATACTTATTTAAAGTTTTCACACAAAAATATACGAATTACATTTTCCACACGATGCGAACTAATATTCTATCAAATTATTAATATTTTCACGCGATATTATTAAAGAAAAAAACATTTAAATGTTTTGATTTTCTTATCCTCATGGGATTCAATGCGGATTATTATTATTAATATTATAATTATTATTATTATTATTATTATTATTGTTATTACTAATATTATTATTATTATTATTATTATTATTATTATTATTATTATTATTATTATTATTATTATTATTATTATTATTATTATTATTATTATTATTATTATTATTATTATTATTATTATTATTATTATTATTATTATTATTATTATTATTATTATTATTATTATTATTATTATTATTATTATTATAGAATGTCCGTACCGTATGCTTGCCTATTAAATTTATATCCCTGTCTTTGGCTCTCAAGGTCTGTGACGAGAAAAATATTACATCGCTCAGTACACGACTGCAACACGCCGACCCGGCGGCTGCGGTAAATTTTTTCACACGCCTCAGCCGTACGTATATTATGCGCCGCATATATTATAATATCATAATGATATTATATACGAGTATATATATATATATATATATACATCTCATGCGATTCTATGCTCAACCAGCTGCAAGTTTTAAATTTCACTAGTCATATAGATTTCGGAAAAAAAAAAACAAAAAAAGATTTACATATAACGTAACATAATTTGGTATATTATATTACATACACAATACTCGTGTACAATCTCGTAGAAACAATTTTAATAAAGTATTTAAATATCGCTTTATATTTCTATAAAAAAAAAAAGAGAAAAAAACATACCTACACGTATTTTCATGTCATTTGGGTTTTATGTTTATTACCTAATTATAATCTAGCGGCGTAATATTCACTAGAATCTAAACGAGTATATTCAAATTTTTTTTTTTACAATAACCTGAGTATCATGGAATTAACTGACCAGTAACGCGTTTTTATAATTATTTTATTCGGATTTAGACAAAAATGTGCTCTGCTCTGTACGTATAAGTTTTCAAATAAAACGGTTACGTTTCCTTTTTTTAACGTCGTTATAGTAATTTAATTATTACGCATGTTTTATTATAATGATTAATATATATTTATTAATTTATATACGTATATTATATATGTCGAGCATTAAATAATACATCTATAAATATATATCCTAAAAAAATATTTATGAATAAATTTATTTTTGTGTCTTCTGAAAAATGTGTAAAGTTAGACGTATATTGTTACTACACTGACGTCTTAAATTAAAAAAAAAACAAGAAAAAATCACGTTATGCTAAAAAAACAACGACGCTAACTCATTAACATTTGATTTTTGGGGAAAAAAGTACTGGATAAAAATCGTTTAAACATTTTTTAACTCGATGTTCAGCGTTGGTCCTCGACACCTTTCTGCGGGTACCCTGCAGCTTTCCGAACGCTTGTACTCGAACACTTTACAAGACTACACGTTCATTATTACATACGATAACATAATATATTACTGATGTTTTTATCTGAAATACAGTACAGTACACATTACACGTGAATATTATATTCGTACATTGCGCCCGTATGTAGTGAAAGCAATCGAACATTCAGGTCATGTCGACATCAGTGACTCGCCCCGTGACATTCGGTCGAATATCCATCCGATCGACGATTGTTTTATAACCGACACGTTGCCAGGATTTTATTCCAAGCGAATTGATGGCCCGAGGATCATATTATTCTCGTATATTTTTGTCTATTTAACGTACAGACTATGGTGAATTGAGAAAAAAAGCAAAACGCCTATGATTGAATTACTATAAAATTATTAGAATTATAACGCAAGAATGTAATGAAAAATTTCTGCGATTACATGCGAGTTCGGAATTCCGGAATCTGAATATAATTAATAATAATGAATAATGATAACTCACGATAAAAAGAAAATACGAGTTCATTAAAATAGTAATTAGACGTATAATTTATTATTAAATAAATTTAACAATAACTTCATAAAAAAAAGTAACGAACCGCGAGGTGTTGTGAATGTCGCTTAAATAAATTACTTGGATTAATATTTTTTTGAGTGTATTGTCATCATTATAAATTTGAAAGCAATGCTTAAATCATTGTATTCAATATACGGTTGTGAGCGGAGCGTCGGTGTAATTCGTTTTGACGAAACATTTGTTATGGTTATAAAAAAAAAATTATGACTTAACGATTTTTACGAAGTAAAAAAGTCTGAATTTGTTTTAAATTGTTAAGCCTAAAACCGATGCACTGAAATAAATGCACAAATTAAGTTAAACACTAATACTTAAACGTTACACATTTTTTAAATCTGTAGCCTCAACAAATCAATCTTGTTAGCCGAATATATATTATGTATTTTATTTACTTCACTAACATTTCTTTCTAATAGAAATAATACTATTATTTCATAATATATTATGTTTTCAATTTTCTTAGGTCGTTTAGAAGATTTGGCACACGTCCGAAAAGAGAAATCAACGATTAAAAGACGAAAAAGAGCTTAAAGTAACAATTTACAATATTGAATTAAACATTTTGTTACTCTTATTTGAATAATTTTGATCATGTGTTTAAAGTTATATTATCTTTTTAAAGTTATATTTTTAGTATAGGTAACTTTTTGTTTATTATATATTTAATTATTTTTCACATTTGGTTCAATTACTTTTCTAAATAAAAATCTGTTAATAAATATTTGAATTTAAATTACACTGCTTTATATGAAATCTATGGCTATTATTCAGAACTTAAAGAATATCATTACACTCCCCGTATTCAAGGATTATTGTGTTTGGATTAAATTTGGAGTACAAACAATTATTACCAAATTTGAAGAGAAATATTCTTTAGGCGCATCACATAGTCTGTTTGCAAAATACCGCCTAACAAAGAAGTAAAAAAAAAAAATTATAATCTCAAAACACTGAGGACTTCTTCATTGGGTGATATTTTACAAAGAGATTATGCGATGCAATCGAAAGTATTCTTTTCTTAAAATTTAATACGAAGAGTTTATATTCTACTTAATGTGTTATATTACTATATAAACGGACGGAGAAAACAAATTAAATAAAAAAAACATCGATTAAAAAAACCGACATAACTCGAAAATTCACATCGTCCAATTTATTATATTTTGGCACGAGTCTAAAAACTATAACATTTTTATGTAAGAAAATTGCGTCAAGTTCAGTTTTTATTTTATTTTAATAACTACAATTGAATACGCAACATGACAGCATTAAACATTTTGAAACGCCTGAAATATAAACTCGTAGACAAAACTGTTTTTCCCAATTTGTATATAAATTGTTACACTTGTTAGCTCGTTATAGTGGCAGAGTAGCAGGAAGAAAGGGGGGGGGGTTTGAGAAAGTTGAAAATGAGTTTCAGAAAGAGACCCATAGTTTCACATTCTATCTACACTTTCGCCCTTTCACGTGAAAAACAGTTCATGCGCCGCTGTGCTTGACACTTATACATTAAATACTACCAAAGTTTTCATAATACTCGTATAATCATTTTTTAAACCGAAAATAGTAATGGCGCAGTACCTTATATAAAATTCGATGCATATTGTATAACAATTTAATTCTAATTGTGTCTGAATATAACAGTGTTAAAAATCATATTGTACTCGTCGCGACTCGGAAAGATGAGTTCTCTTTCTAGTATTTGAACCGACTTATAGGACTGTCTGTGTAAGTTGCTCGACTAATTACAGTTACGATTAATTTCCTTTTCAGTGTTAAATTAAATTTTAAGATTTATCTTTTAATATAATAAATAACGATAGTTCAGTTGAGAAATTCACGAGAAACAAATTCGTAACACTTGGCTTGCCTCGATATTTTTTTAGTCCATTTTTTTTTTCAACGAAATTTCCTATTGACATTGTACAATTCGGACGTGTAAATCAATCGGAAGACGTTAATTTGAAGAAGTACGGCGTGATACGTGTTCCAGTTGTACTCCCTCATCCGCGATGCAAAACGTTTGTATACAAATAGTTTTTTCTCTTCACTATCTCTTCACTTTCTCCGTCACATTTTGTTTTGTTTTTTTCTCAATCGGTTCATTTTTTTTTTTTGCTATTGGACTTTTACGCCCGTCGACAATTTACGACACAAGAATCGAACGTGATATTTCAACAACAACGAAAAAAAAAAACCCCACGGCGTTCATTTTTGTTTTTTTTTTTTTTACGAAAATTCACTTCACCAGTACACGGGCGTTATGCTCGGCGAACTATTTTATTTGGACTTCGGTTGTCGCGACCGGCATGATGGAGCAACAACAAACAGTGGCCTCAGCAACCGTATGCCCGTTATACGTATTTTATATATTATTCGAAACACTTTTACTCTTGTTCGACTCGGTCGTACATACGCGCGTACGAGACGTGTCGTGTACGGGCCGTCGTCGCACACGGGTGCCAACGGGTCTGATATCGCTGGAGAGGACGATGCACACAATCGCTTGTGCGCGCTAAACGATACAGGGGGTTTGACCGACAAAACGGCTACTTTCTACAGGCCCGGCGGACCGCCAGCGTATATTTTTGAATAATAAATTTTTAATTCGATCGAATGTGTGCGCGTAATAATTAGCTTTCGATGACTTCGAAAATTCCTGTTGGTGGCCAGTGAAAGTACGCTTGTGACCGTGAAAAATTCCGTCTATTATTATTATTATTTCGGGTACGCCTACGAGGATCGTGTGTTAGTAAAATTACTGTTAACACGATAACTCTCGCTTCTGTTGCTGCGGCCGTTTGCACGAGTGCTGTCGAAGTGTGTTTCGCTACAAGAATTGTTATTTTTTAATCAAAGTATTTCCACCGGTGCCGACCGTCGTCGTCCGCTACGAACGGTGTGTGCAAGTGCGATTTTCACGAGCGCAACATTTTAAAAACGTAGCTCGTCGATGCCCTTGAGCTGTGAATAATTTCATTGAAAATGATTTTTTTTCACTTTTTGTTATTACTAAAGCAATGTGCGGTAAATCGACGCGTTCGACAAAAATGATTCCGAGCGGACCTTCCGCGTAATATGTTTATTATTATTATTATTAATAATAATATAGTGTGTATAATATCGCGCGATTACAGTACATCATTTTAATATCATTTTTTACGATAAATCTCGGCAGTCATCAGTTTTCGTTTACATAGTACAAAGTTAAGTATATTTTGTAAGAATTTCGTTGCTCTAGGATATGTTAGTTTTGAAAAAACGTAATTTTCCAATTAAAAAAAAAAAAAAAAAAAAATTATACATTTAGTCTCGAAAAAGTGTCGAGACGTTTATTAAGGAATATCGTGACACACGATTTTCAAGAATTTTTTTGAATATAGCCCAAAAGCGAAAGAATTTCTTTCGATAAAATATTTATTTTTTCATACTATATCATACAGTTATATAATCGGTAAATATTTCAAGTTTCTACAACAATTAGTTTTGAAATTACGAAGAAATAAAAATTATCGATTTTAATGAAATCGCGTTTTCGTTATTTTTTTTTTAAATTTTGTTTTATTTTATTCTTTTTTGTTTTGGCGCTGTGAGAAATTTTGGCGCTGTGAGTACCTTGTTGACAAACGTATTAATTATATGAACTTGATCCATTGATTCTTGCAGGATTTTCATTTCCCCGCGTCCAACAGTAATTCATTCGTAAAATATCGCGACGGTTCTCGACGAGTTCCAAGGGGTGGAGAGGATGCGAAAAATTATCATTATTTTATTGTAAATATTACGAACGCGATCCGAAATATTCTCTTGTCTTATTATACGAATTTATAATCGTGCCTACGGGCAGCGGTGATGTAGTGCGTTCACTTTCGCATTCGGCATTCCGACAACCACGGCTAGCCGTCTATAATTTAATCAGTGTACCAATTATTACGCGAGTTTTCTACCGGCTCAATAGAGAAAAAATAAGTGTCAGACGACGACCAACCATCCCTTCAAACAGTATATATATATGCGAGACGAACGACTCGAAGAAAACGTTTAGCTCCGGTTTATGTATACGAGTTTTATATTGTTTTCTGCGATATACAGAGTATTTTCATTAGGAGGAGGTGCCAGTTGTTTAAATCCGGCGACGACTTAAACAAATTTCATTCCCACTCTTAATACCTGTAAGACAAATATGAAATTTTCAAACGTCGCGATCTATACTTTAATATAATAATGTGGTCGTTAATATTTCGCGCACGATTAAACGAACGAAAACGCTTTATACATATTATTTTTACAGAAAATTTGGTCATAAAATTCACGTAAATCATATGAGACGAATTTTTTTTCCCCCACATTATCTTGGCTATTATCTGGGGTTTTTTTTTACAAATTTTACAATGACGTGTTATTAAATGAATTTGAATTTTTTTTTTTTTTTTTTTTTGTTCTTAATATCGTAAACGTTTTATTTTATTATTTAAACACTTGCGAAACCAAATTTATTATTATTATAATTATTAATTGAATTTCAAAGAAAAAAAGGACTACTTTTTCAGTTCGGTTTTAATTGTTCAAACATTCTTCTTGTGACCAAAACATTTAAAAATTATGATTTTGATTTATTATTACAGATGTACTGTTAATTTGTTAATCGAACACTGGTAAAATGAAAAGTAAGTGACACACCTACAGTGTCGCCGATAATGCCAAAAAACTTTTATGGAAAAAGTCGTCGAATAAAAAAAAGTTTTTTCTTTTTTTGTTATTCATTTCTGTTGTAATGTCATTGATAGAAATTATGATTATCGGTGTCTTGAAATGCAAAATTAATTAAAGAGCAAAAGTGTATTTTTTTCTTTCTCCTGAAAAATCGTTAATATATATATATATATATATTTTGTACAGCTCTCGTTTAACAAATTCCAATTCATACATGTATGTGTGTGTGTATATATTATAGCTGTACAATTTCAGAACGTTCACGAGGTCGAGAGTCAAGTATGCCGTACAACAGCAATACTATACATAAGTAGTAATACTTAGCTGGATTATCATCGAGAGAAAGTACCGGAGTGGAAAAATTGTGATAGACGAGTGGCGTGTACACGTACACATTATATTATAATATAATATAATTATATTATAATAGTTTTACGGTTTCCGGGGCGGTTATTGTTTCACTGTTGGCCGGAAAAATTCACAACGAATACATTCTACTCGTTTGGTCGGTAGTTGACGACGCGGACGCGGGGACGCATTTCCCTGTGTGTGTGTGTTGCGTTTCTGGTAATTATGCTCGACGGGAAACGCTCGCACACCATGTGAAATCTGTTAAAACAAACGATTTTTGTGCGCATAACATTTCTATACACGTGGAAATATCTTCGCCGTTGTACAGAATTCGTATAATACGTAAAAAAACGTGTGCGGAAAACCTAAAGAATTGCGGATGTGATATGCCCTACATGATATGGGAGGAGAATATTATGTATATATTAACAAAGTGTACGTGTGCACGCGAACGCGTTAATAATAATAATAAACTCCATTCCCAGAGAAAATCGTGTGATGAGAGAACAAAAAAGAAATCGTTTGTCCGCTCGGGAGCTTTAGGACGTTTAACATAGGTTCGTGCTATAACATTGTAATATTCAACTATACGGTGATGGATCTGTTGAAAGGGATTGTTCGATACAGACATTTGCGTTTTCGTTCATTGCGTTGAACAATGGAATACGGTAAAATCGTTGCAAAATTATTCCAATGTCATCGAAAAATGATAGGAAACCTTCTACACTATCACTACGTATAACTTAAATAGGTATTTTTCGATATTTATTTTTGTTATATCTTGTGCATCTGTACATTTGCTCTTATACTTTATTAAAGAAAATATGAGATAATATTTCTAGAGCACAGTCGTCCCGTTTATAAATTTACACGATTTGCTTTCGGAAAAACAATATAACCATAAACAAAGTTCTAAACGTCAATAACAATGTGTAAAAGATTTAAACAAGTACTGTTACCAAAATTAACTAATAGCGTCAATATTTTTTGAAATAAAATGCTTACACGACGGGCCATAGGCATTAGTAAACGTAACTCAAAAATAAAGTTTAACCGCTACTACACATACACACGCCACATATTATATATATATATTATGATAGAAACGAATTTTGAAAAAATCAATTTCTTTACTAAACCATAACTATTTCGTTGCGATTATGATATAGCGATGCTACAAACAACAGTGTTTCACTAGGCATATGAATCGCGTGGGTTTTTTCTAGATTACCTGCAATGAAATTTAGGTTACGTTGTATTCTAGTGCTTCAATAATAATCCTATGTAAAAAGGAGTTGTGTATATTTTTTACTGAATTTAATTAAATCATAGTTTAGAACAGTGTTGCCCAGCATTTTTGTAAAGATGATCCACAAATTTACTGCTTGTTAGTTACGCGACCCCCCCCCCCCACCACACACACACACAAAAAAAAAAATAGAAAATATAGTATTATTAATAATCATTTTTATTATAAGCAATTTTATCATTGAATTTAAATATAATACAATACTGAATAATAAATATTATGATTCATTTTAATATATAGGTTATTTTTAACAAATTTTCCAGAACCGTATAATAAAATAATACAAACATCACTAAAAATATATGATTATTTACATATTGATATCCATTGTAAAATTTATATACTATACTAGCATATTCTGCAATACTAGTTTGATTGCATATTATTCATATTACGTAGAGGTATCAAATAAATTATTATATATAACATCAGCATTTATAAATGTACGGCTAAAATTATTTTCATATATTTATTTATGGGCCGTCAGTCGCAACGCATTAAAACAAATTTTGCGACCCACAGGTTGGAAAACACTAGTTTAGAATAATATAGGAGAAAGCATTATTTACATAGCAATGAGTATATTATATTATATATTGTCTATATTATAGCGTTTTAGTTGATTTTGTGAACTATATCGCACCAGTTGTTAGTTAAAACTCCAATGAATATAAACCAATAAACACGCACTTAACAATTATTTTCATTTTTACTACATCATAATATTACGTTATTGGTACTTAAAATATGTGCCATCGATTTCTATAATCTACAAAAAAGCACATTTCACATTAGGGCATTTAAAAAAAAACATATAATATATTAATATATTGTTTGTGGAATCGGAATATATATATTATTATATTTCTCTCTCACACACATACACACACACACATGTAATTTCGTGAGCAAATTAAAAAAATTATTATTGTATCCTTCGGTTAAAAAGTACTCGGCTTGATAATATAAAAGAAAAATTTCAAGCTGAACACATAGCCGTTTATATTATGCCACCAGTGTGGTGCGTAGGTTTTTAGACTTTTACTAAATAGCAAATTGACTAATTTCTTGCCTGACATCAATCCTAACTTAAATAAATTTCCCGTCATACTTAAAAGTTACGGCGGATGTTTTTCAATTTCCATAAATTAAAATAGTAGTTAAGATTTGTTAAAATCACGGCTGCTATTCGTGTCCTCATGTAAGACTTATATAGTCATATTATTTTGAAATCGGCTATTAACAAGTCGAACACTTGGAACAATTAGTTTTGATACATATATAAATGAAAGTGAGTAAAACTCAACGGGCTGGGCGCGGTTATCGAAAGTTTCGTCTCTTCACTCGCTTAATAACATTATCGGCTGTTGGTTGTCATAAATTGAAAATTGGTTACGCTACATACGAAGGTTCTGTACTTACTAACCTTTTCAGCATCTATTAATATCGAGTTTTTTTTTTTAATCGACCAAATACGTGGTGAGAATCAACTACATTTTATAACAGTTTACGTTGTAAAATTTGAAAGTAAAACTTATCGTCTACTTTCACACTATTTATTTTCAATCCTTCTTTGGTCCTTCGCCATTACAATAATAATAATATTATTATTATTATTTTCATTTATAATAATTTTCTCGGTCTTGGACAAATATCGGTCATTCTTGTGCACGTTGAACTATTATTATTATTATTATTATTATTATTATTATTATTATTATTATTATTATTATTATTATTATTATTATTATTATTATTATTATTGTTATTATTGTTATTTATTAATTTGCTCGTTCAATGTGTTTTATCGTATTTCCTTTTAAAATCATCACCTCCTACCAAATCAAAAATCAATTGACCATTATTTCCAATTTATTTAATAATATATAAATATTAAATTGACATCGCAAATATAAGTGCCGATATATATGTTTTTATTTTTAAAAATAATTTTACTTAAACAAGAAATAAAAATCCGCGATTTCGTCATTTGTACTGGTTGAGTCCTCACAGGCTGCAATGGTTATGTAAGGCGAAATTATTACGTAATTTGACAACGGTATAGAGTTTAAATTGTGCAAAACTTATGATTTTAGTTTATGAACGAGCATTGTCATTTCGGTTATTATTGAATTTCTATATCAGTGACGTTCATTCGGTTCATTCGCTACGTACAGAAAAACGTTTGAAAATACTTTGTCCAATAAACCTTTTGTGGAGATAAAATCAATATTAAAAACGTTTTTTTTTAGAGATATCGGACTAAAAAATTTTTTAAATATTTTCCTATATATTATATAAGAAGAATTAAATTTATCTTACGATTCATCTTATTAATTCTATTCATAGAAGCTAAATACTTTCTTTGAAATATGACGGAAAGGGAATTGTTTACTTACGTTAGAATAATGTAATAACATATTTAGACATATTGCATATGTCTTTTTTTATCATTCTAATCTAAATTTGTTATACGTGTACGATGTGTATATATATATATATATATATATATTAATACTACTTGTGTCCTGTAATGGCCATTATAATAAAATATACGAATGTATCACGCGGAATAAAAAAACAAACGAATATTGAAGAAAGCATTTTTTAAAAATTAAAATTTTTTTTTATGTGCGTTATACAAATCACATTCGTAATAACAAAAGCAAAATAAAAAATAATGCGGAAAATTATAATATTTATATAAAATATATATACTGTTCTCATTTGCATTACCTACGTTACGAATAGAAAAATCATTGATCTGATGAAACGCGTTAATTATAATCAATTGAATTATTTATTATACAACGTCTACAACCTACAGCTTTAGTTTTGTTTTTGTACTTTATTATTCTGATTTTTTTCCCCGATCGGCTTTTAGTTTGATTCCAAATTAAACATGCCTGTATACTTTATATAGATATGCTATTCATGCGCATATTGTGTGGTACAATTTTAAGTCACGGCAAACTAACGAGAAACTATCAAATTATTTTATGTGCGAGTATAAACACATAATATGACTGATGGAAGGAAGACGCATCATGAATGACATCATTAATTCATCATAATTTAGTTGTTAAATTACATTAAACTTGTACTCTACATGACTTCCTTTTTAGTCCTTTGATTGAGTTATCCGGTGTACTAGGAGCAATTGGAATTGATGAATATGCAAAAAAAAAAATTACAAATTTTGATTAATGTTCACAAAACTAAATATATTTATAGAATTATACGTGTTTAACTTTAAATTATATAATGTATAAATAGTACGTATGTAATAATATGTAGGTTAGTTAATCAAAAATACATAGAGTTAAAATAAGTCATCGAAAAAGATATACTAAATTCAGAAAGACGAAACGTTAATGAGTTTGTATTAAACTTGTGTAAACCGCAAAAAAAAAAAATTAAAACCGTTTCAAATTCAGAATCCCGGAAGAATTTTAACTTTGTTTTAACGCCGTACTCGGAACCCGACAAAAACACAAACCGTTTTCAAATCCATACGGTGCCGAAAAGTATTTTAAATATGAGTTTTAAAATTCTGAATATTTTTGAAATAATCAATTATTATCGTTCTGTTTGTACTTTTTACCAATTTCGTCGTTCGTTTATTAAAAATAATACAAAAATCACAGCCACGAGCTTATGAAATTGAAAAGCGACATATTATATTATTTTAATATAATACATACTCCCTTTTTGAAATCATGCCGTCGTAATGTGATGTTTCGTAAGAACACGACGACTAGTAGTCAATATACACAGATCGTCACGAATGTTCAGCTGTACAATTATCGGACGATGACAAAATGTCGTTGGGTGTTACAGTTTAGAGAGTCATCTTACCCGAATTTATATCGAACTTTATCCAACGTATTGAAAATATTTAGCCGGCCAGACGAGCAAATAGAGTTTACACTTATTGATGTAATGTGTACGTTGATTTATAATCGGTGAGATTGACTACTATTATTGAGAATAGAAAAAAAAATTGTCCTCGTTTTAAAACAAAACGGGCACAGAAGAAACCAGAGGACGAAAATTATAAGAAATTTCGTGAGGGGGAATTTGGCCGTAAACGAATAACGGTTAGGTTAGGTTATTTTACGCACAAAGAAATTCGGTTGGTGGTGTATCACTCGTGATTGTGTACAATATTTATATAAACACTTTGCACGTATAGCAAACAACACAAATCCTTGAACTAATTTTTCGAGCGCGTACACACGTTGACGAGTTTTTGAAACACCGGGGAAAGAACGTGACGAAATTGCAAACATATTTCATCCGGATCAAAAATTGTAGAAAAACACGATTATTAAATCGGATTCTGACCACTTCCATATTCTGTTCACTAGACACGCTTCTTTTAATAATTAATAGTTACCACCGCAAAATTAATTACTTACCGATCCGCAAAATTTTCGCCAATACATTGTTTAAGTGTATTGCAATTATAAAGTACAATTTCGTATGAGAAAAAAGTTAATTTTTCCCAGAAAATGCGTTTATTCCTATGTCTAAATATCGTCGAATATCACTCGATTTTCGCAAATAACACGGATTGAAAAATGATTTAGATTATAGTATTTTTTTTATGTATTATCAAAAATGAAGGTAAATGAGATAAAATTAGATAAAAACACTATGTTGAAAACAAGTTTTCGTTTATGTATTAAGTATAGAAAAAAAATTCCAATTAATTTAATATATTATACAGAACAAATATTGTCATTCATTAATAAGTATATACCTATTAATCACCAATTAATGTTTCATAAATAATACTAGTGTTGAAAAAATGATAACTTGAAAGATTTAAAATAGTAAAACTGACTTTTTACATTTTTAAATGAATAATGTAAAATAATATATTCGTATTATTTAAAATGTATATAAAATCGAATCATATTTTCTTTTTTTTTTTTGACAATAAAAATATATACATATAACGATGGAAAAAATAAGTAGGCCTCATATACATTTTTTTTTATATATTAAAAAAAGAAAAATCACGTTTTACAGCAAAAGTGAAACTATATGTGAACGTATTGAACAATATTATAGGAAATGTAACGTTTTAGAAAGAAAAAAACAAGTATGTCATCAAGAATTTTAGTACTCACAAAAAATAAAATACCAGGCTTAAACTTATAAATAGAATAAATAAAATACTTATATTATTTCGACACACTATATCGTAGACACTGGATATCAAATATTTTAAAGAGATTTTACTCGGTTGGTAAAGAAAAAGTCAATAGTAAAACGCGCGTTTCATTTTACATCTAATATATTTTAATAAATATATAATAAAGACCAATACCACAGTAACGAGTTGTTGACTCCCGATAATATAGCAAGTAGACTTAGACTTAGTTTTTATTACACGTGTAATAAACACTCGACTTCTAAAATTATCTTTGTACTGAAATGTAATACACATTTTTTTTACCGTTGAACGTGTCAGTTTCACTATCAGTATAAATTATAATTTAGTTTTATAAATTATAACTCAAAACACAATATTATATAAATACGTTGACTTAAGCGTTTTTTCGATTTCGATAATAGTGAAAATAATATATAAAAAAAAGGAATAACAGTATAAACAAAAAATAATAATTATTTCAAGTGAATACTCACCAGTCCTCGTCGTTAGATTTGTAATTCAGAAAGTTTTTTTTTTTTTAGTTTTAATTCTTTTAGATTTAAAATGTAAAATATTAAAATGATACGCGCAAGGATCTAGTGCATTATATCAAGAACATATATTTTAGAAGATACCTGGAATAAAGTCGGTTTTTTTCTCCTCTTATTCACATGAATCACACGAAACTTTGATATAAACCGGAGTTACGGGGCTCATCTGAGATCAGTTATGTAATAGAAATATTCAAGGTGAACAATTAATTAAAATAAAAATAGTAAATTATTTAAATTCACGGTATAATAAATTCATTTCAGATTAAACAAAACATTTATATATTTTTAATTTTCCTCCCATAAAATATTGCGTTTACCGCACGTGCATGTATTCAGGTACATTATAAACACGACGGAGAATTCGTGACAAACGATTATAATAGACTTAAATTCAATAGATATAATTATTCGCATTCAGTCATAATCAAAACCTTTTATCTTAGTTTTTTTTGTTGTTTTTTTTTTACACAATGTATTATCATTGTTTATCTATACGTCTAATTGTTCAAATAAATTAATTCAACATAAATCAATACGAATAAAAAAAAATTGCGTTTAATCGATGTGCAATTACTGGAATATATTGTATTCTATTGTATTTCTTATTAAAATAAAATAATGATTTCTAAAAAACGATTTTGTTTTGATATTCATCAAAGTTTCGATCAGATTTAAGTGCGTTAAATTAACTCAACTCGACTATTACTCGTTAAATCTAATAACTATTGAAGAATGTTGAACAATTAGTGTACATATCTCATATGTCCTTAATTTGTATTCATTTTTGCCCGATAAACGTTCACCGAAGACAAATTACAATTGTGGAATTTTACTCGAATAAATGTAATAAAGCGATTTAAATTAAAACCGTTGTTTCGACTTGTGTTGAACGGACGCATATGTTTTTAAAGACGATTTTTCGTTTTGAATTGTAATAAATTATAAATGTCTATAAAATTATTCGAAGTTTAAAATTAAATTTTTAAAAAATTATCATATTAATTATGTGTATTTATCAAAATCGTTTAAGGATACCAATGAGTGTATAAACCTCATTTTTTACACGGCAGAGATCACTGACCTCTTATAAAAAATGTATTTACAAGACGTTGTATAGTAGTAGTGTATATTACGATCACGTATAGATAAGATATATAATATTACATTATTTTTGCTTTTACGATATAAGAATATGATGAGCACGATACCACCAACGACGATATTATATTACGGATAGGATATATAGTGTGTTGAGATTGTTTAAAAGAGAAATCATAATGGGAATCGACTTCAAGTTGCAACGAGGAAATTTTGGCTATATGAATACTATAAAAACGTGTTTTTATTTTCCTGTGAACAGATTTTGAAATACACTCCGAGTGCTATAAATAGTAATTGGACACTTATAATACACTCCTTCAGTGCCAGGGGCACGTGCTCTCTCTAGAAATAATATATATATATATACCTAAATAAATCTAAGCCACTAGCTAATCCATGTTATCGTCGACAGGGCCCGCGTTGTATAATACTTATATGAGGGACCGTGTCCAATGAAAGTGATGACTTATAATCAATAATGTTGATTTATAATAAAAATGTCCTCTTCGGTCGAAAAACATGTTGTTAAATATTTACTAAAATTCAATCACAATTCAAAGGTTTTTTACCAATTTATTTTTATGTTCTTATGTTTTTATTTCTTATTTACGCGAATACTTTTACAGATAGACCGCAATGTCCAACGACGCTATAGACCTTCCGATATCAATTTCGTTATAATTGGTGTTTGTCCAATAAGTTTGTGAATAAGATTTCTCTATCCATCTGTCCAACTAAGGGATTTATATTATTTGCCTCCAACGTTTTCATCACAAATGTGTCGTATTTATATTTGAGTAAATATTGGCCAATTACAAAATGTATAGCTAAGAGCGTTATCCGAGTCGTATGTTCGCCTCATTAACAGAAAAAAAAAATTAGGAAACGTCCGATACAGAAGCAACGTAGTAAAATCGGGCTTCGTTTTCCCTGCAATTTTACAAGCGATAGGATGATCTGTTCTCGCATAATGACCTACGAGATTAACTATAATAGCATAATATTAATACGTTTTAGTATTATTATATTTAATAGTATTATACAAACAAGTATAAAATTCTTAATTCATACAAAATATTTAGGTTGTTAGGTTATTATTTAGGAATAAGAACGTTCTGTGCTACAATATGGTCACTACAATGCACAGGAACATACATAATGCTATTTCCGTATATGAAAATGCTTCCTTGGAATCTCTCAGTTTAATAAATAAATTGACTTGCCTTAAACACGTTCCGTTTTCATGTAACGCCGAGAATTGTTTTATGAGTACACATTCTTTTTGTAAATCATCCGCAAGTTGAATTGGGTATAATGTTTGGAGTTTTATTGCGTTAAATCTAACGTCCACTTCACTGTATCCAATAAATTCGCATGAAAATGCAACATGGATATTTGCGTTTCCTCAACTCGCCACCAAACAGTTTGTCGTTTATTGGAAATAACGTGAAAAAATTAAACCCAGAAATAAATAATAATCACCTCCTGTTAACAATTATACTTCTTCTTCTTCTTCTCTTAATAATAATTCTCTTGGTATCGCTTCTGTATTACTCTGAATATTGTTTTTTTAACCGGCTTCTTTAAAAGCATCAAATGGTTTCAGTTTATTTTCTACGAAAGTATCGCACTCGATGAGAATCTGAAAACCACCTCTAGATCTGTGTCGGCGCCTTATAGGATTTCGGCAACTAAATCAAATTGTTTTTTGACACGAAAGTATATTAGTGTTCTGGGTGTGAATAAAAAATTTACATCGCGCGACACTTTTACGCAAGTGACGTCATCAATCACGTGGCGTTGCTAAACGACGTTAAAACAGATTTAATGCGAAAAGCGCGTGAACGTAAGCGTTCAACGTAATGACGACTGACTCCAGTAACCACAACACACATCCATGTACAGATGTATTTGCATAAAGCGTAGATATGGTTTGATTTCGTTTTTTTTTTTTTAATGTAGATTGCCAAAAATTCTGACAATATTGTTTGATGAAAGTCATTTTTTGTTTTTCCGGTAATAGCTTCCGTGTGGTCTTAGAGCAATTACACCACTGCTCGCATCCGCAATGGAAAGCACACACGTTGTGCACGATTGACATATTTCATCCTGCAATATGGGGAACCGAGTTCGCGAACGGAATTCGTCATCGGAAATGTGAACGGCCCCAGCAAAATTGACGGCGAGCATTACGAAAACAAATAATGTGACGTAATTTCTCGTTATTATCGTTTTTCTTTCGCCCGCCCGCCCGCGTTTCACTGCAGACACACACACAAACATACGTGATGACGAATAATTTCTAACTTCGTATTGTCGTCGTCGTCGTCGTCGTGATCGTATGGCACGAATATTGCGAACACGGCATCGAAAAAAAATTAATATTATTCGCATTTACCGTTCGAGCGGTGCAGAAGTGGATAACTGTTTGTTTTATATAACATGCGCCCCGAACACGACGATATATTATTTTCGAATTTCGTTTTCGACTTGTACACATCAATAAAAATGTACAGCTGCACTACTCGACGTGTGTGGTGTACGTTGTGCGCGGTCAAACATTACGCACGTAAACTTTGGTCACAAGGACCATTGCCGAATCTAGAGGAATGGGGACAAGTGTGGTATCCTTGAACCGAGCCCTGTTGGTGTAAGGGCGCCTTTAAGTTTATAAAAATTAAAAAAAAAAAATTCTATTTTATGTCCGTACGGAAAAATTCTACCAGAAGGTGTGGTCCGATCTTTGCAGTGACGCTTTGGCGAATCGCATCTAATTGCGGTATTTTGAAGAAGTCATTTTTCGCTTTCCTCAAAAGTTTTTCGAAGAAATAACAATAATAAAAATAATAATCGATTACAATTTTATCATTTTTATATAATTTTTTAGTAGTTTTGTTTTTGGGCGTTTTTGAGAAAATCGAAAAATTACCGCTTTAAAATACCATCTAGATACAATTTGCTACCGAATTGTAAAGATGGAAACACTCCTGGTAAAATTTTTCAGTAAAACAAAAAAAAAACACATCAATATAAAACTAATACACTCCTCGTTCCGCTTAGAAAAAAAAATTGGAAGGTTCGTATGAAATTTAGATTACACTTAATCTAACCTACCTAAATCAGAAATTTCCTCTAATTTTGTGTAATATTTTTTTTTTGTTCGTTGATGAAAATAAATCCGAAATCCGTAATCCGACAAAAATCGAAATTGTTTTTTCAATATTTTGATAGGAAAATTTTTTGAAAAACAGAAGTTTTAAAATTTTGAATGTTTCCATTGTACTTCGTCGTTTGGTGACTAAAAAAAAAAAAAAAAAATGTTATAATAATATAAATATCCTCGGTTGTTATAGCTACTCACTAGGAAAATTGAAAAACAACATATAGCGATTTTTTTAATGTACATATTTTATGTAATTTTTTGGTAGGGCTTCTTGAGGTCTAAAAAAAGGATTGAGAAAATCGAAAAATAACCTCTTTCAAGTACCAACTAGTTGTAATTTTCTTTGGCGACATATTGTGTAAAGATCGAAGCACTTCTTGGTGTATAATTTTCGGGGTACAGACATAACAAGCAAACACGTTATTGTAATACCAATACACATCTCGCTCCGTTCAAAATGTAACATTACAAACGAAAACCGTTTTCGAATTTTGAATTTTGTAACCACCATATCGAATGTGACGTTGCCGAACAGTGTTGATAACGCTGTGAATATAATATTGAAACGATAAAACTGTTCACCGGCAATAATAATGTTCGGTTAATTTTAATAAATATTTCTAGAACGTGACCGAATACGACGACGTTAACGGAATTCGTACGGCAGAGACGACGCGTTGTATTAAACGGGAGAAAAAAGTATCGGAATAGAATAATGTAAAAATTAATTTTTACACTTCGGTCTATTTTACGGGAACGAGCAACACAATATACACAACAATAGTTAAAAGAGAGGCCGACGTCTTCGTTTTGTGTTGTAGAGAATACGCACACGAACGAAAATCAAAAAACGACGTGATGCCTTCTTGTCCCGCGAACAATATTAATATTATTACATAGAATTCGTATATGACCGGAGGATTTGAATGCGAAACGAATTTTTTTTATGTACACACACACTTGCACACTTTAGAACAATACTTATTTCACCGCAATTCGTTTCATACAAAACACCATCCATGAATTTTAAAAATTTTAACTTGCGTTTTTAATTACGTAGAATATTTTTCATGTTTTACTATTCATAAGCGTATATAATTTTTAAATGGAATTGTTTATAATGAAATAACGATCGAAAAATATAAATCGATATTTTATTCGAACCGTTTTATTCCATCATCTAAACGTAATATAATATTTATGATGTAGACATTATGCACGCAATTACCTGTACTATTATCGGCACACAGCAATCGGTTGGAAAAATAAGGCTTTACTTAAACGGGTACAAAATTGTAATCCGATTAATTGTGATTCTAAATAAAACGCGAACGCCAAAATTTAAGTAATAAAGTAAAGTAATTTATTTATTTTTTCTTCATATCGCTTGCAGTAGGGTATGTACGATTTTAGTTTGAGTAGCGTTTGCTATAGGAATTATCAATGGCTCTTTGGGACTTTAACATTCACGCGCGTGCTGTTCATTACATTCATTTCAAGCATATAATACGTAGTTTAAAACAACAACAAAAATAGGTAATGGAAACAAAAAGATTAAATATAAATAATTTATAATTTCTTTTATTTATTTTTTTTAATAAAATACATTAGTATCGTTTATTGAAATATAGAAACAAAAAAATGTGTTGAGTTTTTAACGAATAAAAATATTGCGTGTTTTTTTTATTATGATCTTAATATGTGGCATACTTCATTGGTGGATGGACTCTAGATATATGTGTAGGACATCTTCTGATTATATTATTCACATTAATCGGTGTCACGTCAAATAAGGTACTTTCATTAAAATAAGTAATAACTATGCTTAAAAATCGGTCAGTTATTTCATGTAAAAAAAAATTTATATATATTATTAATCAAATAAATACTTAATGATGACTTTAAGTCGAAACAAGTATCAAATTATTCAAATTAAATTCATTAATTCTATATTTTTTTGTTCTTATTAATATAGATGTACTCATTTGGTTTAATGAATTAATTTATATATATATAAATAAGTTTTTATTTTAAATAAATTCAATTTGAAATTTTCCATGAGAAATTGTAACCCTTATACCTCCCTCTCACCATTGCGTACGCCGCTGATTGACACATTAATAGTTAATACATTGACTATTTTTTTTTAAAACCCGTTTTTCTACTGGTTTTTTTTAAAATTTAGACCGTTAAATTCCAAGACCTAATATAATTAACAGTGTAGATAGTTCTTATTTTTATACAACTTTCGATCATTTTAACTAGATCAATCTACTTTGATTATATACAATTCACACGACAATTAATATTAATATTATTATTATTATGTACACTGTACAGGCACATTTTTTTAGTAAAAATTAAAAAAAAATATTACATCTCATCATGTGTCAAAAACTCTAGGTAGCAAGTATTGAAATGTATAATGTATAATGCATATGCGTTATACTGTTAAATATCACGACCTTAACCATTTTGAAGTATTGACCTGTGTTATGGAATTATTGCACTAAATGAATGTGTAATAATTATTATCATTTTAACACATTTAATATAAACGTGATATGAATGTTATAAGTGTGTAATATGTATATTATTATTATTATTTTTTTTTTTTGTGAAATATTTAAACATTATTAGTTACATAGCTTGTTTATTAAAATAACGCTTTTTTTTTTAATTTATATTATATCGACGGTGTATGTAAATCATTATGGACGCCTCTGTAATCTAATTGTATTTGAAATATCAGTAACGAGTTTTGTTGCGCTTCAAATCGAAGGACTAACAACAGTAGAATTCGTTTAAGCACATTTTGATCATGATTTTGATGCGTTCAATTTTCCCCGTAGTGTTGCGTTCGACGAACAAATTTCGCATCAGAAAGTAATTTTATATTTTCTCGTGTCTAGTATTACAATGTAATCACACACACACACACATACACAGATACACTTGTCTTTGTGTCAGAAGTATTTTGACATTCGTCTTGGTGGCCGAAACGGTTTGGGAGTCGATATCTGTTGCTGTATTACTGATGCGATTATACTTTTATACACGGTCGAAACCGTTTGAATCGTTCACACCTATCTCGGCCGAGGGAAGTGATTCTCTATGCCTAAACAAACAAATAACATAATAATGATAGGACGAATGACATACGAGAAAGTAGAGCACGTGCACGCGCTTTTATTATTCACGTGATTTCGTCACTACGACAAACGAAGAACGACAACGATAACTGGTAATATTGTAAAAGGAAAAACGTACGTTTATTTGATAGACAAGCCTCGAAAAGAGAGCAAAGAGTGAAGAGAAAGACAAAAAAATAGAAACGACGTCATCTTGGCGAGAACGTGATCGTCATTAATTTATCACATATATAAAATACTATTATTATATCCTCGTTTTTTCAAAGACCGACGTCGTCTCGGTCACGGCTTATTAATAAAAAAAAAATATATATATCGATTTGATTTGTCGCACAGTCTATTATACAATATAGTCGAAAACGTTATAGTGTTGTAAAATGATACGTGTAAAATAATAAATTATGATTATGATTATAAAACATATTTCATATTATAAACGTATTTGAATGACTTACAATTCATTTACCTATGGTAATAAACTTGTTTCGGATAGCAACACATGTTTCGCCTCGACGAACATACTTTTGTATTAAAGTTCTGCATAGCATAAAATAAATACTGAAACATTCGTCCTCTGAACACAGAAGTTCAAAAAAAAAAGAAGAGAAATCGATTCGGCGCATAGTGAAAAAAGGAGACTTGCGCTTTCATCTCACTACCATTAAACATAACGTCAAGAAACTGACTCTGAACCATTAAGCACAACCACTTCGATTACTTGCTAATTCATAACATGATTTTTATCCGATATACTTAACTCGCTGGAGTAAGGGAGCATTCACAAAGAAATGAAAACGACAATTTTAACAGTAAATATATATTTTTTTTTATGAAAAATGAAACGTATTATATTATTATGATTATTTCAACAATAATTTGTAAGTTTTAAATAATTATAATATACATAAAATTAAACACAATACAATATACTGTATGAACACATAGTTTTAACGATATGCATTAAAATTAATGAATATTAGGAATAAAACGAATATAAAACGTTCAAAAGTTGACGAACACAACAGTTAAAGCGACACTATGATTTTAAATATAGTAATAAATTTGGTAATACATTGAAAACACATTTTTAATTATTATTCACGTTTGAATATTACTACTCTGTACAGTTTTGTACTGAGACAATAGTTACAGAAAAATATTTAGTAGTTATGTCGAAATAGTTCCATGCACATTATGTCCACGTACATAGGAGACCTCAAGTGAAATCCACCTTCCATTCACGAAAATTTATAAGGTAAAGTTCTGTATGACATTCTAATACCTATTTGTATTATATTATTCATGCACTATAACTTGTGGTTCACGTCAAGAAAGACCACAAAATTTACAGTCATATTTATATATATATGTTTTGATTAGTGCAGTGTTTAATGATGATTAATATTACGAAAATAAAATTTTAGATATTTTACGCCACTGAATTTATATTGTTGTCAATTTCATACCAAAATGAAATATTTTACAGGCGCGAGGAACAGTTCAAGATTACACTTTATAGCCACACATTTATAGTTTTGAAAATATACGGAAGTTAGAAATAGATATATTCTTATTTTTAGGAACAAATTAAGAATTTTGAAATTATCGATTACAATTAAAATTTTCCAATTTCTGTTTTTAGTTAAGTAAAAGCAAACTTGGGTAAAATACTTTTTTTGAAGTATTCCAAATACATATTTTGAATACTTCAAAAAAAGTATTCAGAATCATAATAGCAATAGTATTCGCAAAGTGTTTTGAATATTTCACAAAAAGTATTCCAAACACTTTTAGAATATAATATACTAGTTTTCAATAATACGAATATCGAGTATTGAGTAATTATATTATTTAGTCGAAAAGTAACAGTTACCAATATGTATTTGGGAGAAGGTTTAATAATTTTTTTTTAATTTTGTGTTTATACGAGTAAATTAACTCAATAACTAATAAATAAATTAATAATATTAATTAATTATAAAATATAATAAAATTATCATAACATAATGTAATCAAATACACTGGATTATTCGAACAAGGTTGAGGTCGAACACCAAACATAGCGAGTTTATTGATAAATTAATTGATATTGTTTTAAATGCCTACTGGTACTAGTTGTTACTCATATTTATTTCTGAAATAATGACTTTTTACATTCAAGTAAAATAAGTTACTATTTTTATGCAGGCAATGTACAAAAGTATTCTAAACATAGTATTTCGATTACTGTGTGTGGATTACTAACCAAGTCCGAATAAGAGACAAAAATCTAATTGTGAACGACAAGAATTATCTTCGCATTAAATATCATAATATAATTATATATAGTTCGAAGATATCAACGTTAAGTTTTATACAAGGAAGACGTCAAGATAGACAATGATATCAAAATTGATTCACATAAGTATACTGTTGCCGAAATTGCAGAGTTTCCAGAAAATATAATACTCACACAGGAGTGAAACAAATCGGGTTATAATAATCCGTATTATTATTATTATTATTACTATCCGTATGCTATGGACATCGTCGGTTCCAGTAGAGCACTTAATCATATTATATTGTTTTGAGTATTAATATTATTTAAAATTATGAAACAAACATAAACCATTGACTTTGAGAAAATAATCTGAAAAAAGATTTTATTTATTAAATGTTCTTTATAGTAATTGTGTGTAATGTATACGTCACAGAATATTTGAATGTCATTATGAAAATGGACGTAAAATTGTAAGTTATAGTAAAAAAAAGAAAAACCGAAAACAACGATTAACAGATGAACGGAATAGGTGACAGTAACTGTTACTAAAGATTTCATAAATATGTTTAAACACGGTCGTGGGATACTTGAAAATTTATATCGTTACACACAAATTCCAAAATGTCACATATCTATTTATTGGCTAGTTTTTAGAAGAAATAAAAAGCTGTCTTACTTAAAACATATTATTATTATTAATCATTAATAATACTTTTTTTTTTTTTACATATTATAACGTTTATGAAAATGATTTTTGAATTTTTTTTTTATCATTTACATAACAAGTTTATCATATATAGGTGTAGATACGTGTTATTGTATGTGCAGTTTGGAGTTATTATAAATTATAGTAATTCATAATGTAGTTTAATAGTATTGTTAATAATAGCACATAACAGCAACAACAAAGGTTTCTATATCCTTTGGTTTAGTTAAATCATGTGAGTTACATACAATATCGATGTGTTCTCAACGACGAACAATCAAATTATCATTGATTGAATTCCTATAAGCGAAAAAATATCTTGAACGACTCAAACCGAACAATGCACACATACATTCGCGTTTTTTCGACCGCGAACGAGTTTTATTTAAACCACGTCGCGTTACACTCAGAATCGACGTGCAAGATGGACATATCGCAATTATTTGTATTTACACGTGAACGCTGAAAAGCGGATTGTACTTGAGGCCCGTTAAAATCAACTGCGTTCTATAAAACAAAAGTGTATTAAACGCGTTTAAGAAAAAATAAATAAATAATTTTAAAAACGAATATTGCCAACAGTGTAGATATAATACGGCCGGTACTGTCTCCGTTGTTATTAGCGTTCAGGTCTTTCTTAACGGTCGTTTGTTATACGCGTCGTTGAGGATTTCGAAATCGTCCACCGTGATCGGGTCCGACGATTCCGAAGGCGGTGGTGGCACGCGGTGCACGTACTTGGGCAGTGGATCGTCGTACCTTTTCGACAAGATGGAGAACTCTCGGTGCGCCGCCACCAGTTTGGTTATTTTCGACGTGATCTCATAATCGGTACACGACGAGTCCAGCCCGAGCAGACCGATCACGGTACGACGAAGGTCGTCGAGCTTCACGATCCACGGGGACAGGGAAATAGAGAAATTATTTTGATTTTAAAATATCACTTGTAGCTGAAACGCGTAGGACACTTACGGAACATTCGCGGCGTTTTACTTCGGTCAGCTGGAATTTACACGACGATAAATCGTCTTGTAACACTCGCATCGTGTGTTCGTTCAGAGTCTTGTCTTGGTTATGACAGTCCGAGGTCGATTTCAACTGAAACGGTTGAATCGATCGTTTAGGAATTTTATTTTCAATTTTATTTATACCTATTAGATTGGACGAAATTCTTGCAAAAATTTTTAAGTGCAGCAAACGAAATTTGATGCCATAGACGTGACGCTAATTATTATTATTTTTTTTTTTTACACTCCCAGCTTACCTGTTCTTTGAGCACAGTGACTTTCCGTGAAAAACGCATGCGCAACATTTCAGATTCGACCAGTCGCTTCTCGAGATCGTCGATTTTCTTCGCCCTTTCCAACGAAGTCAACTATAAATTGATATTAGGTGAATAAAATGACTAGAACTGTTAACGATGCACGTAACACTGACCTTACAGTCTCCAGCATCGGACAGTTGAAGTTTAAGGTCTCGGATTTGAGCCCGAGATTCAGTCAACTGCAACTGTAACTTGTCCAATTGTTTTTGCAATTTTTTAGCCCTATACAAGGTACATGCTTATTCACGTAGCACTATTATATTATTCAATTTTCTAAAATGAAATTTCCGGTACCGCATATTAGCCTCGTCTCTCTCGGTTTCCAATAGTGTGCGCATTTTAGTGCTCTCGTCTTGGACGCTGATTTTGCGCCGCAACAAATCCAAATGGAGATCGCGTCTCTGAAGTTGATCTCTCAACGTGCGAACACGTCTTTGTAGCTGATAGACCAGAGCGCTCTACGGAGTGTTTTCAAAACAATTAGAATGCGTTTTAATATATTATTTATCGGACGGCGAAGCAAAAAATTATAAAAATAAATAAAGTGACGTTAAATAAATATACGAGTATATTGATCACTGATCGTAATCTTTGATAATAAATAACATTTGCACTGGTGCAGGTCATTTGTTCGAAGGTCGTGTGTTTTAATCACGATCGAAAATGTTAGAAAATTTTTCTTTATAAACGTCATGTGTCCGAAGATTCATTCATCCTAAGTACATTCATATGTTCGAAAATGTATTTCTTTAATGTTATATTACTCGTGTTCAATAAAATTAACAGTCCGTATAGAAGAAATAATTAAAATGTGAAAAAAAAGATGTAGATATACATACATAAAGTTCTCGAAGCATATCTATTCGGCAAAAAATTAATAATAATCCTGAATATAAAAAAAATTTGATTTTCAAAAGCAAACGGTCATTATTTAAAATTATACATACAATTCCTACAATTGGTTGTAATTATAAAATAGAATTTTTAAAGCAATAATATGTCTCTCTTTTTATTAGTAGTAATATTCGAACATTTTTAAAATTAATTTTTGAGTTGCAATCCATACTTTTATGATGTAACATTTTTCAAACATATTAAATTTCTAAGAAAAATTAATCACGTTACCTCATAACAGATGACCGACACCACATTTGCACATAGTACTACAATATTTCAAATAGAAATTAATATACCTCCCTACATTTATTTTTACTGTGAGTAATCAAACAATAATCGTTATAACGTTAAACATTGACAAATCATTTGTTACAAATCTATACGTAAATGTATATTTAAAACAACAAGGCCTACCTAAATAAAATAATATACATAATATAGTACGTTAAGAAAATGTACGTAGTGACGAGGTTTCCGAAGCTCTGATACAGCTACAAAATATAATATAACATTACAATAATACGTATAATTACGACTCTTATTAAAGCGTTTTAACATTATATATATATATATATAACGGTATCACATACGTATTACATAAACGCTAAGACTACATACAACAATAAAAAAAAGTGTGTGAACGGTAAGTTAAGGAAATTGAAAAATAAACAAATAGTAATACGATAATTATAATATTATAGAGAGAAAAAAAATGTTGCATCAAATACTTCTCTGTAAGGAAAATCGCAATATAAACGGTGTCTGGATAACGACAACGGCGTCGTCGTGTAAGGATAACCGAGCAATAACTATTACCACGAAAAAGAATTAAAAAAATATCAACTGATCGCGGAGGTAGACAACAACGACGTTTTGAAAACGACAACGTTCTTACCTTATCAATGTTCTTATCGTATTCAAGTTTGGCGAGCTGTTCGGCTCGCAGTAGTAGCGATTCCGTGTGTAAGTCGACACCAACGTCTTTTGCTATTTGTTCCATATGCATTGCTCTCGACAGTTTGTCAAGGAAAGTGACAAACTGTAAAATCGAAAACATAAATTTTTATAAGAGCCAAACATTTTTATTGTGCGTAATACGACTTTCCCCTTTTACTAGCGAAAAACATGAAATAATATAATTTTAAACGAAATCGATAATTTATTTTTACTCTTAACGAAACACGCTGTTTCAAAATCAAGAGTAATTTTTCAAGAAAAAAAAATATTGTCAAATCTACCGTTGTTCCACATATGTCAAAAAACGCGTCTCTCGTTAAATGAATATTTTGTATAATTTATACTCGTGTATATATTTATAAACTCACGATAGATTTGTCGTTGCGTAAATGTTCTTTGGTCATCTCGCAAACGTTGAGTTCGCCTTCGGCGTGGTTCAGTCGAGCCTCTAAGTTGCGTTTCTCATCAGCCAACGCTCGATTTTCCGCCGTCATTCGGTCCTGGTCGATTTGTAAACGTTCGACCCGGTCGGTCAAATTAATTATTCTATCCTTGGATTCGCCGTAAAGCTGTTTAAGATTTTTCAAAACAGAAACAAAACGATTTTAAAAGAGACTCGTGATACTCGGTACACCATATGAGTTTACTGAGTTCTTATTGGCTAGTTCGTTGACGAGCTTCTTAACAGCTTCTTTTACACCGTTCTCAGTGGACTGCACGTACCCATCCGCAGACGTCAGGCATACCGCCATAGATTCCAAAAAGTATTGCATGTCGGTCTGCATTTTTTGACACCGTTCGTCATGCCCTCTCAAATCGTCTACAGCGTTTAAAGTACTTTAGTTAGCCCTTCGATTGAAACTATGTAGTCCGGATTTACTTCGAAGGGTAGATATGGTGGCTTCCTGGCTGGCTATGTTATTCGACGCGAGACTTAAACTCCTGTTGATGACCATCAGCTTGTCTTTCAGCTCGGACAACTCGCGTTCCATTACTCTTTGTTGTACTTCTAAATGTTCTTTTTCCTAAACGTTATGTTCGATTACTAATATTAAATTAAACAAATAATAGTAAAACAGAACGAGAAAAATAGTTTTTGTATATAAGGGACTGCAAATTTGTGGAAGTACTAGATAGAGTACATAAAATGTGTTTAAAGTCAAAATACACGATATCAAAAAGGATATTTAAAAAAAATGGACGTAGATATAATGAAAGGAAATCAATCGGTTTTAAGTATTTATGTTCCAGTTTATAAAATAATAGTGTCTTTGAGGAATAAGTGAGAAGTAAAAATTCGATCGGAATGTAGGCGAATGACGTGTATGGGGGCTCCAAATATCTTACACGATAAAATAGTATCAAAATGACTATGAAAGACAAGATTTTATGACACATGTTCAAAATGTTTGTATGAATGATGTTGGCAAGTCGATAATAAATAATTGAATGGAAAATGAAAACCCTTAAGTGATCGTCGTGTGGTGTGATTATACGGTATAATGTCGAACAATAAATAAAAAAAAAATCATAATTATTTAAAAATAAATCGAAATGGTTTTTGACGCGTATTATAAGAATATATAATATCTGTCAACATAAATATATTATATTACAAAATAAGTAAAATATGAATAAAAATAATTTCAGGTTTAACAGTACCTGTTTTAGTTTATCTATTTCGAGAACGTAGCCGGCAGCTTGTCTTTGGAGATTTTCTTTATCGGCCAGAGCTCTCTCTAATTGCTCTCTACAGCTTCTCAATTCTAGTTCTATCGATGATAAACTTTCATTAGCTGAAATGTTTTTGCGACGCAGTCTGTTCAACTCCTATAATAATCGGATTAAATACAATCGATTTGATCGAAAAATCTTACTAAACCTTAAATATACTGTTCTGCGTTTAATGTCGATGCCACACGAAATCATGTTTCATAATACAAACTCATATTCGAAATAAATGTGTAAAACTTAAGCAGGATAAAAGGAATAGGAAAAACGTTTATCTAATTATTCTACATTAGTATTAATGTTATGTACATTTTTTTTTATGCACGTAAATGAATTCATAGGTACCGAAAATACAAATTACATTTAAAAATAGTATTTATCGATCAATAATAATAATAATATTATCAACATCAAGTACCGATATTTTAATCCGCGATTTGGATTCAAAACATAGGTAAATAAAAATGTCCAACAGTTGGTATTACAATGCGATTTTATGTCTTCTCCAACTCATACGTAACGACAAGAATAGAAATTAATAATAATATTCTACCTGGTGCATTTCTGACGCTTTAGATAATACCACATCCATGGCCGCTGGAGAATCCGTGTTTAAAGATTCATAACCCAACGCCACAGAAGTTCTACCCACGAACTCCGCCATCGATCTTCTCGCCGAATCTCTCGCGTTCTCAGCTTTGGTGCAATTCAATTCCAACAAATCGATTCTTCGCTCCAATTCCGCGCATTTTTCCACCTGGTGGCGATTTTCCCTCGCCAAAGATTCCGTAGACATATCTGCCCTGCCCAACGACGTGGTCAACGATCTTTCCTGGTCTTCCAGTTCCTAAAAAGAAAAATAGATCGAAAGAACGTCGAAACGTCGAAAGACAACACATATTTGAAACCGATAACACGATATTTCGGAATCGATGAATTAAAATTATATAATCCGCGTATGTGTCCACTTTATAAAAAGTGCACTACCGCGTGTTCCGTGTACTTTTATTCTATTCCTTAGACTGGCGATGATCGAATTTTGTCGGACTTGCTGTTCTCTCAACATTTCCGTCTCGGCCTCGAGTTCCACCGTTCTCTGATCTCTGGTCCGCAATTGTCCTTTAGTGTCTTGCAGCTAAACGACGAAATCATTGTGTAATTTACCGTTTTGGTTACTTACAAAAAAAAAAAAAAAACCTTGAATGGAAAACAACACGAATTCAACCAGTGGTGTAAATAAGATTTATTCTGAGGATGGGATGTTCAAAGGAATTTTCTAAAAATACTGAAAATATTTCATATATATATTTTATTTATTAATTTTTAATGATGGGATCCCCCGTAATTAAAAAACAAAATCAATTCTTTGATTGTTGTATAGTACCATCTAAAACTTTTTCGCATTAATTATTATTGCAGCACACGGTTTTTATGAGGAGTAGATTTTTTAAAAATATAATACTTGACTCAGTTTAAGAAACCCTTCGAAATTTCTCGTTCAAAATTTCGAATTATTTTTTACAATCAAGTAAAAACAAAAATCAATGTTTCTTAAAAATTATTTACATCTCAAGACTTCTATATAAAATTCTGTAATTCATGTACAGACATTGTTATAATGTGCAGTGAAATCTGTTATTACTTTCACAATCAACGAGATAGAATTATAACATTTTAAGCAGCAAGAACAATTATTTTGAGAGCTTATGGGACGGATCTCCTTACACCCTCCTCGGATCTACGTTTCTGAATTCGATTCGTGTATCCACGCGTACAATATTCACCTCGGACATGAGACGGTCTCTTTTGAACTGCAAAGCGGCCAATTCGCTTTTCAGCGTGGATATCATCTCGTGGTTGCTCATCGTACAATCATCGGAGTCCATCATCTACAAACGAAAAGCGTACGGTATAAACGCGAAACGGAGCACAGTAGAAAGAAATATGGCGGTTCTATAAGGTATACGAGTTTCATGCATAAGCGAACGAATCGAACGGCTTACGCGCGTGTAAGTATACAACGTTATACACGGGGAAAAGTCATATAGAACAACGCGTTTTCCACCGGTGCCACGGTACGAATTTCAAAACTCCCGAGTATAGATTGTCTGGAGTCACGCACGTTATTTTCCAGTAACCTAACCCCTCCGCGTTTTTCCATCAGAACGTACCGCGCCAATATGCATATACTATCGGAATGTCTTTTTATTATTATTATTTATTTATATATATTTTGTTTTTTTTTACGTTACCCACGTCCACTTTTATTATTTTACTGAACTCGTCCGGGACAATATCGGAATAACATATAATTCGTGTATAATATATTAGATTAATTGTTAACCATCCGTTCGTTTTTGTTTCGTCCGCCCGACTGTTAGAATCACTGCGAAAAATATTTATACGCGTCGAGACCATAATATAACGCGGCGATACGTCTGTCGGCAAGCCGACTACTGAATATCAAACAGCCCCCGGTAAGTGAACGCGTAACAATAATAGTGCGTGTGTGTCAAAACGGAATATAATATAATATCGATTCGGTCGTCACACGAAATGTGAAACGTTATACGAATACACGCGCAATATTTTTTATACAATAGACACACACACACAGCTGTGGCTAAGAAGTAGGTTAAACTTGTGCATGCGTTTTTTAGGAGTTTATCGTTTTCGGCGCGAACAATAATGAAAATACATTTGCATTTTATTGTAAACTGGCGTACGAATTTATATATATATATAAAAAAAAAACATATAATATCAAGTGGACGTTATTTCGATACTGCGCTTAATATTTTGAAACGAAATATTATTTTAAAAATGTGCAAGAAACTTGAAAGTTTTGAAAACGATTGGCGGGAATAGATTTTTTTTTTTTTTGTTTTGTAACCTTATTGAAAAATAAATACACCTCGTTCAAATTTAACAGAAATACGATTATTACTTTTTTTTTTTTTTTTTTTTTTGCTGCTCGTTTCAATAAACTAACTGATGAAAATATCAAAACACTCGTATGTTTTCTCTAAGTCTTTTAACTGTTTTCCCAAGTCACGGTCACCAGACACAATATTGACACTACGAAAACAATGTATATAATTAGTTTAAACAATTTTCGGCACTGCAGTTACAGTGTACGATTGAAATCAGTTATCATCGGGTGTCATCTGGTCTCAGACGATGTCGACGATTGATTAAGTCGATTAATGAAGTACGCCGTCTCTTGAACGTCGCACTTGCGCGAGTCGTTTTCGTCAAAATAATTGCTTCGCACTGCAGAGAATTCTGAAGGAGTACAGTCATACATTAGACACTAAATTTGTACACGAAATGAATTGTAACTCACGCAATAATTTTTTTTTTTTTTTTAGAAAATATCTGATTCGTTAAAAGTTATAAATATTTAAAAAATACAATTTTTACCAAAAACCTCATCGCTTTATAAAAATTAAAGATATTAAAAAAAAAAAAAAAACTTCTCCGTTATTTTGCGTAGACAATATTGTAATTTATTTTTTGTACAAACACAGTGTCTCTGTGTGCCGTTCAGACGGTTCTTTCCCTCGTAAAACGGTTTTATCACGAGCATTTCGAACATTTTCTATATTATGTTAACGGTACACCTAATAGCGCGTTCTCCCGTTACTGTTTCGTTTTTGTCCTTATAACTCCCTTAAATATCTTAACACGGGACACGAATATAGTTAAATATTTACCGTTTACTCGAAAATAACGTGATTATTACAGTACACGAATAGGCAACGTTGGAAAATGTAAAGCGCTACCGTTTGCCTGGTACCCGTCTCGCTATAATAATCGTATATAGCCCGGCGGCCGATGTTGCGGCATGTTGTGTCTCTTGTTAACAATAATTTCGCGAATGCGTTTTATTTATTGTCCACGACGTACGTCAGCGGAATGAATGCGAAAAATAACGAGAAAAAAAAATCAATCGTCGAAACGCAATGTGTGTAACGGTGGGTGATCTCCCACCCCGTCACTATAACACGACACCGCCGTTCGTACCAACAATGTAACAGGACGCGTTAACGTTGTTTCGTATAAAACTCGCATATCATAAACGCGCGCGCGAGTAAGAGACACACGCAACCTAGGCCATGTCCGATACAACAATTTCAAAACGTCTTAATACAGTATTCCAAATGGCACATCAACAAAATCACTACAATATATAATTAGCTGGATTATTATTATTATTATTATTATTATTATTATTGTTATTTTTAAACGAAAAGAGCGACTTTTTAGAAAGAATTATAAAAAAAAAAAACATCTTAGGAGATTTCTATGTATCTGTCGCACTGGCTGCAGCTACCAGTGTTATAAAAGCGAACGATTACAAGTCACATAATGTACACGTACAAAAATATATATATATTATAATTGAAAACATTGGTTTTCGGTGTATTTGTTTTCAAATTATTATTATTATTATTTGTTTTACACCGTACGCGTACAAGAGAGAATACACACAGACACACGTAGTCAATTGCCGGTAGAAAAACGTTATCTTCAATAAATTAACGTGTATCGAGTGAAATGTGCGCTGCGCAGCCCGCACGCGGTATACAACGTGAACGATTGTATCTCCCGACGCGTGTCGGGGAAAAAAAGACGAACGAACGATCGTGTACAACGTTCGTTTCTGTTTTAAAAGTTAATAAAGAAAAAAAACAAACGTTTTTCACACATATTAGCGCGTTTACTTTTTGGCCACACAGTATGTGGAACACTCTCCAGTCTTCGTCGGTCGGCCGTTCGGTCATGTCCGAGCGCGCGCACCACACGCGTCGAAAATCAAAAATCCGTTTTTTACCACCTGCCGCACGGTACGCCGTTATTGTAATGTAACAACGTGTGTTACGTTTCGATGGAAAACTAGAAGAACCGCGCGGCGTACACGACAGCCATTACTTAACTGTACCACAGCCGTGTCTCGCCCGATACCCGCCGCGGTTACACTCTCGTTGGGTCCCGTCTACCGCGTTACATAGGTAACGTACATGCGAGTAAGTATATCGATTGCTCGCCAGACAGCCCCCCTCACCCCACACGCACTAAAATAAAAGTTCTAATGACGTTGACCCGTCGCGACACGCCTACGAATTCCCCCATCCTCCTACTGTTGAAATTGCTGGAACACGCGGCGAAAAAAACACGTATTGAGAAGGATCCAATAAATAGACTCCTTCGCCACACAAATCGAATATATCAACAGTTATTTCCCCCCGCAGCAGGTTACGAAAACGTACTGGATTTATTCATTACATTGATTTTCAACAATTTTGTACCGTCATCGTCTTACTCGCGTTCAGAATCGATTACAGTCAACGGAAAACGTGTTTCTTTTTCTCCTCCGTAACATTTTTTCATAACGATAATTTTAAACGCCGACTTCAGACATAAATTAATATATTTCGTTAAAATCGAAAATGAAAAGAAAAAACATTTTAATATATAGTTGAAAAAATACTTTTTTTTTTTTGAGCGGGCAGGGGGGGGGGGGGTGTTATCCGTATAAATTCTTGTAAACGACGAAAAAGGAAATATTAATGTCACTATTACGCAATAGAATTACATAGTTCAATCGAAACGAGTCGACTTTTGTTCAATAGAACGGTATAATAATGCAAATTTCAATCGTAGTCAATAGTATTACGTTCCTATAACACTGCTTATAAAAAATTTGTATTGTTATATTATAATTGAAATCTATAGGATTAATTTAAATCTAAAACAAAAATAGCAATAATTTGGTTTAAAACAATATATCTGCGTTCTCGATAACTCCGTGCGCGTTCAGTATATTAGGAATTAATGAAAATCGCCTTAATAAAAAAAGTTATGTTAATAAATGTTCACTCAGTTCGAGTAGGTGTATAAGTGGTTCGATATTCTTTAATAGTTATAAATGTCAAAACTTTTCGTCTCTGTTATATACTTTCAAATGTAATTCGCGCACGCGGAAATTATACTTTTCGAGCGCGCCGCGACCACGGTCGACTTTTGTAGTAAAAAGAATTTTTGAATCTCGTAAAACTTAGGAAAATTTGACGAGTAACATTTCACGTCCGTCATAGCGTGTATAATTATATGACTTTTTATAATTGTATATGATGAATGGGGCGTGTATTCATTTTCATTTAGGACGGAGTTTAGAAAAGCAGACAATATAAAAAATATTATGAAGCATTTTTTGTCTTAAAATCTTCAAGAGAACGGTTACAAGCGATTTTTTTTATTTTAAATTAGTTCAATTAATTTTTAATAATTTATGAAAAAATGTGAGAAAGTCGATTTCGAGTAGACTTCACGACAAATTTAAGTCTATATACAAATTTCTTATCGCACAACTAGATTGATCGGTATGTTGGAAGTGGGAAACGCGTATTTTGTTTTTTTTCGTATGTGTAAGACAAATAGAGAAAATGTCCGCTTTCATTTTCCTTAAACGGGAATTTTTTTCAACGCTTAAAAGATACGAGAGGCCAGAAAAGTGAGCGGGATTGCATATTAAACGAGAGCTTAATAAGCGTGATTTTTTTCAATGTTAAATACCTACTAGGTACCAAATAAAATCTATCCCGTATTGAGCGGGAACGTCTTAACAAAGCTTTATTATATATATTTTTTTTAAGTTGATTAGTTTACTTGTCAAAGAAAATAAATAACTTTCCTAACCTTGGACAATTTTAAAACACAATGTATTCTCTCGCGTTACCATGGTGTCGTCGTCGTATTTTATTATACCGAACTGTTATCATTTTATGATAATTATTTACTGATTCAAACACATAACTATATTATTATTATATTTTAAGCTAAAAAACTACTAGGGAAACGCGTAAAAAAAAAAACAAAAAAAAAAAAGGAACGAATTCGTGTATTTTTACTTTTGTTATCCATACATTGTTCGTCTACTCGAGAGAGAACAGTAGATGAGTCGATTTGATATTTCCTGCTATTGTTTAGAATCACGAACATTTTCACGCGATTGTCGATTCTCTGTACATACGATTCCGTGTCATATTGTCCTTTCACGCGTTTATATTAAATGTTATTATATTCTATTATTATTACATTTTATTGAATGTGACACCACGTTTACGAATGTGAACTATTTTTAACGCATTGTCGAATCGCCAGTGTCAAAATAATGTGATTGAAATATGCAGAGGTGTATTAATGAAGGAGAGCTGAGAGGGATTCAGCCCCCCGAAATTTCAAAAAAAAAATTTTAAGTCTGCCTAAGCGACATATGCTATACCCTATATCTATAGGATGTAAATTGTAGAAGTTCAATAATATCATTTTAAATTTCATGTTATACTAGTCCGTACTTAAGTCTTTTCGACTGACTATTTTGGTCGTAATGATTACACCGAATTGTTGAATTAAATAGAAATATGTTGAAAGAAATTTAAGACCGGCGACTGATATAGAAGCTCTAAAAGCCTGTGATAGTTTAATGTACCCAAATATATTTGAGTTACTAAAAATACTAGCTATAATTCCAGTATCCACTGCTACAGCTGAACGCAACTTTTCGACACTAATAAATCTTAAAACGTATTTAAGAAATACAACTTCTGAGTCCAGGCTAGTGGGACTAGCACTTTAATCTATTCATCGGGACATTGATATAAATGACGATATGGTATTCGATAAATTTTCCAACAGTGGTAAAGAGAGAAAATTAAATTTAATATAATTTGTTTTACTATTATTATGAAATATAAATTGTAATTTATATTTTATGTATTTTGTAAGCCTTAAAATTTTGTAACTAATAATAATTATGTAAGAATAATAATATTAAAATTAAAATTGTACGCTAAATTTCTAACTTTTGTTTTTAATAGGTTAAGAATTGTGTAAGTTTTGCCAAATATTTAGTTCTGGATCCAAATTTAGAAATAATTCTTTACTCAGCTATTTTACCCTGTGCCTTAGCTCCCACAAAATTTTGTTTTTTATATACGACCCTGAAAATATGTATGTACTGTTGTCGGTTAGCAGGATACAACTAATACTCGTGTCAAAAATCTTGTGTACACATATTATAATTCAAATCGACTTTTACATAAACACAATGTGTTATAAAAATTTAAGAATATAGAGTAATATATTACGTATTATTTCATAATCCTTTTCAAATCGTCTAATTTACGGACCACTCAATCCATCGACGACAAATTCTATAGTAAAACGATAAACGTGCCAGCCCTTGGGTTTACTTATATTTCTTATTAATATTCTATTTTTTATCTCTCTAGAGATGTAGTAATTTGATATCCTGAGAAATTATTATCGTATAGCCGAGGCTCAGACAGGATTAAACGATTAAACAGGAGTACGGTTTTTACACATCAACACGTAATATATATATAATATCTTCGATAGTGTCCTTTTTTTGAATACATAAGACTACAGTATCGCGAGTCTTCTCGCACCATCCTGTACGCAAAATAAATACAAACGTGGACGACTATGTAGAAGAAAAATTTATTTCAAAACGGTTTCTCCAAGTAACGAGTTCAATAAAAGTTTTAAAATATATGTATGACTATATACAATTTCCTCCGATATCGAATGTAATAATTACTCAAGACTTTAATAGCGATGACGCGTTTAACGAATTATTAATTAAAAACAAAAAAAAATTCGTGTATAAACGTCAAATGATCGATATCGGTACCGCTGACAAAACGTATACCGTATATTTCAGAATTATTAATGAGAAATCTCTTGGTGAATGAATTTTTGCACAATAATTAATCGTAATAAGTATTATACATTTGTCATTGCATTAATTACCACGAAAAATACACCTACTTTCGTTTAACATACCGACTTTTCACGCTAACTACTTCAATGTCACTATTTATTAATACAAAATATTGTACATAAAATGCGTGTGCCTACCTATACATATGGACATACTTTTAAACCCGTTTTATTTCATGTCGCGGTCATGCACTATTCGATTATTCATCTCAGCTTCCGATTCTACTTCCTATACCTGTGCATGAATGATTTCCAAAAACACAACAACAATTTCACGATGAATCGTCTTTTTTAATAAATTTACAAATATTACGTGTAAATAACTATAATGTTGAAGAATAACTACAAATAAGCACATTTTTCTTTTAATGTCTGAAAATTTTAGGTTTTATATAAAAATTATTATTGCTAAATAAATTATCAATCTTATTCGAAATACTTATTCTCTACCTACAACAAAATCCAAAAAAAATTTACAATAACAGTGAGTCGAGCAATCGACTAATAGACAAATATACAACTACGGGAGTATTTATCACTAAAGTTACCCTAAGCATAGGGTTAGCAGTCATATTCTGTAAGGCGGAGGTTACGCAGAACGCTGTGCAATATAACATCATTATAACTAGTGTAAGTTATATAAGCGCCATCTCTTGGATATAATCTCAGACAATAATACTGAAAATTGTCTCACAGATGGCTACTGTTCAATACGTATTTACAACACAAAATTATATTCTAAACATACATATTTTACAGTAACAAAAATTGAATTGAATTTAATAATTGTATTAAAACAAATTACGAATTAAAAATTCTAAATAAATCAATAGGTTATTATTACTATTATTTCTTATTCGTATTTATTTAATTATATAAGTTTCAATGGCTTAATGTGATAATTTATAAATAAAAATAAACGACAGTAATCATTAAGTTATATGTATTTATATTTTGAATGACTGACTTTGGATACAAATTTAAGTATATAAAATTTGTATATTATATAAAATCAACTAATATACATTCAATTAAATCAGAGTATTATGAAAAATAAAGAAATATATAAGAGTTATTATATACAATTTGCGTGTATATATATATATATATGTACCAGTTTCAGCAAAACGATATCAAGTATTAAGCATAAAAGAAAAAAAACAACAGAATAAAAAATTATATATATAGAAATTCACATAAAGAAAACTATGAATATTTCAATAAAAAATCCCATAGAATTTAAAAAAAAATTGAGGTCATTGTGTATTAAATTGTTGAAAAAAAAACAATGTTATGTTATTATTTAAGCGTACTATAACTAATAACTTATTAGTTATAGTACTCTTAAACTTCATTCATACATTAGCAGTTATTAAATCTACAGATTTATTTTTTATTAATATTTTTTTCACATACTTTTTTTATTTGTTTATCCTTTTGTTTCTGTTTTTACTATATTATTACTATAAATAAATCTACATGACGTTATCATTGTGTATTATTATTATTTTGTGTTTTCCACAGTATTCTGTATTTAGCAAGTATTTGGATCTGTGAAAATTAGTTCTAGTATATGTTGTTATTCTATATTAATTTTATAAAAAAAATATTATAATATTGTGGAATTTTATTTCAATACAAATTATTGAATTTATTTTTTTTTAGTACTATTTATTTATTTTCTTTTTAGTACTAATTACTTTTTCTTTTTATCCATAATGTTGGAAAAAATAACTTGAATAAATAAAAATGATTTAGGAACGAATGAGTTCCAAACACATTTTTTTTGTTTTAAACATAATGCCGTGAGTATACCAATAAAGTAAACGGTATTTCAAACCGATAAAGTTATATTGCCGGTACCTTATTCTGCTTTCGAATGAAACAAAATTTTAAATAAATTTGTCAATGTGCAAAATGAAGTTAATATCAAAATAAGGGCTAGTGGGTTCCTGTAGTTATGTATATTATATGATTTATCAATGCATATGTGATCATAGCCATTTTCTGGAATTCCTTTTAAATAAAACACTTGTTTAACTTATTGCTGTAGTCAAAATAAAGATTTTCACCCGCACAATTATTTGTACCTACTAAGAAAATTAACGAGAAATAAGAAAATACGTGTTTGCTGTAGTTTTTCACCCTGTTAATTTAACTAAATAAATATTGCAGAAAAAACGTTTTATAATGTGTTTAAATTCTTATTCATAACGAATAAGAATTTCTAGACTTATAAAACGTACATATTAAATTACAAAGATTAAAAATTTCGATAGTTTTTTATGTCATTATTTACGTAAGGGATTTGTATGGTAATGTAAATAAAACCAATTCATATTTCGTGTAATAGAAAATAACATGCACGTTTTATAAAGAATTTCACTTAATTAATACGAATTGTCTTGATGGCGTATGAAAATATTAAAATTGTTGAAAAAATAATTTAATAAGTTTAAGAAAACATGATTTATGCGGTTTGTCTTCAGACCGAAAATTTAAAATGTTCAAAAGTTATTTCTCTGTAAATGTTCCAAATGCCTTACACAATAAAATATGAATATTTGAACATTTGACTCCTTTTTTTTAAATTCTTGTTCCACGTTAAAAGTGTATATTTATAATTATAATAATAAATGTTTATATATATAGTTTATCTAGTTCCGCTCTAAACTGTTCACAAATGTCTATTTTGTTATTTATTAACGTATTCTATCTCACTTTAAGGATGTTAAAAAATACCAAAGTAAAAAAAATCATGTGTTAACAATTAAGAAGAACTTTAATTAATTTTTTTTTTTTTAAATAAAAATATAATTTTAATAACGCTGTATTTGGATATTTTGTATTTTAAACATTTTTATTGATACTGGATTGTGCTCCGTTTAATATCGACATAATATTCAATGTGATACATTACAATATTCTTGGTATTAACTACAATTTGCATATTAAATAGCGTATAGTCGATATTTTGCGAAATAATTATGTATATAAAAAAAAGTTTTCTTGGAAACGTTGTGGAAAAAATGAGTTTCTCGTTAGAAATTTTTTACGTTAATTTTTTGTACGTATCAAATATATAATAAACATTTTCGATTTTCGCTACAGCATTATTTAAAAATGCAGTTTCAAATATTTTTACGAATTTTATTAAACCAATTCTCTTTGGGAAATAATTGTTATTTAACGTACTCGCATACCGCGATATTTTACTCAAACCTTTGTAGTTTTAAAACACGATGCAATAATTTAACAAATATTTTAGAACTTAAAAAATATCAGCAACAGTAAATTATGCTGATATAAGGAATTCATATTTGGACAATTTATAATTATTAATATTTTCTAATATTTTAAACTCAATAATTGAATTTATTTATTCGAATTGTTTTTCTTTTCTTAACGTACAATAATAATTTATAACTTAATAACTGCATTATATATATATATATATCTTTTTTGTTGTTGTTGTTATTTTCAGATGATATCATATTTCAGTTTATGCTTTAATATAATTACGTTATTTTATTATACAAGTATACGTTATATTTATTAAAAAGTCAATTAAAAATATTATTTTACATTGGTCAATATCTATAAACTCGTTTAAAATTATTATTGTCGACATTCGACACGTAGTCAACAACAAACATATAACTCAAATTTTCTATTTAAAAAAAAAAAATAGTCATGTCGAAAAATTGTTATCTATCTCACAAATGATTATAGTGAGATCCGAAGGAAAACTCATTTATAAAATTCTACACCAGAAGTATTGATTTAGTTAATACTTATTCATTTTTATTAAATAAAACAATTTAAAATAAATTATTATTTTTAATAAGGAAGACTTAATGGTTTAACTATATTCTCACAATTGGCGGAAGAAATGCAACGATGCCTGCAGAAGGACAGCTCACTATATGATCCAATGGTAATTATATTAGTATTTGATTTAAATATAATTATACCAGGTTTTTCTCAAATTTGAATTATAACTAAAAAAGTATTTCGATTTAACATATCGTATTATATCGTTTTATAATTCAGAGTTTCTACGTTTTATTTTAACCCTTGCCCCCTTCCAACACAAAAATCAATTAATCAGTTTATTTATTTAACACCGGTTTAAATTAATATAAATATTTGTTAACAATAATTTCCAATTGTTAAATAGGAATACAAACCTCTGGTTTTATGTTTTTTTCTGCGATTCAGTTCACTGTAGACTCTCATTCTATTAGCGGACACTATGGTCTCCGTACTCGTATACGTAATGAGCTATAAATGTTATAGTAGTTTTTTTTTCTCTACACTTCTCAAACCAATTATTTCAAACTCGATATTTAAATGTTATAGTATATATATAGTAATAAGTAAAAATAGTTGCAAAAATGTAAAATTCTCAACAACTCTCGAGTACGTCGTCAACGGAGCTACGGACCAGTCGGGTCAATATTTTATAATACATTGTATTTATAAAATGTTAATTCTATTTCGTAGCATTTTTTTATTCGATCCATCAAAACGTTTTTATAAAGAGTACATGAATTTTCGAACCGACCTTTATCCGACCGTGTTTCAATCATCGTACAACAAATGCTTTTCTCGTAATTTTTTTTTTTTTAAAGGCCAAATTAGTATTACAATGGAATTGACATTTTTCGATATTGTCGTACTCAGATCTATGTTTCCCTGAAAATAAAAGAATTTCAATTCGAACGAAAGTTATGCCATTAAAACCGACATCCCGTGTTATTTGTTATATAATAAATAGTATAAAATAAGGAAAAATCAAAAACTTACCTACTATAATATTCATTATTTGAAATAAAAAATCGATATTATGATAAAAGAAGTTTTGAATTTTTATTAATCATGTTAATGGTATTTCTGGTATCAACATGAAAATCCCAAAACACGCATGTAATCATGCACTTTATGTATGCTCTAAAAACCTATTACAATATTTTCATCATTATTTATTTGTTTTTTTTTTTTTAAGAAAATAATATTTTTGAAATATTTAATTTATAAAATTCGAAAAATTAATTTCTTTCTTCTTCTTCAAATCCATCTTCTTTTCCTTTCGTATTTTAATACATATAACAGATAAAAAATTCAAATTCCGTTAATGTTCAATTAAAATATTATAGACACTTATGTGTAAATTTATTATTACCTTTAATATTTTATAAAAGTACATAAGATATTTTTTATTGCTCAATTGAAACTGGTGTCAGTTGTTTGTCAACAATGTTTGAAATGTTAAGAAAGGTCGTTTTACGTCAACAATGGCAACAGCGATGCATATTTTAAATAATCCGCTGAAGTCGACTTTCCGTTCAATAATTTTGTAATTTCAGTTAATTTTTTATAGCGAGTAGTTTTATTTATTTATTTTTTCGCCAAAACGTCTATTTTTTTTTTTTTTTTTTTTACTATTTTTTAATTTCTCCTCCATATCTGGAGCTCGTGTCGATTCGATACAGACATTTAATTCTAACAGACACGTATTTTATCCTCAAAACGAGTGAGTTTATATACATACATACATATATAGAATCGCTACAAAATCTGAACGAATCAATTGTATTTACGAGTTATAAATACAAATTTTATTAAGCATAATAGTACAATAATTTGACTTTTAATTTATGTTCATTATATCCGTCGTTTTAATTATGTAATAAAAACACGACAAATGTACAATAATATTTGTTATTAGAAAAATATTTATTAAAATTACATATATATATATGTATAAAAGTAAAAATAAAATAATCGTATAGCTGAGATTTTTGGTTCAATTACAGTACCGTGTTATAATAATAATAATAATAATAATAATAATAATAATAATAATAATAATAATAATAATAATAATAATAATAATAATAATAATAATAATAATAATAATAATAATAATAATAATAATAATAATAATAATAATAATAATAATAATAATAATAATAATAATAATAATAATAATAATAATAATAATAATAATAATAATAATAATAATAATAATAATAATAATAATAATAATAATAATAATAATAATAATAATAATAATAATAATAATAATAATAATAATAATAATAAAAATAATAATAATAATAATAATAATAATAATAATAATAATAATAATAATAATAATAATAATAATAATAATAATAATAATAATAATAATAATAATGATGATGATGCAACACCGGTCCTCCTACTAACAGACGGGCTATGTATTTTTTTTCTTTCTAGAAACAAATAAATAACACGCGATCGTCAAACCATTCCAAGACGATGTGACATTTACGTTTTGGTCCACTGCGCGGCGACGTCGGCGCGGAAGAAACGAAAACAAACAAAGAAACAAAAAAAAAAAAAACAAAAATAATAATAATATAATAAATGAAATAAAATCGCCAAAAGAGGCGGCCCCGCCAATGGGGTGCCGTGGAAAAATGCGGTCCGCTCGCGCCGTCCGCTACGCTAACGCGACAAACAGTGAACGCACACCCTTTCGATCGGCGGGACACACGGCGCCGTCGTATTCTTTCTCTCGCACCGTCGTCGTCATCGGTCAAATCGCGCATTTCGAATTTCACAGTTTGTTTTTTTTTTTCGCCCGCGTCCGTCACGATTTTCTCGTCATAATTGTGTATAACACGCATAATATTATATTGTACATAATAACGTGTTTGCATTAACAACAACAACAACATTCCGCAACAATAACGGCACGTTCGCGTACATTTCAACAGGTATGTCAGTGCGGGAAATAATAATTTAATATTTTATTTATTATTCACGCGACGTTCCCGCCTATATAAATATATTTTGTTTAAAAATTACTTTGAATATTCAATGAAAAAATATTGGCCGATAATTAGTATCGAATTATTTTTTTTAAGCACAAAAAAAATACCATTCCCATCAAGCCAGTACTTTTAGCGTGTTGAAGCATGTAACTTTAAAGAGCTTCTTTTTTTTTGTTTTTTTTTTTTTTTTTACATTTAGCTTGAAAAAAAAATTGTCCTACGGATTTTTTCCCCCAATATTTTATGTGTATCATCTCAAATACATCCGAGTATATCATGGAAAGCCGGATTTACAACAAGGAAAGCAAGGACTGGTGTCGGCGGGCACGCGTTTTTCAAATTAATTTTCACGCTAATTTTATATATTACATGTTTTCCTCACGAGTGTTAGAACATAAACTGAATTTAGACTTCGTCGATGTTTCGCGATTTATTTCAAATATGCATTTATTTTTATTGTTTAACATTTTGCGAATAAATGACCGTGGAAATTACGTATGTAGCGACTAACGTGTCCGATAGTAGTAACAGTGAACGAATTATTCGTTACCTTGTTAATATGACATATACGCAATATGCGGTTCACGAATAATTAAAATTGACTCACTGTTTTATCATTATTACCAGTTCAAAAATAAATCGTAAAACCATTGGTTTTCGCACAGTCACTGGTCAATTTTTCCCGATTTGACAAAGTGCAATGCACGATTTAAGCGTACACGATTAATATTTTAATATTATAATAAATATAAATATTTAATGAACAATAATACACACTTTATGTTGAACGTATAAAATGTTTATATTACTTATAGCAGTGTATAATACGAAACCATTATTTTTGAAATGAAATAGTCTTTTTACTGAATTATTTAAAATTTTATTAATTCTGAATGATTTACGTTAAAATGATTGGCGACGTTAAATCACAGTTCATGTTTTGAATACATTATAATTTCATAAATTATTTATACGCATCTTTTTTCTTCGGTAGTGAAATATATAATATACGTTTATTTTATTTTTTTAATACATGGGTGTGCTCCATTTTCATTCATAATGTATTAATATTTCGATAGAATCCATATATGTAAATTTTTAAATATTTGTCTAGACTGTAATGCTCTAACCTGCGGTTATTTTAAAATAATATTCGAAACAATTGTTGAGATATTTATACTGTACAAATATCTCAACAATATACTCTCAAAACGTTTCACATCAAAAATAATCTAACGCGCCAAACCCTAAAACATTTAATTAAATTTAATCTAATTAATATATATATACATATACATACATCGTAGTTCGTGTATACAATGTGTTTTTCCATTGAACTTTGTAAAATATATTGCGTTAATATTAACACATTTTGATACCTACTATGCATTTTCACACAATTGGAAAACATTTTAGAACTTAAAATATTAACGGATCACAAATCAACACTGCAATAGCAGACTTTATAATATATGCGAGTACATTTATCGAAGACCTTAAAACATGGCCTATTTTTTTTAATTTTATTTTTTAAACGACATTGAACATTTACATTAGGCATAAAAAAAATATTGTTATGCGTACAATTATTTCGTATAAGACTCCAATGTTTAATGGTTTGTAATTTATTACTAGGTCAAGAAATTTATAGCACCTTACTAAATAGATTAATTTATAACACTTTAAATTGCACTTAATACAACTAAATGTATGTTTAAAAATAACACTGAACACTGGAAATATGCAAAATAAAATTGTTAAAAAAATACATTTTCATAATTTTATGTATTTAACATACACAATTTAGATGAATTTTATATATGTTTTCCTTAATATAAAGAACTACGCAGAAATAAGGTACAGCTGGAACATGAAAATGTAAAATATTTGGAATATTATCGTAAAAAAATATTATAACGTATTAATTTGAAGTTTATTTATTTGCTTATCTTGTGCGAATTACATTTATTTATAAAAAAAAAATTATTTTTTTCGAATTCGAATGATCTATGGTTATTTGTCAGTATAGTTATGTGAGATGAGAATGACCACTCAAAACGAACGAATGTTTAAAGTGCATACATAACAAATATCAAGTCTTTACAATTAAAATTATCAGGAAGACCATGCAGATTATCCAATGGTTCTTCACAAATTTGAATTTTATGAACACCAAGAGACCACGGTTTTTCTCAATTATCTGACTTGTTTTCTTTTGAACAGCTTTTCTATTTAGATCACATAAAATCTGCAAAGATTTTTATCTTAAACTACTTTAAATGAATCCAATAATGGTACATGAATTATATATGTATAAATAATAATTGCTGTTATAAAAGTTTAATAGCTGAGATTAATTCAGCAAAGTTTGACTAAATAAATGTACGTTTTATTATGTTAGAAATTAGAAACATCGTTCCGTCCAAGATTAAAAATAAAGATGACGAAAATTCCAATGGTTTTTTTTTCTTTGAACAATTTTATTTAATAATTATATATCAAAACAGATATGATCAAAACCAAATACTCGGGTTCGTTCAATATATTTGGATGTGTAGTATAAACGTGAGCATGAAACTAAATGAAATATTTTCGATTTTAATTACGGGTTTTCAATTATTTCACTTTTGATTATGATTTCTATTAATAACTGGATTAATTTACGTTTTATTGAGAGCTCTAAAACCGATTTTTATACATACACACATTATGGTTGAGATTTTCAATTCGGATACTATTATCGACAATATTGCTTTTCCTTATTACATTCATTAAATAAATAAAAATAAAAAAGTATATATAATTAATAAAGATAGTACCTAATACAATACCATATTATATTCTAATAATAGCTGATTGTTTTTAACGCTAAACTATTCAAGGGGATTTGACATTACTGGAGGTACTCGCACTATTCCAATTAAAATATAATTTGTTTTGTTGTGCACTTATAATAATCAAAACAATTCATCACGTTCATATATACCATAATAATAATAATAATAATAATAATTGCCAAATTTTTTTTAGGCAACAAATATTTTTATCTCACTGAACTCTCAGTGTTTACTTATTAATATCAACGTATAAAAATAAAAACGTATATTATATTCAATTAAAGTTTTTCAAATTTTTAACACGAATTTCTTTGCTACAATATTACGTGTGCTCAAAAATTTAACATACGTATACAGTAAATAATAAGTACAAATATATATATATTTATATATATATATATATATACTCGTATATATTAGTCATCGTTCATCCACGCATTATTCGTTCGCAATTAAACCGTATTCACTTGTTAATCAAATTTCAACTTTATATTGCACGCAGTAGCAAGACAATATCTATTTAATAGTCTCGTGTTGTAAAAATGAAAATGTGCATTGAACAACGTACTATTGCAAATAATAAATATAGTGATTATCTAATGTAATTTAGCTTACAAATATAATAAAAATAAATAGCCTTTCTGGCTCAGCAAACACAGAAATAAATATTCGAGGCGATATATGTATAAAGAAAAAAAATGGCTATTCGAGCCGATATATAAAACGAAAAATGGCTATTCGAATCATATGAAAAATATATATAAAAAATTACTAATCGCGTGTAAGAAGGATAGGAGAAAAAACGAAAGCGACGACGATTTCGGAACAATTTTTATTACGCGTATTCGACGCGAGAATTTCACAAATTTTTACATACGAACGCGATGTCGTCAAAAGTACGTTGACACAATAATAACACGGGCATTGTTGACCTCTTACAGAAATAAATAAAATTCACTCACACAGATTATTATTATAATTACGATAGGTTGGATAATTTTGGGATAATATGTGGTGTTGTCGAAGTGTGGTGCGATCAAATTCGATTGAACGCCATCGAATTATAAAACACGATATTTATAATTATCTGTTTTATTATGTATTATTAGTTATTGAGTATAGTATTTTAATTATTGATATTAATAAAAAAAGAAGGCTATTTTATTTATTTTTACAATTTGTTTTCTCAAGACGTTTTGCGACACAAAATGTTATTTTTTTTCGACATACACCAGATATATTCGCCTTGCACGATTTTTAATGTTCGATTGTACTGTGTCTCGTAATGTCACTTATTATTGATAAGGTCATTTCTCTTGAAATTCCGTCATTTATTTATAAACTATTTTCCGTTGAATTACGAACTTATAATATGGTAAATTGTACATACCGATCTGATAAATATTATTTAAAAAAACTAGAACTCTTCCAATTCTATTTTGCGTGTCTAACGACTCTTATAGTCTACCTTTGGAATATATTCACTAAAATATATTGTCCGATTTCGAGTGGATCAATTTTTTCCGCCAAAAATAAAACTTGTAAAAAAAAGAGGTAATTTTTTTTAATAATATCAATAAGTACGTGTATTTGTTATATTATATTTTTAATTGACAAATTTTGGTAATATCTGTTATTTTTTTAAATTTAACTTAAATCATATTTTGATTATTATTTTATTATTTCAACATATTATATTGCTCCATTTTTTAAAACATTTAATTAAATATTTATTTTTAGTTTTATATTGTGTGATATGTACGTATATATATATACAAATCACACAATTTTTTCCTCTTTTAATTTTCGTTATAACTTTTAATATTTTAAACATTCACCGTATACATACAGTAAATATACACGTATTGTAATATATATATATATATATATAATTTTGTGTTTAACACAATTGCAGTTATAATCTTAACCACACAATCATACGATTCGTATCATTCAATCATTCATGGAAGTTATTAATATTATCAATTAACTGATGTGTATTGTAATATTTTCATGTTACTTGTGTAGTATTTTATTTTTTGATTATGTAATTTATTTGTATTATATAACTAACGCTATATTCTACATACACGTGGATGCGGTGCTTGGTTTCAAATCACGTTAGAAATTCGTTGTTAATTCTTTTCAATTTATAACATACGCATTTTACACATTTTTAAATTTAAAAAAAAAACAATTTATACTCATTCGCATTTATTTTCCTAACATTAATTACAATTTAACGGTCAACTGATTTAAATTTACAATTGTTCACATTATACGAGTACGTACAAATTCAATAAAAAATACAATAAAACTAAAATGTGTATTCATTTATTGAGATTTATCCGTGATATTATACTGCAAACGTTTTATACAAATAAATATAATATTTATTATTATTATTATCATTCATTGTATAATATCATTGTTGCACATTTATTCTTATATAGTTAAGGCATCAACTAGCAAGTAATATTTATTTTTGTGTTTACTATAAAATATTAGAGACACCAAATAATTTACATTATTCAGTGATTTTATATGATAAGGAAAAAAAAATTCTGTTCGTTTGACGATATTACTTAATATAGAAATATGGTTTCGTGAGTACATATTTGCTATTTGTTATACAGTACTGTCAGTACTTCTTATCTAATGTAACCCTAACGACTTGGAAGCACAGACATCGTGATTGTGTGAAGTTTATTATTAAATTACATAATATTGGACTTATTCGGGGACACTAAATAGTACTATACATATGTCGTTAGCATAATAGAACATTTTGAAGTCTGCAAGTGGTATATTATAGACATATACACTAAACAGGAGTAGACCAAACTTTGAGATAGACAATTGTTCAATATGCGAGTTCTATATTTCTGGTTTCCAAGAAATACTTGAAAATTTCTGTTTCCAATGCTTGCTCAAATGTATTGTATTAAATGTGGGCATGAAATGATGTTTGATGATTTTCATAGCAAATGGTTTTTCCACACCGTATTAGATGCGTGCCGAGAGATCAATGAAGGTAGCTCCAGATTTTAGTTTGCTGTTATAAATATTTTGAAGCGAGAAGTTAAAGCCAGAACCTGATTGCAACAGCCTCTGTTAAGTAAAATCCTGCTCGGTGAATCGCAATATGTGGTTCTATGGGAGAGGCTATCTATTTTAGAACCAGTCTCTCCATTTCAATCACCATTATCAGCGGCAACAAGTATTATATTATATTAAAAGATGGGTATAATAAAATACACATATTTTAAACACAAATATTTACATTTTACAACAACCCACGTTTTGACACTAAAAAGCGTTATACTGCTTGACAAAGCCGTACGTTTAACATTGTTATACTTTATGTTCGACGAAATGAAGAGGGGGAAAAAAAGCGAATGAAGAAACCGTATAGACATATTTTGAAAATATATGTAATAAAATGACTAAAGGTTACACTATTATAATAGTATGTTTATCTTATTATATACGATCACTAAATCGCAATAATATATGCTAGTTTTTATCGATACTATAACTATATCATATGTGCTGTTAAAACATCATCCGAGTTACCCAATAATTTATTAATATTACACTAAGAGCTTATAAAACGACATTAAATTTTCAATTATCTATATATTATATATTTCTAAATGTTTATGGGCTCATTTTATGGCGTATACGTTTAAAAGTAAACATTAATTTCAATTACAATATGTGTTGTATTATAAATAAAAATAATAAAATAATATGAAAACATTGAAAATTGTTTGAAGTAGTTTGTTTTTTTTTATAATTACAATTCTTTAGCATTTATTGGGGAAAAAAATGAAAGGAATTATAATGAAAATTTATTTATAATAATAAACGGGTTTTCGGTAGCTATCTATAAGATTACTCTAAATTGACTACATATACATGCAATATAAAAAAACACATTTAAAATGATATATATATTTTATTTAACTATTTCGTTTCCCATGTTTTTCTAGTTAATTAAAAAAAAAAATTTGTTCAACGAAAATTACATAATTCGTTTAAACATAGGAGAATAAGTTGTTGATTTTCATTGTATTTTATACAATAAGACACAAAAATAACTAATTGTCTAAATCAAATTCAATTTTCGTGTGAGTTTTTCATGATTATTCATAAAAATAAACAAATGTATTATTATAGTTTTAAGTAAAATTAATTCGATTATTTAAAATCAGTAGTTGCTTGTTTAAATTTAAAACTGTGAATTATTCTGAATTTATGATAGGCAATCCACTGTGCGACAAAATCAAATTTTATTTTTGTTAACAATTCGTAAATCCAAATTTAAAAATGCCATACATTTTAACAAATTGAATTCAAATAAAATGTTTTTAGGGCGGTTATTTAAAGAAAAATGTAACAGTACAATTTCATAAACTTTTTTTCTGTTAAACGTTTGTAATTGTACATGTCTTGGTATTTAAATTTCCTTATAATATAGAACTATTGAGAGAACCGCATTAAAAAAATATTCATTTCTTTGAAGATATTTACATTGTTACAGATAATTAATGAGACATGTTGCAGTGTATAGTATTTTTATTTCATGAAAAGTTTTCGCGATAAAATATCGTTTTGTACAGCAAACACATCGTTGGGATTGAAAAATCACATTGTCCGACCGCCGGAATAAATTTCTACCAACGCATTATTCGTATATAAACGACGATTTATAGATTTCAAACGATACGCGTATAGTACATATTATCAAATACGTTCTTACTATGTATGTAGAGTACATCACTAGTGTTATATTATGTATATTCATACATACATTTTTCTTTTTTTGGAAAAAAAAACGTTTAATATTTTATTATATTCTTGGCCATTTTAGACACACAAAAATATAGTTATATTTGTATAATATTACGGGCACGATTACGGACACGAGTAACTTCATATATATATAAAATTAAGAGAAATATTGATGGAATACGATTGACCTCTTAGCGTCATTTATAATAAACTTATTGAAAACACATTTGTGTTATTAAAAACTGTAGAGGAAATAAATTTTAACCGTTTTTTTTTTTTTTTTTTGTAGGTATTTAAGGAAGATTATTAATCTCTCGTTAAATTACACGTATTCTTTGTAATTGCGTTTTGTTTTCTTTATTGCGATTATTAAAATAGTTTGAAAATTCGGTTAACTAATTTGCAACAATATTATACGTACTATTTTGACATAAATCCGTATTGTTAGGAAGACGATTTATCACACACTTGGTCAATATGGTATTGGTGACTTGCCGTTTTTAGCAACATAACAGATCAAATCAACATATAATATTTAATGCTATATATATTACAATTATTTTTTAAACAGAATTTATATCGGAAAGAGAGTAAAAGAAATAATCGAAATTATTTTGTTAAAAGTGTTAATAATAGTTGACATTTGATTTATATTTGTACATGTAAAACATAGAACGTCAAAGTGAATCTTCATAAGAAATTTGGAATACTTTAAGAAAATGTTTTGGGAGAGAGTTTTAGAGTTATAATATAAATCATTAAAGTGCCTTCTGAATTCCAGACTCTATAACCAATGATTTCAATGTATAATTCAACTTTGTCTTATATGCCAACATGCGTAAAAATCAATTTTGGAGTTATTCCATTTTTATTACGAGGTAATCGTGACGTGAGTTTCAAATTATCAATCGAATTATATTCAAAAATATAAAACATGTATGCATAAAGGGGTCCGTTATACTCTCAGCAGTTACGACTTAAAAAACTTATAATATGCGTAAGACTTTATTGAAGATTACGTTTATATATGTTCAGTAAATATAACATCTGTAGAAAAAATATTACGAACATTTTTAACTTCAAGTATAATAAAAAGCTTTTTATTATTTAAATGATATTGTGAATCAAAATATTATTTATTTCTTGTAAACGTAATGTCTATGTATTACACTTATTCTCTTACGATACTTTTTTTAATTAAACATTGACGCTAATTATTTTTAGAATATTTAAATTTTCATAAGTTATAATTTTTTGTTGAGGTAGACACTTATTTACATTTACCATATCAATTACGATTTATAAATAATACGATATATTTTTGTGGAGAATATATACTTGAAAATGAATAACGTATAATACAGAAAACATGTGCTATTACTGCTTACGTATATTCAATTTATAGACAAGAATTCCCTTGTGGCACTCAGCGTACATAATTTTAAAACATGTAACTCAAACAAAGTACTTCGTAACGTTACGTCACTGAATTCACGGAGTTTTAATAACAAGCAAGCACACGACACAAAATAATATCAGACATTAAACGATATTATACAATATACCGAACATTGTATTAAACGGTAACAATGATAATATAATTCGAATACAATAAGAATTTTGATGTAAATATATTATTAGATTACGGTATAATGTAATTTTTGAACGAATCGTATGAAACAAACGTAATATGATGTGAATCATATAAAAGACTATTAGGTATTGTTACAACATCGTAAAAAAATATTTTAATCGAAACTTAATTCATTCCGGTGTCACGTTACTCATAACATAATATTTAACGTTATTGTAATTCAAACACGACCAAACAGCTGATGACAATCGAGACGTACACTGTACGCAAATCTATACGCACAATTTGTATGTACAGGAACGTGCGTACACTGTGATCTTTAACTAAATTCGTGACGACAAGGATTAAACAAATGTGAATATATAATGTTTCGATATGAGTCTTCGCCATGCTCAAAAGCGTAATACACGTTACCTATTAGCATGAAAACGACGCTTGGGTTGTTTACAAAAAATTCGGAGGCCCGGGCCGAAGTTGGCATCGAATTTTTAGAGACTCTACGTGAAGTTAGCAACGTTTATTTCGGTATAAAACGATAATGTTCTATGATAAAACAATCGCTATCTACGCTAATGCTACGAAATGACCAAATGTCGCAAGGAATTGTAACGCCAAACATAATGATCCTTTCCATGATCCGCATACTAATATTGTTACATTTAAATAAAATAATATCCTATAAAAAAATAACCCGTATTGTCTTCAAATGCATAATCATAAATTACAGTATCTTCTGTTATCAAAATATGTCAACAGCTGTTTTTTTCAATCGTCAAAGTCATCCATTTTCAGTGTACAGAAACATAGGGAGTGTCGGGAGCCTTCTATTAGTGTACGTCACATACGCACATACAATTTTCAAGAAATATAATAAAATGGATTACTGACTCTTTTTGAGATAACGTAGTGTGATTACTGATTAAATTTCAAGAAACCCGGATATATTCGAAATCACTGACTTTATTTCCATACGAAGTTTGGAGTCGCATCCGATTAAGAAAAAATATAACTCCAATTTAATGATAATTATTTTTATTATTATTATTACTATTATTATTATTATTTGCGCTATAAATTGCACGGAAAATTTGATAAAGTTTAAAACGCTTCGCATATAATCCCAAAAATATACTTATATTTTTATACAAATTATTATTAGATCTTTCTTACTTTTAAAAATTTTTTATTATTCAGTTTTTTTTTATTCATTTTATTGTTGTTCAGTCCTATGTCAGAAAACTAAATTATATATAACTGAACAAAGACGACCTTTCTATACTCTATAAACATTGCAATGAGCCTCCTTCGACGCGCTCTCAGCGTTTCGAAAGGATGGTCAATATTTATACCTATTCCAATCTAGTTAAGGAGCAGTCGGCTGGGTATTTCTTACTACACTAACCGATTTTTTGAACCTGGTCGTTGGAACGATAAAAATAAAGTTTTCTAATTTATATTTAACTGATCCTAGAAACTATGACCTACGTTTTTCTCCCTACACAGTACCTAACATGATAATTACAACGAATGGTTTATTTAAACAAAGTAAATAAATAAACAATATATAATTAATATACGCTGTCGCCTGAGTAATCCGATGTTGATTGGTTTCTTTCCACAGGTGAAACGGAGAACGAGTCCTAGCGGTTGATTTTAAAATTAATTGATAAAATATAACGGTATTATAGCCTATATGTGGAGATTTTATTTACATAGTTGCACGATTAAATTAATACGTAAAAAAATATAAATTAATTATTATTGCTTAAGACCTAATAGTTCTGCTAACTCTGTCAGACTCCAAATTCCTGACCGATAAAAATATATATTACATGAAAGGTGTATTGTTTCGTGCTCCACGCCACTTTGGTTTTGCCTACTAAGGTGAAATATGACAAGACAGCGATGATCTAGTGAAATTGTATCGTTACAATAAGTCAACATTCCAAATCTAATACTTTCTACTTTTACGTTCGCGTCAGTACTTTATTTATTTTCACCATTTTAACTACTTACGGATGTTCAGTATTGGCTGAAACAACTTGAACTTACATCGATAAAACGTACAATGGAAATAAATGTTGAGGGTTATTTATAAACATATTAATTGTAATAAATAAATACATAAATATATTGAAAACATCAAATACTTTTCATTTTCAATCAGGAAAGTATATTTAAAAATATTTACAGTAAAATTCACACTTCAAACGGAGCTCTCAATTAAAAAATAGAAAAACAGCTTTATAATATTGTAATCATATTACAATATCAGCATACAAATATAACCAGTTCACGCTTTCTGAAAAAAAAATAATATTACATGCGAATAAAATAAAAAAATCTCGTGTAATTATTATTATTATTATTATTCCCCGTGTGGACATCTCGGCTACAAAATATTTTTTTGCTTTTTTTTTTAGCTATATTTAAGTTGCCGTTTCATTTGAATTTAGTGTTTTCGTGGTATTCTTAACGCGACGAACAACTATACTCGAACATTCATTAGCCATTTGGTCAATTACTGAATTTAAATTCAGTAGTCGAAACCGCGTGAAAGGTAGCTTTGGGTGAAAATGGCGAAACTCCTTCCATACTATCGTTTCAGATTCGTGACTCCATTTCCGTGCGGACAAGTGACAATGGGCTTAAAACATCATGTGCTGCTGTTCACTGTTATATTACTTAATGTAATAAAACATCGCGTGTACGCAATTTGAATACTCATAAAAATTTACACACGCAAGATCATAATAACTTATTTTTGATAATCTACATTCGTGTTTACGTATCAAAAGCTAATCGCGTAGGAAGACACGTGTTATCTTTTAACTAATAACTCAAAAGTATTAAAAAAAAATCTGTTTCTCCTGCAACAATAACGTTCCACATTTTTACAATTAATATCAAATTCCTTATTTAAAATACGCATTTTTCACACTTTGCTTTGCGTTAAACAATGAATTATTTTCCTAATAAATTTACAATTGATTAATAGTTATTAAGAAAAAAAAAATACGTAGACACGTAAACACACAACTGGAAAGTAGAGACTCCAAAAATTCCTCTTTAGATTTAATACCTATTTAAATGTCATTTGATTTTATATATTTAAATGTAGAAAAATTATAGTTATTATATGAATTTTCTTTAAATTAAATTGTTTTATAATGTAAAAATATATTTTATCACATAGAGTATAAAGTATATTAAAATTTAAAAAAAAAAATTTTAAGTAAAATAATAATATTTAGTATAAAAGTACTTTAAACTTCTTTCTTACAAAATAAACATTTCTCCAACTGTGATCTTGTCTAGATTCATTAATAAATAATAGATTTACGAATTAAAATAATAGAACTTTGGTATCTTGTAAACATTTAAATTTTTTGTTCTCATAAATACATATAGGAAGCTCAAGTGCCGCTATATATTATAATTTATAATTATTTATTATTTTTTTTTTTTAGTGAAAAAGTCTAATAAACAGTTGGATACGATTCTGCGGTTTACACATTTTAGTTGTTGATATTATTTTGTTTAACACTAAAATATGAAGTAATATAAACATTGTGTAACATATTTATGATTATAAAAATTGAAGACACAAATATATGCTTTTCTAAGAATTATTTTAGTCTTGCATAATTTTTGCTAACTAGATCTTTATAGTCAAAACATAAATAACATTCACCCTATCAATCTGTTTATCATAAATTCATTCGATCATTATTAATTTAAATAATATATTATATATAAAATATAATTGAAATAAAAATTATAAAAGTAATCGTCTATATATAATAAAATATATGTATTAATATTTATAAAGAAATATTAAATATCAATATAGCGAATTTATTAACTTATAAAAATGTATAGTTCGAAGTTTTCTTAATTAATAAAAAATAATTAGAAATTTTTTATATTTTAAATAAGAAACGTGTGTTATAGCAAAAAAAATATTGGGCAATATACATTAAAATCAACACATTTTTATATATATCTTTTAAAAGTAATGTTCCTCCTTATCATTTATAATAATTTACACACCCTAATTGTCATATTATTTCATCTGTACGATTTATTTAGGCAAAAAATAAAATTTACCGAATCTATTTTATAATATGATACATCGATTTAATTAATTATTACTTTGAATGACACTCAAATATCCAATATATTGTGTGTGACTGTAAATTATTAACTAAAATCTAATAAAATCCGTGGAATTGATATGATTTACATAGTTTTTTTTTTTAACAAACTCGGAAATGAGTAAAACTTACACGTTTTACTTTAACTAAAATATTCTTTTCAATTTGAAGTTTTAACATAGTTGTGTAAATTAGAAATGTAATAAACGTTATTATCTCTTAATTTTTTACTCGAAATTAATTATTTTACATTAGGTCGTAACATACAATTAACGTAATAAAAGTAATTAAAAATACAATAATAGATTTTTTATTATGAAGGAGTTCTTTTGTGTTTAAAATAATTAAAAATTATCACATTAAAATATAAAAAAATAAATAAATCGTTATATTTTTAAGTACTATCTTTTCATTTACGTTGTTATTAGGAATTGTATGGATATTAGAAATACTCATTAGAAAACCCGAGCTTTGCACATATAAGAAGGAAAATGGAAGCAATTTCTGAGTTCATAGAGTCGACTAATATATGAACATAATTTTCTACTTGAATAGGTCTAGTTTATGTATTTTTTTTATAATTTATTTAATAGTAAACAATTTATATGTATTCGCTATCCTAACCATCAGATCGATTTTTAAAATTTAAAGAATATAAATTATTTTTCTTTTCATTATTTTGATTTGGAATTTAAAAAAACATATGTGTTACAGATTTGCCGTAATTTTATGTTAAAAACCATACATCCTTTGAATAAACTCATTTATCCAATAATAAACCGTTATAACGGGTAAACTAACATTTTCAAAATTCGTTTTAATGTCATGGACTACGTGTATAGAAATATATCATATTATATTTATACTCGTATACACCACATGACGTTATTATTGTTATATATATTTTATATATAATATAATTATGTTAAAGAAAATAAAGTTAATAAAGTTAACAAAATAAAGTTTTTTTTAATATATTATTATACAAATATTGAATAATAGGTTAATTTATTATATTTATCTTCCAGCGTAATTTTTCTACAAAGTTTGTAATAAAAAATATTTTTTTTTATATATAATTGTATGTATTTCAAATTTCATTACCTTTGATAGAATCAAGTATTTTTATAAAAATAATTATCGACAGATGTCTTAAATAATGTCAGTTTTGTTTTTAACAAATATTATTGCAGTTCACCTTTTACATAAAATTTCCTGCCCTAAGATTAGCCAACATTCTACGAGTAAATCTTTATTATATAATTTGATTATTTTTATATTGCATAATGTTTATATTTGGTATAATTATTGTATTTGAGTTAAAACACGTTTTGTCAATAAAATTTATTATGAGTTTTTATTTAAACAGTTTATTTATTTATTTAATAAATAAACTGTTTAAATAAAAACTTAATTATTTTTTTTAAAAACGAACCGGAAGAAAATGGATTAATACTTAAACACACTCAAATAAAATAATTTTGTTTACTTTATAATAAAAACACATGTATTTTATAATATAACACTATAAAAGAAAAATAATCGTAATTAAATGAATCCCATCAATCTTAAATTTTTAAAGTACGTCGAAAAAGTAATATCAATATTATTATAGGCACTAAAAACTGTTCGTTCTAATAATATGTCACTTAATGTCAGAAAAAGGTAATAATTTTTTTTCACCAGACGTATAATACATTAAATATGATCGTACGAATTGTGAGTGTTGTAAAACTCGGTATTTTCATTTATCAAACTCGAGTAAAAAAAAATATATAAAAATAAAATCGACTACAGACAAAAAGTACAATCGACACACGCATTCTGAATTTTATTATTACAATTTTAATTTAACCATTATAAATATATTAAATGTCATCGATCCGAACATTCGAGACTGGTGTAATTTCGCTATAAAACTATATTATATGATTATTACTTACTAATATTAAATACTTATACCTTCATAAATAGAAAATATTATACCATTCACCTTATTCTCAATTAAGTAGTATAACACCTATCAACAATTATTATAAATATTTAACTTTTAACGTAATATCAACGATACAATGTTTATATCTAATTGTTTCGATAACAACCTACGTTATGTTGTGAAATATTTATTCAATTTTTTTCAACAAAAAATCCTTTAACATTGATGTTATTTTCATGGACGACTATATCTAGGACTAATATCTACTATAAACTATTTTCAAATTTATTCGTCTAGTATATCACGAGCAGTTTTGTAAATGGTTGGTACGTCATTGTGTGAGTGTGCTTAATTTTTCGTAAAAAAAATGAATAAATATCCGAATACTAACTGTTATTTTCCTAAAATCAACGTATTTTTTTTTATTTTCCCCGGATCTTAAGATACGAGTCATATCTTCATTCACAGGCCGTCTCAGGTGGAGTTATCGTGTTCAGAAAATTATTATGGAAGGTATTACAAGAATTGGTTAAAATTAAAAAATTCTTTACCATACCAATGTTATCATTCGAAAAAATTCTCCCTAACCTACATCTAAATTTTTTTTTTTAATTTTTCCACTTCTGTCTATAGTTACAATCTACAAATATGCTTTTATGAGAATTTGACTTGTAAATAATCAAAAAAATAATTTGTTATAAAAAAAAGTTAATAAAATAAAATTATTAAATAAATTTTACTAGTGTATTATAACATCATCCCATTCATAGCACCACTATTTATATAGCTAAAATCCTATAGCAACTCTATCATTCTGTTTTACAACCAAATGAATGAAAAATTATATAATTTATCTGATTGTATACGCGTGCGGATCCGACTGCAATATTATTCAATTCCATTATTGTTTTATATAACATTGTGATTTTAATTATACAACAATGATAATATTAATAATAATAATAATAATAATAATGATTAATATTTGTACTATCGGATGTGTTTATGGTCTTGAAATAATTTTTATTTTATTTTGCACTCAAATATTTAATTTGGAAATTTAAAAATAATAATAATAATAATGATAATGATAACGGATGCGCGGCAAAATTATTCTATTTGATTGATGCACATTTATGTACAATTTTATCATTTTTGCTTATTGAATATCGATAGTGATATGATAGGTAATACACTAAAACCAAAAATAACGCCTCGCTCATAATATTATATTACATCACCAACATGACGCAACTTCTCGCACATTGTTTACTTTTTACTTTTACACAGTGAAGCATCGACAATTTTATTAATATAATTTATTAATTAAATATAATAATAATTAATATAATACCTAATCTAACGGACGGTCAGCTATAATCAACTATCAAGTGAAGTCGTGCCATTTAACTGTAGTAATGTTATTATTGAGGCTCGAAAGTTGTAGGAGCTAAAATAGACAAAATATGCAAAAATTCTTATTAAACATACAGAATGAATTATTTAGAATTACATATAGGCATAATGTATTTTTATGAAATCTAGTGGGATCTGGTTAGCATTATTGAACTGATAAATATTACCAGTGAATAGTAGTAAAAAAAAAAAAAAAAAAAAAAAAAAATTTATATATAAATACATACAAAATATTATTATATCTGATGTATCGTTGAATTGAATCAACATTGAATATTAATAATAATAATAATAATAATAATAATAATAATAATATTGCTTCGTGAAAAAAACATTTAATTTATTATAAATAAATTATAACATTTACAAAAATAAATAAAAATTATGAAATATGCGAATTATTTTTAAAAATTGGCAAAATATGCAATTTGAAATTTTTGTTTTTTAAACTCGTCGTTGTGTATGTATATAGAACGGATTTCCAGTTTGGTCTGCTATAAATCGAAATCATATATTCATTGTTCATGTCAAAGTAATGTGTTGTGAACTTGATTAACTAGTAATTCATATTACATTTATTAAATAACCATCCCTGTTTACCTTTTGACTAATTTCTGTCTACGCCGCTGTATGTGTTGTACGTAGGATTATCGACAGTGTGACGAATATAACAACGGATTTCGAGCATCGAATACGAACAATTTCAGATGTACGTGTACGTGGGCCATAATGTTGTTGACGACGATTCTTCGCTTTCTGTGCGTCTCGTTTCGTGGATTATGCGAATAAGAAAAAACTAAAACGAAAAATCTTATATTAACGGCAGGTTAAACGCGACGGATTTACGGATCGTTTGCTCGGCACCAAATTTGTTTTTTAGACAAATCATAACGAATAAATAAAACGAAACGGGGACGGCCACGCGTTCAACACAAACGGATATTTTTATCTTTCGGTGGACGTTAACTCGTTGGTGGAACGCGTTACGACGGCAATAATTTGTACGCCCACGAGCCGCGGTGCCCATCTATCCCGGCCGGGGACCGACAGAAGACTAGTGATCATTAATATTTGACATTAAAAACTCCATGGCGAACGAAATTATTGTACTGAATGGGATAGTGGAAACGTGCAAAAAGTTTTTCCTTTGCTACGGGACGTCCTATCATTATTAGACCAATAATGAACAGTGTCTAAAAACGTGTGTTCGTTTCACGTAATTCTCGTCTTATTTATTCACACGCATAAGACTCCCCGCACTTAAACGTGAAGGCAAAGCGCACAAACTCGTCGGAGAAACTTATTACTTTATCCGGAGATATAATCATTATTATTATTATTATTGTTATTATTATTATTATTATTATTATTATTATTGTTATTGTTATTATTCATTTATTTATTTATTTTTGCGCTATTCGTTATCATTTTAATGGTTCAGCCGACTTCTGATATTATCCCCTAAATACGCCCTGGGCGAACGCGATTTTGTGAACGGGCGCGCGGATGACGGGATATTCCGCGTGAGCGAGCAAGACCTATCCTCAAGACGGTTGCCTGCGGACTGCGGCGATCTACTTGCGCGAACGTGTTTTCAACGACAAAGATGACACGCTACAGAAAATTGTGCTCACCCTCCCTCACCTCGTCGGAAACAAAACGCCAATTCGTTTCAAAGAGGCTTTGTACCGCGAACCGTGCTCTTCGTAGTCGACATACGACTATGACTACAATATGCATTTTTCTCGGTTATCGATCAACAGGAACCGATCGGTAATCGAACGGTAACGCCCAGTTTACTACACCGTACACATATGAACGACAAACGCGTTACGACTGTCACATTGGACCGTGAAATGCTACGGTCGTTCTTTTCCCCGTTACTGATCGGTGCGTACAGCACAAGTGCACTTGAATTTAATTCGTCCGGTCACACTTGTGCAGAAACGTCGGTAACCGAATCCACGTTTTCCTAATTAATTTTAAATGACTTTACGTGTATACTACACAATACAACAATTGCTGTTTAATTGTATCAACTATTGCTCGTTACAGTGTCACGCGTAGATTTGCTCTGTGTTTCGATTTGTTTTCCGTTAAACACGAATATCATGTTATAAAATTGTATTAAATTGAAAAGGAAAACACACGATCTGAATTTTTTTCACGTATACTGTTTCCGTCGGTTGACCTAAACGAATTAATCGAATAATCGTAAACGTGTCATAATATTAATTTTTTAAAAACGTTAAAACGAATGCTTATACAAACATTTAGCTGAATTATCCGGGGATTCGCCCGTGAACGATTTCGCCCGGTATGAGAGGTGTCGGGTTAGGTTAGAGCACGCCTATGACAATAAATAAATTATAGAGTTTTTACGAGTTGAATGTAAAACGAATAGGTACGAGTAACGTAAATTTCAATTAACCAAAATGAAAACGGTTAAATATCAGCTATTTTATACATTCTACTTTGTTGAGCGATACCCCCCACTCATGACAGTAAAATCTTTTCCGCAAAACTCTGAATAATATTATCGTATATATTCAAGTAAAATATTATGTATTAATAAATAATATATTTTTGTACCGAATATAAAACAAACTAATAATAATTAATGTCCACATATTTCGTAAGTTTTATTAAAATAAAGTTTTTTGACGAGAAATAACAAGGAGGTTTTTAATAACGAACAAAATGTATGTTATTTTTAAAGGACAAAAGAACGAAAAGTATAAATAAAATCAAATTTAATCACGAATTGTACTTCACGCGATGATTAATTATTATGCAACTAAATAGATATCGGACTGACAGAACGTTATGAAAATCAAAATGATCTAATTGACCACATGGATCGAGATAAAAACGAATATTTATAATATTTTACAATACCGACCAGTGGTGTAGCAAACCATATTTTTTTATGAAGTAGTTGCTTCTGTATTTTACTTGGTTGGATCATTTTTGGTACATACATACATGGTTGGTCATTGAACTTGTGCGCAAAGTTTTGTTCACAAAATTTTTGTTTTGGTCCTCTCAAAGTAATATCAGTGGCACATGTACTATCGAAAAATTGGTATACTTGTAGAAATTAGAGTACTATTTCTACCCGAAAAAATTGTATATAGAAAAATAAACATTATTGTAAAACTAGAATTGGTAGGGATGACTATTAGTACATTGTTTGCTTCTTTAGTTTTTTAAATTCGCGTCGTCACTGACGCTAACTATAGAAATTGCATAGAACTGTACATAGTTCAGAGATATACATAAATACATGGATAATACAATGATCGTATATAGTGGTAAAATTTGAAATTTTTTTCAGAAAAAATCGAATAGTCAGTATTTTGAAGTGCTTTTATTTTTCACAGATATTTATCACCGGACGACACACATCAACGCATCGCGTCATCGTCACTTTTACCATTCTGACGACTAAATATAATACCAAACTGTATCGTAATTAATACATCATATTATGTTCTAAAATCTATTGTGCGCCCGTTAAACACAAAGCACCAACCAATTGTAAATTTCATTATCAAATTTATACAGTGTTATGCACTTCATTTTATACAAACAAATTGAAAAACGTACACGATATTATTTTACGATTACAATAACGTAATAGAGAGAGAGAGAGAGAGAGAGAGAGAAGAGAGGTTATAGCTTTTACATTTGTCTTATTTAATTTGTCATACACTATATATTTATTCATATTTCAATATATCATAAACTTATTTCTATGTTTAATTTTAACAATTTCACGTCATCGTTTCAAAATAAATAATAATAATTCATAAGAAAAGTAACTTTTACATAGTATTTTTCACAGCAATAAAAAATATGGTTTTAGACTTTTGGCCAATAATAATTTACAGTTTAGATCAAGTAATAAAATATTATTTAGGTACTTCTGAGATAGAGACGAACCAATCTATAAATATTGTCACGTCCGTCAATAATACGATACGTTTCCCAATGCTATGATTGTAAATATTATATTTGTTCGTTATTACATTCTCGTACTTGATAAATAATTTTTGTTCGTTTAAATTTCGGGTAGAGAAGAGTTTGAACGTCATAAAACCATAAACGCACATTCCCTAATTCTAGAACCTACGCGCTCCTATAAATATTATGTTTTAAAAATGATTTTACCCAGCATAGTTATTACAACGTTATTCTATCCCCCCCCCCATTTCTTCCCCGGAAAAAAAACCAACTCTAATTTTGTTCGTCTTCTGTGTCTCTGATTTTTATATAGCGTATGCAATGATTTGCATGACCGTACTGTGCACTGTATTCTCGATGATCGTATGGTCTTCGGTCGGCGGACGACTTGTTTCGGCCACCGAAATCGGGTCACCAAATGCACTAGACTGTAATCAAAAAATGTACGAGTTCCCAGTGTCCAACACGGACGTTAATGGGAGAACGTGCTTCGACAAGATTAACGTGATGTCGTGCTGGGGAAGATGCGACTCCAACGAGGTAACACTTGTTAATTTCTTATACTTTATTATAAATTCAGAATCGCCAAAAAGAAATATGGGTAAAAAATAGCGGAAAAAATATTTTTAAACAACTAACCACTTATTTTACAATGGAGTATTTTAAACCCGTATATTAGCTATTTATTTATTTATTTATTTTTGAAAAATAATTTCTCAATTCCGAAAATACCTACATCGCGTCTAATGGTTTTGCGCGTACTATATAATAAGTTTATGTGTATAATATCGATTCGACGGAAATTATTTTCGATATCACAGGTAATAAAAATATTATGGTTGTATACATGAAACGGCGTGTGTAACAAGGACGAAATTTCATGATGATGACATCAATATGCATTTATTTCGAACATACATTTTATATACTTTTAATAACATCCGTTGATTGATCAAATAATTCAAATCTGTAATTTGTCATGGCTGATAACGCAAATAATTAGATTATAAATACGATATAACCGAGTACAGTGACGCACACAGAATTTTTTTGGATGGGCGGCGAGCTATAAATGAAAAATGTTATATTTCACTACAACCGCTAATCAGCGATGACGATTATTTTATAAATGAGAAAAAGAGTGATGTTTTGCCGATTTCGTTAATTTTTTTTGCCAAATTTGCCGATTAACAAAAAGCCCTTGGTGAAGGGCAGACACTCTCCATCCGTTCGGAACGCCTCTGCGTAAATGTATCAATAACACAATTTGAGAGAAATATTTCGTAACATAACTGTTTTAGATTTCGGATTAATATTTACGTCATACGGGTGATTATTCATTATTGAAGAACCAAAAAAATAAATAATAGATGTTGGGCATGAGGATCGGAAACGATCCGTTTCTAAGACATTTTATATAGGCAATTTTAAATAAATAAACTTATACACTATTAGTATGTAAGTAATATATAATTGTTATCGTGTAGTGTATATGATATCTCGGAATACCTATTACCACTTCTTATCAATGAAACGGAAGGGATATGGGCGTTTCAGGAATATCAGAAGATGGTCGCACGCCCCTGAAAATTTCAATGAATCGAAAGAGATAAATAATTTTAGTATACTTGTAACAGAATGATTCAGATCTAAAAGCTAGACGAAAATTCTAACACTTAGAATAAAACCAAATTTAATTTAAAAAAAGTAATTTTAAATTATCTACCTTTTTTCTAGGAAGCCGATTTTCGATTAAATGTTTTATTATTTTTTTTTAAATTTACTAACGACAAAAGTAAGAATAATTACAAATTAAAAACCGACTGTCTACATAACTTAAGAAAAAAGGCCGATAATATTAAATCTTTTTTTTCGGAATTAAATTTGGTTCTCTTTGAAAAAACAATTTTTTTTCTGTAGAACAGTGTAATTTTTATTTATTTATTTTTAAAGCGCGTTTTGGGTTTGGTATGGCCTTAACTATAATACGTATGCGTCGATTAATGGTAATATATAAAATATATACGCTATATTAAAATAAAAATCCATTGGAGTTCAAAAAGTTTTCTTCGGTGTATAATTGACTAATGCATTGTATAAAAGAGAACAACACTTCAATATTAGTTTCAATCAAATAATAATTATTATTTGTTACCGGAAATAAGGTCGTGTGATCGGAACGATCAGAACACTCCATCTGCTAGAATTTTTGATCACAAGCACACACAAAAAAAATAAATAAATAAAAGAACTCGTCATTCTAAAACCAATACATTTTTCGCTCCGCTCAGAATCTAATAAATGTAAATATATGTTATATGTGCTAGTGTTCAGTAGTTGTGGTGGTTGATATTGTTTTCCTAATTCAGTTTGGCGTTGACATGTCATAGTCATTGTGACAATACTGTATATTTATTTACGTGACGTCGAACAAACGCACACCTGTAGATGATATCATCAAACGTGATGGGATTCGTACCACCACGTACAACGTTCCTCCACAGGTGTGCAACTAACTCATTTGGCGTAATATCACTTAATATAAATAAAAACATATAGTTTAACCGGCCCCATCTCGCTGTTCTCATTGTTCTGGTGATAATATTATAATAATATTGTATTGTATAATTTCCGAAAACTAGTCCGGGTTATTAAGACCGTATTTTTCGTTATTATTACTGCGAAGATCCGTCAAGAATTCGATAATACAATACCGCGTCGTTCCAAAAAAACAAAATACATTTTTCTAAAAACATATAGTTTAATCATAAAGTATACTGACAAAATAAAAATCGTCTTTTCAAAGTGACCGTTATAAAATAGTTTCGTAGTTTTATTGTACCGTCACATAGGAGGATTGTCCCAAAAGTGAGGGGAGACTTTTTAATTTTTTTTTAAATTTTTTTTATGAAAATAACACAGAATTAAACGTGTTGTCCTCGTTGAGTTATTTTTATTAAAAATTTGAGCCATTCAAGGCAAATATATTCGGCAATGCTGTATTAATGCACTTGTAAATATAGCTAGATTTATCACATTTATAAAGTGAAAATGCGTTAAGTCGTAAGACTTTTTTAATGCTAAAAAATGTAATCCTACACAAATCCATAAAGAAATTTCTTCAGTGTATGGTCAAAATACAAAACGTGCATCGATGATTTAAAAACATAAAAAGTTCAAAAGACAAAAAGTTTAACAATAAACAATCTCTGCAGAAAAAAATCATGACCTCGGTTTGTTTGGATTCCTAAGGAATATTGTTTATTAAGTTCTCAATATAGGTGAAAGAACTGATTCTGATCAATTTATTAAAACTTAAAAAATTAAAAAATTTTAATTCGCAATAAACACAAGTATTAATATCGTCTTCAAAATAAAACAATGAGATTTTTTTTATGACAGTACGAAACCTCACACTTCCAAAAATAATGAAGATTAGCTTTCAAAGAATAAACGGGATATTTTGAGACATCTAGTCTATATCGTGCTCTATATGTTTTTATGATTTTTGGCCTTTGAAATGGTATTTAGGGTGAAATCGTTTCGAAAGCGATGAAGAAGCCATAGAAAATATTTTAGATCAAAATGTGTGTGTGTATGTGTGGCAAATAATATATACGGAGAATTTATTTTCAAACTGGTATCACGATGTGATAAATGCATAAACTTTAATGATGATAACGTACAAAAATAACCACCATTATATATTATATTATTTATAATTTAAAAGCAATAGATTTTATATTTCTCAATTAATTATTAAAATGCGTACCACACTTTCAGGTTAATATGACCATTTTAATACGTTTTCATAATATTCAATAACAATTTTTAAACATGATTATTATTATAATTCAACCAGTAATCGTTATAATGCATGCATGATTATATAAACTAAACTTTCTAAATATTTATATAATATTATTATTATTAATTATTCAAATTTTAATACATACAGTATTTAATTTGTTATCATTTCGACATTATATATTGAAAAAATCGCGAACCATTATCCTGACCAATATTTGTAGTTGACATTATGCCGTATGTGGCCTCACGGTAACTCAACGATATTTTCATATAATGCACGAGTCTTCTTATATATTTATTTTACAATAATGACACGGCTATAAATTCCATCGTGAACTTTATCTCCAAAGATTATCAGCCATCAATTAAATTAGCAACTACACTAAGTGCTTTATTTTTCGGGTCCATTACCATGTTGAATCATCTGGAGCCCATCAATTAATATTACCAAAGTTTTAGTCGAATATCTCATTACACGCACACATTATTTTCATATTGAAACGAAAATAGTTTCATAGAAATTAAATACTCGTCAACCAATTTATCTAACATTTTAAACAATACTATTTTAGTGGAAATAGAGAATTTTAAAATTAAACGTTTGATTACAATGCGATACAACACACAAATTATAATATGGTATATCATCAAAGTTTTACATGTATAAAGTTTATAAAATCCGAACAGATTTTACAAATTAAAAGAAAAAGAAGAAAATATTGTGATCCACAGGTGCTGTAGATGTCACTTTAATGAATTACTTAGATTTTAGAGTTAATTTATATATATTTTAAAGTAATGATAAATTGCATTGCATTCAATAAAACGATTCTAAGCGTAACTTCTGTGTAGTATTATTTATTATTAATAATATATATTCAGCGCGACGGTAGTGGCGCGAAGGTAAGTAAAAAAAAAAGCGTAGCAGTGACGACCGTAGTATAATACACGAGCCAAAGAATACTCATTGAATACGTGTAAATTTACACATTTACTTTAGCCTGGCCTACAGGGTTAATAAATTTATTAAAATAGCCCATAATTTAAAAATATGTACACAGAAAAATAACCTATATCCAATCAGTGCGTCAATTTTTATTGTCATTTTTCATTAAAATAATTCGGACACTTTGTTGAAAAATGTTTAATGAAAAAAAATATGTATGATTAAAGATTATCAAGATTTTTCAGTTTTGTTAGCGTAGGATTATGCTCTTATTATATACTATTATTAGCCTTAAGAACCAAAATTACCTCTTTTTATGACTTAAATAGCTTAATATCTAATAGATAATTGCCATAAACAGTTCAAAATTAGAAGGCATTCTAAAAAATTAATGTTACATTTAAACAGAATATAATGCGATGTTACGTTTTAAGGGTACATTTCAAGACTCTCACACAATTATTTTTGAAATTCCGAATAAATACAGTAATGAATATTGTATTGAATAAATATAAAATTACGTTTTTGCCGATTTTATAATAATATAACATATTTAAGTATACCAAAAACACTTAGGAAAAAAAAAAAGTTTAAAACGATAAAATAATATTTTTGGCAAAAATCACGGGTACTCGGATTTTTCTCGTTTTTTATATCATTTCTCATATTTTTTTCAGGTATCCGACTGGCGATTCCCGTACAAACGTTCGCATCATCCGGTGTGCATACACGGTGGACAGGTGCTGACTGAGTTTGTGTTGAGGAACTGCGACGAGAAAGTCATACCGGGCACGGAGTTGTACGTTTTCCCACAGGCCACTTCATGCAAGTGTCACGCGTGCAAATCTTCGGAGGCGTCCTGCGAGGGTTACCGATACAGAGATTTCCAGTTCTTGTCAAACAACGATATAAATTAAGAAAACTCTCATTTCTATCACCCATCCTTCTCTCTTCAAAAAAAAAAAGTAAAAATAATAATAAATAAATTTAACACACAAACTAGCGGAATGCGATAAGTTGCGAAATGTTTTACGCGTTCCTCCTGTGTGCTGATTTTCCCGTTCGTTTCAAATATCATTTTACAATTAATCCTAATATTTTACTCTGTCAACTTTATATAATATATGAATATATCGAATATTATTTACAGTATACAAACGTAGAATCGCATGCACAATTATTATATTCTATTGATATTTAAACGTATTGTAATCCGAAATGTAAAAAATAAATGTAACGGTGTCCGTTTCTGTTAATGTTGGATGTTAAAAATTGTTCGTTGTTTTTTTTTTTTTTTTTTTTTGTCATAAAATAATATATTACACGCTTCGTGTAGGTAAACGTGTGTTACGTGAAACGCGAATAAAGACGCAAATTTAATAATTAACAAAAACATAACACATCGCGTTATTTTATGTCCCATTCACGGCGTATCAATCGTGCGGAATACGCAAGAAAAATGTAAAATGTCCTAATTTCTATGATTTATTAGAAAGTAAAAAAAAAATTACGATTTTTATAAATTCATATCAACAGCGTCAAATGTATAAAAATATTAAATGACAGACAAAACAAAATACACATCAACAACGAGAATGAGAAAAAAAATCACATCCGAAAAATACGAATGAAACAGATTTTGTCTCGAATGTGAATTTCGTATGTTTCGTCGATTCGTTTGAAAGCGATTTACAATATTTTTCATTACTTCAAGAAATCAGGTAACCAGCAATCTTTTTATTATTATTATTATTATTTATTTGTTCAGTTCTCCGAAATACCACTTGTATCGTCACGTTTCATTATTATTTTACATTATTCGTTCGAAAACTTAATTATGGCATAAAATATAAATATTATTATGCAAAAATATGTTATTTAAGAACGAAAAGGTTCTCTGTATCGTAATTAATATTGTTCAGGAAACATGTTTTGAAATTATAAACGTTTTTTTCCGATTATTAATTTAAATAATAAATAAATTTATTTAACATATTGCGCTCGCAATTCATGTATATTCGGAAAAACATTTTTTTTTTTATTTTCAGCAAGAAAGAAAGCATATTTTTAAGTACTTACATGCACTGTTGATCAGTTAAAAACCACTAAAACTTTTACAAATTTTTATTAAATTATAATATTTTGAATCAATTGATAACCGTTTGAATAAGGATTGAGTTATGAATAAGTGGGAAAGAGAAATAGAGAGAGACGATTGACACTATTTACACAAAGTCACATTAAGAGGCGAGCCAAGAGTATAATTGCCCAAGGCGGCACACCAATCATGAAAATTTAGAATTTTGTATTATGTATGTATATATAACAAAAATATGTGAGCATCTAAACTTTACTAAATTTAAACTTTTAAAATATACCAAAAGTACTATTATTTATATGTGCGTGTGTGCATAGTGTATGAAATCAAATTCCTTTGAATATACCGTTCAAAGAGGTATTTAAATACGTGAAAACGGAAATTCTTTTGGGAAAATTAGAATAGGAGCACCAAAATTCATTAAAAATTTGTAAATATGAACACTAAAAATATTTCAGCTGTAAATATTTTATATAAACTTGCGTGGGAACAAATAAATAATACGGTGTGTGTTAAAATGCTAAAAATTGTACTTAATTTCTTTGCACTGAACACTCTCCTTTCCCAAAAAACATTAATAAATCATAATACAAAAAAATATTTTGAGGGGCTTTCTCTTTTCTGGAATTTTACTCTCTTATGTGTACCCTTTAATTATATTTAAGGAATTTTCGTCTGCTGCGTAGTATAAATTCAAGAGCGGCAAATGATATTTTTCTTCGGTACATTTAACCTTAATGCGCCCCTGCATTTATATAACCAACAAACATATGTCGTACATAAAAATAAGTGGGTAGTCCATATCGCACAGAAATACTTGAAACTGATTTTGAACTTATAATGGACTAATTCTTATAATTATCGGGTAGATATTCCATGCTATTATTAGTTTTGTTCATAAAATGTTCTTAAAAATATCAAAATATATTCAATCTCTTATATTATAAGACGATAAATAAGAAAAATAGTATTAAATGCATCAATTATAGAATAATAGTATATTGATTGATATTAAATTAGTTAAAAATGTGCAATATAACTCCAATTCTCAAATACAATAAGATTAAATTCATATTGAATTACTAATAATTGAGCCAACGAGTAGCAAAATATCAGAAAACAACAGTTATCCTTCATATTATATTAAATGTCCATAAGGAATTCGACCCCATGAGACTGTGAGAAATATAACACATTTTCTATAAGTCTCTCTTCTTTCAAATTGTCATGACCAAGCAATCCCTATATAGTAATGGCTTTTCAACAAACTTTACATTGATATCAATACGCTTATTATATTTTTTTTTGACGTCAATCGAACGAGTTCGATTAGGAAACTGATATAAATCGAGTTGCTCGTTTTTCTGGTTTTATTCAACTTAAATCCATTTTGCCATCTGTATTAATATTTTATACTTACAAGCAATGATAAATCATTGTAAATTTAAAAACGATGATGAATTTTTACTAAAGACTATTTTGACAGGGTTTTTTTTACCGGTCTATGAACTACGGGGGAAATTTTCCGTTTGGAATACCATCTGTGTCAGGTATTCAAACTATGTTTTATAGATTATTTGAACTTTTCTATTATTTTTACAATACACAAAAAAGTGTTTTAAAGAAAAAATTACACCATTACAAAAACAAATAGGAACATTCATTGTTCAAAACGTATAATATATACCAAACATCACATTCACCGTTCGAATTGTTTCAACCGAAGAAAAAGACAGTGGTTAAGTATTCAGTAAAAGTGCCACACAAATCCAGCACTATGTATAATTTGTGAGGGGTCGTGTTCATTGAAATTGACAACTTAGTATTACGAAATACAGAAAGCTCGTTAGAAATAATTAGAAATTGAGTAGATCAGATTACAATACATTTCCGAAAACTATGAATTTGGGAAGAGAGCCTCACTATTATGAAATCGGATATAATTATCACACTGAAAATAGTTTACATTTTAGTATTAATTTTAAATCTAACGTGTTTTTTTTTTATTTCGATATTATTATAAAACAAATAATGATTCATAATAAAAGGAAAAAAACACATTATTGTGAACATATGAACATAAAAATCCCAATGAGAACTTGTTAAACAAAATTTGCAACACTTTAAAAAAACTGAACTTATTATGCAACCAAAATTATAAATCAAAACATCTTTCCAATCAAATCAGATATAATAACTTACTGTAAATATAATCGATTATTTGAAGTAGCGATAAATTAGTAATTAATTTTAGTTTTTATCCCATATTTATTTTTATTTCTATACTAATGCCCAGGAGTCATTTTGCATTTTCGTTCCTGCTAAAATTTAAAGAAATTATACTTATCATAATGGCGACTATCACAACCACAAAGCATTGTTTATCTCCGATAAAGCATATTAATCACAGATTTGAAATCAGATTGGGGATCGGGTGGGTTACAAGAGGATTATACGTGGTTAAATTGCAAGACTTAGTAATAATACCGACACTAAATTTAATTTATATTGAACAACACCCGGTGTACAAGCTCAAGCAAAATTTATTTAAAAGATATCGGAGATGAAATGAGACACGTACTTAAATGACGCAACGTATACTTATATATTGTGATAATTTCTAATTTTTCTGAGTCGAGAAAAATATTTAATTTCGGTACACTCCTTAAATTATTGCCAAAAAAAAAAAAATATATATATATATATATATGAAAAAGCACATACGTAACGTATTATGTTACAGTTAGTTAAGTAATATTAATTTTATGAAATATTTAATTTTGAAAACTTAAAATTCCTATACAGCGTAGATAAACATTAGTCTTTATCTTTTCTACTGAAAATTTAATGAACAAGAAAAACAAAACAAAATAAAAAGAATTTAAAGATTTTTCGTAGTAGCTACAAAGTTAATTTAAATTATAAAATGATGTGAATTTGTGTCAATAAAAATAGCGTGTATATATATATATATATATATATATATATATATATATATATATATATATATATGCATTGTAAAATTAATAAATCGACTTTTCATTTTTATTCACACAAATAATAATAATAATAATAATCGGTAATCATTTATATATTTTATATAAAGCTAAAACTCTTTAAATTACACTGCACTTGTACGAAACGTTCGAAATAGACCAGCCGTTAGAGAGGTAAACTGGCTAATTTCTTTTATCAAACTACAAATATTTCATAAAATATGAATGTAATAAAACAATTTTGCAAATTTATTAATATATATATAATCACTAAATGTTATATAAATAATTATAAAATCTCGGTGAGAAAATTATTAAAAAAAAAAAGATTATTTTTAGTCTGAAATTTCGAATAAAATGTTTCGAACACAATACACTATTAGATTCCGATCGACTAACACGAACGATTTAAAGACAGTTGAAACCCTTTAAAATGTTGGCCGTTGTGGATTAGAAATGACCGAATAAAAGGATTTTAATTACCGTCATTTTAAAAAAATGAAATATATTTTTATTACTGACAAACACAATATTGCAAAAAGCGCCACTCAAACGGATCTCGCACTATTCGCGATGTACGGATTCAATCTGAAAAGTTCGTCTTTTTCAAGTCCATGATAATTGAGAATTTAATTAAACGCCTTCACATCAAATTTGCATAGAACGTAACAAGAGAAAACAAAATGGAAACTAAAAACCCGTTAAAACCGTAAATGTTCAATGCACGTTATTTATTCCCTCTTTTTGCAGATAATAGAGTATACGAGTAAAAAATAAAATTGCATCACGAATTCAAATTTTAATCAAATATCGTTAAATAGCACATATATAACGCGTACGGTTTAGAATTAAAAAAAATTAAACGATTTCCATTTTTTTTTTTTTTTTACTGACTTGGTTTGAGTCTAGAATAAGTCGAACGATCTTTTCTTTCTTCTAATTTTGATATGGTGGATGAAACGAAAGACGCGAACTTTAAGTGATATATGTGTGTATATATATATATATATATATATATACACGATACGTTTATTTTTTTCTTTACAATTGCTTTTGTTTTTGCTCTGTATCCATCATAGGCATGCGTATGGTTTTACTTGGTTTGCCATTTATTTTTCTTACGTTTATTTAAAAAAAAAAAATCATCCAATATAGATTTATGTAAATGTTTGTATAAATGAATTGCAAAGCATTTAAGTGTACATAAAAACTACATGAATTTTAATAACTATTTACGGTATATGAAGGAGCGTACATAAAATCATATTATTGTAAATATATTTAGCTTCGAAAAATGCAATATTTTATCACAGGTATGATGAGAAAAAATCATATTATATATATATATATATATATATGCGTTACAATTCAAAAGAATATGAATTTTTATGAGATAAAAATATTTATACTTTAATATCAAGTATTGGCGCCAATCGTCCGACAAATGTATGACAGACGTCATTGTAGAATTAATGGATGTGGGTGTATCTGTTTGCGTTTTTATAACAACGTTATAAATTATAACATTTATTCAATACAAATATGTAGAATGACGACGTATTTTGTATGATTGCTGATGCAATATTGCTCAGTATGATTTTATGAAAACACATATTATGCATAAGTAATTATATATAATAATCATGAATTATAATAATAGAAAGAAATTATTAAATTATTTAATATTTTAATAAAGTTAAGACAACTCGTATACCAGTGTTCTCGCATGGATGCTGCTAGAGCGACTGCAATGGAAACGAGGTCCACCAAAAAGCAGAAAAATAATGCGATTAAAAAATAAACGTTATAATAATGACGGTAGTGTCGAATTAATTCTAAATTTTTAATTATTATTATTATTTATTACTATCCCCAAACAAGCATAGAAAAAATAAAAATATAAAATGTCTCTGTTCATCATCTCCAATGAATATATTATTAAAGAAAAGGGTTCCCGCAACGATTACTTTTGATTATGGAAGGGTCGCCTCGACAGGTATTGTGACTAAATCTTTTTCATTTTATGAATCGATATTTAGCCCGCCAACAGATATTAATGATATGGAATAAATTTGAAAAATGTATATGTACGTTAAATCGTATGTTACAAAATATATATATATATATATTTACCCATGAATATTAATAATAATTATTTTGAACTAATGTATAAATATAAAAGAATAAGTTGACAAGTGTTGACAAATAATGATTAGTGAATAACGAATTTTTTACATTTACCGTAATACATTAAAATAAACGACGGTAAATAAAAAATGGACCTGTTTTTTTACGAACCACCGATTTTCGAGACTCCAACTGATCACTGCAGTCCGCAATTACGATATCTACAACAAAAAAATGTTAATTATAGTTCCGAGATGATCGGCAAACATGGAAACCAACGTCAGGAATCCAAACGATTGACGCGAGACGTATTCAACAAAAACGCCAACACCACGTATCAATATATTTTGATTCACAAAGAATCCGCACATGAATACACACGTTCATACACCTTTACATCAATGTTCTTCGCTACAATAATTATTTATTATAATAATAATTAATAATTATATTGAGATGGCCTCCCACGCAAACTTTTTTGAACTTTATTTCAACCAACTATTTGCACACATCTAGCACAACCAAATACATAAACGTTGCATTGTAACCATTGAACAAAATATTTCTGTAAGGTCAAGTTAGATTAGTAATTCAATTAGGGAAAGTATTGAGAACAAGCGGTCACTTTTTGATCGCTAAAAATCGTTAGGAATACAGCGACAAGAACCAACGCTTTCGTAACGCAAATTTCCTAATAGGCCTTCATTACCGATAATAAATTGTACAATGACGGGTAACCTTTGTGCAATTCACCATCAAACAGAATTTAAGAAAAAGTACATATATTCGAAAATATATAATAATATATTCCAAAAATAAAAATTATATACATTATTATTTGTTTAATATATTTAAGAACGCTTGACGAGGATGACGCACATGATATAATGGCTGTTCTGGAATCCCACGTCGATGAAACAATATTATGTATTACAAGGCTAATCGACCGAATCCTGATATCGTGTCCGCTCTCGGTCCCTCATATTCACCAACTTTTATCAACTATTAAATTTCAACACTAACTAAAAATTATAAACCCTTTAATTTAAGGATTTGTATATAAATTTAAATATAAACCCTTAAGTTTATATTTAACGGTGGTTCATTATGTATATATAACAATCGATATTAAAAATTCAAAAATAAATCAATTTCGATCGACGTCAAAACAACTCCCACACTCGTTACACGTGTATATGCATGCAGTTATTTTTTTACTTCACCCCTTTCGTCCTATCCAGTTAACAGAAATAACCGCAAACATTCTCCATGCATACAAATTGAAACCCGATATTGTAAGTGCAATTATTACGTAATATTTATACATTTAATGGACCGTAAAATGGATCGATAAAATTATTCAAAAAATATGTAAGTATATACAAAATTAAGACATTCTCTAATAAATAAAAGTCAACGAAGATTTGACAATTGTAATATCTATTGTTTTATTAAATATTAAAAACTAATTGCGTATATGGGTGGAGATCAAATATACACCGGATTTTTTTTTAATTATTTAATAAAAGTGCAAAAAAGGCAATAAAATATTTTTTTTCTACATACTCTTCTAATTTAAAAATATATTTTGCCATGTGGCTTGTCAAATTTTGGATTCGTTTTTCATAGAAAAAAGAAAACAATGCCTCGACAGTGTAGTCGTCTGCTAAACTATGCACTCCAAATGTCACTTCCAGTGGTCCAAAAATGTAAAAGTCACGGGATGAAATATTTAGACTGTAGAGAGGGTGTCCCAAAGAAATCAATATTATTTCCTCCAAATTTTTGTTGAGTCAGGACTGCTCAATTTGGTCAAAAAATAAGCATACTTCTGACGGAGAAACCGCGTATCTTTCGCCGATTTACGATTTTTGCCTTTCGCAAAATCTAACGGTAATTGGCGACACTCACGGTACGATATTCGCCAAAAAAAATCGTCGTATAAAATATGGCCTTGATAAGGCTACGTATCCAGGTTATGTTTTGGTCACTTAAACTGGTTCGAGAGCGATGTTCATAGGGTTTGTGTTTAATTGTTGTAATCATCCTGCTTCAAACTATTTATGCCAACTAAGACAGTTGTTTACCATGAGTTCTTATAGTTTTTATCACAACGCATCATTTATTAGTTCTGCGTTGAATTATAACAATGATCAAGAATACCATGGTAGATAGATAGATTAGATGTCCTGTCTATAGGATTTAATATAAAAAAAAAACATTAAATATTAAAGAAAAAAATGTATTCATTGGATATTTTAAATAGTTTTCTTATTAAGAAATAGTTTTATTATAAAAATAAATATTACAGAAATCATATTATTAATTTATTAAATTACTTGTAATAATTGCAAATCACATGATTATCAAATTATATATATATTTCTTAACTGTATGTATTCACGACTAGATAATTCAATGAAATATAAATGTTGTACGAGTTGATTTTCTTTTGAATAAACCAACAACATTGTTATAACACAATAATTTCGTGTAGAATTCTAATACCTAATGATGAGTTTTTTACGACAATATTACCATTTAACGATTATATAATAAACTATTTAAAACAAAATTACGAAATGCTTGACAAGTATATAAAATAATTAACGTTCTATAAATTAAAAAAAAATTCTAGAAAACTGTTGGAAAAAAAGTATGATTTAACTATCTACTAACAACGTATGACTCAAAATAATTTTCAAACTCTTATTCGACGGATGAAATTCTACTTTCCAACTTCACACATGACTAGTAATAGTATAATTTTTTATCTTCCTTCAGATAGTAGTGAAAAAAAAATTCCGTTATCAGCCCACTAGACAATAACTATAATAATTCCAACACAATAATTTTATTTTCTCTTTATCATGATTTTTCATCATACTGCAGATCGTTATATCGTCGGCTTATAATGATCAAAATAACTAAACGATAGCCATTTATGACCGAAAATAAATATTGATTTCCTTTTACATATTTGTATTAATATAACTTCTATTACTCCAATCCATTTCTAGAGTTACAATGGCCTTAATTTTTTGAATTTAATTTTAAATTAATTCACGAAATTCAAGTACAAACGAAGAATATTTATTACAATAACATAAAAATACAATGTAGATCATCAAAATTCATACAATAAAGAATTAAACACTTTTGTTTTCTTCCGATTATATTTATTTTAACGTCCAATATTCAAAAAAAAAAAAAAAAAAAGAATACAAACCAGAACCAAATCCAAGGATAACCCATGTCATCTATTTGATGTAACTCTTATAAACTAGGACAAGGGACTTTATACCGTAAAAAACCTTAATATATGAATGCATTTATATCCTAATAATCTCTAAATATATTCGTAAAATATGTAAAATTACTAAAATCTTCTTTAAAAATATGCGTTATAAGGACCAAATTATTTAAATGTCGGTATCTACAAGGTATCTATACTAGATTATTATAATCGTACAGTATAATTCCCAAATTATGGAATCCTATTTTAATCGTACATAATCGTCGTCTTAAATAAAAGTATATGGTATATTATATATATTAAATCGTACGACGACACACTCGTTTTTGTTATGCATAAAGAGTAGTTTAAAATTCGTTTTTTTTTTTTTTTTAAACATGACGTGCATTGTAATCTTTGTACGACGCGCACGCCGTATACAACGGTTATATGATTATAACATTATTATAAATTCCACGGGACATTAAAAAACGAAAAACAACGCTTCTCACATAGCTGGACTTTATGCGTTTTGAACGAAAATATTATTACGCGGGGGTTTTTATTAGGTACTATTTTCAAAACTACGGCAGCTTACTATTATGGTGCATAATAATAATAATTCTTTTATCCATAGTAAACATTTGCCCAGTTGAAACACGTAGAAATATTAAACATAAACCGAAGAAAAACCATGAGAATAAAATACGTGGGTGGGGTTCTTTTTATACATTTTCTTTTTTTGATAGACCGCAAGTAATTACAAATTATTTATATCCTCGAAATATCACTCCGTCGTCATGTCAGTGTCCTCTGAATTTGGAGGAAATAAATATTAGTGCATGTAAAATCTCAAGTGTATAGAGATGAAGACACGATAGTAATTAATTCAATTATAATAGAACATTTTTTATTTATATTCTCTCATATTTTAAGCTGATTAATCATATATTTTATGGTTTTTGTTGCATGTAAACAGTTCATACAGTTTGTATCAGGAAACACGATACGCCAGTGTTATTAATTTGATTATTATTGAACAGTGCCGTAATATTATATAAAAATACAATATTACTAAAACATATAGAGTAATCCCTCGTTATCCTCGAAAATTGCATTCCAGCAAAGTTGCGCAGATAACGAGATCATAAAACAATGTAAAAACGGATGTTAGGTATTATTTACATGTGCATTTAATATTAAAAATTACAATAAGGTTAATATTTTTTTACAAGTATTTGATTAATTTTTTTTTTTTATTACATGTACGTAATTTATTAATTATCAATCTTACATGCATTAGGAAGGATGATAAAACTTAGTGATAGATGTTTGTTTTCTTTTGTTTTCTACGTCTTTGCGAACTTCTTCACCAGCAATTCTTGGATTCCTCTTTTGAACTTTAATACTCTTTCAGTGAGTGGATCTGCCTCAAGAACTTGTTTAGCCAGTTGATTTGCCAAAGAAAACCCTTATATATATTTACCGACCACTGAATAAATTGACGATATGTATAAGAAAATAAAATGTCATAATGTAATGCTCATATATGCATACAGTATAAACATAGTTATATAATTATTCCTAACAATTTTCTAAAATAATTTATCTACAATGTTTGTGTAATGATGATAAAATGTCGGATTAATACAATTTCATCGACGACTCACGAACAATCGAAACCACGGATAACGAAGGATTACTGTACATTTCATTAACACATCAAAATAATAATTTATATTTATCGATTTCATGTTCTTCAACGACATTTTATACTAAAATTAACAGGGAGTAATTCCTATTTAAATTATAAATTGGAATTTAAGTTTTGCACATTTTGTTTATGACATTTTTCAGAATGGTTTTTTTTTTGTACATATAAACATTTTAATTTCTTATTTATTATTAACATATTATAATATATGTTGTTTTTAATAAATACTACATAAAATTGAAGTTGAATAACACTACATAATTCAATTTTATTCTTATATATATGTATTTGCGTAGTATTTAATACTCGCAAATTTAATATACAGAAGCCACTTGGTGGTTCCGTGATTAGAGTGAACTCCTATAAAATCGAGACAACAATAACCAGTAATTTCTGTTCAATTAACATTTTACTAATGCAGTTTTCAGTAATGTTATTTTGTTATAATCTGTGGTAATCGTTGAAAAAATTAAAAACATAATAATACGATTATGTTTAATATATTATCATTCCTAATTTCGAGTGTATAATTTAACTCCATAAAGAATGAGTTCTGAAGATCAGTGTCACTTCTTATTTTTACCGATAGTATTATGTACTGAACACGATGTAAAATTAATGAGGAATATACTAGTAAATCGTAATTTTTTTTGTATCTATCACATTATAATAATTTATTTTGTTAACAAATATTCTTAAAAAATTAGAATTAGCAGATTGAGGAACTTAATTGTTAAACTAAAATACACATATTACTACGTTCCGGTAACGAATCGTGACTAGTTAATACTTTATTTGGAAATATTTCCAAATTTCTTAATAGTTTTCTTATGCACGGTCGCTATATGCTATACTTTCGCGACTCGCCACCCTAACAGTATTTTTTTTTCAAATTTGCACTTAATTTCTATGACGATTTGTATTATATAATATCTAACATTACACCAATATACTTTTTGACACTTTTAAGAAAATTTTTTATTACCTACATAAGTAATATGTCAACCTTCCTCCCATTGGAAATTTCCGATTACGCCACACTGCTATCTGGTATTACAGACAAATGTCCACTGTTCGTGTTTTTTCAATGCTTATAAGTTATTGTAATTACTATAGAGATTGAATGTACATTTTAAAATGTCAGTTGGCCATTGAGACCACATTAAAAAAAATATCTATTGATATCCACCCTGATGAAACGGTTGCGTATAATTTTGTTTTATTTCGAATTAAATTGAAAATTCAAATATATCATTTGAGTTTAAAAATTAAACGTACAAAATACTATTGACTTCAGTATATTTGTGTTTTGTTTTTTTTTTATCCTTTGCTTAGTCTCATATACGAAATGATTAATTATTAATCGATATAAATATATTTTTCAATAATTTATATTACATCTAAATTTGATATTCTCGACTTATCTAACGCGTAGTACTTACAATTATCTCGAATATGTATGGATAAATTGTATTGATAAATACACTATAGGCCACAAAAATTCGATATTAAACTAATTAGACCGAAGTTAGTTATATAACCATGGAAGTAATTAATATGAGTATGTATATTATATACCTATATTTTAATTTTAATATAAAAAAAATTTTAATTGTTGATTTATCAATATTAATTAATGGTTTTCGGCGGATTTCAATGAATATTGAGAAAAATGTGTAATAACTTAATTGCAATATTTATTAGTAAAAATTTCAATGCATGTACAATATATATTTATACGTATGAATAGGCTTGGTAAACATTTTAAATATTTAAATTTAGAATTCATAGTGTGTGTGTATATATATATATATATATATATATATATATATATTATTTTGAACATTTCTTATTTATTTTATTGTATATTTAAATGTATTTCAACGTTATTATATTTTATCAAATTTAGAATACAAGTATTAATATTAAATATAATTTAAAACTTCATGGATTCAAAATTTATATGATTGAATAACAATAAACTAATATGATATAATTAAGAAATACAAAAAAATATAATAAAACTTTATAATGTTATTTCAGTGTTGCTGCTGTTTTAATATCATATTATGAATATTATCAATATCGTTAATGGCATTATGTAATTATGACAATACTTTAATATTTAATTCTGCATCAATGACATTTTTTTTTATATCCTTTATTAATTTGTACATTTTTAATTTAAGTGATGAGTGTGAAATTATGTTTAATCATGTTAAATCACAAATGTATTAAAAAAATTATTTCATAAAATCGTTGGTACACAGGCAAATTAAATGTTGTATATATTATGTAATATGTATTTTTATTTATAATAAATAACATAATGAATTATATTGAATGCTTAATTTATTATAATAAGTTTAACAATATTATTAAGTCCAAACTATCCAATACTAAATGTAATACTAAAGTCCTTCTTTTTACTATTGCAACATCCTCCACCACATGGTGTCATCATAGATAAACGTACATACATCAATAACACCTATAAGAAAAAAAATAATAACATAACCTAACTTCATTCCATACAACATAATATTATAATTTATAAATATTTGAATGCAAAAATTAATATAATATATTAATGTAATAATAACAATAACAATAATAACAATAACAATAACAATAATAATAATAATAATAATAATAATAATAATAATAATAATAATAATGATAATAATCATGAGTATTAATTTATAGTTTTAATTTTTTTTTCACGTATACATTTCATTATTTTATTTTAATTTTTAATTTTTATTGTTTTATTACTCATTAAATATTATCGCACTGTATTTCAAAAATAATTAATGTTAACAAACCTTATTGGTCAAGTGTAACGTGCATGTTAAAACATTATGATGATTATAGTTATGTAATATTGTCAATTAATTAAATACAAATGTATTTAATGTAATTTTAATACAAACACGTTGTGAAAGCATCATTGTATAATTAAATAAATTAACAAACAAATACATACTTTTACAATGGCGCTTAGATAGATAAATGTATTAAAAACAATAATTCGTATTGAAGTTAGCACGCATAGGTGTAACCGAAGATTATTGTTTCCTTTTTATTTCCCGATGTTCTTCATCACCTTACTTATAAACTATTATCATTATAAATATTGATTTTAAAAAATCACCACATTCAGTTCCGAAACTACATAATTTTTTGCCATTTTCTGCAATTCGTTTTATTTAATTGAATAATATTAATTAAACTAATACCCTTTCTTATGTGATGTTTCTGAATTCTCGTTCTAAAATCATAGAACCGTGTTAAAATATGAGCTGATTGATGTACTTTTTAAAATATATATATTTAAAATAATTAATATATACAAATAATAATTTTCAATAGTTTACAAAATGTTTGGCATTTCGTACGTTGAACTTGTGAGTACATGATACAAATTAATATTAATATATTCGTTCCTCTTTATAAATTTATAAAAATGTTCACAAAGACCAAAGGAAAAATGTACATTTCAAAAGAAACTTTAAAACGAACGATGTCTCTAAAAATTATGAGCTACACCTAAAGAAATACCACAAAACTAAATCTGTGTGTAACTGTACTTTGTATTGTAGAATACGATAAGTTAGACATTAAACAATATCAAATAACTAAAAAAAAATATTACGTACACGTAAATCAGTACTATTTTAAAAAGTTTCCGATATTTCTTTTTTTTTTACTTCAGTTACTTTAGCAGTAAAAAAATGTTTTGATCGCTAAGAGAAAAGAAAAAAGTTTACGTTTACTACGTCTACAATCACAAGCGAAACAAAGTTCTATGATTCATATTCTTCAACTATTTTATGTATGGCCAAACTTAAATTCATTAAATATTATAACTAATACGTATTAGATATAGCATTTAGGAAACATAATAAAAATATTTAAAAAATTCTATTCTATACCGATTGACATTTAAGTATACTTTTAAAAAATCATATCATATTGTTTTATATTTATAGTACATAAAAATTGACACCAAAAACTTTGATTTTGTAAATATCTAACTTGAAACATTTAAACTTTTTAGCAGTTAAAAATCCCTTTTATTTGTCGTTGTAATCCGTAATATTTACTGGACTCACAGAGTATTTATTTTTTTATCTATTAATGAAATATACCAGATAAATCATAATAGATTTGAAACATCTGTTATACACAAATCTTACATAATTCGTTTTGACATTCCCAGTATTAAAAAATTCTTTGTAATAATAAAACGTGTGAAATACAATATTTTAAATATCGTACGATTAAGTATTCTATGAATTGCGTACTGCTATTTATTGACTAATATGATCACTTAATTATGAATAAACAGTACGCTATAAATATGATAATATATTTTGTTCCCGGTAAATAAATGAATAGAATAGATTTTATAATCTTCCTGTTTCCAAGCAAGATTTAACGTTTTTACAATATATGACGTAGAACTTTCTCGCAAGAGTTTTCAGTATACAAACGATAAAAATATTTCAATTTACTGAATAATTAAAAAAAAAAAATAAGCCGTCCGCATAGCCGAGAAAAGAAAATTGTTATTGATTTATTTTAATCACCACAACGTTTTATTATAATAACACAGCATGGAAAATGATGATTTTACAAAGCAACGTTCACAGTATTATACATACATGTGTTGTACTACAACTAAATAATTCTAATTCAACAAAATCTATTATTTTATAATTTAAAAATTAGATTCAATAAAAATAGCTTAAAAATAATCGATAATCCTAAAAAAAAAATATGAAGAAAAAGGACAAGTTGACGTATTCTTCAATTTTAAATTCGTAATTAACTCATATTTTTTTCCGTATATATATGTGTGTATATTTTATAAAGAATCTCAAGTAACGAAGCTTAGAAAACATTTTATATAAATATATGAACACAGTCGTAACATATAACACTGACGTACTACGTATTACAGTCGAAATACATACCTTACTCGGGCGAATGGAAAAATAAAATTGAACAGAAATGTACTAACCTAAATTAGTGAAATAAAATCTAATATGGCTAATGATGGGACACGTTGTGCGCCATGATAAAGAATTAAATCACACTACGATAGAATGTGTAATTGAAAGTCATTGAAATACCAAAAAATAAATCCATAAATAACTCAATTGAAAAAGAGATGCATAAATAGACACTACGCCTGATAAAAAAGCTTGACAAAGATAGTGAAAAATTAAGAATTAACATAAACGTTGTTGACCAATCAACTCGTAATAAGGATCATTAATAGCATCAACGGTGACTAAACGCATTTTCACTGACTATTATTGAAATCATATTACTTGAGATTGCAACAAAACCGTGTTATAACTAGAACAGTTATATTATTACATATTTTTAAGTGAATATTATTATATTATAATAATAATTATTATATTATTATAATATTATACTATTGCAGAACTGTAATATTAGTAATACAAGAATTTTAGTGGTTACTAAAAAAAAAAAAATTTGATATGTAATATTTTCATTTTGAAAGCGCCTTACATGATTTAATGATTTTTTTATATACCATATCAGTTAACGTATTAATAAGATCAAAAAGTCTTATAAAAAAATGTATATTATAATTACCAATCCTTAGTATTAGGTAATAGATTTATTAGGATTAGTAATAATTTATAACCCTGTTTTAATGTGTAATACACGTTACGCAATCTATTTACAACATTTAAATGATATTGTGATTAACTTTAGCAAACACGACTATCGTTCGAAATAACATGAAATGTTGACTGATCGATTTAGCAATACGATACAATTCTGAAAACCTTTTTACTCGTGAATTTTACTTTACATCAAATATACTTTTTTTATCTTGTGATCTTCAGGAATTGGCAATTTTTTTAACTTTTAAATATTTTCAATTCATTTTGAAAATAATTGTGAAAAAAAAATTTTTAATTATAGGCAAATCGATCTGAAATAGAGCAGATCAGTAGATATGCTGTAATCAAAATACTTCAGAGTCACTATGATTCATGCGCCCCAATAATCGGTTCCAACTTCTAATCCCATTAAATGTATTTTTAAAGTAATCAGTTTCGGAAAGTTGACTTCCAAAACAAATACACATTAAATAATTGTATTAAATAAAACAAATAAATTTGGATCGATAATGTTGACTAAAACCCACCTATAAGCTATAAACGGGTTTTTTTTTCAACAGCCACAACTACAAGAGCAATCACAACATTTAGAGCAATAACATCCACAGCCGCAACAGCCCCCACACGGTGACGATATAGTTAATTGGACGTACGTCAACAATATCTAAAAAAAAAAATAAATAAATTTCGTGTACACCTATGTATTTTTTCAGATTTCCTTGCAATAACGAGCTGCTATTCTATAATATCAGTTGTATTAGAATTTTAAGTAATTCATCAACATTTATAAACTTAAAACATATTTACAAGGCATATATGTGTGTACACCGATTTGACTAGGTAGTGGGTCAATAAATTACTCAGTGACATATATTTTAGAATTTTAAACTTTCTTTCAATTATACATTGTGTTCGCAATATGTCAACGCCCCATCAAACCAGTAGCGTGCAGTCGGAACAAGCAAATTAAGTGGCGCTTGCCCGATTGGAAATAAAAGGAAAAAAGTACGTATTGGCTATTTATAATAATATAATATATAATTGCTCATATTTAAATTGGACAAATTTTCAAGACGGTAATACAATTGTGAAGAAAAAAAATAATAAATAAATAATAATAATAAACGCAAGTAGGCCCTCGGATTTTGTCAAATGTTGTATGTATGCTGATGCACGGAATAACAAATTCTGATATCGCGCTTCTGACGCGATATCATTAGCGGCCGCCGCAGTCGCAACATGCTATCTATCGACCGATTTACTGATGACCAGTGAAAATACTGTTGCAGTTCTTATTGATATGCCAATATTACAACAGAAATGACCTCATGACATGAATATACTACATCTTTTTACTATCTTACTATTTAAATTTTTAATTTAAAACTTAGTTGTTAATAAAGAAAATATCAAAAAAATAAAATTGACTGCATGGTTAAATTTTTTTATTGCATTGTAATATACTAGAATTTCTTTTAGCACTTGCTCATAATATTATATTTAATTAGAATTCAGAAATTACTCAACGATGATATTACTCAGTGTCTCAGCCACCCCAAAAAAACAAAAATAAAAATAAATGTTTAAAAATATTTTAGTGGTGATAAATATTTTCAATGCTTAAATAAAACGTATAAATTATAATATCTCTTTCACTGTTATGCTCGGTAATTTATGCAATCTATTTCTCATTTTGGTTTTTTTTTTTTGTCATTTGGTACATCTCAACCGGTCATATCATCTATTTATAAATAATTGTATATATATAAATGAATGTTTGTCTGTATGTCTATCTCGCATGCGTTTCTAAACTGTTGATCAGATCGTATTGAGCATTAGTGAGTTATTTTGCGTACCTTCATGAATATTTCTGTAATATAAAATTTGCAATATTAGCGAATTTTTCGCAAAAATCTATTTTTTTCGTTTTGGGACTACAATAATTATATTTTTTGTTGAAAAAATTACATGGGAACAATGAGTTACTACTCTGCTCTTTCACCTACGTTTTAGTTTACACAATAAATATATGTATAACTATATAACAATATAACCAATTAAGTGATAATTGATTTTTTGATTATGATTTGAATTTTACTCAGTTGGAATGACATATATAACGTAAATAGATTTACAAACATTAATACATTTTCCAACAGTTGTTTTGCAATTATTGTAAACGAAAAGTGATTGAACGATCTACACTTTAAGTACAAAAGAGTAGAGCATCCTAAGCTTCAGAAACAAATGAACAAAGGGAGGCAAGACTGAAAACTGATCAAGTTCGCATTTTTCAAGCCCGTTTGTCTGAAATAAAACAGTAACGTGTAGAAAGACAGCAAACCAATTGAGTACACACTGTACAATTCAAGTGACCATTGCACGCTAAAATTAATTTTGTTGCATTCCACTATGATATTCACTATAACTAAATAGTCTTCATCCAAGCGTTGTAATTGAAAAAATGGACAAATCATGCAAATATTGCGATGCTCTTAAATTTAAGAATGAAGTGCCAGGAACATGCTGCACTAGTGGAATAGCGGAATTTCCAAAATTACATCCACCATCTGGACCATTATTAACGTTGTTCTTATGTAAGTTAACCAAAATATTTTCTCTCTAACATAGAAAATACAATTCGTGTTTTCAAATGACATCTTTCGATGCGACAAATATCGTGTGAGAAAATTCCATCGTTCAATCGTTGTAACTTTAACTTTAATCAATATTTATGCAATGATTTCTCTTGATATTCGATTTCTGTTGGAAGCGAAGCATTACAATTTTAACTGTTCACGGGCGAAGCCGGGTAATTCAACTAGTATAATATATACGAGTATATACTCCCAGTCAAAAGTTTTAAGTTCACCTTATATTATCTGTAAAAAGAAGTAATAAATACACGTTATTTATTTTTTTTTTATAACTAATTAAATAAATAAACAAAATAAATAAATGTAAACATTATTGGTTCAAAAAACGATTAATTTAAAAGATTTTACACAATTTTTGATTCTTCAAAATATCTTCGTCTTTTATTTCAAACCAAATGTACAACTTTTTAACATTCGTGTAATTATTTTTTTCCAAATTTAAGTCCAAATTTTATTTCAACAAGTACAACGAAACCCCTAGTTTGTTGGTTACATTTTTCGTACATTTCGATCTAACTCGTCCCACAACAATTCTATGGCGCTAAGGTCCGACGAACGAGGGAGCCAATCCATGTTTTTAATTTATTTTTGTTTCGCATAAATACATTTATTTTTTCTTTGCGTTTCCGTAGCTATAGAAATCATTAAAATCGGTGAAAAAAAATTTACAATTTAAAAAAATTTTAATGGAAAATTGAAATATTAAAGGGTGAACTTGAACTTTTGACCACTGGCAGTGTGTGTGTATATTATAACTGTGATCGATTTAGCAGCTCACAATGATAATAATTTATAATTTAAATCGATATTAGACAATTTCAAATTTAGTTGAAACATAAAATAAAGACATAAATGAATGTGTTTATTTTTCATTTCAATACGATGAATCAACAGATATTACAGATACCGCTTAACTATATGTATATCTATATGAATATTTTTTTCAAATTTTAATTAAAAATAAGAATTATTAACAATAATCTCTATAATAAGTACGACACAGGAAAAGAATATTGATCAATGTTTCATTAATTTTGTCATTAAATCAAATTTACCTTTGTATAAATTAGTTTGTATTACGACTGATGGAACACCAGCAGTGAAAAGTAAAAATAATGGCTTTGTTACTTTGTGTAAAAACGATAATAATTTTCCAAATTTTATAACGTTCCATTGTGTGGGAAAATATTGAATATGAGTAGTATAATGGACATTGCTTTTAAAATAGTTAATTCTATACGTTCACGAAGCTTGCAAAGATAATTATTATCAAAAATAATAAATATACCACGTGTTTCAATTATTGTTACTCGATTTCATCATAACGATTGTTCATATAGTGAGATACTTGCGAACATTTTAAACAAACATGTTTATTCCTGTCTTTTTTACACACTTTTCAAATTTACAAATAAACTCGTGTTTCGTGACATGCGCGTGCACGTATAATCAATAGGATTCAACACTAATGGTCTTCTGCAATTCATACACGGCACACTAGAACAACAAAACCGAAAAAATCGATAACATTTACCCATACGATTACATTAACACTCGTACGACTTTCGATCACCCGTTCCCTCAGTTGCATTTAAAAAGATATTATTTTCAACGTTGATTATTAGAAATCTAATGAATATACCTCGAACGGTGTGCGTTTGCATTTAATAGACGGCGGAGTAAAGAGATAAAATTGTTGTAGCATAGACATTTGCAAACGTAACACTTTTTCTCAGAAATTTACATAAGCTAGACTTTAGCGTAGAAAAAAATTTGATTGAAATTTAACGGTTTATGATGATTATCACATAATAGGTAATGGAATTTTGAAAATTACTTTGACATATCATTAAACGATTCAAAATAACGTAAAAAAGAATTTTGAAATAAAATTGTATTATCACTGTTAGTGATAAATAAAAATCATCTTGTACACATTATCGAATATTCTCATTTGAATTACGATCTGTACGATTTTTTCTGTTATCATATTTTCTCTTTCTACCGAATACAGTTCATTATCGGTTATTCATCGGACACTACTCTTACCCACACACACACACACACACGTTTACATGCATACACGCGCAATACGCGGTAACACATTACCGTTTTTTTTTTTTTTTTATATATACCCTTGAGACCAAGAAAAGCCTTCGCGCACACTATTACTACATGTATGTATGTACGCACACCCATTTGCGTGACACGTTTATAGGAATTATTCATGAGCGTTAATTATTTTTTCCATTAAACGTGGTTTTTTTTTTTTTTTTTAGTTTTCTTATACGCCAAGCACGAATATAATAATATATTACACGCGTGTGCTAATAAGCCGATCGGACGGGCTATTCGCCATCGATTGGCGCTCCGTATGATGACCGGGAACGAGGTAATAATAATAATAATAATTGAGTCCTCCAAACGATCGTAGCTGATTAACTATTAAGGATAAACACGGTATCCTTATTTATTACAAATAACCAATGCGATTGGTGGCTAAATGTCCATATAGAGGTACCAGAGTTCAACGTAATAGCGTACACATATGAGTGCATGATTGATAGGCAATAGAGAAACTGAACCGCATCGTCCCTTAAGAATATAAAACGACACAGGAAATCAAATACAAATTTAGAAACAATTTTCACCGTACAAAAATCTGGAGTAAATACTAAATATTATAAATTTAAATCTAGGCAAATCATTCATAACTCGGGTCGCATTTTAATGAAATACGCGTAATCAACTAACGACCAAAAACGAGCGAGTGCCTAATATTTACACAAATAATCGGAACAAATTAGAAAGAATTGAGTTCCAAAAAAAAAAAAAAAAGTATTTGTACGCATAAATTTGATTATTCTTAAAAATAAATACCAAACTTTTAGAGAAGCCTTTAAAAATCACAGGACAATTTTTTTTAACATTAATATGTGCACATACGTACCCCAAAATTTCGCTTGTAGTGGTTGCAGTTATGATGTGTTTGCAAGTGATTTCGGCAAATATTACTGTACTATGGCGAGACCGACGTAGAAACGACAAAAAATTAATAAAGCCATCATTCTACCAAAATATTTTAAATATTTTTGTGCGAGCTTACGTTTATATTTTAGAAAAAAATGTTTATAAAATAATGGCCAAACCAGTCGGATGCCGGGAAAACGTGGATAGAATACGCTAGTAGACAATAAACGATCTCCATTTCGACACTATAGGACTGTGGAAACGTTCGCAATACCGTCCGTTCCCCAAAAATGACATTAGCTGTCATTTAATACGCTACGCACCAATTTTTAATATCTGTGATACCTGCTGCCTTCAAATATTGTCTACTAATTTTAATTGTCTGATTGTGAATTTACGCAGTATATATTTTCAAAAGGTAGCAATCCGCGGAAGAATGCACATGTCGTTTAAAGTAACAGCGTGAATACAAAAACTTTAGAGTTCTATAACAACTACTTATATGAATTCGGAAACAATGATTCGAAAAACGAATATGTGGATTCTGAGCGGAGCTTCAATGTTATGTACGAAATTATTGCTCTCAGTAGTATAATTATCATATCTATAATTAATATAAACAGTCCAATATTTCAAAAAATAATTTTTTACGCTTATACAAACATAAAAAAATAAAATAAATAAATATAAAACATTCATTGAGAATTTCAAAATTCTAGAATCGTTATTCTTACAATAATGAAAATGTATGTGATTTTCGTGAAACTACGTTTTTATCGTTTTCGTGTGAAGTCAGAATTTTTAAATATAATATAATCACATAGGTAGTGATATTTCTCGCTATCAACAAAAAACATTATAAACTATTTAGTATTGTTTAGTGTTCACTAACGATTTTTTTTCTTTCCTGTCACACTGATTAAGTATAATTTATTATCAACTGGTAACAATTAGAGTCCATTATTAACTTTAAATTATATTAGCATGACTGATAAACTGGATCCCGACTATGTTCATTTAATAAATAATACATTTTACCAAATTCATATTTTCTGCAATTGAAGTAGCCACTTATTGAATTAATCGATCATGTCATCGAACAAGTTTTTGTTATTACGGGACCGGCCATTCGACAATCGATTTTAATACAAATAAGGAAGTATTATTTATTGATAACTACATATTCGAAGGACATCCATAGTGAATGGATTCCATTTATATTAACCGTCTAACAAAAATATCCAGCATTTAACTTTTCAGAGTCACTGCAAATGGTGTCGGCACAGATACGGTCACAACATTTTTTATGCCGATTGCGGTCATTCGATTATTTTTTACCTACGTGTCGGATCATTTGCGGCCGTAATAATAATAACCTAAAAAATGAAGAAGATGCGTGAACAATTTGATGTTGATTTATTAGATACTTAAAATTGTCGTGATATGATTTTCAAAATAAAGTAGTTGAAAAACTCATAAATAAAGCACTTAACTGACTAAACGAGAACACCTGGACGTAATAACTAAACTACTGATGTCTTCATTAAAGTATGTATAAATATCTCCCTTTATATAAAACGTTAATTTTTAATGACCGTGATATTATCTAATATAATGTGTGGAAATATTTAATTTTTATAACTAGTTGTGTATGATTTTCTTTCTTTTTCACTATATATTTTACAAAATGTTTAGTGGCAAGTAGACACTTAATTATAATGCCATAATAATTTTAATAAGTACCTAAATTATTTATACGTCTTCATTTTTCAATTGATAGCACATTATTATGACCGCAAGTGATTCCAACGCAGATAAAAAAAAAAAAAAAACGTGTGACCGCAAATGTGCCGACCGCATCTGTGCCCTTATCACTACAAAAAACTAATAATAAATAATAAGAAAACAATTATTTTCATACAATCGCATAGATATTGTGAGAGAAATGTATTACCTTAGTTAATTTAAACAAGAAATCCCTTAATCGCCCCGTTAAAAAAATCCCTTTTTTCACTTTATAAAATCACTTATTATATATTACGTACCAAATTATAGTATTTGTTCCGATCAGCTGCAATAACGCCAACAAAATTCTTCGGTTTTATTGAGATTCTTCATTCAATTATTTCTATGTTTTTCCATTTTCAAACAGAGGCAGGCTCGTAAGTTTCATTTACATTTTTTTTTATGTTCTGTATCATTCGGTCAGACGTTAAATAATCAGTTTATTCAACTATGTCTCCAGTATCAATATCTATCTAAATCGATTTCAATACTTGTATAGTTCTTTTATTTGAAGAGTTCAGTACAGTGATCAAATAACTACATATTTTTCCATAAATTTTTAAGACAGACAAAAACTTACTTTTAAAATTTACAAATACGTATAACAATTAACTAGATCACCAATCGATTTCAGAAAATCGACCGGGAACATAATATGTTCGTTACAGCTAAACTTTCATTATCACGCCAAACGTTGACTTGAACATTTTTAATTGTTACACTTTTTTTATTTTTAAAAATTATGAAAAATAAATTAAATTGAAGTGACCAATACTTACCGTTTACTAGAAAACAAAAAAATATCCAGAGCCAAGTAACACGCATTACGAAAACAAGTGCATGTGACTTAGTTGATTAGTCCACACGCGCATGTTGACGTCCTGCGAATAAAGGAAACAACAATATTCCAAACTCACCAGCAACACGACAAGCAACGTCCACTTCTTCAATATGGCGATCATCGACATTGTTTCACTCTTGTACGTCGTCTCCGGGCGTTATACTACATGCACGTGTTCACTGCAAAACGTATGTGTACACGTGCTGACTTTTGGATATAATAACAAATTATGTCCAGTAACACGCGAGTTTTATACTCCACAGTTCTAGCGTGGCTCGCCTACCGTGCAATTTTACAACGTGTCTGTGTACAATTTACTACGTCATATTCCCAATACTAATATTTGACTAGCCGACTGTCAACTCGTGTTACGTGTCGCCGTCGCAAATGGCCTGTCATTGTTTGGTAAGTGTGTTCCAAACAGTCACATTTTTCGCGATTTAGTGTAGAAGAAATCTGAGCAGAGAATAATGAGGTCAAACAAACCAATTAAATGATTATGCACTTATGTACTCTACATAAAAATCATATGTTTTCGACCGTATTTTTGTGTACATCAATAAAAACAAACAAAATACATATGTTCTAAAAATAAAAATAAATATCCCGAATTATATTTCGTTTTATTTTGAAAACGCGATTAATATTTTGTCCAGTGCTCGGGTAACAAATATAAGACTATTTAAGATACGACCTCCCATTATTTATAAATATTGAACGATAATTGTACAATAATTGTTGTCAATAATTATAAAATTATGATTTTGCTGTTAGATGATGTTCAATAAACGCGGAACATTGTACAATTGTCTGAAATTATACTTTAATTACGTAACGCCTACATCTATACAAGTAAATACGTTTAGTATGGGAACAACCCTATATACTATCACAACATATTATCCCTATTAATATTTACATTTCATAGAAATAAATGGATACATTTTTAATGGAAACGAATGGAAGGCCATTATCAAATAGTGCAAAAAGATGAATTCCCATTTTAAATCAAACGAAAATATCATTATATCATTGAAGCAATCTATGTCAACCGTTGAATAGTGATGATAAAAATTAGAATTATGAGTTTCAAATAGATACGGGACCCATAAATTTTGAAACTATGATGGCAACGTTTTATCTGTGTTATAAAGAGAGGTTTTTTCCACACTAAATAGACGATATAACTGCCACAAACAAAATCTGTGGTACATTCGGATGGATGGCCACGTAACGAATCATTAAAATAGAGAAGTATACATTAAATAAACTGTATTATGTTGTCTCGATTACTCAAACCAGTACTAAACAGTATATGGCATACAATAAAAATCGTTATAAACGTGAAGCATCAAAATTCTACTCGATAAATAACTAATTGAAAAATGGTGGATATCAATCACCTATTTTACCATTTTAACAGTTTAATGGAAACTCTAAATCGATTTATACACTTTAGGTAATTATAATATATTTCATAATATACAATAAATATAAATACAATATAAAAAGTCATATTCGAATAAATTATATTATATTCATTTCTTTTTTACTCGATATTATGTGCTCAAAATCATGTTTTGTACCGCAAGGTCCATACATGCATCGAAACACACGAATTCAATCTAAATATTAGTGTTTTCTAAATAATCATAAAAATCGCGATATAAATAATATTATAATGTTTATAACAAATAGAAAAAATAGCGAGCCGCAGGGTGTTGTGAATGTTGCTTAAGTGAATTACTTAAATAAAAATTGTAAAACGTATAGTTATCACTATAAACCATTTCGGTCGATATAACAATATCACACGGAGCGATGTTTCGGTGTAATATTTGGATATATATCAAAAACTATTCCTTCTTTAAATTAATATCTCAAAACTTATAATTGCTATAAATAGTCTAAATTAAAAGAAACTTTTTGAAAACCTTTTTCCTTAATGTAAAGTTACATATTTAATAAATATTTTAAGTTTCTATAACCATTAGTTTCGAAATTATGAAATAATAACAATAATCGATTTCAAATAAATCGCATTTTTATCGTATTTATGTATTTTTTAGTATATATTTTTAGGAAAAATTACCACTCTAAAGTACCAACTAGATGCAATTTTTCTCTCGGAAACAAACTGTGTCTCTAAAGATCAGAGCACATTTTTCAGTAGAATTGTTGTGTACAGACATAAAAATACCATCATTGTAAAACCAATAGAGTCCTCGCTCCGTTCAAAATCTAAAACAAGTGAAAAGGCATTTCGATACTTCGCGAAAATTATTTAATTTAATAAAAAATGAAAACAATAAAAACATTTATTAAACAGTAAACGAAAAACATTAGTCATACCTGAAACTGTATAGTATCGATTCTTCAACAAACATGTCCAAACGATACAATTATGAATATCTGTTTATTTGAAGAGACACCGACACATGTATGATTTCGTTATTGTTGTTTAAACCAATAAGTGTACCCATCAAACGTGCAAACAAAATTCAAACACGAAACATATACACAATATACTCGTATCATTCATTATTATTGTTTTAACTGTGTCGAATGTGTCAATTATTATAAATAAAAAATTATTTTTTTTTTAATTGCCGAGGTTAAACAACAACGGTGTTTTTTAGAGTTTAAATCACCGTATAAAAACTATGCATAAAACTATACGAGTTTCAAAATATATAATGATACTAAGATATATTATATATACACTGGGATCAAATTTTTTTAGGTACCACCGAATATTTCAGCAGGATGACATTGTATTGAAATAATTTTTTTGTGATCCCTATGGGATACTCAAATACACATTTGATGAAATTTTCAAATTTTTAATTCTGTAGGCACAGGCGTGCGCAATACAACTGGCATTTTCTTAAACGGCAATACCTATTTTTAGCATCATATCCGGAACTAATGATTTTTTTTTTCAGTCATTTGTCAAATATCAGGTTCTAACATCAAAATTGACTAAATTACAATCATTTCAAGTATCAAAAAAAAAAATGTTATGTATCATTTATTACAACGAATACATACGTGCTGGTTATTGCCGGTCAAATGTGAATCAACTGTTCCGTTTTCATGACTGCACGTACAGGTCTGTACTGGTTCGTGTTGGTCTATGCCAGTCACATGTGAATCGTGCTCGTAGTTGAACCAGTAATTTGTAATTACTTTATAATAATTGTAACTCGTTTAGTATGAATAACGCTGGCAAAGTTGAGTTAATGTTAATTTTTGGTGAATGTTCTCGTAATTGCTAGGACTATTCTGAACGATAATGAAGAACAGGTGCTTTTCAGATTGGTTCCAGTGCTTGGGAACGTCATATCATAATTCAAAATATCATAACATTACATTTCAACAATTCATAAATATCATAAATTTACGTGCGCGATATACCGAAAATATCCAAGATGAACACAACTAAATTTAAATTAAAACATTTGAATTACCACAGTGTGTTTACCGAAAAAAGTAAAAATAATACGTGTACATAACAATAATATAGACATAATTGGCACGAATAATGGTTGAAACTAAAAGAATAGCCGTCGTTGAGTCCCAATGATTTTTTAAACCACTCTTCCATTTCATTTCTTCTTAATATAAAAGACGAACAATCGGAATACTTTCCACACATAGTACGCACTGGGAATCTAATGTACGTCGCGGCATTGTTAGATTTTATGTGTTCATGCCATTTCATTATGACATAATATAACATTTCGCGTGTTAGCATGCGATTGTAATTTTATTTTCTACCCCATTTTATTCCATCTACTTATTATAGACCTATTCAATTCAACAAAAACACTGTCAAACTAATGCTTCTAATAATATAAATTATTTAGAAAAATTATTGTAAAATATTTATTAACCTATTTCGTGTCACTTAATAACACATATAAAAATATTTCTCAATATTAATAAACATTTATTATTTTACGCTAAAACTAGAAATAAGGAATCCTATAGAAGATATGGAATTTTAACGTCAGACAAAATGTTATGCCAAAAATATTACAATACCTATAAATAAACAAAATTTCGTTTTTGTCGTGTGAGATGACTCGCACCGCGAATATTAAATTCCATCGTTTGAACAAAACAGAAACTTCATTGTTTATTACATCAAAAACTGTACGCCTACCACTAAAAACGCGTAAACTGTTTTTTTTAATTATTATTATTATTATTATTATTATTATTATAATTATAATTCGATGTAAATATTAAAAGGTAAAAATCTCTATAGACGTAATAAATCAGTTAATTGGAGATTTCACATGAATCCTGACACACGTCATTTATATTTTCATCAATCTACATCGGTTTTATGGTAGGTTTTGTATTATTTCAGTTAAACAATATAAGCAGTAACTAAAATCTATTATATAGGTAGTAGGTCAAGTTCGATTAAAAATGTTAAGTTCAGAGTTTTAACAAAGTTTCGAATATGTCGCTAACAGACTATGTAAACACGCAGATTTGTATTTTATAATAATAATAATAATAATAATAATAATAATAATAATAATAATAATAATATTATTATTATTATTATTAGAACATGTGAAATTAGGAAAACAGCGTACATTATTAAATATATATATATATATATATTATGGAATTATTAATATAAATAGTTAATATTAATGATTAAATAGTTAGTATTAATAGTAATAACAACAAAATTTATGAATTGATGAATAAATAAGATGAAACATAAAATAAATCTAAAAAAATTAATACACAACTATTATAAAGAATAATCGGTAGATATAAACAAATTATAATAAAAAAAAATTTGAATACAAATTTATGATAATTTTGAAAATTTTTGTAAAAAACTACATATTACAATTATATTTGTTAAAATGAATTGTAATTTAAGAAAAATTAATAGTTTTTTTTTAAATGTAATAATATATAAACAATCTATTTGTAAAAGAAAAAAAATTGAAATTTATGTGCAACGTTAATAAGTAAATTTGAATTTAAAATATTTTTAATCATAAAGGTAAAGAATATTATAGAAATTAAGTGTTTAATTTTATTCATTCCGGGCATTAAGAAAATCCTAATTATTTATTTATTCATTTAGCTAAAATCGATTTGTTCGTGGGTTTTTCTTCTTTATTCTCGTCATGTCCAAAAACGACACACTGTACATTCGTTATAACGTAACACGTTTCAGAGAAGTTCTGTCAAAAGAAAAATACCATTACAGCCGATCTCAAAAGTTCGTTTTTTTTTTAAAAAGAATACTTGAAACTAGACTATCCCGCTAGTTATGTACTCATAATATCAATCCAGCGAACATATACTTCCGTCGTCGTCGTCAAACTTACCATATATTATTATAATCCAGAATAGAACTCAATATCGAAAACATATATATTTGATACTTTGTTGTTTTATTACAGTTCATTTGACATAACAAATTCATATTTTATAGCATGAGTTTTTAAAGAAGAGTCGAAAAGATGAAAGTCATAAAAAAAAAGATGCGAGCCTACTATTAGATAATCCGTATTTGTCGATTTTAACGGATCACGCATGAAAGGATGTTTTAGGATTATATTTTCAATTGATTTATCGTGATTTATTCTATTCAACTCATTTCAATATTGCTCTCCGTAAATTATACGCTTATAAAAAATATATTTATTATAAATCAGATTGACGTTTTTTTTGTAGATAATTTTTTTTTTTTGCCAAATTATTATTTTTTAAGTAGTTTTGCATTATGTGATCAAAAAAACACAAATTTTAAATCAAATCACGTCGAAATTCTTTATAAAATGAGATATGTGTTGACGCTGAAATATCTCAAGTTATTATATTTGACAACAATTTGGACACGCTATTACAGCAATGACGCAACTGCGAAGAAAGACACAGTATAGTGGTTAAAATCGTTATATTTATTAAACAAAACATAAACGTTCGATAGTTCTGCAGTTTCAATAATAATAGTCCAGAGCTATAACTATAATATATTATCATCTCGACATTGAATGTTGAAGTGTACAATAAAATAACGGTATAATATATTTATAGGTAATATAGATTGTGGTGTAGGTAACTATAGAGTAGTAGTATAATAGTATTTAGGCATTCTTCGATGTTTAAAAATTCTAGTCGAAAAACACTTTGTTTTCACGTGACACGGTGGAATCTGAAACGAATACGAAAAATCATCATCACTCTTTCTTGCAGTGGTAACACGAACAGCTCAACGCAGATTTAAAGACCAACTTCCTCACGCCATCCACACAAAGAACGTTTACTTCTACCTGTAAAGCAAAAATCATTTGATTACAAACAATATAAAATGCATATGTACATTAGATTAGGCAAAAACGAATTAAAATTCAAAAGTATTGTTGTGTTCGAGTCTCGTACAATTTGTTTTACCGAAAAAATTATGTCAATCCATATTATGACGAAATCTCAAAAATAACTACATCCCGAAAGAAATAGTAAGCCGCATAAACTGCGCAAACATTTACGTGCATAATAAATAAAAATTTACGACCAGACAAAATAATATAATTTTTTTATTAAAATGCGGAACTAAAGTAATGACATAAATGTTGGAAAAACTGTTTTATCGCCGACCTTATCTCTGTAAAAACATAATTAATAAATTTATTGAAAACTATGAGATATCAGTTTAGCTCAGTAAACTATGTTTTAAACGTTATTAGTATCCTTTCTTTCTTTTTCGATTTATCTACTAATATGATCTGAACTTTCATGTGTTATAATATTTTATGAAATATTAAAATTGTATTATTATTTATTGTTACTGTTATTATTACTATTTTTTGTTTGTTTGTTTATTTATTTATTTATATTGACACATTTACATCAATGGATAAAATAAACTCAATGTTCGTGAAGTATAGTCAAAACCAGAACAGCATTTCGTAAAACGAAAATATATATTTAATATTAAAAGCCAATGTAAAAAAATTTTATCTTTAAAATAGGGACACATGTATAAAAATATAATCAATTATAAATTCACACAATTAAACAGACTAGATAATAAATATTGATCTTGTTTTATTACCAGAACAATCGTGTTTTAGGATTAATTTTTTTTTCTAATTTTTTAACATATTATTTTCAATTAGCTAGAAAATTAACTAACCAACCGTAGATGCTGTGGATATCAATTCGAGTGAGTTACTTGATTATTTATCGTTAGAGTTATTTTATAATATTCAAAATTCGAGCAAAATCAATAAGACATTGCTTTCGATAAACTATGCATAGGGATATGACAAAGGGTTTTTAAATTTTTTTTAACATTGTTAACATATTATACAACTAAGATTGTAATTCACTTTCAGATCTCAGGCACAAAAATGTAACATTTTATTTAATTATACTTATTTTCAAAACCCAACTACTCATTACAAGTTTGTATTATTTGCTTTAAATGTTAAACACAAGTCATAGGTTCTAGGACCTTTTATAAAGTGTTTGACTTAAAATTAGGAGAATTTTCTATATCGTGTCAACGACCCGATTCGAATGATCGTTTATTGAAGAAGAAAGTAGAAAATCGATTGAAACTTAACTGGAATAGATATAAATATCGGCTATCATTTTAAACGCATATATGGCGGATGTACGTCACACATAAATAATGGATAAATAAAAGTTTCAAGGCATAATTTACAAAGTAAGAAGTCAAAATATCTCAGTCGAAATATTTTCTCAAAAATATTTTTTCAATAAAATACACCCTGACAAAATATTTTTCACAAATACTGTTTCAATGATTTCAACATTTTTCAAAAAAAAAAAATTAAAAATATCTCTACAATAAAATATGTCGTATCAAATATATCTATTTTGGAATAGAAATTTAATTACATATTTTACAAATAAATTTAATTCAAAAAAAAATATGTGCAATAATTATTTTTAAAAAGTTTAAAGTTGTTAAAAATTCAAATAAATGAAATACTATTTAAATTATTATTACTCAATATTAAAATTGAAATGTTCCACGAGTCTTAAAAACTTCTTATCGGCATTTATGAAAACTTCTTATAAAAGGAAATGTTTGGTCTGAATGAAAAATTCCGAATTAAACCTATCCGCTAAGGCGAATTAAAATACTTAGGAGAACTGAAAAAAAAATTTTCATTTAATACAACATATCGTTTTAACAAATTAAATGGTTGAAAATAGTTAAAACGTCAAAAATAGTCAACAATTCAACACTGCGTTAACGTTCGAATTCTATAACGCCACACACATCTGAATAATATACAAATATATTTATTATCATTGTCCATAATATACGTATAACCAATGCGGCAACAGAAATATAACACACGACCCTACTTCTCTTTGACTGGAAATCTAAAAAGGAATACGCTGAGTATATTATCAAATTTGTAACATTTTTTTCCAGAACTGAACGCATTATTATAATACAGTAGCCCGTCAGCATCAAAATTTGATTTTATACTAAATCGTATTACTGTAGCAGATATTTGTCATAACTTACGAGAAATATACAATACACAATAACATATAATATTAGAAGTATCCTATACAGCCATGCGACGTTCATTGACACGTTGAAATTTCAACATAATATACTTTATGGTGTTATATTTTCTACTTGAAGCCTCGTCCTCCTTATACTGTTGAACATACAAAGTATGAAATGTTTATACGTATTTTGAGAATTGTCATTTTAGCTGTTTACATTCAAATTCACATCATTTACACGCAGAGAGTCACGTCGTTTGGATCACTGAACGTATACATTTGCATGTTTAAAAATCCGTATAATAACTTTTTAGTCTTCAACGGTACTGGACTTTTAACCTACATAGTACATATTATATCACACAAGTAAAATTGTTATTTGTTATTTTTCGATCAATCTGTATGTACCTACACTATATAATATATGTATATATATATATATTAGGTTGTTCCATAATTTTCTTATAGGTATATATGTACAAAAAGTAAGGTTTTATCAATTAGTAATCATGAAAATAATCGATTTATGCAGATGGATATAATTATTGTCACGAGCAATTTTATAATTTTTGTTGAAATTCCATCAAATATGATCGGAAGAAGAAGAAGAAGAAGAAGAATACATTGAATTATCAATACGATAATCCAAAAATAAAATTATAGCTGAAATATTAAACGTAGGAAAAACATGCCAGATTATTGATGATGCCGAACTGATGCAATGTCGGATTATCAAGACATTAACTGTAGTTAATTTTATATATACGTACATATCATAGACACTCATTAATTGCGTTTTAGCGGTAAACCTAACCAGGTGAGAGTAAATAATATTTATGGCCTGCCATAAAAATATTCATTTTAAAATTAAAATTGATGTGACGATCCCACACAAAGCTCCACAAACGGCCATTCTATCCAAAGAATATTATATTATATTAAATGACAAATATCACTGGAATTTATTTCGTCATTAAAATGACTACAATATTGATCGGCTTATAAGGCTATAAAGAACTAGTAATCGGATTTCTTGAAGGATATGATTTCTTCTTTTGAAGATATTAAGTTGTGTATTATTTAATCGATGTATTATTAAAAACCACACTAAATTCACTGTACTTCGAGAAGATTTAGATATTATTTCCATACATTCTTTAGTGGAATACCATTACAAACAACATTACTATATAAAATTACGGACATAGTAAATCACTTTTTTTCTGAATCCGAATATGTTTGTCAGACATAAAATCTAATTTAATGCGTAACCATTCAAAATAAAAATATAAAATATTCCTCGACGTTAATACAAGAACGAAAATAGTTGCTGAAAGACAATAATGTTATATAATACACATTGCTCACTCGACAACGACGACACCCATAAAACAAGCAAGATCTAATCGAATAAATCGCCTAATCAAAAATTCTAAATAAATAGGACTAACAAACATGTTCCTTAATAAAAATATTATTGAATTTTGAAGACAATTTCGGCGAAATATTAATAAAAATAATATAAATTTACATTTACATTGTATGTATAAACCGCGGCGGGATATCATTGATAATGGTATTGTATAACACGGGGCGATATAAGACGATTCGACGAAAACGCTTACGAGTTAAATGTATGTCGACTCGCGCCGGGCGGTAGAATATATAATATTTATACATCGTTATGGGTACTATGAATGCGATTATACGCTCCGGAACGTCTTTGTTATATATCACGTAGTGAATATAGCTGATAATTTTTCGATGCTAAAATAAGAAGTTCGTATAGGACCGACGGTTGGTATAAAATGTGCTGCGATACACCCACTGCTAGTGTATGTAGTCAAAAATGATAAATATGTATACATATAACGCGTCCTGCGCACATTGTGTCGGCGCGTGTGTTAGAGAAGATATTTTTGTACTTTACATATTTCAATTCAAAGTCGCCACAGATATTTATTATAATACATTTTGAGCTCTTTCGATTCTCCAAAAATGAAACGAGAAAACGCGACGACTGACCACGGGGGTTGATGCTACACGTGTCCATAATGATTTACTCGAAGCGAATTGCGTTTGACATGGGTTAGGTATATCGGAACATAAATAAATATATATATATATCATAAACGTGCGCACGTAGAAGATAGAACACATTTTCTTTTGCTTCGAGGCTTTTCGTCAGCGTGTTTTTTTTTCTTCGAATTTTCGATTAACTAAAATTATGTACAAGGATTCTCATTAGTTAGTCACGTGATCAAACGGAATTACTATTTATCTATGAATCAGTATACAACGAGTGTGCAACTGATTACGCTGAAGTATAATGTAAGGTATTAAAACGAATAGAATTATATGACGAAAAACGTGCAATAGAAACTCTAAAAATATTAGTTTCAAATTTTTAATTCAGCATTGTTTTATATTTGAGGGGAGTGACTGATTTCATAATAAGTATTTTTTTAATTTTAATCTATTCTGTGTACAAATTTTTGGCTAGATGTACTCCGATCGTTACACGCTTACCAAAAATCTGCTGACAAATTTTTATCTAATCGATATTTTAATCAGCTCATTTTCTTAATTTTCCCAATTTTATTTTTAAAATGTCACAAAAAAATTAAGAAAGTGTCGAATATTGTGAAAAATTACGTTGAAAGTAGGCATACAATCGTCTTAAACCTCATTTGTTACGCCAAATTAAATCATTTGGAAGCAACTGTTGTATTTATGGATTTATGTCAGGAAATGCTTGTAATCTATTTCTTTTCTAGAAGCCAATAAGCGTAATGGCTCTGGTGGCAAGACCAATGGCGTCAACATGACTTTGCCACGTGCGCAACACAATCCAAGGCTTTCATTTCTGTATTTCAATGCAAATGTGGGCATACAACGCCCATCGATCCAATAGCAACAGATTATCTTGCACTGTAATCAGTTGTCACGTTGTAACGGAATGCAGTTCGATGAATATTTAACTCAACACTTATTTGTCTTCATACATAATTTTTCAAATTCATTATCACACGATTGGTTTCTATTGACTACTTCTAGAAATCAGTGGGTACCTACAAAACTTTCCTGAATTTTCTAATTTTCTAGGTCTCTCCTACTCACTGTAGCGGTAGTGGTATCGGAACGTGATTGGGAAATGATACGTTTAGAAGGAATACAAAATACGAAAAATACATAATTTGCACATACATATTTATAATTAATATACTACTTTCTAAACACGTGTATGACGTATGTCTTTAAAATATTATTGTTATTATTATTATTATTATTGTATTCGTATTAGTATAAAATGTGTGAAAATACAGATTTATACATTTTTAATAAATTCTATTAATAATTGATCACTGTCACTAAGTACACACAACTGAAGTTTATAACATAAATAATTAATCTTTGATAATTTCGATTTGAATTATTAACAGATTATTTTGTTTGTACGATTCACTGAAAATTCGAACGAAATTCATGTATAGAGCAACAGAATGTACCTTCGGCGGTAGTGGAAAAAATAAAGCATGCGACGAGTTTTTCCGCCAATAGTAAACCGTTAAAGTATGTGGACTTTGGCGATATTATGTATAAAGTAACGATGCACGAATTCACCGCTCCCGCGCGATATTTCCCGTCACGCTACCGCTACAGTGTATTGAGGAGACCTTGATGCGATTACCCACGGACAACATTTTATTTTCATTATATAGATTAAAATTATTCCTATTATTATTAAAATTACAGGCATTGATAACGCGAATCCGGGCTTTCACTCACGACCAATATTACGTTGGCTGCTCTCGATTTAGCTCAGCAAATGATTTATATCGTTGTGCATATATATATATAAATATGCGCTTAACCAAAGAATGAATGATTATAGTCTAACAAGAAATATTATAGTTCCATATAATCGTAAAATATTTAAAGTTTATTACTGTCTATTGAGTTCAATATTATCTACAAGTCCGATATTTTTTTAATTTGCGTTTTTTCCTCTATGATACCTTTACATAAAAAAACCTGATTTTGAAAATAGATTTGTTTGATATTGGCAATATTGTGAATAGGCAATAAAAATGTTTGACTATTACCGTTTTTTCTATTATTATTTTTAACCACAAACCACATGAATCCGTGTCAAAACGCATGCGAAACAAGTAACGAAAACGATTTTGCCACTTCAGCGTACGATATTGTGTCACGTGCAACAGTTTTTGATTAAATATACGAAACGTGACGCCGGTACATATTAATATATTTTTTAACATTGTTATATTTTTGCAAGCACTATTAAACATTCATCGGCCGGTTATTAATCTTTTGATGTATCGCTCGTTGCCAGTAACCGGATCGCGCGCAAACGATTCAAATTAAATCTTTAATGTTTTGCCTGCGACGACGTAACAAAAAAAAAACGGGGAAAAAAGAGCGCAAACGTGATCAAACGGATGACAAAACACAAAAAGAAAGTGTCTTTTTTCTATTTACTTTTTGTTTCCATTTTAAGTGTTCGTAAAAGCAAACCCGATTATTGTTATTACGTTTAGTCGCCGAATGCGCGCACGCACACACACGCACACCAATGTAAACACAGTGTGATCGTGTATGAATGTCATACATGTATAGACGGTGTACGAGAGTTTTTACGAACCACCCCGGGGAAATTATCCAGGCGAATCTCCTTCGGCGTGCTCTCTACGACGGCTGCGAAAATACGCTCGGTCGCATTCTCTTTACCCGAACTCAACGCACAACCAGACCGGGAACGGATACCGAACATAAACTTACGATGTCCTCTATATCAATATAGCATATACCATATTAGTTATACTAGACAACTGATATATATATCGTTTAATTCGCACGTGTACAACCGAAGGCTTTTGATACAACGACGGGGACGGAGTAAAACGAGTAAACTCCTCCGGCAAAAAATATTTTATGTACAAAAAAAAAAACAAAAAACAGCGCACATCTCTCCGATGCCAATTCTCTAATCAGCCATTCTTCGTTCGTGAACACGCGCGTTTTCATCTACGTATTTAATGCCGTGCACATCAATGATAACGTAATAATAATAATAATAATAAATTATATGCACACATTAAACATACATTTGAAACGTTAAAAAACGGCTAAACGAATTCGTTTATACCGTACGTAATTTTTGATACGTCGTCCGTCAAACGTACATCGTATTCTTCGAATTAACGATAATAGTTTACGCACTGCCTTTAACGATAACCGTGTTTATCGATGAAAATGCAGGACCGCGGTAAGTATTGCAATGACGAATTAATCACCTTTAATTGTTGTTAAAATCTTCATACTTTTAAATTTCATCCAACAACTTTGTTATTACAAAATTAATAATAGATCAAAAGAAAAACTTGTTTTATTAAATTTTACGTAACTATATAAAATAATAATAATTATATAAATATATATTATATATACATAAACCTTTTAACTAAATTAAATAACAACACTTGTCCGTTTATAGTGATAACGGTATGTTAGTGGATATTGATAATTCAACGTTATTAAAAGTCTTAAGGGATTTTTCAGAATACGTTTTAATATCGTCCTTAATTTATTTGAAAAAATAATATTATACTCTGTTTGTATGAAAATTATACAATGCAGCGTTGATTCATAATTTATTTATATTCTGTGTCCGGCATATTCATATAATATAACGTTCAAAACATCAATATGCATTAAATTAATGAATCTACTTTTTTATTCATTTTTATCCAAAATGTATATTTTGAGTAATAATAATATTATATTTCAAGTTTCCATTATCAAATGTTGAAGCGTTAAATTATATCAACATTTTTCTCGTTTATATTGTACACATGGGTTTTAGTGAACAAAATACTTCAATAATAAAAGGTTTTTTTTATCATTCATTAAATATTATAATAATTCGAACGCCATCAAAATAATAATATAAAACCATTTATAGAATCTTGTGTTCGCATTTCAGATACAAAGTTAAATTTTTTTTTATTTTATACTCTGACGCGAACATTAATTTTAATAGTAATTGTACACATGTAATTTTATGTAAGTCGGTTATTAAATAACAAAAATAAAAGCATCGTGATGAATAATAATGTAAATTATTCAATATGCAAAATAAAAACCAGACGGAGGAATGATAATACATAATATTACAAATATTATTGTTCATAATTTAAAACGAAAAATGAATGCAAACGTTTATTTTTACATTTGGGATGTATCTAATTATTAAACAAATACTTATGAATAAAAAATAATTTATTGAATGTACTAAAAAAATAACATTCTACAACTTCAATTTTCCTGAATACATATTAATAATAACGATAACAACAACAGCAATAATAATTTATTTACTTCTTTTTAAATAAAATACATAAACGTGATTATGCATCTATTTTTAATGAATATATATATATATATATATATATATATATATAATTCAATAGAATATAAAATCGAATACTTAATATTAGTTTTTCAATAACTGACAAAATGACGAATATTAAAATATAATTATAATTATTACATACTCGTATATATAATTTCTTATTTTTTAACTTATTTTAATACAAAATCAATCACTCTTTCAATTCAACAATATAAATTATAATATATTCGTTGAAAAATAATTTTACACCCAAAATTCTTTATACTTTTAATTCTTAAAAATAACTATTAAAAATCCAAATCAGTACAATGGTTTCGGAAAAATCAAGTGGTCAAACGTTAAAAAAAGGGGGTTACGTGTCGACATAGAACCTCCTTCTTTTACAAATTCGACAATAAAAATCTAAATAAGTCATATCTCATAAAATCGATTGAAACCAAAAAATTACGTTTAATCAAAGCAATTTTGTACTTACGTCTTCGGTTTCCATGATATTGCAACACTGACCCACGGACGTGATTCGCTGGTTCGGGTTGATCATCACGGTGTCTGCCGGCGATGGTACCGCCCAAGACTCGCAATATCCTCTACACGCATTGGTCGTGATGCGAAACTCCACGCAATTAGGTATACTGATCTTTCTCGTGTGTCCTAAAAGTGATATCCAACAATATGAATTAGGCAAATTTTGTTTCATTTTATGAACAATGCATGTCACTTGTTCATTTCATGAACTGAACAAATATCTAAAAAAAATTAATTTATAATATTGATTGATGATAATATTTCATGTTATTTTTAACACTTACAATTATTACAATAATTTAATATTACATTTAATAAATTATTTATGTAAAATTCATTATGATGTGTTTATTTAAAAACGACATAAGTTATAAAACCGCGTTTGGGTAATATGTATAAGTATCGTGAATTTCGAAAATACAATATAATTTTAAATGATAATTAAATGGTGTGTAAAATTTATATAGAGTACGTCTATACGTCCAATTAGAGTGTTAGGCGTGCTCACTTCAATATTAACAAATAACATTATTAAATTGCGTAAGCACTTATAATAAATTACTCTGTATGTTTATATGTACATAAAGGGGGCATCATTCATCGTCGTGGTGCGTTCCGTGAACCGGCCAATTTCACATTGGGAGAAATAAATATAAATTACTTCTCGTTTAATTAATACGATACTTCATACATTTTTATAACCTATGAAACTTAGAAATTTTCTTAAAATATTCATAATTCTAACGAAAAAAAAAAGTATAATTCCTGAATAAGACACTGACTTTCGTAAAAGGATCTGCCTTATAAATAAAAAAATACGCTGATTGATGTAAAAACCTTGGGGTTTAATGAAATAAAAATAAACATTGAACAATTAATAATGAATAATAATTTCAAATTTAACGAAAAATGTGTATTTTCCATAAACTAATCCTAAAAAGTCACACAAATATTTAATAAACTGTTAATCAAATTATGACAGATATACACACACCAACACCACCACCACGAATACAATATAAACCACGTGGGTCCACACCCACGCCCGAACTGTACCTAAATTGCCTACCCGGAGCACCGGGCAACTATAAAAAAACACATTGTACCAAAAAAAAACCTAAATAATAACTAAAATTCGCGAAATATGATAAAAATTGAAACAAGTTTTAAACTACGGACGTGATGTGTAAAAAACAAAATTATTTTGTTAATAGAAAATTTTTGAAAAAAAAATTATTACAGACGATATATTATTTTCTCATAAATATTTTTAAATTATTATGTTTCTGAGCTGAAAATAAATGTTCCGATTTTAAATACGAAAATCGCTCACGAACATAAAGGATACGTTAATGATTTCGCCAGAATTCTTTTTTACAATTATTTGAAAGTTTTTATGCAATTTTTCCGTATGCGTAGTAGGAAAAATATTGAAAAAAAATTAAAAAAGTGTGAAATATAAATATTATTACCCATTTACGATTTTGCCCTACAGAGAGCGGCATTAAGGATCGGAGTTTAAAATATACATAAACAAGAGATAACAACAAAGTTATAGGTACCAGAATACATTGAATCGTGATAAATATAATTTGTATATTATGTTAATGAAAATTAAACCAAATGAGAGCTCAAATGTGACAATAGACGCGCCATATATAAAGCGAAGCGACGACACGACGGGAGATGTTTTTTCGCGAAACCTAAATCCGAATAAAAGCAGATACGTACGCTGGTAGCAAAATAAAATCGTTTTCGTAACTTTTACGAATTTTCCATTCCAAACACGACGACGGCCATCGAATAAAACGCGGCGAGTATACTCACCTACTTTATGACAGCCCGGTTTTTGCCACGTGTCCGAACCCGTGACCAACGGAGACAGGGACGCCAATAAAAGTATCATCGTGGCTCCTGTCCACCACCGACACTTGTCCATATCACCGCGCGAACTCTGACTGAGAACAAAAAAATATTTTAATATTAATAACATATTATATGTTGGTATAATAATAATTAACAATAATAATAATAATAATATATAAATGTCATAATATCGAATTTTCCTGTTCATTTTCGCTTGAGATTGATTTTCTTATTTATTATTTAAATACTTAAAAGTCTCGTACTTACACTCACATATATATATATATATATATTTTATTACAAAAATACACTTCTCATTTGTAAATTTGTATAAGAAAGGAAATTTTTTATCAATAACAATTTTACGATTTTCTACATTCTTTCTACACCAACTTATACAAAAAATTGTTCAAGAATTTTCTGTAAGTAATTTTAAAAAGGCATTGTAATAAATCATGGGTATTCAAAAACGATAAAAGAACGCGACAATATTTTTTATCATTTTTAAATATAAACACTAAAAATATCGAAATATAACAATTTTTCACTTAGATAATATATTTCTTATTTACAGTAACCTTGTCATTATCAAATTTGTAATTCAGTACACACAATCAATAAAATGAAATTTCAAATTTTAATATAATAAAACCAACATTTTTTTAGGATTTTTGGGAGGAAATTCCTTGCATCCCCCTTCCTCCTGTATCTGTGTTACTGATACTATTACATGGGTAATATTAAATCTTAGCCCCGTCCTCCGTACGAAATTCCTGGCTACGCCACTGTTATACCTTTTACTAAATTTTTTTCATAAAGTAGTCTTATATCCTCAAATCATGACTCAAGTTTTCAATGATCAAAGTTCATATTGAAAAATAAGTAACACTTCCCTCCCCACATGACAAAATTATTTGACCTCCACTGGACGACACCAAGGAAATAGTATGAAAAAATATAAATGTGTACTTCTAGATATGTATATTCAAGAGAATCCTACCTAACATAAATTAATTTAATTCTGATATTCAACATTGTTGTATATTTGTTTTTCATTTTCCGTCAGCTTAATGTTCAATAAAAATCTAATAAAAAACGTAAGATTTTATTTTATTTTACTATCAATATAAATGACCTATAGTAATAGTGTAAAACCATAATGTAAGATAGAAATTAGATTTTTTTTTTTTTAATAATCAAATTTTAAAAAGCGACAGTTAATATATTAGAACTATTTACGTATCACTAATTGTCAATTACTTAAAAGATGTATACATTCATACATGATTAGGGGTCTCTCTGCACGAACGCTCTTTCGCATACGCTTGGAATGTGACACTCCAATCACGCGCGCGAAAGAATGTGTGTGTATGTGTAAATGAAAATAATCACGCGTTTATCAGATGGACTTTTCTACGTGATTATCGCGCTTGCCAGTCGTTTCCTATTGCTCTTTAAACGAGCCGTGCTTTCGCTGACGATTTTCCAACGTTTATTCGCTAATTTTCATTTATTTTATTAAAATCATGAATGGCTCAGGATATTTTTCTATAGAATTCATAAGTGAATTTTTACAGAAATATCGGGAATCGTTATGTATATGAATAATTAAGTCAAAAGAATACACAAACACAAGAATGAAGAACAAAGCCTATGATACACTAGTTGATTTGTACAAAACTGTTTATCGTGAAGCAAATCGAGATTTCGTAATAAAAAAAAATCTTTTCACAAGGAACTAAAAAAAAGTCGAAGATTCCGACAAAAGTGAGAGGTCTGTCAATGAAGTCTATGTCTCGACTCTATAGAACTCTACCACTTTTTGGAATTCACAGTAAATCAAAAGCTTCCAACAGGAAGTATGGGTAACATAAATAACGAAAACCGGTTCGATTGAAATCCAAATCAATTAAGTAAAGCATTTTAATTGACTGTTATTATACATTCTATATTAATTATATCGTTATTCATTATTTATACAATGTAAATTACGAGGAAAAATATACACTATTATTGTAATAAAATTATTTTATAAGTATTATTATTATTATTTAATAGTTTATTAATATAACTAACTATAACTATAACTCGTAGTTACATACAGATAATATACAATAAAATAATTATTATAGAAAAATTTAATTAAATAGGTATTAGGAAATTAAATACTTGTGCATTTTAATCACGTAAATCATCTTAAGTCTTTCCGACCTTTATAAAATCTTCCTGAAAATATACTAAACCTTCATTATTATATAAAAGCGTGTAATTGTTTCTATTTATTTTTGCCTAATGAGAAACATTTTTGTACCGTGTCTACTATAATCTATGAATTTCATTGTTGGCATTTTCCCTCCAGGCACCATTTTTAAGTATGTTCATGTCAGCTTGTATGTCAAACATTGTTGTTGGGACGTAAGGACGTTCACATTTTCTTAAAAAAATTATAAATTACACATATCGCTGGTACAGCATATGATGCTTTTTCAGGGGTTAAATATTTATGTGTTTGCAATAATTTATATCGTGATTAAATCAACTCAAATTTGTTTTCAAACAAGTTTCAAACTCAAGATAATTTACAGTTAGAAACACGATTGTCGTGAAATAACTACCACTGTGAATGTAATTTTAATATATGTTCATGAAGAGCAAACGCTTCATCACCAAGGAAAACAAAATTTAAATTATTCGCCACCTATTATTATTATATGGTATGTCTTATTTCCTATCTTTTAGATTCTGGTAAAACTCGGTACATTCTATAACACTGCCATCCGAAAGTCTTCCAGTTTTTCTAACATTGATGTACACTCGTAATTGCTATTAACCACTGCCATTAAAATTATACTATAAAAATGTATAATTATAAAATAGAGCCCCAGTACCAGGTCGTTGCAAAATCTGAATATGTTTACCATGAATTGACAAATTCCACAATTCACAAATAGCCATCGGTTTTTAAATCATCTCGCATTATTTTTTATTGTAAGAAACTAAAACAAATATCTAAGTTTATTTAAAACAATTTTCAATAATTTTCAAAGCGATTGAAGTTCTAAAAAAAGTTTTTATTAATATTTTAATACCCATTAAACCGAAAAAAAATTAATTTAATCAAATAAAAATCTGATAATTACCTGACCTGAGTCGCATGTGATTTTTTTATAATGGACAATGTTTATTTTTTACTTATTATCATCATTTGGGAACTAACTTTTCGTTTGTGGCGTATATTATTATTTCTGAATAGTCGATATGATCCTTTTTTATAGTTGTGGTGTATTCTTTTTTCATGAAGGAAATTCGATAATCAGCATGTCTCGTGTGTACTTGTAATTGATATATTATATTCAAAGAATTCGTGTACGAGTTATTCGTTATACGTACGAGGCTAAAACATTATATTTTGAGCTAAGTACGGAATATATTGATTTTACAAAGCTGTGTCTTTTTTATGTCCACCCAAAAATTCTGACAGAAGGAATGCTTCGATCATTATAGTCATAGTTTGTTTCCAATAGCAAAACGCATCTATTTGATACTCTAGAGAAATCATTTTTTCTATTTTCTTAGATATAACTAAAAAACTACCGAAGAATTACATAGAAATGGTAAAAATGCAATTTCGTTTTCGTAATCGAAATCGATTATAGTTATTTGTCCGTAATTCTAAAATGAATAGGTATAGAAATTTGAAATATTCATTAAATATGTAACTATGTTTATTCTCTTAGGGGGAAAAATACTTCAAAAACTTTATTATAACTTTATATTATTTATAGCAATTATGATTTTTGAGGTATTCAATTAATAAAAATGGTATTTTTTATTATACACCTAAAATATTATACTGAAGCTCAGCTTAAAATCACTTTATCAAAAACAATGATTTATCATTACTTCCAAATTTACAATAATAAAAATACACTCTGCAATCTTTATCCAAGTAATTCATGCAAGAGCAACATTCACAGTACCCCGCGGTTCGTTAACACTCTATTGTTTTTTGTATATGAAAAATATAATCGTTATCCCGAAAAAATAAGTATTGGTTTTTTATTTGTTATAAAAAGATGTGAGAAAATCGTGTGTTAATATAATATTATTAAAAAATAATAAAAAATTTTTATCTTCAATCCTAAAACAAATTTGTATTACAACAAAATTACAAAATCTTAATAGTAAAAAAAAAAACCCCCCTTAATTGATCAATTTGTCAAATCTCCGTGGGAATCCGTTTATACATATTTAAATGTGCATGCAATGATCGGCCCACATTCTTATACACGACCATTTCGAATGTAAATACTATATGAATAATATTAAGTGTTTATAAAAATTTATTTCCCCCGGGAAAACAAGTTAATTATATTATTCTGACATTAAATTACGGTTTGTATTTTATATCTAAGGATCGACTTCAAAACGAAATGATGTACACTGTGTGTTTAAGACATCAACGACAAATTGTTCGCATAGTTGACAGAGCCGTACTAAAAATCGTGTGAAATATAAACATTTATATAGAACGAAAATCCCCAATTCGCAACACAATGATTAATGACGGTATAAATATATATTTCGAAAAATATAAAACGCTTAAATTGAGTTCTTTAGTCTTTCCGCCTGAGAAAAGATTTCAAAACGTCCTGAACAATAGAAAAACTATTCGCGTTCAACGTGTATTATATTGTTTTGAAAAACGAAACTAATATAGTATGTACATAATATTAAAACCTAAGAGTCACGATTAATTATTACTATTCGTTTTATTTCGAAAATCAACACTTATTACCAATAAACTCTTAAAAGTTTCGTAACGCATTAATCTGAAATTTTAGTACCATACGAATTATTAAATACATCTAAAAAAATGTGAATTTAGATTACTCTATATAAAGTTAAAATATTAAGATGTGTACCAAAAAAAAAAAAAAAAATTAATAAACAATCTATAAGAATATATGAGATTATTGGAGTTATAAATATTATGCGAGCTTTTCATTCAGAAATGTTAAAAATTGTACTACATTACTATTATAAACATACTTATGAAAAATTTCTTTCCCGTTTTATTCGACTTTTGGGCCGACAAAATTTATGATTGGAATAATCGAAATGTATTCATTCTTATTTGTGTATCGAGATTACCATAAGAAAAACAAAAATATTGACAAAATGTTTGAGCACTCGAAAATTATAAATATAATCTCTTCAACTATTTATGAAAAAATGTTTGATTATTCATTTTTAACTCCTATACCATTATTAAATAAATCTACCATGTTCATGTAAGGTTTACGAACAGAATAAATTTCCATGGAATTTAATTAATAACATCATTTGTTATTACAGCATAATAACCGAAATCGATTTTTTCTTCTTTTTTGTTTTTTTTTTTTAACCGATGTAGCGTATATTTCAATATTAAATCGTCGTAGAGATAAGAGAATATTATATTTTATACAATACGTAACTATCAAAGGGAAATATACTTTTATTATAACGGTCACACATTTTATTCTAAAACTCCGTATTTGAAATAACTTTAATGTTTAAATTAAAAATTTTAAATTTAAATAACTCATAGTATATCGGCATTAATGAAATTAATTTATTTTGAAAATTACTGAGAATATTCCAAAATGAATACGCGTATTCGCATGTTGCTGTTATAATAAATGTAATCGCGTTACGAATAAGAATTAATCCATAACAAACCTCATAAACGGGCAGTAAACATTTGGATTCTGTTTCAAAAGAGGTCGTAAACAATTCATAAAATCTCTTAAGGGCATTTTATACGATTATTAAAACATCGCGAAGGCAAAATATATTTAAAAAATAATAACATAAAATTTAAAGTACACCGTGAACACGTCTTTTAATAATAGTTAAGGTCTACAAGACACGTGAGTGTACAATATGAAACAAATTAATTAAAACGCGAGTATACTCTGATTAATAATTAATGGATGGCAAAAGTTTGGTATTGAATAATTTAACGTTAATTAATTTTAAAGTGTCATGATAAAAAAAAAACAAAGACGTAATGAATTTGTAATTTTTCCGACTATTGCAACGAGCGAAAAGAATATAATATCTTCATTGTTACGAATAATATTTTAACAGACAATATTATAATATTATTCATTATTTTATTCCTTGCGTAAGAATTTGAAATATATAACGATAAACAGCATAATCATTATAAGGAAAATGAAAAAAAGAAGAAAAAAAATTGTTCCGCTTTTTTCTCTATCCCTAAAACTTCGGCCTTAGCATATTTACTCATTAAATAAAAGTAATTATTATACAATCAATTTCTTGAACATTTTGAAATCCTACCTCTATGGTGTTGTTTAAATGAATATTTTGCGAAAACCACGTATTTGTACAATAGTCTTTCAATCATAATTCAAACCGTTTATTCATTTCATGGCCACAGACCATCAAAAGTCAAAGTTAACGCAAATTATTTGATCGTGTACGGGAGCCTCTAAGGAAAACTAATTTTTTTTTTTTTTTTTTTTTTTTGGAATTGATTAAAGTAAATAATAATCAGTTGTTTAAAAACAATACCGTGAATTTCCCAATAAAATTTTCACCTGATATAATGTGTCACGTAATAAAATACTATTTGGAACATGATGTAGGAATAAATAAATACGAAAATACCTAAAAGAAAACATATCAATTTAGAATTTTGCAAGAAATCACACAGAATAGAGAATGCTCAACATTTTACAGATAAAAAAAAAAACAAATTTTTTTTTCATTTACAATCTAACCAATTGCAATAGTATTATTAATATTTGTTTCGTCAAAAATTTACTCTGTCCATTGAATATGAATCATTCAAGTCAATCTATCAACTATCGTTTGTCGGGAGCAACCAAATAAGTTTCCATTCAAATTTCGGACTCTTCATCCCCTGACCAAATTGATTCCTATTTCATTAACCTATTGTAGACAATACTTTACAAAAGACAACTTCAAATATTCCTATAGTCCACCACCATTTAAATAATTCACCGTCAATTTTTCTATCAAAAATATGAAAATTCGGATATTTAATTAAATAATAAACTACCGAGTAATAAAATATTTTAACAAAATAAAAATAAAATTCCATTATCCAAATACTATGCAGATATTGCTGTAACTATGAGATCTAAGGGCTGCGTGATATAAATAGAATTTTGAAGCCTTTTAAATTTTTCTACACGACTAAATATAATCAAAGAAGTTTATAGAATTTCATAACACATCTTGTAATAAATAATTTAATTAAACTAATATAACTGAAATTTTATAGCCTATTTTATTTCATTCGGCAATAATAAAATAAGTACAATTTAGAAGCACATTTACAACACTTTGCAATTTGGTCAATTTAAAGTTTTTATTTGTAAAGTCATGAATTCAAAATATAATTTCAATAAGACTAACATATGCGAAGACCAACGAAATGGGAACGAATTCGTTTAAATGGATGTAGAATTATAAATTCCAACGGGAACCAATTTCGTCAATAGAAGAAAAGCTAGAGAATCAATTCGACATATCAGCCCATTTATCAACCTGTTTCGAGAGGATAAATTACGTTGAAACAGGTAATTTTCATGACAAATCCGCCGTTTATCTGAAATATAAATACATTAATAATACTTCAACCATTATTTTCTGTTAAATAAATATATTCAATACCCAATCACTTAGGTACGGTTATTGAAAAATTAAAAATTTAAACCACTGTAAAACTATACAACAACAAGAGTTAACATGTAACAGATTAACGTTATAATACGATAATTTATAAGAACAAAAAAATATCGGCTAAAGTAAAACTAATAAAAAATCAATACTGTACTATCAAGTTTCAATATTCGAAAATTGTCGTTTTGATCGACGACGATAAAACTATTATATTGTAAAACTCTAGTGACATAATCAGTGCTAGTTCATAAGAATACCAATCTTTTATCATATGAACAAATAAAAAAAATTCTTAAGTAAATTTATATTCATTTAATTAAATAAGCCAATTATTATTAGACACGAAAAAGTTGTTGTCCATATATCAAATCTATTATTTTTAACTCCAGAACCATTTCGTTGAGTATATCTGCGAGATGTATCGACGGCATATTTTAATCAACTGCCAACACAGACAATCCATTTAATCAATTCTAATGTACATAACATTTTTTTTTTTTTTTTTAATACTAAGGTTCGTCAGCGTCACTAAAACCGTGTCCCATACTCGTATTCGCTATCTGTTGGCATATAAAGGTACGTTCCTAACGCAGCCCGTTTTTAACCAAATTTTCAATAATACTATGATATTGATCATCTGCGGATAGTACAAATTCGATCAAAAACTCTTATATTTTGTTCCGAAAAAAACCATATCACTAATAAAAAAAATGGCCAAAGACAGATTTGACAGCCATATCCTCACCGCTTCATTAATGCCACTGTAAAATTCGCATTATATTATAGGTGTCTAACAAAATGACAACAAAACGACCACTATCATAACGCGTATTTGTAATTAGTTTTGTTACACAGCTAACAGTAGGTGATTTTAATAATTTTTTTCGGTTGTTTATGATTTGATTCTGTAAATATTTGATTACCACTTAGTACAATATGTCCTAATGACTTTTAATCGTTTTCGTCTTAAAGAGGTCCATGACCGCAAACAACGTAAAGTTAATAAACCTTCGTCTTGGATAAAAACGGAAATTAATTAAAATTTGCGGGGTATCGACGCTATAAACACACAAAAATCAATGGCGTAGCGTAATTGTCGCTATATGCAGTCGAAAATAAACAATCGCCTGCGGAAAAACAAATTTCCGAACGTGTATAACATAATATAATACAGTTAATAACATAATTTCACCGCCGTTTTCTCGGTAGTCACGGTCGCCGAAATGAAAATTATCGGGTTCAAAACGCACATAAATAAACAATTTTATGTAACAAATGCGCTACAATTTGTCAATAACAAATGTTTGTAAACGTGTAACGAGTAGAAGCGACGGATGTGAAAATAAAACGAATACAACGTGGATATACAATCCTTATCCGAATCCCCCCAGACGTAGGATCGAAACGAGAACTTCTCGTCGGGTGTAGGTTTAATCATATTGCGAAATTATTATTGTCAAGTTTTGGATTAAAAAAAATAAAATAAACGATAGCAGTAAATTTAACTGGGGGAAAAAATGTCTAAAACTTCACGACTCCCAATGGACGCAGAAAAATTTGTCGGACAAAGAAGAAATTGCACACCTATACAATCAGTAATAAATCTAGGATTTTTTTTTTTTTTTTTTTTTTTGAGGGGCTCAACATTTTTCACATTAATTTTATAAGTACAATATTTAGAATTTGATGATGGACCTTCAAATAAAGTATTACTCTAATAGTGTAATTTTGTAATGCCGATCTTTGTGAGGATGGCAGGAAATGTCAAAACTCCAAAATCATCCCTCATCCCTATAAGGAGCCTCCAGAATTAGTTTGTACCGTGGCCTCCGAAACTATAATTTTGGCACTAGCCATAACGTTAATTGATAAATGTCATCGGCGATGTAATCGAATTTTATCAATACGGATTAGCGTAACGGGAGACCGGAGGAACTCTAAATAATTTTTACGCCTGAACTTCAAACTTTCATGTATGTATGTTTTTTTCAGTTTACACTTATTACAGTTTAATATGAATTATTAATTATCTAGTATATTTAATTGGGCTTGACAAATATTGGCAAAATTGAAAATTTCTCAATAGTTTTTGGAGAAAATTGCCATTGTCACGATGCTTCTCTGATTAATAGAGTTGACTACAATGGACTAGTTACGCGTAATTTTAGAATATTGGAAACGCTGTGCGAACGTCATCGAGCCGAGAAAATATTAAAATAACTACCTGGCGTTTTACATTTAAAAATAAACAAAAATAAAAATCCCTTCGTACCACCTTAATAATTAATGTGAATGCTTAAAAACAAAATATTTATATTAGTTGTATAATTATATATTTAAAGCAAATTAAGGATGAGACGATGTAGTTTTTCGTTTCACGAGCCGAAAAAAATATTTCAATCAATCCATCTTTGGTGATAGTTAATATACGATAATTTAATTATCTAATTTCATATATATATATATATAAATATTTCCTTGATGAATATAAAACTCTAACTACAATGCATTTTCAAGCAAAAAACCGTATATTTATCTAAAAATCTACAGTCAAAATACTCTGGCTCGATTTCAAAATAAAATTGCTGAATAAACAAAAATATAGAGCAACTATAATTTTACGCTTTATATTGTGTACGTTAATTGGATAAAATCAAAAGTATACGTACAAATATACGACGGAATAGATATGATATATAATATATCTATGAGAGGAACGTGTGAAACATGTCTGGTACGACACGCAACAGGTGAGTTATATGACATTGTAATAGAAAGTCTTGCCCAAAAACACGTGGTGACCGTTAAGCCTGATTCACACTTGTACAACATGACCCCGCAAAATATTCTATTAATATAATTAAATACGGTAATTCACACCGATCCAACAAGCTCCATAACGATACGATAATACAATGTTCTGTCGGTCTGTCGGTGCTTGTCGGAATCAATTGATTTAAAATATGCATATTTTTATGTACTCGTATATTTAAATTAATTTATAAATCACGTTTGTAAACGAACATTTTTGCACTGATTACAACGAGCCTAATTATTATTATATTATTTATATAATAATATAATTATAGACATAGTACATAGATACGGTCTTCATATTATATTGGACCATAAAATATATTATTACTATTACGACCAAATTTTCAAATTTTAAATTCCGAAAAATGTAAGGAATTAACAATTTCCGACCGTTTGAAACGAAAATTAGAATCAACTAACTGATTGCGTGTCTGTCGTTTGTGACGTGATTTTCGTCTGTCGTGTCGTGTTGTACGAGTATGAATCGAGCCGTATTCGTAAAATACATAATACTCACATAAATTATATAATATATACATTATTATATATTATATTATATAAATATATATAGTATAATATATAAAAATATAAACACAGAATAAAACACATTATGTGCTGGTTTTTTATCAGGCGTATAAAGTTTCTGATTACAAAAATGAAAGAGTATCTACACCGCATGCATATACATCGATACATGTATAGGTCTTGTATATATCTCATTGACGTCATCTAAATGAACCGGGTTCATGACGTCATGGTAACGCTCTCGATGTCGCACAAATCTATAGAATAACCCCAGCCATAAGATATATACATGTCAATAAAGATACATTTCTGAACATAGAATAATTAACAACGATAAATAATGTATTATTGAAATAAATAAATAATTTAGTTATGAAATAAATAGGTTTTCGTTTTTTCAAAAGAATTTCAATGATTTACTGTTATTTTAATATCTTAAATTATAAATTATAATATAGAATCAACTCGCACTGAGGTGAGGTGAAGTCAGAAGAGTTTTTATCATCACGAAGTCACTCAACACATTTTTTATTATTATTATTATTATTATTATTATTTACTTTAAAAAAGATAAAAATTCCTATAAAGGCAATTTAAAATTCAAATATTTTTAATATGAATTTAATTAATTCCAACAGCTATAATGTACAGGGGATAATATTCAAACTAAATCATAAAAGTTATTACAAAAAATGTATAAATTAAAAATAAAATATAAACAAAATAATTTATTAAATAAAAACCAACTAATGAAAAAACTGGTTGTTCGATAGGAGATAGAGATTATAAAAATTAATTTTTACACCTTCAATATACAAGTAAATAAATATGAATCTATTCGGATCGTGTAAATAGTAAATATTAATTATTTATTTTACAACATAGACATAGCTCAAAAAAAAACATAAAGATATTAATTAATAGTTTATAAAAGATATTAAAAATGTACCAATAATTTGACTTAATAAATAATAAACTTAAAATTCTTTCTATGATTTTTTCCTCATCTAATTTCTTCTTAAAGTCCACTCTTGATACAATGTCATAACGTTTAACATGTACAAATTATTGTTGAACTGTTGTTTTTTTATTTAAAAACTAAAAATATTTCAAAAGAAAGTTACATATCTTCCCGAATTGTATAACTTTTGTAATATAATTGTAATTATTTTCCAACGAGATGTCCTGTATGTATTTTTCTTAAATTCCATTTTATTTTAAAATTACCTAATAAAAATTAGATGAAAAATCATTTTAAATGCTCTATGCTCAAATGCGTCAAAATCTAACAGCTTTCTTTAAATTTCAATAGACATCAACGGATAGCATCTAAATGTTTAATAATAAGTATTTAAATAATCAATAAACTACATTTTTAATTATCTTCCGTAAAATACTAAGTAAATTATCAAAAGAACATTTGTTCGCTATTTCACAACAATTACAACTAAATACGTCAACTCAAACACGTCACGTGTAACATTTTATAAGAAAGTATACAAAATACTACTTACGTTAAGTTTTTATGTTAAAGTTAAGCGTTTTAAACGAAACTCAAGACGATCGCTTATAGATGGTAATGTAAACTCGTACAGTAAATGTGACTATTTTAACTGATTGGTGTGGATACTTAAGTAACGGCAATTCCCTTTAAATTATTTGCAGTATATTATTTTGGTCAAACCGGCGATCACCCGTATCTAACTTCAAACAGTTTGGACTTGGTAAATATGTCTGTGTGACACAATTGAAACTTTTAAATGTTTAGATTTTTATAAATATAGAACGAATAAAACGTAATGCTCATTGATAACGAAAATTATTAAATTCCAAGTTATTATCATATTTATACTTTTTGGTTTTTTTTTTGAAATTTAAACATTGATATTGTAACATCGAAATAATATATTGGTTTCGAATCAAATATTCCGGGGTGGGGAGTGTCGTCCACTGCTTTTGAGAGGCCATCAATATTTCCCTATATATATATATATATATATATATATATATATATATATATATATATATATATTAACGATCATTATAATTATTTTTGTGTATTATTTCATTATAATAATTTATTTATTCGTATGACGAATTATAATAATATCTGCGATCGAATCGGCCGGCTGTGTTTATTAGATAATCCTCAATGTCATTTTATCGTAAGCTTTGCGACCAACGCAAACTTAAATATTGTTTGTGTTTGTTTTTTCGTCCCGAACCGTTGCAACGAGACTAGTACGGACAGCGCAAATATTGGCCATCATTTCGTCGGGCAATTATTTCAATTTCACTATTTTTTAATCAGCTTGCTTCCATCATTGCCATGGAGTAGCCGCTAAAGAAATACTTCCCGACGGATTCTGCCGACGGGTGAATCGCGAGACATTCCCGTCACTGACGTATGAGGTGGTTTTAACCACATGAACACGGGTATGGACGATATCAATATATTTTATTTTGTTTCCGATACATCGAATCACTATTATTTTATGTAATTTCGTCGCAAACGAAGTTGTGACGATACGTTAAAATACAATTGGAAATTTATATGATTCTCATTAAAAACAATTGATTATTATTTATAACTTTTATCGTATGAAAATTTAAAAAATAATTATGGCCGTAAAATTCTGAAAACAAACACCGTTAACGACAAACTCAAACAAAATAACAATTTAGAAAAACATTAAAACATATAGGTCGTTTAGAATAATTATTTGAATAAAACATATTTTTTTATTTCAATTTTTTTTTTCTAAATAGAGAATACAAACCTAATAATACGATATTACAGTCGAGAAAAAAAATTATGATTTATACCTATTATTGACAACGAACGTTTTTGAGAAGGTTTAATTGTCTTAACAAGTTTAAAAATAATATCCTTATTATCTACAACTATCCGATTTGGTCAAACGATAATGTTAATATTATAAATTTAATGGATATTTCCGAGACACTGGGTTGAATGAAATCTAAATTACATTTATGCTTGAACTAATAAATATCGGGAAATAATCACGTCTAGACTACATTTTCCGTCGTACAATAATAATAATAATAATAATAATAACAATGTTTTTTTAGTTCTCTCATTTAAAAAAAACATATTGTGAGATAAAAACGTGTTTTAGGAAACTCTTCAAGACGAGTCCTTTTTTTTTTTTTTAGCTAAAAGCTGTGAAAACGTCATTAATGAGAACATTACAATAAGAACAATAATATAATACCAAATAAATTTGTTCTAAATGAAACTAAACATTTTCTTATTACTGCGATATCAAATTACTTTTTAAATACTTTAAAATCCGAAAATTGTACTCATTGCACAACGTCGAAAAACCTTTGGAAAAATGTTATTTTAAAAGCTCCGCTAGAAACACACAATATAATTTAATACTAACCTATAGTCTATACACTTAACGCATATGAATTTACAATTTACATTGTTTTTGCGACAACAAATCTGTATTAAATAGCGTATTTTTTTTTTTAAATATAGGTATATAACTACGTTTATTGACTTAATATATGATGAACGAACAGAATCGTATTTTTTTCATTATTTCCCGTGGTCCTAAAATTTTTCTTAAAACAATATAATAATTTAAAATCGTTGTTTCTTTCTTTTTTCTTTTTTCTTGAAATGAAAAATATTATAAATAAAATAATTGTTTTCGTTTTTGAATGGTTATTAAAAATGAAAATTGTTCATGAAAAATCACTCACTCACTCCTAAGTGTTTCCACTAAATATTCGTGAAAATCAAACAATTGATATTTACTTTTTTCCCATTTGGATGTTCTTCTCTGAGTAGTAGAGAAAATAATGAATGCTTTACAGTTTTACTCGTACATATTATTCATAATTATTAAACAAAAACATCGTTTTTAACGATAAAACTGATATTTAACATTTCCATACCTTATAATGCACAACACGTTTTAATAGTTTCCCAATGTTACAATAACGAATATTTTATTAGTTACAAGTATTTCCAATTGTAAATTATTATTCTTACGGATATTTTCGAAGCGGAGAAGTTTAAAACCATTCTATTCTTTTAAACTTTTATTATTTTATTAATGGAAAAACTATGTCAACGAATGAAAATTATATCAAGATGTTTGTAAATACATTATATTAAGATAAACATTCAAAGCCCATTTAAATTGTTATTGTTAATCGTTATTATTTTTTATGTACTTATTGTCAGACACAAGAAGAAGAACAACAACAATAACAATATATATATATATACGTATCCTATATATAAATTTCGACTGTCCCTGTGTATGTCACTGAACTCTTCCTAAACAGCTGGACCGACTTTGATGAAATGTATTGTGTGCTTTTTAGTGGGTCCCTGGATGGTTTAGATTTACAATTAACCAGCGAAGATGGTAGCTAACACGGAAAATGTTGGTATTCTAGGCGTCAAACAGTTACTATGGTGACCATTTAAATAGTTTTTGAGTTTAATTCAGCTAGTAAAGCCGGGTAATTAGCTTATTGTTTTGATTGTTTACTAGAATATGGAAATATAAAAGTAAATAAAACATACTGAGTTTCATTGTGATTTAAAATTTAAATCATATATTCAATTGTTTTCACAATTCATAAAAGTTTGAATAGGACAATATCTTTTCTTACGTTTTAAAGTTAATTATTATCGATAACCGCGAACACAATATTCCCAATTTTCATATATCCTTTTCTGATGTTCTCCATAATTTTTCCTCCTCCTTTTCTGCAAAAGGACATGCTATAATTCAAGTTCTATTAATAATCCATACTCTTCCTCCAGATGAATATCTCATTATTTCAGATTCCCAGGCTGTTCTATTTTCCACTGTTTCCATTCTATTCAGGTTTCAATCTTCTGTATTTTTTGTACGTATCCGTTCTTTAATTTCTAATCTAGAAGGTAGACAATATTCCATTCGCTTCTTATGGGCTCCTAGCCATGCAGGTATCGCTGGTAACGAAATGGCTGATTCTCTAACAAAGATTGCAACATCACTCCTTCATAACCACAGTATTGTCAAAATCCCTTCCTCCGATCTCATTCCCCATATCCAGAAGTCCATTTTCAATTCGTGGAATGATAAATGGACTTCCTCTTCTTCCGCTAGATGGTATAAATCGATGGTTCCGGTCATTCCGCGGACCCCTTGATTTTACCATTCCAATCTTTATTGGTTATAATAATCGTTTTCTACTGAACGAGCCTGAAATCTTGATTGAAAATTTCTTTTGATACAAGGTTTTAAAATTCAATCAACATTTGTTATATTAGAATAAAAATTAAGTACGATTTTATTTATGAAAAAAATGTTGTACATTCGATTATAGAATGTGAATAGTATTCATTCGCAGAAACGATTTCAATTTAATATCAATATTACTACAGCTAGACCACGGTAAGCCTTTTGAGCACAAATATTTTTTTCGCTCTTGACTTTCAAAATGAAAAATGAATTTCGTTCGAATGATTAAATGATAAATAATAAATAATAGAAGACACGAGAAGAATATTCGACCATATTTAAGTATACTATCTACTTACCTACACATTTTTCATTCATATTGTATGTTTTGTATATTATTGTCGTCATATTTCCTTTATCATATTTTAGCTGTTTTTTTCTTTCATATGCATTTGTAAATAAAAATTGTAGCTTTAATATAAATATTTATAATACACAAAAAAAAATAATAATAGTAATTCAGAAAAATCATTCTTATATACACAAAAGTGTATCAAAGACGTCTGTTCACTTTATCATGGTTCATCAAAATATACGTAAATAATAACTCGTATCTCTAAAACACTTTGTTATAGTCGTAGTAATATGTGCGATATTTCCTTAAAAGATTTTATATAGCAGATAAAATACTCTGAAAATATAATTACGCGAAAATATGCAAAATATATGTATATAATATTCACTTCCTTTGCAATATACTAAAAAAAATTACTTTAAAACATCAAATACCTTTATTAAATTTACATAATTTTTAGAGCACTTGTTATAAAATTCTTATCATTGAAATTTTTTAAGGAGATATTTAAAAAAGTAAAGGTAAGAAATCTACGACTGTTCAAATATAACATACATGTCCAAATTATGTAAAATTCCTAGCCGCCTAAATTTAATAACTGTATTGTTTTTACAACCAAACATGAAAAAAACAATAGCATAATCAAAAAAGAAAAATGTGTCCAAAAGCCCTAAAAATAGAATTTTTAAAAAATCTATAAATTAAAATATATATTTCAATATTCTACGATGCAAAAAAATAAAATAAAAGAAATATTTCTTGTAAAAAAAGTAGATGACAATTAAGCCATGTCAATATTAACTGCCGTGGACATTAATAAAGTATTAGTTCAATAGTACTCAATATTAATCGTATAACGAAATATCAAATTGTCAGACTATCTAATAGAGCTCCTTGCTCTTATTAATATTACTTATTAATTATATAATTATGCATCATTAGGCCATTTTACAATAAAACAAAATATATAACAAATAAAACTAAAATTATAAACATAAATCAATATAACCTATGTGAATGTTCAAAACAAAATGAATGATTAGAAGTAAAAGCAGGATAAATAATCCATTTAAAACGTAATTTGCTCTTAACAAAGGAATAAAAAAAGGAAACAAGAAAATTAGTAAGACTTTAAATGATGATAATAACACACGAGAATAATCGATCTTCTCCGATAGAATCATTAGGCAATAGGAATTTATGCGTTCACGTCCAACATTTGAACCGCCAAAAGCTGTATTGGATAATATTATATTAAAACTTGGAGGAGATAAAGTCTATAATTGGATGAGTGAATAAGTAACGAAACTAACGCTATCACAACAATACTTCTTGTTTGCTACGATAGATGGTTATTTTTTTTATCGTTGAAATAAAACAATGAATACTCCGGACATGTTTGGAAATGTTGATATTGTGCACAGTTATTTTCCTTTTAATATAACACCTAACCAAACTATATCATCTTCTTCTTTCGTTAAAGACTAAGCCTTTTCATACCAAAAATAGACTTCCATTCTTTTCTCTTTAATGTTAGAGTCTTCACATTTAAATACTCGCTGCATCCAGACATTTCAGTCGTCTCTTCTATGAATGTCCACCTCGGTCTTCCTCTCCCTTTGCGCCCATTGATTCTTCATTTCATTATGTTGGATCTGAAGAATGAATGTATTATTTTTCATACAAGTTGGACAAGTGTCCCATAAGTTTTCTACTTCTTGATCTAATGATGAATAGCAATAATTTCTTTTTCCCTATTATTTGGAGAATTTCCTCATTGCTCTTTCTAACGACGTTTCAGACTAATACGAAGTAATCTTATCCGGGTTCACATTCCCATTGCTTCTAGATTTTTTTTTCTTTAATCTTGTACTGCTAAGGTCCAAATTTCACATCCTTACAATAAAACACTTCTTACTTAGCTTTTAGTAAAGTTTTTAGATTCAAGTATTTGTTTGTGAGTACTATATCATAAATAATAATAAACCGTTCGAATTTTTGTATTTATTTTTTTCGCATATTTCAATGACAAGTAAAACGCTAAATATTAAAATATGTTACATTAAACAAATTTCTATGTCACACGTGTGGGAAACGTTCTAGCACGTTTTACAATAAAATACGCTCGTAATACAAGTCACGAACTCTGTCCGTCACTTATCAACACAATGGCATCGGTTGGATGTCTATAAAAATTATCATAATTATTTTTATCAAAACTCCGAATTCTCGTCCGTCTTTATATCCGCGCTTGGTTTGATGGTATATCGATTTAAAAACTCCACTGGATTCGATGAAAATAACACGTATTGTAAAAGTGTTCTGTTTATTCAGTTCATCGATTATTTAATTTATTATTCATTTATTCTATTAGTATACCAATGTAATAATGCTGAATTTCCTCTAGACTTTAGAGTACTATTATGGCCTATGCGTGTGTGGGAAGGTCATAGACCAACAAAAAAGTCTGCACATTCAAGACATCTTCGGGACGTTTTTTGTTTGCTTTGCAGTCTGAACGTTCAATGTACATACTACACATATGACAATGTGTGCATAACGATTGTAAATAAAAAGATGGAGTTTCGCATAAGGAGAACAAACTTAATCCCGCACTAAGATATTCAAAAATTTATACAAACACACAAAAAGTTTAGAAAATATAAACTCCAAATTGACAAAAACAATTTTCACCCGAAACAAAATATGCGTTTGTCTATCGTCTCGTTCGACTTCACCACAACGTAATACGAAATTATATTATCATTATTAATAACAATAACCGTACTCATTGTAAATTTATGCAAACCGCCATAGCTCTCATAGTGAATAAACCTGGCTTGAAAACGCATTTTCTCAACTAAAATCAACATTATCTTGCGTTTGCACAACGTTAGAAAATATACAATCTATACTTCGTGTTCAGCGTGTATTTAAATGTTACGCCTAAATAAATAACAAGCAATAAACTCTACTCGAATAACAACATTCAATTTGTATTATAATTAAAACCAAAAAGTTTCGTATTTCAATAGTAAGGAAATAATCGTTGTTTTACGTTAACACCGTAACATTAATAAATCGGCGTTGTATTAATTAGGTCGACACTCCGAAATAATATAACAAAACGTTAATAATTCAATTATTACGTTTAACTGAACGATTCAAAATAACTGGATATTTAAATTGTGTATAAAAAAAAAAACCACCATACTATCTGGCCGGTATATTCAAAGCAAAAACGAACACCGTTTTTAATTATCAATATTTAATATATTAGTTTTGCTTCATAACTATGTTGTTATACTATCATTGTATGTAATTCGAGTACAAATTTATGAAAGGAATCGGGAAAATAATGTTTGATGCGAAATCCTCATTTATTTAAATAAAATTATATTTCTTTCGTATAACAATAAAAATACTGTAATCGAATAAATATAATAAAAATAAAATATAGAAAAAATAAAGTAGTATTCTTTTTTAAACGATAAAAAAATCATTGTTATTAAATTACATTTATTCAATACTTTACATATATAAAAATATAACGAATGTTTGCCTTTACAAGTGCAACAATTACAGATACAATTTTTAAAACCCCTGATATATTTTTATTTTTTTTTTGTTAATTTTATTTTATGAAATTTTCATTTAGCATTACATGGAAGAATTGAAGATTAAAAACGAATTTAAATCATATCGCATTATTATATAACTATAAAAAAAAAGAATTCCAAATTTATTTGTAAACATTTGGACTCTATAACGCAATAAAATAATAAAAACAACATTCATATATTGCATTGGCAAATAATGAAATCATTTTTCTAATCTCATGACAATTTTATTTTAAGATGAATTTTAAATAAACATTCTTAAAATTGAAAACACTCCAAAAACGAAATTAATTGTACTTAAATATATTTATATATTTAAGTTTACTATATTATTATTATTATTATTATTATTATTATTATTATTATTATTATTATTATTATTATACATCTCGGAAATGTCGACTTGCAGACGTTTTCGTTTTGATTATTTATATTATTAAATGCCTTTTAATGCATTTTGTCGTACAATTGTATTATAATAGAACTTTACATTTTAATGCAAGACTAATAAAACCTTATTATAACTTAAAATATATATATATATATATATACAGATATAATATCTGGAAAAAAAATTTTTTTTTAATATTAAAAACATTTTAATTTAAAGCATTTAAAAGCAAGTTTTTCGAATGCGACGATTATCATTTAGTTTTCGAATTTAAAACAACAATTTACAATAACAGTACTCTATCGTTCACTTATAGTACCGCGTACAATTTATTGCAAATATTATAATTATGATTATCATGCGTGGATTTAAAATGGGAACGCCGTTAATATTATCGTACTGTAAATTCAATCGTTTTTGTTTCACGCGACACAACGCCACTGCGTTTCGTTGCCAACTCTTATACCATCTTTTTATGACTTTATTTTCGCAAAACGACGTCTCGAAATAACGTTTTTTTCGATGGAAAGGTTTTAATATTATTGTATTGTAGAGTGTTTTATAGTTAGTACGCCAATTCGACGACGATGAAGACGTCACTAATCGCGTCACTACTTCGTTATACATTTTCGCAATCTTTTTCTGTATATAAAATTTGTAACGTTCATCGTTTATGTTTTTATCAAAATGTTCAAAGACATACGTTTTACCGATACGACAATTTACTTGATACAAAAATATGTATGTCGAAAAACCCTATCTCCCGACACCGATATAAATACGCGAAATGTTCAAAGAGAATAAAATTACACTAAATAATATTAAATTACAACTTGTGCAATACAATATTTTCCCATTAATCGTCGACGGGAATATCAAATTATTTTATTATTTGTTTTTAATCGATAAAAAAACTAGGTTTTAAATGAAACTAAAAATGTTTCGCACAATATTTTCATCATTAAATGTTCAACGAATCATTAAAAATCGAACATTTACATTTTGAGTTCCTTTCCACTGGTCTGTATTTTGTAGTTGGAAATCCACGTAACCTTAAACATGTAATTTAAATATATTACTCAGAATACTATCGTCGATCGACTTTTTAAACGCGATTTTCTTTTTTCTGTACTATTTGAATTTCCAATTTGTCTCTTTGTTGCAAATTGATTTTTCTTGAATAGATTTTTAATAATTAAAATAGGAAAAAAAACTTAATTAGATACCGACTATTTAATAATGTGTTAAAATCAGTCAGTATTGTATAGGTACGTGCATACATGCAGTTAGGGAATGCTAATTACCTTTAAATATTTTTTTAACACCACCATTTCATTTCATTAATAATTAAATTAAATGCTGTTAGTTAATATACAAATATATTTATCTGACTAGACAACGGTTCAAAAATAAATGTATTCTCTAACGATAATTGTGACCAAAATACGAGTAGATATCGATTTATCAATTATAACTATTATTAAGATTATAAATTACTATAATTTTCCGAAAACAGCTTATTTTAAATAGTTTAAAGAAAAACAGCGTACGTGAAAATTATTGATGCTGTTGATTAATCATTAATCTATAATTTAGATATTCAAATTTAAGTTTAAAAATTATTATGTCTCTTAATAGTTTTGTAAAACGAATTTTATTAATGGATCTAACTTCATTAATTTGTATAACATTATATTGTAACTTATCAGCACAATTTTGTTCTTTGTTACGTAACATAATTTGTCTCTAGAAATTCGAAACTAATTTCAACGAGTCTAAATAATTTATTACAAGCAACATCATTCAAAACATTACGTCACTGAAGATTTTAAAGCCGACATAGCTGTAGCCAAAAACTATTTAATAAAAAAAAATCAAATGACATTTCAACGTAGACGATGTTATTATTTTATACAAATTCATTATAACAAACTGTAAAAGATCGTTTTGTTTTATGAATAATATAACAATATTAAAATCAACCTCTTCCTCACTCTATATATCTTAAAGACCTATCAACAACACACACAAATACATATTCTGTTATTATTATTATTATTATTATTATTATTATTATTAATGTTATTATATTATCATAATTACAATAGGCAAGAGGGCAACGCGCGAATTGTTTTTTGTTATACCATCATTGCGTACGTAAAATCGTTGCCGTCGTACTGTTATCGCGAGATCATCTTCGCGTATTATTTTGTAATTTTTCGTCGTGATATTATCGTTATGCATGTGAATTACTCATATATCGTTATTTGTTTACTCACTCCGCAAAAATGTATGTAATTTTAAATAAATTGTGTTTTTACATTTTATGTTTTACATTCTTGCGAATCGAATGGTAGTGTAGTCGCGCAAATCGCGAATTATTTGTAATCCGTCTCGAATAGCGTATTATTATAATATGTTGTCACGCTAATCGTACACTATATAATATTTATTGTAATCTCGTTCAAATATCCTAAATGTATTTAATCGTGCGGCTTAAATAGTTATTTTTTTAATATCTCTATAACTGCATATATACATATAGTATAGTATATATTGTTTGCGTGAATTTTTATATTATATTTTTGCATGTACTGAATCATTTATATAAGTGTAGGTAGCAGCTGGCTATCAGTCTGCAACGCATTATAATTCTATTCTTATTAGTATCAATTTTATTTTTATTATTATTATTATTATTATTATTATTATTATTATTTCTTTTGTTGTTGAGCCAAAAAGGGCTAATTTTTTTATAGTTTTTCATTTTTATATGTGATATACTTCAAGTTGTTATTAATTTATATACTAGTACCGTTCAGTTATTTCGTATTCATTTATTCTCAACAATTGTGAATTTATATATATATATATATTTTTTTTTTTATTTATATTATAATAATTAAACCAAATGGATCATTTATTGACATATTCTTTTTTTATTTATTTGATTGGGCCAAAGGGGTGGTAAATCATTATACTTCGTAAAATCGACACGTATTTTATTTTTAGTGGTGTCCGGGAGAAATGAGTATAATAACGTTTTACGTTGCAGGCCCACAAACATTCGTAAATAAAAAATTTATATATTTTATTTTTTATAAAAATGTTTGTTATAAATGCCATTTATTTCATCTTAAATATGTTGTTAAGTTCTCTAGATAAATTACCAGAATCTAATGAATCCGTAAATAAAATCCGCAAACATTTATCCACTGTTTAAGAAATACAATATGTTAGTAGTTTTTATTAAAAACTATATACGAACACGCAATAAACTACTCGGGAAAATGTATTTTTTTTATGTAGGACTTAAAGAATAAAATTGTTTTGGACGAGAGAGGAATAGGAAATATTATTTTAATGTTCCCAAGTAATTACCAATTATAGCAATGAGCCCACATGCGATATAAGATCTATCATCGTCTCGTGTCTAAATCATCATCATCCACACTCCGATTTTATTCGGTCAGACAAAAATGATAAATGGATACGAGTACATTTAGACACCTGCACATCCGTATTTCATTCCGAACAATGTTTATTGCGATTATAAATTATGTTTTCTTTTCAGATAAAAAATAAAACAAATAAAACAATGTCAAAATGATTTTCTAACGATATTATTGTTTTCTTTTCCGCGCATTAAGTAACCTGAACACATAAACCTAGGCGGAAATGAAAAAGCTTAGCGGTTATAATTATTAAAAATACTCGTATAACACGCATAAATACAACATTTTAAAATTTAATCAATTTTTTTTTGGAAAAAATTAAACGTATTGTTATATAAATAGTATTTTTATTCTGATATCCAAGTCAAGGCAGTGACGAAGCCAGAAATGTCGTATGGCAGAAAGGGCTAAGATCTGATATTATCCATATGATAATATAAGTGAAGTAGATATAGGGGATGAGCAAAGAGTGCAAAAGTTTCCCTCCTAAAAAATAAGCTTATGTTTGTCATTTAAAATATTGAAATTCCATTTTGTTGATTGTGCGCATAGAGCTAAAAATTAATACTGACAAATTTATTATAGTCTATAAAAATAATAAAAAATTTCGGCAGAACAAAAATATTGATATTTTATTAATACATTTTCAATTAATCGCATTCTTGTTTGATGTCTATCTGTCCAGTACAAATGTTGTGTACAATTTTCTCAGTAACTATGAACACTGAACAAATTTTACTCCGGTTTTCACTAATACAGATAAAATGCGTGTAATTTGTGGCACATAATATGGACAATTTTACGATTAATTAATTAATCAATAACTTATGACCGGTTGACGGTTACCAGAATGGTGACCAATTGAATTAAAATTATTATTTGTCGTTATAAATAAGAAAAGTCGGTTTTACCATAATATATTACAATAAAATCATAGAGAAAATGTAATTATTAACGTTTAGATTTATAATTTGTATACATTATACATTCCTATCTTTACAAAGTATTTTATTCAGATACAATAAGCAAAATACAGTGGTCTTACCTTCAATTATTTATTTAAATAATTTTTTTTCCGAATATAAGTACTATGTTTTTAAAACGGTTAGGTTACATGCACGTAACATTTATTCTTTTTAAACCATTAAGTATTTTCGTAGCTATTAAAAATCTACTCTTTTCAGAATTATGAATGAGTTATTAATTTATTATATAAGGTATATTATTAACACACAATTAATATATTTTTATATGACGATAGTAGGATACATTAAATTTAATTTAATTTTTATAATAATTTTTTTTAATGAAAAGTCAATAAAAACTTTTCCATTTGATAAAAATCAGAATTATTGAAAATGTTTTTTTTTTCTTCAAATAATTTAACACATTATTAGTGATAACTAATAAGCATGGTTATAAATTTCAAGTGACTTCTCAAATGGTATTTAGCGCTTTCGATTTAGTTGGCACCAACGAAAATTAAACATATGAGACGTCATAAAATTTCATCGATCCCCATTAATATAAACTTAACTCGACGCCAATCATATGAAAACAATTTATATACAACTAAATATCGTTCCAATTGTTCAAAATTTGAACACCAAACTGAAATCATTTTATTATTTTCGTAAATAGCATATATATATATATATTGAAATCATAATAAATTACGTCAATCTTTTCAAACACATTTTGTATGAATAAAAATAAAATATGATTAATTGACTAATAAAATTGAAATACTCGTAAATTATTATCTAAAGTTTTTCAACCGAATTAGCAATAAACCGCTAATTTTATGGATTACAATTCTTGCGTATATCAACTTCGCGTAACTATTTTCTGTTTCATAGATATGTCAATTGGTTTCGTTTTAACTCAAATTGTATGACAGTGGCTTTTGAGACATTTATATCATAATTTAAAGTTTAAACTTCATTAATTTTTTTTTTTAAATAAATCATTACGTCACCTAAGTTGACAAAAATATTGTATTATTTTTTTTTAAATACGATGGCAATTCCAGTAAATTCTGAATTGATTACTCAGTTTGCAAATAATTTTTTTCAAACTCTGAGGTCTCGTAATGACATTGGTGTAAAGTAAAATATATAATATATATAAAACAATTTCAAGAACAAAATGAAATTATATAAAAAATGTATATAGATATACGAGTGCATAATTTAATTTGTTGACAATTATTCGTTGTACCCAAAAAATTATAAATTTATAATGAAACTTATATTTTATTTTTAATTAGATAAAAAAACAGAAAAAATGAAAGTACATTATAACTAGAACTAATTGGCGGTTTCTTATCACATTTTTGTGTTTTCAGTACTCCGCAGTTAAATAAATAAATCATTATTATTATTATTATTATTATTATTATTATTATTATTATTATTATTTAAAATTATACCAAAATGAACACTATTCACGGCCGGTATAATAATTGGTTCGAAATTTAAAACTGAAACTATAATTTCTTAAAAAAAATGTTATACACAAGTATTCGAATTATATTTACAAAAACCACTTAATGTGTTTGCAAATTTTGATATTTAACTTTTTATTCCTTTTTATTTTCTTACAATATATAAAAATATTTGGGTTAATTTAATATTCCATAAATGCGCTAGATTATACGATAACATTTGTAAAACTATAACTTTTATTTTGAAAATTGCACGAAATTACAATACAGTAAAACATTAAAAATGTCGTTTAAAACGAAAGACAGCATTTATTATCGTACTGATTCCAACGCAAGGAATTGTATCGGTATCTTCAATTATTGTTCTCGTATGTTATATAGCTTCACTTAATCGAATTTAAACAATATCTAGTTACCATATTTACTGTATAACCTAATAACAAAAATTTACAGACTACATTACATTAAATATTAAACAACAAAACAAGAAAACGACATAATTCATAAAAGAAAACAAATAATTATGATGTATTGTGTTTAGAACTCTGTTTACAAAACAATATACAATGCAAATTTTTTCCTAAAAAAAAATATCTATTTGAAGCTATTAATTTAATTTAATTAAGTTATTAATTATAATTAATTATTGTATACAAATAATAAATATTTAAATAAAAATTATTACATTTTATTTCGTATAGTATAATGTTATATATATGTATATATATAATTTATAAATGTAAAAGTATTATAAATTATAATAATAATGTAATTATTATAAAATACAATTTACATGCATACATTCATATCGTATTACCATTGTTGACACTTATATTATATAATGATATATTGGAATGCAGTGCTCGAATTTGGGGGAAGGTGGTACGCAGAGGGACAGAGCTCCTCTACTATTTTTTTTTATTTTTTTTGCGTACTCCCTTTATTTTTTTTACTGGAACGGGGGAAACGGTATGAAGACTTAAGGGACTTTTACTACGTAAAAATAGAGAATGGAGATGGGGAGAAGCGTAGAATTTTAAAATAGTTTTCTTTATATAACGATTTTTTTTTTTTGTCTGTATTAGCAGAGCTCTGCTTTTTTAATTTTTCCAATTCAAGCATTGATCGGATGAAAATCGACAATGAAACCAAACGAAACGGATTATACGAGGAAATGAATTGTGCGAAAGGAAGGTTTGAAATCCGAAAAAATAATACCTAAAGCAATGCTGTGAAAGACTCGAATGAATCGACATCGTTTTCCAACGTTCACGGTGACGCGAAATTTTCAAGCTGTAATTCGGATGACCGAAAATATTATTCGAAGTCGGACTCGGCGACGATAATATTCACTGAATTCCGGTATCTAGTTTACACCTACTTTGAGTTGGCGTAGGCGGCGATATCGTCGAGCCAGCACGCGTTTACCCCACAAAGCTCCGCCCCTCCCCCTCCGACGGACAAAATCGTGTCGAGTGACGTATAACAGGCGGCACGCGTCATAATAAAAATCCGTTCGTTATTATTATTTTCGTACAATTGTTTTTTTTTATATTGTATATTTTTAATAAATCAAAAACTATTATTAAAAGCTTCTCGGACACGTCATAACGACGACTGAAATCTCGTAATAAAGACGTTTTAGATTGCCGTCAATGTTGAACGAGTGTTTTGAATGCGTTGGTGAATCGCATAAGTCCCTCCCGTATAAACTCGGACTAATGTTACAGCGCCTTATATACACTGACACCAACAACAAATAGTAGACTTCATAATAATAATAATAATAACAATAACAGTTATGTATCGCCTAACACGACCATACGTCCCGCTTCGGCCGGAACAGTCTCACTTTCGGACTCTATGTCTCGTTGTCCCAAAAGAATCCAAAAACGTCCCGCTTTGAGAAAAAGAAAAAAGATGATCTGTGGCATCCGATAAAAAAATAGCGCGTGATTTATTCGTCACGAAAAAAAACACTGTTGGGGTAGGCAATAGGCATACGATATACGTATACCGTACACACTGAGACATACACTGTAAACCCCCATAAACCATAGATGTCGATAGATAAAAATTATATGGTTTTCCTATTAAAATCTACAGGGTGTATGTCTCGCTTTGAGTAAAAAATAAATTATGGTCACGTTACGTATTCCTCACCTTTCGTCTTGAACGGGCGAACGCCAGCTGCGGAAACGATGACTGACTGACTGACTGACTGACTGCGCGGGACTTGCGTGAAAACACGTCTATCGTGTATAAATGGCGACCGACTGACGTCCGTTCCCCCCGCGCGCAACACACGAAACTAAACGTGACATCGCGGGCGTGCGAACGGGCCGCGTCGCCCACGCCTGTCCGTCGACAACGGCGGACGATATTATTATTTCCTCTATCGCGCCGCCTGGCGAGATGACTTCCACGCAACATAATAATATTATCATGTTTAACACGCACACTGGGGGGGGGGGGGTGGTCTTTATTTTTTAACATTCGAATTTTTCTCGCCGGACACCTCCGTTTCTTTTTTTGTTACCATAAAAAAATACACCCGTGTTTATGACAACTCATCTCCTTCCCGTGCCACGAGTGGGTTGAAAAATTGCGAAAATTGATAGTCTTACGGTTTTTTGAATTCAATTTTAAAAATATAAGATTTATCACTAAAATATACTAAACATTAATAAATTGTAGAACTAAATATTCGCCATAAAAAAACTTTCTTACAATATTTCTCGTGAATCTATTACTTTTTAAGAAAATTTATAAAATATAATATATCTTGTACAATTGGAGAAATTGGTTCTTTACGTCGATTCAAATTATATTAATTGTCTTTGCGAATGAAGGCACACAATGAAATATCTCATATATAAATTATATGGTGTTGAAAAAATATATGTGCATTCAGTTCTTTAAACAAATTTTATTTTTACAGTAGGATTTATGTTGGACAGGTATACTGTTTATGGATATCAATATGAAATACGCTATCGGTGATACATAATATATATTATCAATTTTCATTTTATCTGGCGTACTTCGAACCCATTGTGCCACTTTTGTTCTCTTATTACGATTTACTATATTATCGTATAAACTTGTTTATTTCTATTGATAAATCTGTAAATGTGATGTGTTTCATACTAACGGCAAAATTTTGTTCCCATTTTAGGTTTTAAACATATTTTTCTATTCATTAAAATTGTTGACTATAGTTAATTTATTTGTTAAAAATGCCACGACAAACTATTTATTTTTTTTTTTTTTTTGATTGGTTCAATGGATAATCAAATTCTTGGCAACAAATTGGCTACACTAAGAGATTGTATGAATGTCTTATTTTTTAATATGCGAATAGTGAAAATTAATTTATCGAAAAGTGCCGATTTAGTTATTGACGAATGTACCATATTTTGGAAAAAAAAAGCCCGGATTCCGACTGAAGATCGAGCAGATTGCATGAAAAAATTTAAAAAGTCATATGAAATATGACGTGGTCTTGATAAACGTAAAAAACGAGAAAGTGAAACGTACAAATCCCAGGTAAAAGAGTTCGAACAAAATTTAGACAACTTATATTGCACACGCAAATGCATTTGATATCGTTAAAATCGAATTGGATGAAGAATTTTTACGTTCACAAAGAAAGCCCGGTCGTCCAGGTTGTTTGCTAGGAGTTGACATGAAATTAATGCAGAAAGAAAAAAGAAAAACTATTAGAACAAAAACAGAAGAAACAAAACGAAAAAAATATGAAACTGAAATTTCAAATATTTAACTAGGTAATTATTAAGTTTAAATAGACGCTGAAAAATATTCATTGCACACGCTACTCCGTACACGGAATATACGAAAATTATCCTATAGGTAAGAGACATCTTATATTACAATAATAATAATAATATCAGGACTTGGGTAATTTAACCATACCTCGACGTGACAATTTATTACAGAAATAATAGTTTTTAAGTTTTAATAATTATGTAAATAATAGTAACGCAATAACAAAAATATGTATAACTAATAATGATTAACTTATTTTCAAATATGAATAAATATTATAATTTATGTAATATTAATGAAATCCCCCGTGTCCAATTCATCACGGAGCTAACGGGTGACAATATTATCGCCGGCGTGCGGCGATTCGTTTGATAATTTTTATCCAATCAGATTTGACTACCCTTAATTCTTGGGTCTCAGACCCTTGTCTCACTCTATTCAGTGCCTGATAGGCGTTTGACCGAGTGCGTGGTCAACGCTTGGCTAGTGCATGGACACAGAGTGTGGCCACGCTCCACGGACGAAGGACTTCTCCAGCGCACAGGTCTCCTGGTACTTCACTGTAACCGAGCTAAATTCTGTGTTCGAGTTTTTTCTGCGCCCTTTTCACTGACCACGACTTCGATCTGCACGAAGGCGGCGTCCCAACCATTTTATTTATTCTTGAAGAAGTCTCAAGTACCGCGATAAAGGTAAGACATTTTGTATTCGCCTATTTATTGCTTATTTCCTTGTTATATTTTTTTCTATTTTATTAAAAAAACATTCCTAACAGTTCTCGTACTCACAACCCCGAAACACTCCTTTCCGTCAATAGGAGTAAGGTAATAATTCAAATTCAGAAAAAAAATGGGGCGTTAAGTTCACCATTCCTCTCCGTAAACGAGAGTCCTTGAGGCCTACCTCCTCCTCCTCCTCTTTTTTATTTTTTTAAAATTTGGATTATGACGAAATGCAGTAAATGTCTGCATTTCAAACGCGTCAGATTCACTGCGCGTCAGGTGCAGTATTATCAGGGTAATTTCTATGGAGTGAATTGTAGCCTGGTAAAAAGTTTTATTACAAATTGTTAAACGGGTTTTTGGAAATAAGAGCAATATCTATGCGTTTTTCTTGTAAAGTTAAGAGTAGGTCATTTAGATGATTTTGGAGGCTGTTGGCGTTCCATAAGAGTATTAATAGTGATTTAAAAGTAAGTGAATTATTTTGTTGTATTAGTTTGTTTAGGACTATGGACAGGAAGGAGAAAAGCGGGTTAATGACCACTTTAAAATCGTTGATAAAATTGGCTAGCATAGTTTCTGAGTCCATTTGATCGTATGAGTACTGGGCGGTTCTTGGTTGGAAGCAACATTTGTGTATGACCTTTGCTCTGTGGATGGTTGACGGGTTGCAACTGGATAATTGAATGTTTTGATTGAAGACTGTTGTTGGTTTCTCGAATTTGGTTAGCGAATTTTCGTAGATTTTTGTGTATTTAGCACTCTTGTAATTTGCTGGGTGATTGCCGTTACATAATACATATTAAGCTAGTGTATTGAAAATTACAATTTAATTTGATTAGTTCAGTAAATTGACTGACAATGTAAGCACAATAATGCCTGCACAAGAGAAAGCTGCTGTTACCTGATGTGAAACTCATTTGCAATATTCGAGTTATTTACATTATGAAGTGCTTATAACGAAAAAAACAAAAGATCAAATAATAGTGTAGACAACATAAAATCATTTATTTTATCTTTATATATATATTATAATGAATAATAATTGTTCATAGTGTACTTACAAAAATAATTGTTTAATATCGAAATTTTTAGTCTCATCATAAATTACATATAAATCATGATACCCATCCGATACCGCAATAATTACACCTTGGCAGTATAATAATTCGAATTTTCATTTAGGTATACAACGTTATTCTACGATATATACTTAATTTAATATTAAATTAATACATGTATAAAATAATATATAATAAAAATATATCCATTGAACAATAATTTAAAACCAACTCCATAAAAGAATTGTTGCACATGCAACCTTAATAAAATAATTAAATTAAAAAATTGTTACAGAGCTAACTCTAGTTAACTAGCATGAATTATCATAGTACTTAATTCATTTTAATCTAACTTTGATCAAAACTAATTGAACAAATTGGGATTGAAATTGACGGCGATCTAAGATAGAACATTCATATCAATAAGCTTGTTGCCAGAAACTACATAAACTTTCTATATCCAGATATTTTAAAATGTACTTATTTTGCTTTAGCCCAATCGATTTTAAATTATAATAATAATTCTGAATTATGGTATTTTAGTTTGGGATGAGGCAAACGGCTTATTATTAAATCAAATACTAATGGCACCAAAACACTTAATAAAAATAATTTTAAAAAACCTAGAAATCACCAATCGCAAGACTCGTTTCGTTTACATGGCGTTTTTCTAATTAAATTGCTCTTCTATAAGAGTGCTTTGATTTATGTTTCTAAACATAATATGATCAAATACAAAGCTCATACTCACAAAGTCAGAAATAACCAATTAATCATACCTCGTATACAGGTAACTAAAGCAGCCGGCGACTTTGTTTACACTGCATTGAACTTATGCAACAAAATACCACTAAACGTCTTATCCTCCTAAATCTTTAAACATATTCAAACTCGCAATTAAAACATGGCTCCATAACCAATATTTAAATCTAAATGTAATTTAATCAATTATAAGTTTATAATTTATTAATCCACTGTTGTCATTCACACCACTCACCTATAGTCGCGGCAACGAAAAATGAGCGCTAACCTCCGCGACCCGTTGTTTATACCCGCCGTTACGGCCAATGATTCCACCCAACATTGTGCAGCTGTCGTGCGCCGTACCTATTTTATTATAACAGTGGTTCCCAACCGGCGTGCCTCGAGCGCCCTTGAAGTGTGCCGCGATAAATCTATTAATTGTTTAATAATTTTGTGTTTTCCAGTACATTATTATTATCGATATTCGGTGAAAACTAACAAACATAATCATTAATCGTAGATACGTATAATAGTATTTAATATTATAGTTTGCCCGTCGCAGCCGTCTCGATCGTTTTGCGTCGCGTCGCGGAATATTGTGTTTTTAATTACATAATATTATGTCCTACACGGTATATTTTAAATTTATAATTATTTTATAATGGATGCACAAATGAAATCACACGCTATAGCAGAAAAAATTATTTTACCCGCTTGTCGTGAAATCGTAAAAGTACTTTTCGGTGAAGAAGCTGAAAAAGAAGTATTAAAAATTCCTATATCTGACAAACACTATTAGTAGGCGTATAGAACAACACATGTACTGAAGATATTGAAGAACGAGTATTGCAACAATCCCGTGACCATCCGTTATTTGCATTACAACTAGACGAGTCAACTGACATGAGTGGACACAAGCACAACTTTTGGTATTTATACGCATAGTCGACAATGAAGACATCGTGGAAAAAGACGTTTTATTCGTCTTCGAATTTGTGCACTACACGTCAAACACAAATATCTCATTAATCGATATATTTTTATTTCATTGTACAACATTATTTTTATTATCATATAAAATAAATATTTCTGCTAACAAATGTTGTTCGTCATTGTATTAATTTATTTCACAATAATTAATCCTCTAATAGAGTACAGTGTACCTCTATATACGTATATTGTATATATATATTATATACAAAAATATATATGCTTCATGTATTATATGGATTGGTGTGCCGCGAAAACTTTTTTTTTTTTGGAGATGGAAGTGTGTGCTACATTGTTAAAATGGTTGAAAACCACTGTATTATAATATACAAGTAGTTATATATTGTAGTATATTATTTACCGCCAAATAACAGATGGTGTCCTGCCGTGTACCTGCGACCATAGAATATGGACACATTCCCTGACCCACTTTTCAATTATAATACAGCAGCCACCGTAGTACATTTTTTTTCCTTGTATGATCTATCGTTTACACACTCTGCTGTCGTAAACACTTATTTCGTGTGCGCCGTGTTATAGTCGTTTAAACCTGTTGCATATCTCAGTACGTTTGTTTTACAACTTAAAAATGTCGTTTAAAGGTCGTGACACACATAGTCAGGGCAAAAAAATCATTTTTAGTGTTTATTAAAATGTGTTCGGAAAAAAAAGATTTGAATTCAGATTTTTTTTAAAAGCGCACAAAAAAATTACTGCTCAGGCTTGTGGTATTTCACATATGACTGTGCGACGTATATGTGTAGAAGCGAAAAAACCTTTAGTGAAGGATAGTGATGAAGAGGTGCAATTTCAATCACCTCGTAAATTGTACAAACGCGCAAAGAAATGCTCGGAGCTGGACGATTTCGAGCTGATGTGGTTCGACGAATCGTACACGAGTTTTACGAAAGAAATGAATATCCAACTGATTTTTCAATATTAAGCGAAATTAAAAAAAAAATACCGCATTATCAGGTATGCGTCCGGTCGGTCAGAAATTTGTTAAAGAACTTCAAATTTACTTTTAAGAAATGCAATAATAGCCGCAAAATGCTTATGGAGCGAAACGATATAGTCGCTTTACGATGTAATTTTTTACGTACAATGTGTACACTCGGGCAGAATGAAGATACCCGACCTGTGGTTTACCTGGATAAAACCTGGGTAAACCAAAATCATTCAAGGTCTCATATTTGGAAGAATAAAGAAGAAACGGAGGGATTTAAAATACCAACCGGTAAAGAAGGTCGCTTAATAATAAAACTCACGCTGAATCATCGCATTTCGGATTCATAGACGGATCGAAATTAGTTTTTAAGTGTCAGGCTGGAAATTCTACGGATTACCATTCGTCAATGAATTCAGATGTGTTTAAAGAATGGTTTATAGATATGTTAAAACTACTTCCCGAACCGTGCGTAATCGTTATGGATAATGGCACCCTATCATTCTGTGTTGGTAAACGATTATCCAAAATGTAATGCCTGAAAAGCTGAGGTGCAGGAATGGCTGAAAAATCAAAATATTAATTTCTCACCATTGGAAACTCTAGTCAAACTACGCGAACGTGTAAAGTTGTTAAAACCGTCATTTAAAAGGTACGAACTAGATGAAATAGCAAGTTGAATGGGCCATGAAGTAGTACGACTGCTACCGTACCATTGTCAGTATAACCCTATTGAACTTATATGGGCTCAAGTAAAAGGCGAAGTAGCGAAAAATAATTCAACATTTAAAATGGTGGACGTCGAAAGACTCACTCACGAGGCATTGGATATGGTATCCAAATGTGATTGGTAAAAATGCGTCAAACATGCTGAGACAATCCAGGATGAAGATAATGAAAAGGAGATATTAAGAGACAGTTTGTTAGAACCAATCATTATAACATTCAAAACTGACGACAGTGATTTTGGCAATGACGAGGAGACAGTGAAGATGATGTCGAAACACTTATTTAAAAATTGCCATTTTATTATAGTACACTTGTTTTATTTTTTCCATTGTAAATATTTTTTAATTGTTTGTATAATAAAATGTAAAAAAATCGATAACCAAAAAAAATCTTATAATTTAAAAAAAAATTAAAAATAATACCTATATAATATAAATAATTTGATCTTTTTGAAAAAAAACGCGGGCTTTTTGTTTCAAAGATTGATAACCACTACTAATAATCTGCCGCATGGCGCATAATGGTCAGCGCTCATTTTTCGTTGCCGCGACTATAAATCATTATTACTACTGTTGTTACTGTTGCTGTCAAAACACTTATAAACCTATGTATCATATATACATAAACATATTATTTAAATATTTTCGTTTTATTTTCATTCGTTTTTTCTTGTTTCTTGCTTTACACATTTTCTTTCTTTTATAATAGTATGAAATGAAATGAATTCTTCCTCGCTAATACAAGGTTACATCTTAGTGGTGTGGGATGCAGTGATTAATTTTATATAACAAATAAATTTAATTATTATAACTATATTAATTATTTATAAATATATAAATTTAATATCATAATTATGCGTATTATGTATTATGTACATACTTTATTTATTTTATTGTTATTTTTATCATAAATAATGTTATTATTTAATTGTTCTAAAAAAAAAATTATAAAATTAATCGTTTAAAGAGTTTGAGGTACTTTTATTCTATTTATAATTGTTACAAGTTATAGACATTTATCAGATTTTTACATAATCATTCAAATATATTTATATAAAACTTCTAAAACTTAAATTGTTATATAAAAGAAAAAAAACAAATATAATTTTATTAATTATTCTTTATATAAATATTCTCTTGATCTGTTCATTTTTGTATTAATAAATATTAAATAGATATTATTTCATTGGTCTTTTTTTTTCTTTTTCTTTTTGTTACAATAAACTATTTTATATATTTAATATAATCATTCATCATGGTCATTATGGTTGTTCCTAAGAGTATCCCTAACAACCATATTTTTTGCTAAAAGCTCCTGTAAAAAAAAAAAAAAAAAAAAAAACTAATTTCAATGGAAATATACAATAAATTATTTTTAAGAAATAAAAAATAAACACTTTGTATTCTTAGCAAAAATTACATAATAAAAATAAAATTAACAATTTACCTAATCATAGGGGAGGTTCATGAATATTACCATCAAAAATTACTATTAATTTACATTTAGTTAGCTAGCACTAGCTGGGGTTACAAGTACCAGGGTAATCCGAATTTTAACATTACCTTTAATTCATAGAATTGCTGGGTATTGTTGTTAAATCTAAAGGCACTGTTAAATCCACATAAATAGAATGTTTACTAGTTCTTTCCAGTATAAGCCCTCCCTTGATCTACAAAGACTAGCATATATTACAAAAACTAAGAAATTTTTATAACCTGCCACAGAACAAAAACATATTTTTAAACGCCCACCACTAAGATTGAAGTCCAAAACCCTTATCTGGTACAAGAAGCACCCGAAGAAACTATAGATTGTCTGGAAAAAATGATGGGACTCGGCAAAAATCCATAATCAAGATTTGTTATTGATACCATTATTTTTATAGTGAAACTTTATAGTGGACTACAGAGATGTTAAACGTTTCATGAAACAACAGTTTCACAACTATGTGAAAATTTGGTTTCACGTTCATGGAAAAAGTTTCCTCTATGTGCAGCCTGCCTTAAACTTCACTTCATAGTAGAGATCCCACGCTCCAGTTTTTTTTTCATTCTTATACGTTTTATAAACTAGCTGAAAGTCATACATATAAATAAATAATTATTATAAATCATCAGCATATTATGGCAATAATATACCATGACATTATTTGAACTAAATTATTGATAGGAAAAGCACTAAAAAAACTGCATATCAAAAAAAACTTCATTATATCGAGAGGACAAAAATACATTACATTTTTTGTTAAATCTCGAGATTTTCAAGGGAACGATGGGGTTTCATTCGTTATATTGCGACATGACTGTGTATATATATATATATTAATTTAAAATTTGTATTTCTTTTTTTTCATATATCTTTTTAGTTTTTATTCTTTTATTTAATTCTTGTTTTTACTATTTCAATACACGTATACACAAACACACAAATATAATCATTTTAAACCATCCTAATCATAAATAAATATGAAATAATACCTGATAATATCTCTCTGTTAACTCTAATTGTTCCATATGTTCTTCCATACACCCAAGTAGCCTCATAATAATGTACTCTTTCTCATTTTCCATTTCAAAAATTCTAAAGATAATAATCATTAAACAACTATATAACAATAAATATATAATTATTATATACACTTACATTTTAGATAAATTTGTTTTTTCTTCTGTTTTAACATTCAGCTCAGTATCATCAAAATCGATATTTTTCTTTTCGGCTTGAAGCTCTTGCAATTTATTTTCATATTCTTTTCTTACCTACGACAATTATTGTTAAAAATAAACAATATTATAAAGCAATATTTATCATTTGATAAAACTAAATTATCTTTATAATTTTTCATACATTTTATACAATATTGCAAAATATAAGGTGCAACAATACAACAACACCTAACCTTTTTGCAACTAAAGTATTTGTCAGTCATCCAAATATAGGAAATAGATTAATTACTTAAAATTTGAGAATTATCTGTTATTTTACATATAAAAATAGTAGCATATAAATATTTTTATCCATAGGAATAAAGAATGTACATAAGCATTTTTATATTTTACAGTAATTAACACGTTGACTGCATACTGATGCCAATTAGTGTCATTAGGATCATTCACAGAAATGTGTTTGATGCTATTTGACATCCAATATATATTTGAAGAAAATGGTTAACTATTATTCTCAGCACATGACTTATGACATTTGATTATTAATTAGCGTAATTAAAAGGATATTTTAAAATATGTATGCATACTCCATTTGGATGTATCACTATATAGAAACAGTATCTTTATATTGGTTTTATAACACACTGGTTTTCTCTTTGATAACTATTAAAATTTGACAGATACTTACCAAAATGTGTGTAAAATATGTCAGCCAATGTTCCAAAAATAGGATCAAAAAAAAATAGTGCATATTACTATGATGCTTGCTTAAAAAAACCTAGCTTATGTCTTACAACATGTTTCAAAGAATTTCGTAAGCAATAAATTGTAATTTTCAAATTATAATAAAAAAAAAATCTATTTTATTTATAATTAGTGTACATATAGACTAGAATGGTCCTTATTTTTAACATTTAAAATTTCAAGTCACCATTTTGTTCATTACAATTAGTAAATAATTTGTGCTAACTTTGGTCATGATGATTCAATCTCTTCCCATGCCTCGACAAGGTTGAAAATTTTCCATAAAAGGTAGAGTTTTGTAGTTTTATGAATTTAACTCAAAAACTATAAATATTTAGAGTAAAAATGTATACTAGGTTAATTATATATTTTAATATTGCTCATAAAAAATGTATTTATAAAATTTCTCGTAAGACCGTAATTTTCCAAGAAAAATAGTAAAATATTTTATTTATTTTGCAAAATAGATTTTTTACAATTATTCAAGTGTATTTGATCAAATATTAAAGATACAATAAAATATCATACATAAAAATTGTATAAAATTAATATCCTAAAAAAAAGGTAAATTTGCATTGGAGTGATGACTGTATTGTAACAATTTGGATTATATAACATATTAATAATTTCGGAAAATATTTATCTTTAGCAAATACATTGAAGATATGGTAGATTTATGGTCGTTTTTAGTACTAAGAATATTTATTTGGCGAAAACCATGTGTTAGAAACAATTTATGACAACTTCATTTTATCATTATCAATATCAGTGTCATTAAATACCTATTACTTATATGAAAATAGCCAACACGTTTTAATTTTATGTTATTCAACGAGTGTACGTACGGTGAATGTGGTTAAATGATATATTGTCTTAAAATATTGTTATTCTATCAACAGTTTGAGCTCTCGATATTAGAAAAAATAGGTTTACAGGAAATATATTGTTTTATTGTAAAATAATATTTAGAACAGGAGTGGCCATCCCAAATAATCTTGTGGGCCACTTTGGAAATACATTATAAGCTCACGGGCTGCATACTAAATTACATATTTTAGATTTGAACAAACAAAATAAGTTTTGGTGTATAAAAAATTAATTGAAATAAACAGAATGAATTATTATTGTATTTATTATGACTCATAATTTATAAATATGGACTGTATCACTGGAGTGAGAACTGTAAAGACATACGTAGTCAATGTGTTTAAATTAAACAATTTTGAGTTTAGTATAAGAATTTAAGAATTTATGAAAAGAAATAATATTTCTATTAAGTTAAAACGGTTTAACTTTCTATTTAGTTAAGCAAACATTCTCAGGCTATATTAATAAAATTCTTTATTAAAATATTTTACTCCTTCAAAATGATTTAAATGCATTCCAAAGAAGATGTAATGATAATGGCAAGTCTCTAAATATAGAAAAATGTGCTGTTAATTTTCTATCTTTAAAACAGGATACAATTGTTTTTCATTATGACTTAAAAAACATTGAATACCTCAAATAAATGAAATGAAATAATCTGGGTATTACTTTTGATTCAAAACATAACTTTAAACTTTATACTACAACATTATTAATAAAGGATCAGCAAAACTAGGTTTTATAAAAAGCACGTATAAAGACTTCCCCAATGCGTATGCACTTAACTCAATTAAAATTTACAAATCCAATATGGTACATTATAATATTGTTATAATGTATTCTTCATACATTATTGTATATTATGTACTTTGATCAATGTCTTTAAAAAAATTATTGTAACCATCTTATATATTTAATATGATAATTAGAACTTATTTCATATAAATGATATTATCATCATTATCATTCTTATTATTATATTTAAACACCTTTACTTGCAAAAAAAGTTAAAAGCTTCAACAAATAATTCAGTGTGCTCCTATTCTAATTTATTATAGAAAATATTTTGCAATAAATTTACCTCAAATTGTTTATTAGTAATTTCTATCAAATGATTTTTAATAGCATCCCGTTCAGGACCTAATGTTTCAGCAATTCTCTTCAAATTATTGCATTCCTGCATTATCTAAAATCAAAACAAATTTAATAAAACCTATAACTTCACATTCAATTATTTTCTTGTGTAGACGTATTATTAATTATTTACAGTTTCTAGTTCTATTTGTCCAGAAGCTGCCTTTTGTTCTACTTCCTTCAATTTTCCAGCAATTTTATTTTTTAAACATTTCAGCATTTCATCAACTTCTTTCAGGGATTCTCTAACATGCACAGCAAGAACATTCTTATCAGCTATTGCATTTTCAAGTTCCGCCAACACAGCAATATTTTCCGCACACAATTTGTTATACTGCACGAATAATTTATCTATCTAAATAATTAAATAATCATAAATAAAACAGATTAGTTTTAGTGAGATTAATACACAACAACTTTAAATTACAATTATGGTCAATTCACACACTTCAGTGACATGATCGGCTCGTATTTCTACTGACAAGGTTAAAAATATTATTCTTGGAGAAATTGAAAGATGTTGTTCACACTCGCCCGGTATAACCGTGCCAATTCAAACAGTATTGTCATCATCACCGTACCATAATCGTGAAATTACTTGCTAACAATATTTTCTACTTTTCATAGCCGTGAATGTTGATTTTAACCATTGTGTTTACTTTTTTACATAAACTTCCAATTTTTCCAACAGTAAATTGAAGGAATTTTCTGACATCCTGAAGTATTCATAAAATACTCTTCCGTTGTCATTAATTCCTTGTATAAAGTGGCAAATTCTCCTTCTGTTTCTCTATTTTTCCATGCTTAATAAATTCATATTCATTTTTTATTACTTGTTCTTGCTCTTCTTCATCCAAAATCAAAGCAATAAACACAAGTTCAATGTCCAAAAACATGGTCATCATCTTGATAACTCAAATATACTATTCAACAACAGATGAAACACTATTGTAAATAAAAATTGATATAAAATCACTGCTGGTGGAATCAGAACTGGTCACATCACTGGTGTATATGAATTGACTTTTAATCTTTATATTATTTTATTAATTACAGCAATATAAACTACTTTCTAAATTAAAAAATGAATTATAAAATCAAGAATTTTGATTTAATGTATTACCATATATATATATATATATATATATAAAGTACTAATTAATGATATGTTATATAAATAAGTATCTAAAGAAATTTAAAAATAAAATTTTATTTCTTTTAGACAATTTGGAAAATATAACTTATAAATGTAACTCTGATTTTAGTCCAATGAAAATCATTACAACCGGGCTCGGATTTTACAGCATTTATTAATTATTATTGAATACAGATAAAAATAAGACAGTAAGCAATAAATTTGTTTTATGCATCAAAGATTTCAAGTATAAAATGTTATATTGGACATTTTTAATGTTATTTTCTCTTTTTTTTTTTTGTAATATGCATAAAATTTAAATTGTTTTATTTTTCTTCTATAAATCTCATGATTAACAAGAAAAATATTTACATTAATAATTTATTTTAATTAATTTTTAGGTATTAAATTATCATATCTCATCAGGGAGCGTCTTTACTATTTCGTAAATAAAACAAAATGTTTTTCTAGTTTTTACTATTTTTATAACATTTTTGTTCATATTTTAAGATTTTTTTGGTCGTAACAGATATTTCAATACTAAGAAGTACAATAAAATCAGATCCCTGATCATAACAATTAAAATTTCTTTTTCATGTTTAGAATAAGTATTCTACATTATTAGATAAAAGTTTATAAAAAATAATAGTAATTTTTAAAAAAATATAATTAATAAATAACAATCAAAGTTTTATGATTTAAACTATATATTATCATGATTATAACTTTTCAACTAAGACATAATTATATAAATACCAACCTTTGATCGAACATTGACAACATTCAAGTCTTCAGTATAAACTATATTTGAGTATTCATTTAAACAGCTTTCTTCATACTGTATATCTTGTTTCAAACTAATTATCTCTTCTTCAATCATTTTCTTATCTTTGTGTGTAATCTGCTGACCATTAATGCAATCTTTGACCACATTCAATTCTTTTTTAACGTTTTCAATATCTCTTTCTATAAAAAAATTAAATTAAAATTGAGTTTTTATACTTCTTTAATTTTTATGATTAAAAATACAAAATTTTCTTTGAACATCTAAGTAAAAAAGCACTTTTGAGTAATAAAATAATTTAATACTATAATCAAAAAATAGTGCAAACCATTAAGAATAGTAATGACACATTTGAAAATTCATACATCATTTTACTAATTACTAAATTATAAATTTGTATATATAAACCTACAACTATTTCTTTATGGTATTATTGTCAATTTTAAAATTAGAGTCATTCGATATATATTATCAAACTTAAAGTTTAACACATTATTTATTATTTCTCGTCCTGTTATTTCAATATTTTTAATTTCAAGTGAAATAAACCATAGAAGTATAATACCTAAAGTACATAGGGCACTCTTCAAAATTAAACTATCGAGAAAAAACTGAAGAAATAATAAATAATATTTGAATCATTAAATCTGGTAATAGGTCTATTAATGCCAATACTCAAAATAATAAAACTATATCCTATGTTACATGTATACATTACACATAGTGTACTTCTTAAATAAATTATGCAACAAATCTTATATGATGCTAAAATATAACAAATAATTTATGAAATAAAACAATAAGAAGTTGATACAACAAACGTGTAATGTACAAAAAAGTGAAATGATAAAATCTCTAGAATAGTAAATACACATCTATAGACCTTTTACCCACAATACTTCACTATGCCTAAATAGTAAAATATTTTTATAACATTAAAAAAGAAATGTAATCCATTGTGAACTCAATGAAAGTATAATATAGTATATTTCATATTAATTTACCATGAAAAACACGTTCATTTTTTTTCTTTGATACATATTCTTGCACTTCACCTTTACAAATTTGAACATCTTTAATGTATTTTATGGTTGTTATAATATCCTTGTGTAAAGAATTCTTCATAACTTTCAATTCCTAAAAATATATAGTAATAAATGCAATTAAATTTTAAATGTAACATAAATATTTGTCACATATGGATAGTTAAAATAATATTTTACAGGGATTTTCACAACTTATATATAATATATCTTTTATTCCCAACATGATATTTCAAAATATGTATACGAACAGTGAAAATAGTGATTTAACATTAAACTACGTAACTATTAAAAAGTATAAAAATAAATAAATAAATAAATATATATATATATATATATATATATATATATATATATATAGAACAACTGAGAATTTCGATCTTTTATAGGAAATGAACAATATTCACTATATTTAGTCATTTATAACATGCAGATATTATTACCTCCAATTTTTGTTTTTCGGTCACATCACAAAGTGAATCAAGTTGCTCTTTATAATCAACAATTTCAGCCTCCAATTTCAGTAATTCTCCTTCATTAATACCCAGTGTTTTTTCTAAATAAAATTAAAATGAATATTGAATTGATAAAACTACAATTAAAAGACAATAATATATAGCTTATACTAACTATAATTTTCGAATAAAAGCTCTTTTTGTTTCTGTAAAAATTCATTATCGGCTGATTTACCAGTAGCTTTGCTTTCAAATTGATATGAATTCAATAAATATGGCAAGTACATCTAAAGAAAAAAAAAATAATTTATACATTTATATGTAAAATATAATAAATGCAACTTACAAAATGTCTAATCTATAATATCTATATTTTTATACCTTAAATTCTATTGTCTGATCATAATCTTCTTCTTCAGCTTGTGATACATTAAGAAATGGTGGATACAATGTATCCATAACATTAAAACTATTTTGAGTTTCACACAATTCTACTAGCCAAAGAAGCAGACCAATTACTTGGGGAAATGAATGGCTTGCATTCACTGTATAAAAAAAATACAAATCAAACAAATTTTAAATATTACATTAACAATTCAAAATTTTACTAAAAAAAAAAATAATAAAAACCTAAAAAGAATTTTGAAATTATTGACTGTAAATAATCTTACATCAAAATCATATAAAACTATAATTAAACAAGCACATCACCCTTAAGCCCTTTTCATACATACACAATTTCCATGTACATGGATGTAGACCTTTCACACGCACACGGTTTCCATATTACACAACCGCTAGCACATAACCAGCTTATAAATGCAAAGTACAATAAACACACCGTACTGCGGCCATGCCATGTGTGTGAATGGTATCGTATGACACAATACACTACTACTTGCATGACTGCCAAAACCGTGTGGATTTGCACGGCCGTGAAAGCTCCTATAAACTGTCATACATTAGTGAACCGTTACAGAACCGTATACACAAAAACCGTGTGTATGTGAAAAGGGCCTTAAGAGTACAAAAATGAATACTAAATAAAAAAATGATTTAGCAGCAAAATAAAGGTCAAAAACAACTTACTCTTTATATTATAAATTATAAGTATAGTGTACACTGATTAGATGTAAAACATATAATAGTTACAACCTATACTATTAAACTTTTGAAATTAAATTACTACAAGAAATATAATTACTCTTTTGCTACTACTAAAATTAATTACAAAGTTATCTTAACAAGTAACTTAACTAATGAAGCCATCAAATTAATTTAACTAAACTTAAAACCCAAAATAATTATTAAATGTTTAAAAGTCTAATTATGACAAAAATCATAATATACATTACCAGTAATTAACCAAGATTTGTCAACTTTTCCTTTATAATAATACTTCTTCATAATTTTAGGCAGTTCTTCTACATACTTGCTTTTATTTAATACTTGATTGCGATCAAGCTTATATAATAAATACTCGCACATATCAGTAAACATAGTAGTTGTCATTGGCTTCATACTGCCATTATTGAGAATGTGACTAGCATTAGGCGCAGTCAAAAAATAATTTTGGATCTAAGAAATATAATGTTAAGTAAAGCTAGTATCAACTCTTAAATATTCTGAAGAACTTTTTAAAGATATTTGAAATTTTCATTAATAAATAACCAATTATATTAAACATTTATATTTATAAAAAAATAATAATATACCTAGAAATATTTGATTATATTCCATACCTTATATATAGCTGCTTGTTGAAAATCTTTTTCGGCTAGTGGTCGTACTTCTTTCCTATTTTTGACAACACCATAGCTACTATAACGTGAATCTGTGCTTAATCTACGACTCCTACATAAGTACAAATTTATTAACTTTAATTTAAAAATCAAAACATATGAACTAAAAAATAAATAATGCATTATACTTGTTAGTAGAATTTATTCCTGGTAAATTTGGATTAAGTCCAGGTGTGACACATGGTGTAGACGCGACTAAATTTATACCAGTCATGTTCATAATGCCTGTCGATCGTACTGCATTTTGCTTTGGATTCGATGACTTTTTTATCGTTGATGACCAAAGCTTCGAATCAAGTGCAGACAAGTTGTCCGATGATACAGATTTTTTTGTTGAAAACCCCGGTTTCAAAAGATTGGACTTTCTTTCTTTACCACGACTCTCTCTAAATTTGCAAACAAATTATGTTGTTGTAAATGCATCGATTCATACGAAAACGTATTGTGAAAAAAAACAGACGCGATATATAATCATGGTATGTATAATCAATAAAAACCTCATATCATTTCCATCAAAAGAATTCTGTCTCCCAAATGTAGAGTGGCCAAATGTGTTGCGTCCAGTCATTGACGACGATCGCCTTCCAAAAGATGACTTCTTCATTTTACTTTTCTATTTACTTAAGTTTTAAATCTTTAACAAAAACGAAAATACTTATCCAATAGTCAAGTCACGTTTATATTTATAAATTAAATAGAACACGTTTTCAATCCGTTAATAAATAATAATCATCTTACTCTAGACTCTTTCAAAACCTGCATACAAAATAATCAAACGTCAATAAAATATGTCACATATATATATATATATATATATATTCGGTTCCTATACACTAAACTTCCAAGATTTAACATCAATACAAGACCGCGAGAACAGTAATATCAACATTAATATTGAGTAGAGCAAATGGTATTTTCATGTGTATAAAATATAAACAAAACATTTAAAATATAACGGATGTCAGAGAACATTTGCCGTGTTATCCAATATCCAACTGTAGCAAAGAGATAAGCGTGCGTACAGTGCAGCCACATCAAAGACGTAATTACTAGACACTATTCCGAAATATTAAATTATCACTCGCCGCGACACAAACCGTCCTCCACTTATCTATTGAATAATGAAAATAAAGTGCTCCGATAGTGTGTAGTAATACGACCGAGATTTATAATTTCCATTGCCTCAGGATTCTAAAAGTTTATTTGTACGATAGATGAGAAACTAGACACAAAACGTTGAAACGCACTCATTCCTTCCACAAATTTTAAAAACCAAAATCACGACTATTAAATTCGGGACTTGTATCGTACTCGTGCACAATGAACGATCCAAAACAATAAATTATTAGAATTTAGGTTTTGTGGCAAAGAACAGTTTTTTTTTTTTTTTTTAACGAACTGAAATTCGTAACACTACAAAGTGGTCCTTGCAGATTGCAGGTATATTATACTTTGTGTAAAAAGATGATTTAAATCAAGTTACGACAAATTTATTTGATCTGATGACTGCAACGTACGTTCGAATTTTAATACAATCTATATTTATCATCACATTAATATATCATTGCAGCAAATTATTTTCTTGATTAATTTCCCACTGCCTCTAGCCGCCAAGCTAAACATAAATTAATTTGTTTATAACTCGACCGATTTCAAATATAAATTCAGACGCAAGTATTTATATTTGCATTTAAGGCACACATGACTACTTGACACTGAAATGCGACGATTTTAAGGCATTTTTTGCTTTTTATTTGACGATTTTTTTACACAGAGTGCGGATTGATTTTATTATTCATATGACAATTCAAAGTTGGATAAAGAAAGTTTACAATTATTTTTTAAATATAAAAAATTTCAAATCGGTTCACTAGAAAGTATAACAACTACGGAGTCTTGTAAAGAACATAATATGAATTTCAATAAGCAGAAGAAAAATATTCAAATATATTTCACATTTCTTCGATAAAAATGTCAAAAAAATTGTTTTCTAAATTTATACTATTTGACTCTCAACCTTCCAAAATATAAAGAATTGAAAAAGGTTGTGTATATATATAGATTTAATAAAAATTTAATATATTATGTAAAACCAAATTTGATTTTATTTTTGACAAACTACAATAAGTTTGTAAACACACCCAGGCATAACCACCTATTTAATATAAATTATATATACGTAAAAAATATTTACCTAGGTTACTACATTAATAGTTAATTTTAAAATTAAGTATAGCTAATGTAAATAATTTAATATTCATGACCAAAAAACAATTAATAATTACAAAGTTTTTTACATTTTTAACAGTACAATAGACACACTAATTGTTATTTTATTATTTTAATACTCATCTGAATGGACTTTTCGTGTGGTAAAATTTTAATTGTTTTATAGAAAAATAATAATCAACAAAAATTATTAAAATAATAACAAAATACAATTTTTTTTAAAAAATTTTGCTAGTAAAGTAAATTTTCGAAATAAAAAAAAATTATTTATTAAGGTTGTTTGAAAGAAAAAAATTGTATTTGAATCTTCTGTGAAAATAGGTACCTATTTAAATAAATCAATTTTTATTGAGCACACCAAAAGAGTAAACATTTTGAACATTTACTCAGAATATGTGTTGGTATATCCATATCATACTGAAAAAATCCTCAATTCAATTTTAGTTCATCCGCTTGAAATATTTCACGTCACCATTTAAGTGAAACATTCTTGTATATTCATATTCAATTTTTTATTACTCATTTCATTTAAAAGTAATCACTTTTTTTTTTAAATTATATTTAAATCATTAATCAGGTAATTTGTAACATGCATGAAATCTTAATATCCTTTCATCAATTTAAAAAGCCTTTACAACGATTGAAATATTGTCTTCTGTGATAGAAGCAGTTTGAACATAATATTATGTTTAAGCATGATTAAAATATGTTAACTTTATTCCTGTACCAAGACATTTTATTTATATTTTTACATAATAGAAAACGGTACACAAAAAGGCATATCAATGGCATTTCCTTAACCTTATAAATCACAGAGAAATTTGTACTTTACCACCAACATATGCTAATGCTGAACGATATTTTTTTTTGAGTTAATTACAACTATTATATAATCAAATTTAAATGAAAAAAAAAACGCTGAATTATCATATATCAAAGAATCCGCAGATATTGAAATCAATAAAAAGTTCACTACAGTCAATATTAATATGTACATGCATACAAATAATATTAAATAATAGTTTGTTTTTCGGATATACAGCCCCATTGCAGACACAGAAAAACATATTTAAAAAAACAATTTTCAATATTTCAAGCTTAAACAAATGCTCAATTTATAATTAATTATTCATCGCGTTCATTCTATATAATGTACGTACATTTATTTTTTTATAAACTTTAACAAGTGGTAGTCTAGTAATGATCAGAATTGAGATGGGTGGTCTAGTTTTACGAAGGTCGCCCTTCTAAAATTAATCTCAATTCCATCTCCGTTCAATGGAAAATTCGCGTCGTTCCCAATTGTGCATTGAAATTTTGAAATCGTCGAAGATTCGATTTTTGATTTTAGGTGCAGTTCACGTCTGATTGCGACGACTACACTTCACTAAAACAATATTAATCCTTTGTCAACTCTCATTTGTTGTCCTCGATGAATACTCATCTACGACATGTGTGAAAAAAGCTAAAAAAACATATTTAAACTCAAGACCAGATTAAAAGGGGGACACACGTGTCCCAAGACAAGAGCCCACACACACGCTATACAAATTTTCATTATTTATAATATGTTGTACTGATTAACGGCGCGCCATCGCGAAATGCAGCTCCCGGCTCTTACCATACATCACGTGAGTGTGACAATCGTAAGCGACGGACTAATATCGATGTGTATAAAAATTACATCGTACGCGTATGGTCTCGCCAGGCGAAAACAAGTCTGCCTCGGGCGTTTTTCAATTAGAAACAGAACAAATATATTTTACATTTTCAGAATTCAGAAAATAACGAGTCCTGCGGTTCAATGCCACTACAGCAACATACCTCGGTTACGCGATGCTCTTTATAACTGCGTTAATACTCGACCTCGACGATATAAAAAAAAAAAACACGATCACAAGAATAATAACAACAACAACGAAGAAAGGAAAAGACAAATGAAAATGGAAGTTCATTACGAGTGCGTGTAATGGGTGTAGCAATTCGAAAACTGCACGGACGCGTAAAACAGCACTGCCAACGTCTGAAAGTTACTCCGGCTGTCACGGTCGTGGTGTGGTGTGGTTGGCATCTGATCTGTAGTGTGACGACCACCACCACCACCATCAGATGATTTCGTTGACCGCGCGTAATCTCCGTTTCTTTTTTTAAAACAATTTTTAACGTATTTTTCACTCGAATCGGTGGCGTATCGCATCCTTTTCTGGACGCAGAACACTGTTGCAGTGTCCGAGCCATATTTTTCGAAACGCGTAAAAACCATTACGATTGCTCTTCTATATTTTTTTTTCTCCAGCAAATTTTCAATATTTCGATCTACCGACACACTCGGCACTATAATAGCAGTGTAACAGTTCTCAATCGATACGGACAAACTCATTATGGATACTTGAAAAACTTGATATTGTTCATCGGTATTTACCTATAGGAGTCGGACTCGCGCACATAAATTTTATGTCATTTATTTCGCATATTTTATACATCATCGTGTGGGTAATTTAAAAAAAAAAAAAATGTTTATTACTCGACGTACGGAATTCATTGACATCGTTTTTTAAGGGATGGTATTTTAAAAGATTAGGAAATTGAAATTTTGAAAACTCAATTCCTATTCCTTTGTCCACTAATTGACTGTAATGTATGCATCCACAAAAGACGTTTATGGTTAACTTTTTTACGTTTTTTTTCTTTTTTTTTTAATCACTAAAAGCCGTTTCTATAGGTCCATTATTAAAACTTAATATTATAATTAATATTTTAGTAAGTTTATATATATATATATATATATATATATATAAATTTAGCGTCAACAATGGCGCAGATATTAAAACTTTCAAGCACTGAATAGGCATCTGAAAAAAATTTTGTTTTTTTTTTTTTAATTCTCCGACGAGACATTTTTTTTTTACATATATACAGTAACGTGCTAAACTTGTGATCGGCCACAAAGTGTCTCGTCTGAAAGAGAGTCTTATTAGTTATTATAGTCTACACTTTATAAACTAACTATGGTTAGGTTAGGTCAGGTAAGCGTTGCGATAAAGTAGGTAATTTAATTTGAAATATTGTACGTAACAAAACTACGTATACGGACAAAGCCGGTTAATAAAACTATTATATCTAATAATATAATAATATATTATAGACATTATAGCTAGACCGTTTAAAAATGCTTAAACATTTTTTATAATATGATTATATGTAGATTGTAAGTATCTATAGAGGCAGGACAACGTCTGCCCGGGTTTTTAAATAATTAATTAAACCGTACAACTATATATATATGTGTGTGTGTTTGTGAACATTGCGTGTCGTGTTGTTTCAAGTGAAATAAAGATTATTCGTAAGATCGTGCAATATAATTACGATTAACCTACGAATAATCCGCATGGAAAATAATTAAAACGGATTGAATTTTTTTTCCCATAATACTATTCGCTATAATGTGAAATATTTTTAACAATCATTTACATATTTTTATGTTATATAAAATCGAAAGTTCACTCATTCACTGGACTAAACACGAAATTTCGAAAACTATTTGACTTATGAACATAATATGTATGATGGATATACGTGAAAAAAAAAAATTAATGATATTACCAACGTAAGGATGAATTGAATTTTAGTATTTTATTTATAAAAGTAAGACTGCGCAAGTGTCCGATGTACCGGTCTTATGCAAGAAAATTATGAGCTAAAAAAAATGTATAAATCGGGTGAATCTGTTAATAACAAATTCTGAATATTATAAAAAAAATGCCGGGCGCATTCAAATGTAAAACTCTGTGTCCGTCTATGAACCTATGAAATCTTATTGTAACTTATACGGGCAATTAAGCTCCAAATATATATATATTTATAACATTTTGCATGGACGATAATTTAAATATTAGTAGTAGTAGCTTTTTTTTTTAATATGATTTTCTTTTTAGTTGTTTCATTTTTAACGGACAAGCAAATAATTAAAATATTTTAACCGTTATTTGGAGCGACTTACACTAAAAAAACGCTTTGTTTTCATTGTCGAATTACATTAAAAAAAAAAGGGTTTTCATTCATTTTTTTTTTTTTGTTCATGGACAACACCAGGCAATTCAGCATTTGAATCTCATTTAATGGAATGGGAATAGGCGAGTGAGTGTATATACACTTTTCCAGTGATATATTGAAGATTGAATCTCAGGATGTTATTATATAGTCACAATAATATTGTAAACTGAATAATAGCAATACAATTTCAGGAGACGGATAGGCAATATTATGTACAAATTGAACGTTACCAATATATTAAATTGCATTTCGAGGAGTTCAATAGGCAACACATAATACACTCAGTTTTCGAAACCAATTGAATTATTATTCTCTTATCGATAGTAGTTGTGAATGAGATACCATTGATAAAATCGTATTCGGATAAATGTTGCGGCCATTGTAGTAGAAACAAGTCGACGTTATTATTTATTTACATCGAGTTGTTTATTGTGATGTGAATTACAAAAAATACACTTGTTTTTGTTAATTTTCAAGCATTTACATAATTAATTGTTCGAATAATAATGTGTTGTCACTTCTTTTTTTTTTTTCTTTACTGGTAGCGCCAAACTACATTCGTCATACCGCACGTGTTAATGTATTTCGATATTTATACAATATTCGCCTTTATTAAAACGAAATGTGGGAACAACAGGCTTTTGTATTAGATTCTAAATTCAATGCTTATAGAGCTTCAAACCATCCGAATTTCAGTGAGTACTGTTTTTGTAAATAAACAAGATGATTTGTATAATTTTTTATGATAATAATTACTACAATAAATCGATTCGCATTTTTCTTAAATCAACGTATCTTTGTATTATAATTGTTTAAAAAATATATTATATAAATAATTCTTATCAGACCATTTATTATAACAGCGTTGTTAATATTACTTGTAAATAAATATTTTAAGTATTAAAATATTTATTTCCAGGAGCGAATAAACGTAAATACAAACGCCGTTATCAGTTTTGTTCAGTACGAAAATTGGTTTCATTTACATTCTCTAATCCTATTCCATTTACGAGCACGAACTGTCTCTGATGTTTCATATTTATATAGATTGTGTGACATTTTATGTATATATGTTTAAGGATAACAGAATGAAAGTCTAATAGTTTTAATTTTGTATGGATTAATTACACTAGTCTACAATAAAATTTCATCAGAGATAATTTAAACTGAAATGTATAGATAATTTTATGATGATTTCAAATCTGTTTTCCATTTTTATCTAGCACGTACAGTTTTTACAAAATAAAATTGATTCAAATTTGTTCTTTGAATGCATAATATACTGTGTCTTTTATACGAATTCAGATACGTATTATTGTATTGCTTAACTTGGATGTATTTTAATTAAATCTAATCTTATCTATTTTATTATCTTGATGGATGGATGGTCATTTATGATATCACATTAGTATGACGCGGTCCCATGACAGCAAGTACATATTGATTAATTAATATTTTTTATTGTTTTACGTATAAAAGTTAAATAGCTATAAGTAAAAAACTAAAGGTGGTTGAAAACATCTAATAACAGATTTGAAATCAGCGCGAAAAATTCGTTTGGAATAGTTCACATTCTCAAATCTGATGATTAAAAAAAGTTTAAATTTGTAGACCAGTGTTATATGATTGCTCATTGTCAGTTGTAACATATTCCTAATTGACAGTTAAGATCTTATTTTTAAATGATTTATCCATATATAGGTATTACCATTATAGCACAGATCTTACCAGGAACTGTTTGTTTAGTATCTAGTTAATATCTGTTCAGAACTTCCTTGTGAGATACATTCTAACCATCCCAGGGTCTACCTGTATGTTCATTAAATGCAATTTTTTAAAATGTGATTGTATTCTCAGGAAATGTACTCACTATAATTTTTACTGTAGTCCGTAACTTTAATAATATCATGTTAAATGAAAGTCAGACAGGATTTTGGACTTCCCCAATAATATGGAGAGGTTAAGCTCTCCTACAATATTTCCAAGTTTCCCTAAGCCTTATACGTATTAATTATATTTATTTTATAAAGATATTTTTTCTGTTGTTTAAAATTCTTAAAACATTTCATGTATTACATTAAATATATTATAGAATGCAGGGGGATGGCTTTCTACTTAAAGTCTTATAATCCCAAAAGATCATCCTATGACTTTCCTCAGAGGTCTATATGCTATAAATAAGGATAATAATAATTTATGATACTTACTATTATTTGGCATTAAATAGAAATTCAGTTTTATGAAAATTAATAACAAAAAAGTAACTGTTGAATTCATAGTTCAAAAAAAAATTTTCCCTTAAATTATAATTTTTTGTATGTTGTTTGTTTTTTCAGAACTCGCTACTTTTATTATTTTATTTAAATTAACATATTTTTTTTTTTTATGTTATTTTATTCTATTTTTCTCTTTTTATATAATTTCTAAGTAATTCCTGTTATTTTATGACTTTATTTTACTACATGCATTGTAACTGATGAGCAATAATGCTGGATGCAATAGCTCTTTAAATACAAAACAAAATTAATTAATATTTTATCAACTGCTTTTATGATTTATTTGAAAAATTTAAGTCTGATAGTTGTGAATTATTACTTATTTTATTTTATTTTGTTATTTAAGGAACATTATACATAAGAAGAAGAAGTCAGCTTCTCCGAGAAAAATCTAAACAAGATGTAAAAGTTTAAACTCTTAACATTGTATACATATTATAATTCTTTTTAATTCTTGTTTCCTTTTATAGGGTATGATTCCATGTAATACAATACGAAGAAAATATTTACGTATCCGGTCTGTAATTTTACAAAACAGATATAATGTACACTTTGATATGCATTCTAACAGTGCTTATAATAGCCAAAGTTTGGTAAATATATATTAAAAATTAAAATAACTTAAATCAATTATTAATAATTAAAGTGGCAAATTATTAGACATAATTCAAAAAAATTATAAATATTAAAATAGACATATTAATTGGTTTATTGTTTAAATGTTTATTGTTCTTGACTACATTTATATAACATATACATGTTTTAATTATATTATATAACAAAGTAGTAAAAACAAAGAAGAATTTAGAAAATTAAAAATAAAAATCAAAAGGATTTATAAAAATAAATAATCAAAAAGATAGAAATAAAAAATTATAAGTTAATACTCGTGATAATAAAAAAAAAAAATAAAAAAAAAAAAAATATATATATATATATCAAAATGTATAATTAAATATACAATAAAAGCCAAAGAGTATTAAATTAAATAAAAGAAGGTTGTTGTATAAATTATTTTATTACTACCGGTTTCGACAAAAAGTCATCAGGTAAAATTAAAAAAATACAACAACCAATTTAATTTTAATAGTATTTTTTTAATTTTACCTGATAATGACTTTTTGTCGAAACCGGTAGTAATAAAATAATTTATACAACAACCTTCTTTTATTTTATTTATAACTCTTTGGCTTTTATTGTATATTTAATTATACATTTTGATATATATATATATATATATATATATATATATATATATATATATATATAAATATATTTATTTTATATATATTTTTTATTAATTATATTATAATTAGTTTTAAATTTCTCCGGTAAAATATTAAATTAATATTAATTGTATCATAATAAAGTATATTTGGACAAAATAAGTTTGACATAATTTTTATTTTTAAACAGTTGGTAATTTATCTTAAAATATCTTTTAGTTTATGTATCAAACAATATCTTTTTAACTTTTACAGATGAGTTTAAATAAAGATAAATTATCAGAAATAGATTTTCTGCCTCAGAGTTTTTTATCATCACCCATTCCAACTGTTCAAGCTCAAGCCTCCAGAGCTATTGTTGGCAATAACACGATGGAAGAAAATTATGCATTCAACAATGTTCATCACATTTATGATCAAGTATAATGTTAATTTGTTTCATTTTATAATTATTTTGATAATACTTACAAAATATAAATTAGCATTCAGATGCAGTAATAATGTTGAAATTTGCTAACAACAATAAATCAAAATTATGTTGTGCTTCGAATGACGGAACTTTAAGTATTTGTGATGTTTTGGCGTCGCCGCCATGTGTTAAAGCAATATTAAGATATCATACTGGTCCAGTTACCGGTAAGAAGTTACAATTTATATAAGTAATATTTTATCTATTTATATCTATAACTACGCATTTTATTAAACATTTTAATTTATATTATTATATTTTATTAACAAACAAAAATTGATTTATTTTAGGTTGTGATTGGTCTGCTTCTGATGAATTAATTGCTAGCTGTTCTACTGATGCTACAATCTGTTTTTGGGATGCTGTTCGACATTGTTGTTTAAGATGTGTTAATGATCCTTTTTATTCATCTGTATTGGTTTGTGTATTTAATCCTATCAACAACAATATCCTCATAGTATGTTGTTTTTTAATTTATTATTATATATAGGTAAATGTGTTTTGTGAAATAATTCAATTAACAATTTTGTAGACTGGCAACAAGGCTGGATTTGTATGTGTGTTAAATGTGTCAACGGGTATGTATATGAAAAATGGCAAGCACAAAATTGGTGGTCAAATTTTATCTTTGGCTGTCAGTAATAGCGGACAAATAATTTGGGTCGGAAACGATAAAGTAATAATAATTGTAATACTAATATAATTGATTGATTAATTAGTTTAAATTAATGATTGTGGATGTATAGAGTGAAATAATTTCTCTCAAATTAAATATTAGCGATAGTAGTGTACTTACTAAGTTTCATCGAGTTTTAACATCACCAAATCGTTGTTCAATTACTTCTTTGAGCTGGAAATCATGGATTAACCGAGAAGCCAGGGATCCAATGCTATTAGCGAATTGTTCAAATAATATTTTATGCCTTTACAAGTTTGTAAAATAAAATTATCTTAAAAACAATTATTTAGTGTATAATATTTGTTCTTTAATAATTTAGGATTTGTGAAAATGATGGCGGTTCTTTGTGTTTGAAAAAAACATTTTTAGTTCCTCACGCTCGAAGTAGTAATTTATTAAGATCAACATTTTGTCCGATAATGTCATTTAGACAAGGTGCTTGTGTTGGTAAGTGCATTAAAATTACTATCTAAAATGTATGTTTATTAAACATTTATGTTTTACAGTTACGAGCAGTGAAGATTCTTGCGTTTATTTTGTGGACGTAGAAAGGGAATCAAACTATGCTGTCAATAAACTCCAAGGACATGCATGTATTACTTTGGGTGTTACATTTAATTATGATGAGACTATATTAGCAACGAGTGATATACAAGGAATAATTATTATTTGGTCTCGACAATGTCAAAAACAGCAATGATTTTTATAACCATTTATGTTTTATTTAATATTAATATTAAATCACTTATTAAAATGTCTAATAAGGTATGGTTTACAAAAATTACTTATGTTCGATAATAGTTATTATTTTATTGTTATTTTTATAATCCTCGTTTTTCATTTAAATATTTTATTTAGAATCTATATAATAAAATATAATGCAACAGGCAACTAACTTATTTATTAAGTAATAAATACTTATTAAATGTATTAATAATTAAATTGTTTAACCTAATGTTTATTTACAAGACATGATTTTTTTTCTGTTTTAAAGAAACATATTTTAATGAAATGATTTCAATACTTCAATATATCATTAAAATTAATGTAATATGTATCACTAATTATAATGTTATGTATTACATAAATATTTGTTTTAAAATTGTCTGTTGGAGCGTTTATTATTAATAAAATAAAAATATTGGACTCTCAAAAAATATAAACATTCATTTTTTTTTTTTTGGTTTCATTGTTAAAAAAAAGATAAGATTCAAAATATTTTATAATCTTTATTGTTGTTTGATGAGAATATTTAATACCTAATTATTTTTTCCTTTTATAATTTAAGGGTTTTTGGGTTTAGTTTTTTTTCTTTCGGAATTACTTTAAAAAAATTACAATGACTGTTTACCTAAAGTATTTCTAATATTTTATGAATTAATTTAAAAACGTATAGATTATTGAATTCAGTTTATGTGGCAATGAAATGGTATATACTTTAATACTTCCTTGTACACAACTTTCATACGAACGTATGTATTTTTTTTCTTAGCTAAACCAAGTTTAAATTTTTATAGTTAATCGAAATAACGGTTTGTCCGCAGTCTGTATATACTCGCATGCGGGACAACACATATAATTCAGTAAATTGTCAACGATTAAATGATTGACACGTGTGCGGGTGGGCCTTCGAAACGCAAGAATTAAAAGACATACTGTTTTGATAAAAAAACAAATTGTTTTAAAATTTTTCACATTATATATTGCCAGTTATATTAATTTATAAGTTAACATACAAATTAAAAAGGTTGTTTTTATCAAATTTAATTTGACTTCTTTAAAGTTTTGATAAAACAATTATAAAATATTCTGTAATAATATCCCACGTTTTTTTTTTTTTATACGACCGTTTTGGTTTGATTTACAACGCCATTTATACCTAGAATGTCTTTTTATTATATTATCATTGTTTTTATGGGATGTTATTGCCACGATAAGTAGTCACACCGAACACTTAAATGCAATTATCAATTGCACCGTATACAGTTGCCATGAACCGTGATAATAAATTTGAAAATATTGTCACGATATTCAGTTACTTTCTTTTAAATGTTGCTTCGAATACAATATACCTTATCAATTATTAAATACAAAAATAAACAAAGTTTTTAATACATTAGTAGTTTTGTGATTTTAGTACATGTTAAATTGACGAATTTCTAAAAACAGTTTAAAAATTGAAAATTTCCAAACAGGGCCGTCCCAAAGAAATATTAACGGGAGGAGGGGTGTTTCAAAAAAAAAAATGAGGTCTACTTTTTCAGTAATTTTGTCAACTAATATAGTCCAAAAAAGTGTCTTTATTACTATTATTATTCATTATAATAAAATAAAATACAATATTTTTTTGAAAATGTCTACACATCAACAGAGGAAAAGAAGAACTAAATGAATGAAGAAAACGATGAGCAATGAAAAAATAACTTGTATATTTATAATTTCTTACTTTTAATACTTATATACTTTATACATTTTATACCTTTATTTATGCATATATGCCTTCATACTTTTAATTTTCATCGGACAAAAATAACAACGTATGAGACAATTTTTCATACATTTCTTTGGTGGGTTCAAAGTTCACACAATTTTTTAAAGAATTTCGGCCAGATTTTACACATTGTTTACTGTGTAATAATTCATTTATTGTTTCCATTTTTAGGCAGCATCTTAACCTAGTTTTTGTGCAATTTACTCCAGAAAACATCTGTTCACAATCTGCATTTGAATGTGGTAAACTAAAAATGCCAAGTGCAAAGTCACAGATTTCCGTAAAGGTATTGGTGCCATTATCTACTATACATTTTTTCAATTTTCGCGTATTTTAAAAAAATTATAATTTATTTGATTTAAACTTTTAACTACATTGTATTTACAAAAATAACAACGTATGAGACAATTTTTCATACATTTCTTTGGTGGGTTCAAAGTTCACACAATTTTTTAAAGAATTTCGGCCAGATTTTACACATTGTTTACTGTGTAATAATTCATTTATTGTTTCCATTTTTAGGCAGCATCTTAACCTAGTTTTTGTGCAATTTACTCCAGAAAACATCTGTTCACAATCTGCATTTGAATGTGGTAAACTAAAAATGCCAAGTGCAAAGTCACAGATTTCCGTAAAGGTATTGGTGCCATTATCTACTATACATTTTTTCAATTTTCGCGTATTTTAAAAAAATTATAATTTATTTGATTTAAACTTTTAACTACATTGTATTTATAATATTTTTTTGCGACATCAATTATTTTAATCATAAATAGTCATATTTCAATTTAAAAGAAAAAATTAACAATAAATATCCGATTGCTTTTTTTCGTCAGGAAACTGAGCAATAGCCATTGGAAATCTTCTCCACTGATCATCTATATTTTGTATGTGTTGCCAATCATCTTTAGACACTATTCGTCGTGGCATTAGAGTTATAAGAGTGGTATAATTGTTGGTTCTTTATCCCTGAATGCAAGAGATAATGCGTTTTCCGGTTTTAAAATATAAAGTTTAGAGAGAACCGGATCAGACACGTTATATTTTCTTTATTTCAACGCGCGCTGTGATAAGAAATTTGCGACATTACATTATGTATAAAATATTTATATTATTATTATACATAGATGGATAATAAAAATATAAAATATGTACCTATCGAAAAATTCTCTTTTGGGGGCTGGGTCACATACTATATTTGGATTAATCATCAACCAAGATACAATTTATGATCTGGTAACGAAGAAATATTTATTTATTTTTTTTTTTATGTTTTTTCCCGTTTCCGTGAACTTTTATATTGGACAGTTCAGCTACTATTGAAATATTACAATAGGTCTATTGTTTATTATTAAGTAAAATAACCATCTTGCAACTATCCTGGTGAACTTAGGTAGAGACCGTTCTAAAAGTATATAATACAACTTTATAAAAGGATCATGTAACGCATGAAATATATGTGCTGTAGCGATAAGTTTTTCACTTAAAATGCGTATCATTAAAGTAGAGTTTTAATGCATCCCATTGGTTTAAAAATCTTTCAGCAACGGCGATCAGAGACAACCATCTTATAAAAACCGTGGTTTGGTATTTACATTACAATATTATGTTAATGCATTATCGTATTTTTATTCCGTGAACTTTTATATTGGACAGTTCAGCTACTATTGAAATATTACAATATTTACATTTTGCTCTCTGTACGCGTCTCCTTTGTCTGGTATAAGAAAATTTCCCAACTCCTTGTCTTTACACACCATTCTCGTCTAAACTTTCGTGATCCGTGTTTACGAGCGAGATTGTCTTTCTTTCAAAAGACTATCGACATAATCGCACGGTACTATTCAAAACTGCGTATACTCATGATGTACCTACGTAATACAGTAAAACGTAACGCTAACACGGCAAACACTCACTTGGACATCGAACTCCGAATAAGAATTTAAAATACACAAATGTAAAACGATAGCACAACCAGGGACGGATATCGGGATAGGAATTCGGCGGCCCGGGAAATCGATATTTATAAGCGGCCCACCTCTTGTATTATTCTATCGCGACTTAAACTATTATCAAGTAAATAATAATATATACAAAATACCATTGATTTAATATTATCAATGATAATACATATACGAACACTGTTATAGTTTTTCATCGGCTTTCCCATTTTTACATACTTAATAGGTGGTACTATCATCCCAAGTGTAATATCATTGAGCATAGATTGTACCATATATTATAATTTATAATCAATGGTAATATTAGGGTAAATGAATAAAAAAGTGCTGGACACATTGATTTAAAAAAATTATTTTTCACACTATATACATTTTACGTGATTTCTTTAAATAATTATTATGATGGTCGAAGGGCCACCAAATTAATTTGCCCCAGGCTCCGAAAAACCTCGGGGCGGCTCTGATTCGTACCTCGTACAAAAGTCGATAAAACTCGTACGAGTACGAGAATTGTCGTACGTGTGTGGTGCGGGGGGGGGGAGCAGCTTTGGCCGATACGCCACTGTCCGTCGCGTTTCCAATAAAAGGATTTAAATAGAAAAAAGTACCGCGCGACCGACGTATCCCCCCCCCGCACCGGCACTGCCGTATTTATTTATTGTGTGCACATTATTATTATTGCGCGCGTTCCGTCCGTTGGCATCTGCGACTGCGCCGTAGCGTGCGAAATTCGAGGGCGGCGCGTAGTCACACTGCCTGCCACAGCTGTTGTTCGCCCCCCCCAACAACGTACAATGTATTAACAATTCATAATATTGCGTTTAATATCGTTGTGTGTGTGTGCACTTTTACATAATAATTTTGACGTTATTTCCCCCTCCGCCCGACGATCGCCGTGGTTGAGCCGTTCACGACGGCTGTCGGGCAGAGTCGCGAGAGACCGTTTCTCGCCGTCGCCCGCGTAACTACTATAATAACATAAAAATCTATTCCGACGCAGTCGCCGCGTGTCGTCTGCGTGCGCGCGTGAAAATAAATCGATTTGCCGCCGCGTATCGACCGTTATTGTTCCTGTAGTGGACTTCACCACGGATAAAACACTACGCGTAAGTCGTTTTCACAATAATAATTTTTTGCCCTTCGATTATTATTGTTATTAATAGTATTAATATTATTATTATTAGCTTTTAAGTATTTAAACTATTTATTTACATAGCTCAACAACAATATTATCAATATAGCATTATGTGGTAATAGAAAAGTTATTTTTTTCCCAAATTTTCTCTTTAAAAAAAAAAGCGGAAACTAAATTCAACATGTATTGAAGAATAACATATTATATAACAGGGGTGGCCAACACGACCGTGTACGCGAGCCGCGTGTATTAATAAGATTATATCAAGAGCCAAATTATCTAATCTGTACTTTTATACCCCACAGAAATAATAAAGATGGCTAATAACAGCCGATAAACATATCAATTTACGAAATATGAAATTATATCGTTGTTAAATTTGACTGATGATCATCTCACAGAACTGCTCTTACATCAATTCAACCAGATCTTAAAAGAAGCTTAGTAAAAAAGTAGACGCGAAAAAAATACCACGCAAACAAATTTCACTTGATGTTTAATTTTTTAATTTATTATTCATATTGATTAATTTTTTTTTTTGTTTATTAATCTGTACACTATATCCTTATATCCATATGGTAAAACATTTTTTTTTATAAATGTATACAAAAAAATTTAAATGTTTTGGTTTTTGTAAATAAGATCGCGAGCCGCATACGACTATGACGGGAGCCGCAATTTGGCCACCCCTGTTATATAATATGATTATTTACGTAAACGATATTGTGGAACACAATAATATATAATTAAAATAAAAAACAATAAACGTTTATTTTTATTTTTATGAAAAATAAGAGAGAGAGGCGGAATATGGGACATATTTTCTAAAATGTTTAATGGTTTATTTTTTTTTATGTATGTATATAATGTGTGTATTATTCAAACACACACATTTCATTTTAATAGGTATTAGTGTATAATGAGTAAATGTTAAAAAAAAAACAATAATAATAAGTCTGTTTTTTATTAACCATTCTTTTGATATTTAGTCTTTTGGTGTCAGACATTTATTGTAAAACGAATGACTAATTTATGTTCAATAATAATTATTGATAACTACATACGTTACGAAAACCTTAGTAATTCTAATTACATTCAATCAATTTTATTGAGCATAAAACATATATTATATACCTATATATATATATGTATTGTAAAAGTATTATTTGGACTTTACAATATAAGTTAATTTGATTTGTCTTGTTAGAGAAAAATCAAATTGAATCCGATGTGTGACGGTAATCGGTAACGGTTTGTCTCAGAGAGTGCTCTCAAGGCCATGCATTTGTGAGTCTAGTCTCGAAACAGCTTTCGAGATTGTTTTATCTTAAATGGACACACTATTACTGTTAAAATAATTAAAATTCAGCAAATAAGAAATGAATACTGATATCATCGCGTGAGATTACTAATAATGAAATGCTCGTTTTCACGTGTAGAGAATAAGCGTAAGTCTTGTAATATGCTTACAATGATATTTAAATCAGTGCGAAATGTGTTTACCTTTTTTTTTTTTTTTTGAAAATATTCCAGTATCCGATATTATAGGAACATATTCGGCTCCTCTCCCCTACTGACCGATCGATAATGAAATCCCATAGTAAGCGAAATTTCGAAACCGATTTCAAGGATAAAACCAAAGACAAATTTAAAATAAAAGTCGGGGTTATTATAGAGGACTGAGCTTCAGTGTAGAAATAGTCGATGATGATGACGATGATAGGGGAAGAAAATATTCATTTCTTTTTTCCGAGATGTTCCTGTTGCGATATAGAGATGGACGAGTGAGTAAACAAGTAATGGATAACGGGGGAATCACAGTTTTCTGTCACACTGCAGTTGATGAGTGTAGTACTGGTACAAAGGACTGCTGTATTGATGTGGTCGGTCGACTGCAACCGCGCGGCGTGTGTACGTTATTTTCGAAAACGGTTTTTCAATATAATCAGCAATGGGGGGGGGCTCTCGTGCAATAGTAAAATGAAACGACATCAAAGTGTAAACGCGCGGGGAATGATTTAAACGACATTCGTTATTATTTCATCTCCCCGTGAACATTTTATATATATATATATATGTATATCATTTTACAGTGTCCGCGTATAACGTCTTTGAGAGATATCGAATTTTTAGTAAATAGGTAAATAGGCAAGGCCGTAGATGGAAGAGATTTTTTTTCTTTTTACGGGAGAAGGGTACAAGGGAATTCTCCGGCCAAAATTGAATTTTGTTATAAAAAAAAAAAATTTGTTTGACTACGCGTATAATTTTTATTGAATTATTTAATTATTCAATGTGCAACAGAAATCGGTGGTTAATCGACAGATTAATGACGCGTTAAGATGCGTTTGAGAATCGTTTCATTTAAATACCAGACATTATTTACCAGTTGATATTTTATTTAGTAGTACAGAATTACGTTTTTATATTTCAATCTTAGTTGAATTTTCGTTTCGTAATATTACTAGAGATAATTTAAAAATTACCTAAAAAAAAAAAAAAAATCGTTAAAATTGCTCTGAAATAGAAACCTTGAAAAATGAAAAGAAAATGCGATAAAAATATTCATTGTTAGAATATAGTGTGTATTTAAAATAGGGCTCTCGGTCTGGTACGTGTATTGATATACACGTGTGCACGTAGTCCGTACCTTAAATAGTAAAATGTATGAATACCCGTGTATTTAATTACACGTGTTTTTGAAGTTCGTGTACACGTGTATTAAAATTGTATCTACCCGTGTATTAAAATTACCCGTGTGTTTAAGGTCCAGTTTTAGTTTAGTTTTTATAAACTTAAAATAAATAATATTTTGTATTTATAATTTGGAAATATTGTAAGATTATCTGTATAGTGTAATATAATGTAATGTCAGATAAGATACGTCTGATACAGCGGTCCTCGACGACGGGCAATCGGCCGTTGTTTAATCGCAGTAAAACCGTACCGTACCTATGTAACGTACGCGTCGCATAAAATATAAATTGCACATTATTTTGAGTGACTTTTATTTCATTTGTGTGTTGTACAAAATTATATGAAATTTTTGTTCACGTATGTATTTATTGTAATTGTTTCATTAATTTATAAAATGAGTAATAAATGTAAAATTTGGGTGTGGCTGTACGCTAAACATGGGGGGGGGGTAATGTAGGCACGAACTTTTGGGCTCCCCCTTTTGGATCTTCTTTGGATCAGGGTAGACGGACATTAAAAACACGGGCTACGAGCACACGGATTCTATAATACACGGGTACATGGACTCTAAATACACGTGTACACGTGTATTTTAATTACACGGGCTTTAACACCGTTTTGTTAAACACACGGGTATCCGTGTTTTTAAATACACGTGAAATAGAAACACATTTATATTTTAGAAAGCATCGAAGCGTTAGGCATTACAGAAAATGCATCGAAATCCGAGGAAAGAAAAATAGAAAAAAAAAAAAACTTGTATATCGTACAATTAATATTATTATGGTGTATGCTCGGGGAAATTATTTATTTATTTTTTATAAAGCCGTGGAATATCTGTCGTTTTGGTTTGCTACTAAAATATTGTAATTACCTATAGGCTAAGGCTGGGAGAACCCGAACGATTTATTGGGATTTTGGTTTTCGGGTGTTGGATTCGTTTGGGCGTTTGAACGCCATCGTACTATGTCGATCAAATTAATAAATATTTGGGTGTTCATAACCTATCCGCTATTGGAACAAATACTCGTATAATAATAATACGGAGTCTTTGTTTCATTTAAATTTACACATTAATTATTCTAGGAGTTCCTATTGTGTGTAACCTATGTGCATTGATTATTTTTAAACAAAATCGTCATAAATGAATGCGCGTAAAATAATTCGTTTGTACTTCATATAGACTATAAATATAAATATACCAATTACCAATAAACTAATAATAAAATCATACTTTACATGCAAAACAACATATATATATACACATTTTAAAAATGTAAAATTTATTCAGGCTTCTAGTTAAACCGAATTTTTTATTCGGGTTTTGATTAATTCAAGTTTTTAAATATAAAAATCATATAACGGCTACAGTGTTTGGATTATTTTAATTCGGATTTCGATAGTCGTCTATATAGGTACTATTACTCGCTTTTTATAAGTACATAAGTAATAAAATACAAACGATTATCGTTACGCGAGTCTGTAAGTGTTACGTAGATGTATACATATTACACACATAGCATTGAAAAGCAAGAGTTTATATAAATATTTATATTTCCAACAAATTTATTCATTCTAAGTTTATTTTTCAGATTTCATGAACATCGATTTTAGTCTTTGAAACATTTCAGACATCTTATTTCCGTACAAAAAAAAAAAAAAAAACGCGTATTATTATCATACGTCTTTCGTCTTTTCGTTTGTTCGATTAATACACATACACACACAAAATATTTTTATTTTCACATACACAATATAATTATCCAACTATTTATATTGAAGAATTATTTACAATTTTTAGTGAATTATATTATACCTTTGAGATATTTATAATTGATTTTGAAATTTTATTTGAGAATCGAAATACTTATACCAACGTTCATTTGTGTATATATATAGTAAATACATAAATTGGATTTTCGTCGATAATTTAAAGTTATTTTATTCTTAATATATTTATTATACATTAAAAGTTTTAATTGCTTCCCGAAACGTCATCGTACTTCTAACGTTTTAATAATTATTTTATTTTACCTATTCGTTCAAACAAACGAAAATTTTACTATATATGCAATAGGTATAATATTAAATTTTTCAATGAATTCGACAATATAAATTATTATTATTATTATTATTATTATTATTATTATTATTATTATTATTATTATTATTATTATTATTATTATTTACCATTTACTCGACATTTATGAGGAAGACAATTATTATTGAAGAAATAGCGGATTAAAAACGCGTATAGAAACAATGTTTAGCGATAAAATAGATTTTCAATTAACGTATGTTTTTAAACTATATATGTACATGGAGATTAAAAATAAAAAATACCTATTTAAATACCTGATGTGTTACGATTTTAATTATAGTGCTTACGTAATTAATAATTATCAATACACAAGATAGGTACACTAATCATTATATACTATTGTCTATTGCAGTTATATATTAGAATTTTAGATCTCCGAAATATCATGTAACTAAGAAATCAGAGGTAAACGAGATATTTTTTAACTAGATAGGTAATGTATAGTAAAAAAAAAAAGCTTATAATGGACGTTTCAAAAATAACGCAGTTTTTGAAATGCCGGGTAACTTTTTTGTTGTTAGGTTGGTGGCATTGTTCTTATACTTTCTGCAGTTATCCATGTTTGTTGAAGTTTTTAGTGATTGATCGATATATTTTGTATTTCGTTTATTTGTCGTCATAGAGCGGTCTACAATAATTGCTCAATAATTATTATTGAGCAACGTGTTTTGTTTATTAAAACCCACGTTGTTGCGGTAACTGTTAGGAAACTTCGTACGATCCTCGGGCACCGTGAAGCACCGATCGCAACAACAATAACAAATTCTGGATGACATGGACACTGAAAAAAATGTGATTCCAGCAAGATGGTGCTATCTGTCACACTTCTGGGACCATAATTGCATTGCTTCGTGAAAAATTTGACGGCCGACTCATTTCCCTCCGCAGCGATCGGCAGTTAGTGACCAAGGTCATGTGATTTAACTCCATGTGACCAACTTCCTTTTGGGGCTCCATTAAATCACTGGTTTATGCAAACAAACCGCGAACTTTATTAGATCTTAAGCGCGAGTTGTCAGTGAACTCGATGGGCAAGTCTGTGAAAACGTGATTTGTAATTTCATGGACAGAGTCGTCACTGTGTGTCGAGCGAATAGAGGGGACCATATGCACGATATTGTATTTCACAATTAAACCTCAACTCATAGTGAAATAATATGTACCATTAATAATGTATTTCTTATAAAATAAAATTGATTTATAGTAGAATTGAGAACTGCGTTCTTTATGAAACACCTTATACAAGTACATTTTTAGAAAAGTATATGCCATATAAACACTTATGTTGTACTCAAATAAATACCCAATCAATGCTTAGGATTATTATTTTAATAATAATAATAATAATAATGAGAAAATTAAAAATATATACTTGTATATAGTATAATGTAACGACATTATATGCATGTCAATTAATATGTGTTTGTCACTGTATAATGGCGTAATATAATACACGGTAACTTATTATTAAATATACAATTCCATCCGAATATGTAATATACGACTTCGGAAACACATGGTTAGCACACGCTTTTACTTTCCTTTTTATATATGTATACGGTTAGGCTAATAGTATTTTTAAAACGGTTTTCTCGCCAAGAAACGCTTTCACTTTTTATAATATTATTATTATTATATCTTTCTACGACGGTATAATTCTTTTTTTTTCGACCGATTTCAATAAATGTAAAACACTGTACTGTACACAATGCAGTTGAAAATTACATTATCTAATAATAACTCGTTGAAATGTATACAATACTTGTTAATGACTTAATATATGTATAAATTATTTAAATATAATTATAAAATAAGAATAGAATATTCCTTTATTTTTTCCACGCACTTTGAGTGAAAAAAAAGTTCGGTAATGACGTAAAAAAAATTGCACAATTATTAATTTTTTAGAATACAATCTCATCGGATAAATTACAACATATTAAACAAATTAACTCTAGAGTATAAATTGTCCTTGTGTAAAATAATTATATATCGTGCGAAATATTATAATTATGATTTAATAACATTTTATCTTCACTATAACACGCATTCCATTTTTGCTTTGCGTGTCAAAAATTATTAAATAAATATATAAATACAATCTAGAATTTAATTGGATAGCTCGTCGTCAGATTTTTAAAAATTTATTTTGAAAATAAAAACTCGCGTGGGAGTGCTTAATGAAAACGTTTAATGAAATATTAATAATTTTTTGCACTAGTGTAACGAAGATATTAAATAACACGTGTTAATATTATTCTAATATATATAAGCATATAATAAATACGTTAAATATTTAAATTATTTATTAATATATATATATATTTTTACCTAATAGTAGTTTTGTTTTTGATATTTCAATTTACATCAGACCGTGACTTATCAAAAAAAAAAAAATAAATAAATAAATAAAAACCGAGTTTATTTATTTAATTTATAAATAGCGTAAGGGAGAATGTTTACTAACAATGTGCGCATTTTACAATTGATACAGCGGTGTAAATTTAAAAAGTACTGATATAGGGAGAGGGGGGAAAGAACTGTCGCTTTTGCGTAAATAATTTTAATCAAAATATTCGCTGTAGTATTCTTGAAAAAGTTTTTCAACATCAATCGCAGCTTAGATCCGAACGGAATAAAAATATTTGAATGTCGTTAGATTTGATTTTAAAGCGAAAGAATAATATAATATCCACTCAAACCAATTTCATATATGATGATATAATAATAAATCTGGTGCGAAATGAAAGGAGAATATAACTAATAAAGCATGATAAATATTTCGCTGTAGACAATGTTGGACAGTATAAAATAATTTTTTTTATTTTCATAACAAAAATACAATTAAAGTCATAGAAATTTCAATTATTTCAATAATAATAATAATAATAATAATAATAATAATAATAATAATAATAATAATAATAATAATAATAATAATAATAATAATAATAATAATAATAATAATAATAATAATAATAATAATAATAATAATAATAATAATAATAATAATAATAATAATAATAATAATAATAATAATAATAATAATAATAATAATAATAATAATAATAATAATAATAATAATAATAATAATAATAATAATAATAATAATAATAATAATAATAATAATAATAATAATAATAATAATAATAATAATAATAATAATAATAATAATAATAATAATAATAATAATAATAATAATAATAATAATAATAATAATAATAATAATAATAATAATAATAATAATAATAATAATAATAATAATAATAATAATAATAATAATAATAATAATAATAATAATAATAATAATAATAATAATAATAATAATAATAATAATAATAATAATAATAATAATAATAATAATAATAATAATAATAATAATAATAATAATAATAATAATAATAATAATAATAATAATAATAATAATAATAATAATAATAATAATAATAATAATAATAATAATAATAATAATAATAATAATAATAATAATAATAATAATAATAATAATAATAATAATAATAATAATAATAATAATAATAATAATAATAATAATAATAATAATAATAATAATAATAATAATAATAATAATAATAATAATAATAATAATAATAATAATAATAATAATAATAATAATAATAATAATAATAATAATAATAATAATAATAATAATAATAATAATAATAATAATAATAATAATAATAATAATAATAATAATAATAATAATAATAATAATAATAATAATAATAATAATAATAATAATAATAATAATAATAATAATAATAATAATAATAATAATAATAATAATAATAATAATAATAATAATAATAATAATAATAATAATAATATGTACTTTAATACTAATCCAATAACAGTTAGAATACGATTCATTTTCAAATAAACTTCGAAGTATGAACAATAAAGAGAAAAACAGAAAAAATCTCGACTGTACAAAGGCTTTGTTGTTATTAGAAAATTTACGGACACCTTATCAAACTCCTCTAGGCCTTTTCTCCGTTCTGCTCAAATTAAAGTCCCACTTTTTGATTTATTACATTTTTCTCACATTATTTTTAGTCATCCCTCCCTTTCTATCGACAGAATCACTTGAAAATCGAAAAATGACCTCTCTGAAGTACCAACTATAGATGAAATTCGCTACAGGAAAATTGTGCTACACGTAAAGATCGGTGCACCCCTCCTGGTAGAATTTTTGTGTACAGAATTAAAAAAAAATACACATCATCGTAACAATTATATAATATTTAATCTTTTTTTCTTTGGTCTTGGGATGGGTGGGTAGGAGAGCACCCCTCCCTTCCTCCGTAAGTACGCCACTGATAGTTTTCTACTTTCTTTTTTTTCTCTTGTATATGCTACGTTAATTATTATATTAAGAAGATGTATAATTATATAATTGTACCATCGCTTGTAATTGTCGATCCATATTATTATACTACTAATGAAGGCTAATAAAAAAAAAAAAAATCTTTATTTTCGTCGTATAATTACACATAATATACGCATTAAAATTGAAAACGCATTGCATAAAATTGTATTGAAATTCTAGAATATTGTGTGTGTTGACAAATTCCGCACTACTTGCAGATGTGTCTATCGTGTATGCCCAAGTACGACGCGCCGCCTCTGTGTGATTAATATACGTATTATTGTCGTTATACTCGAAACTCCGTTATATATATTATAATAACAATGACGAGTATTTTTAGGTATTCAAATTTATATCTATAAATCGCGGTCGAACACGCGTTTGTCAGTATAAAAAGAGTTGTTGAAATGAGATAAATCTCAAAATACGTTGTACGCGCGAGATCGTGTCGGAACAGCGTACAGTATAATCACAATACGAGCACCTCTCGCCATTATACGATTTCAAATGAATCATACATACGTACAGTGACGTGTGCACATATCGTATTAGACCTATTGAAGGTTTTACGATTTGTGTTTAGACGTAATGGAAAAAAAAAAATTTTTTTTTTTTAACGTGTAAATAATATACAAAATTATATATGTATGGGTACTCGTATAAGTGTAAAAAAATATATCATTTTTATATCGTTGTTTGATTTTAGCCGGATCAGTCGCTGATACACATCATCGTCTCGTCGTCGTGCAACCGGCGTTTCGTTAGTGTTGCTTATAACCTCTGAAATTCTTGATTACATTCGAAACCGAGACACCATTGACCGTCATCATGTAAGTTTTATACGTTTTATATGCGCATTTTAAATAATATAAATGTCGCATCTCTGAACGCAGTGGACTCCGATAAAATCGATCTTTTTTTTTCTCCGTCGAAATTCAGAATTTTAGTTAACACTATGTGTTAACAGTGTTAGTTTTTCGTTAATATTAATATTATTATGGTATTCGGTTCTTCACGTATCGTAAATACACACGCGCGTATTTAACGTAAAACGGTTTCGTGCAATTTGGGTGACAAATCAAAACGACCGTTAGAATTTCGAGACGTTCGTTAATTTATTAAATTACGCGTTCGAACGACGCGTAAGCGTATATTATTTACGCGTTACGAAATAATTGTTTTTTTTTTTTTTTTAATATTTATTTCAACGAAAATACGGTTGATTTTGTCGGAGTCCGTACGAGTCAAATCACCCGATAATAAATACACACATTTTATTAGAACTCGGTGTAATGGATTCGGTTTATTTTTTGTGTCTTTGTACTTTACCGCGAGACATTATTCTTACCGTTTATTGGGGAAAAAACGCTAATACGATGATGTTCTCTTTCCGACGCGCAGGGCCGATCAAATGGAAAACCTCAAATGGACGCTGATGATTCTCGTCGAACTATTGGTGTTGCTACTCAAATGCTTGTATTACATCGGCGAATCGATTTACTACATGGTCGCGCCGTTGCCCGAAAAATCTCTGGCCGACGATGTCGTTCTGGTAAGTAAGTGCAGTTTGCGCGGTTCGATGAGTGTGTGACGAAAAATCACGAATATTATCATATGTCATAAGGTGTGAGACGACGGCGCAATACGAGGTGGTTCTGAATTCTAATCCAATACAATAATAATACATTAAATGTGATAATTCTTGTTGTAATACAATGTGTGAATTGAAGTAAGTATAAGTGAATAAATTTGTTTTGTGTTGTGCGATCAGTACGAAATGCTTGACGTTTGTATCATTTGGCAAAAAAAAAAAAAAAAAATGCCGGGAAAAATATCAATATTGTCCTATCTACACTAATCTATGGTAAAGACCATTTTTTTCATTTAGGTACATATTATTTAAGTTGCTACGCGTCGCACGATTTCGCACGCGCTATTTATACTTCACAATTTATACTCAGCCTTGACGTCTTTTTACACATTTATACATAATAATTAAATATACATATGAATTAATAATTATATTTTTAAAGAAACGTCCTTGAACTTGAGTACATTTTATAAATTGTTTCGTTATTAATTATTGCGATGTTGTACATATTCTATTCTTTTTTTTTTTTTTTGTTAATAAAAAATATGTTATGTAATTTGTAATTTTGAAAGTCTACATTTTACTGAAAAAAAAACCTGTGAGTCAGCTGACCTCTCAACTTCCTCCCGAGTCCACCCTGCGGTGTTGCCGAATTGCGTGAGGAAATCATTTAAGTTGAATTGCGTGCATAATTTTTTTGTTGTTGTATATTTTACGCATATTTTTAATTTTCATCTTATATACACATGTATATTCTTATTTCCAGTTATAAAAAATTGCCAAATTACGTTTTTGAATAAAAACTATTTTTTGAAATCACTAGTTTCAAAACTTTAAAACACCTTTTATCTACTTTATTATTACGGTCAATGTTCAGAAATAACATTTTCAATATATATACCTATTATGCGTATGCACTTCGACTGAAATTGAACACTCAGTGTCGTTTTGCGGATATAATTTTTTTAAATTAAATTTTCTAAAACATATAAATTCGCGTTTTCCATTGATAATTAATAATTCTTATTAAAACTCTGTCAGGATTGTTCTCGAACAAACACACATATTAATCATACTTACAACAACGAAATTATTTACACAGGTTTACGCCTCAAACGTATGCTCATATTATTTTAAATTTACGCGAAAATAAATTTAAGAAAACTTACGAAAAATATGTGTGACCAGTAATAACGAGAACCGTAGAAAAAAGAATATTACACGTGTAGATACTGAGCGCGCTCAACGAAATTACGCAACCACGAATAACGAACAAATAAATAAGTTTTAAAACTATTACCGCCGGCTACTAGCCGCGTCGTCGCCCGTTCAGAATATGTTTACCGGGAAAATGGTTTAAAACAGACGATTATAATTTCATAAATATACGTTATGTATGTCTGCTTTTCGGTTCACATTGTTCAAATATCGTATTTTCTAAAAATAAAGTCATTAAAACAGTAAAATTATGACGAGCAATGAGATGGCATAGGTATCAAAAACGTACGATTACATTAATATATATATTTTTTTGTTCGTTCGGGTGTTTCGCTTGATATCATTGATCAGTGAACTGCGATAATTTGATGAGACCGCCATGCAGTTTTTGGCGTTCTGAAAAACGACTCGCGATATATGTTTTCACACAAATTATAAAATATTAGGAGCTCGCCTACGCTTGTTTGCGATCCCATAATTAATGAGTGTTAACGAGTCGTCGGTCGACTCTAAGGATTACTATACGATTCGACGCTGGATTAAGAACGATCTATTTTTATGTGTGTTGTACGTATTTTGTTAAAACAACGTTTGGGAAAAGCTCGACGAAATGTCGCAAATTACGATAAAATATATCATTTTGTATAAATCGACCATAATAATATGCGATGTAACCTACTATAATACTGTATTTCGTGCACAGATAACCGGTACGGGACACGGAATCGGTAAATGTTTGGCGCTACAATTCGCGGACGTGTGCTCGAAGGTGGTATGTGTGGACATCAACGAGCAATCCAACGCGGAAACCGTGAAGGAAATTAACGCCAAGTGGAAAGGAAAAGCATTCGCTTACACGTGAGTACAATAAACTAATGACTGTAGTATTCTGTTATATAACACGTTGGTTTTGTTAAAAAGAGATTCCGAAATTTCTATATATTTTACGCATGCATCCCCGAAGACTTAAAAGTCGAATCGAACATCCCACGCCTCTTTTTAAATCACAACAGTAAAAACATTGTTCATTTTAAAAGTTTAATGAAACGAGCGAGACATTGAAAACGTCGAGACTCACGTTTTATGTTTAGCCATTTACGGGTGCGTGAAACACGGATCATAATATTATATAGTAACTCGTTCCGGGTAATCGATATAGAATCTGTTGTTTTTTAATAATAACTCAAAACGAGTGATGCTTACGATTATATCGACCCGTTATTAATTCGAAAAATGTGTGTTTGAGGCGTTTCGATGTAGTTTAATACTTTAAGTTTTTTTTTGTTCTTTTTCTTTATCATTGATTGTACATAAAATAATTAATGTTGTGAAAATTCCCAAGAAAATATCAAGTTTCTATTTTAAGTGTTGAAGCAACTTTTTGAGGTCTTGTAGACACGATTTAAATATATAATTAATAATAATAAAACTACTGGTTCTTCAGGAATACTTTTGTGCGTGTATTTTTCCAAAAATATACGGAATGATTCATACGTTACCATAATATTAACAAGGCTGGGCAAGTACCTAAATCAATTAATTTTTTTTAACGCCGTTAAATTGAGTCAATATCAAAAAATAATTATAGGTACGATCAGATAAGTTCAAATTAAATTTTTCTTCTTACCTTTAAAAATATTCAAACATTGGTAAAATGACTTATTATTTGAATTGTCGAAATAATTTTAGAGTGGACAGAACCTATTTACATACAGTACGTGCCTGCGTGTAGTCTGTAGCTCGGTATGACTCGTATAATAGTTCTGAACCATATTGTTTGGTTATACATAGTTTTTTTTTCTTTTTGTTTAAAAAAATCCGTAAAATTTTCGGATTATTTCGTTATTATTATAACTAATACGTGCGTTATCGTTTTGTGAGCTCACACACATTTTTAAATAAAACGTTTATAAACGTCTTTAAAGAATTATTGTTTAAATATCGAATAAGTACAGCGTAATGTACTTGGTTATTTTATTTTTTTTTTTTTTTTTTTTTTTTTTGTCGCGAAGTAAATCTATTTCAATTGCATAATTTATAGAAAAATTTGAACTATACGTAAGTGGTTATAACAATTGTAACTGTAACCCGCCCATACCAAAAATCACTCCCGAGCTCACGTAGTATAAGGAAATACAAACGTTATAAACCGTATATAAATAGGGCACAAATTTGTATGTCTATTTTTATCTTTTCTATATTTTTGAATTTTTGTCAATAATCTTTACGAATTAAAGTATTTTCCCTGTTCATTTATCATATACTCGTATATACCTAATAAAAAAATATGATTTAAAACCTTGATGATTAGGCAAATTTGTCATTAACCTTTTTACAACACTTTCAATCCAATTATAGGAGTCGTGAGTTGATCCTGGTCCTCTGAAAGGCACATTTAGAACTCGCAAATCTGAAAAAAATAACAATAAAAATATTTATTATTTAAGTAATGAATTATTAATGGAAATTTAAACGTAAGATATTAACTGAATGATATCTTTTACAGTTGATATAAATATGTTCTGGAAAGTTTCGTCTTTCTGAAGACCTCATTACTATGAATAAATACTTCTTCAAATGACGTTTAAAACTTAACCCTGCTAAGATTGAAGTATGTGCTTACTAAATAGTAAAAGTATATTATATATATATATATATATTTGTAATCTAATACAAGAAACGGAATGATATCCGTATACAGTAATTGATTTTCACATGCGAGAACCCATCCGAAGTAATCGTGTGAAAATTTTTCATATGACATAATTGATCCGTATACGGAAATGTTTTTAGAATATGATTGTTTTGACAATTATTGAGAGAAACCATGTGAAAACGGCAATTTATATATACGGATATTTTTCGTATGAGTTTCAGAATAGCCCTCCAGGGCTCGGAAAAAGTATTGAAAATTGCGCTATAATAATATGACCTAAAAACAAATCTTAAAATATCTCCAAAAACAGCAAAATTAGCCAAAATTAGCAAAAAAAAAAATTGTTTTATTAATTATAATTACAAAATTGACTGACGAGTAAAAGTTCGCGCACACTGCCGCGACATCGTGATAATTGAATACATAAAAATAGGTTATTAGGTACGCCGCGAAACGTGTAATGAAACGGAGTTTTTGGTTATTTTTTTTTTTCACCTCCTTGAGATTCTGACATTCATGTGAAAAATACAAAATAAATCAAATTCAGAGCATGTTAACGAAACATTACGTAGTAGAACCAAACGTGGGAGAGTAACACTAAGAATCTAAAATGCTTAAAATAGGCGAACATATGCGCGTTATATAGAATTTTCTATTCGGAATCCTCGACGCATAAAACAAATGTTTAGCTTACTCTGCTATTTTTGTTCGTATTCTATATAATAATAAGTGAATGCTATAGAATCCAAGCACCGATTATGTTATGACTAACATATCACCTAATTATCGTAACACAGTTATTTTAAATAATCGTTATAGTTATATATATATATATAGTACATTGGTCATCACTATACAATTTATTTATTATATACTTAGCTGTACATTTTAATGCTGTGCTTACTAAAACATTTTGTGCGTGACCCTAAAATTATTATATTAATTTGTCGACGACCCAGTGCTATCAAAACGTATTCCTCGTTGATACACTTTTGTGTCTACTTTGTATACGGCGTCTTGAGCCGTATGTCGTCGTGCGTTTCCATATCGTTCGGTTTTTTCTTTTTCGACAGTTCTTTTTATGTTTACGTGTTTTTTTTTTTTTGTAAATCACTGTATACTTTTTACGGTAATTTTTTCCGTCCGCATTTTGTTGTGTGTGTTTTTTTTCAGTTTAATGTTGCAGTTAGGATGAAACACTTAATAATGAGTTGGACATGAGAATAAATGTGAAGAAAATAAAAAAGTACTGGTATGTGGAAGAGAAAATAAAACAAGAATACAGATAAAAGTACGAGGAAACCAAATAATAGAACAAGTAGACAGATTTACATACCTAGGAAGTGGTGCATTCTTCAATGATGGAAGAAATAAAAGTGAAATAATAAAACGTATCTGTCCAACCAAAATAGCATTTAACAATAAGAAAACTTTATATTTACATCAAGAAATATCAGTCTAAAAACAAGAAAAAATCTATTGAAGATATACGTATGGATCATAGCCCTATATGGATGTGAAACCTGGACAATAACAATGGAAGAACGAGGAAGACTAGAAGCGTTTGAAATGTGGTGTTATAGGTGAATGTTAAGGATAAGTTGGATGGACAGAGTGACCAATATAAAAGTATTGGGAAGAATAACAGAAGGAAAGTTGCTATGGAAAAACATAGTTAGAAGGCGAAACGAATGGATAGGCCATTATAATAAGACACGAAGGATTGTTAAAACTGATTATAGAAGGAAGAGTAGAAGGGAAAAACCATAGGGGAAGATCAAGATTGGAATACATTCAACAGATAATAAAGGACCAAGGATGTGATTCATATGTTAAAATGAAAAGGAAGGCAGGTAATAGGGAAGATTGGAAGATGGCTGCAAACCAATCTACGGATTGAAACCATAGAGAGACAGAGAGAGAGAACGTTGCAGTTAATCTAATCCGTGTTTACGCTATTAAATTTATTTCGTGCGCATTGTCTAACGTATAATCAATCGTTGCGTAATTCGTATTTTTACGATTCGTCACGTCGATGTTTTTGATCTGTTGTCGTTAACCTAACGCTATCATCATATGGTAGTTGGACATCATTCACATACTCCATTCGACTAATGTCTCACTATTGCTGCACTTCGAATCCATTATGTAACTTATAAATACATGTTTTGTTATTGTTATTACCTATTTATAATGTAGTTCAAGTATTTTTATGTGTATACGTTACGTGTTGTAATTAATAATATTAGTAATGAGAAGAAAAATATTATTGTGTTTGTTGTTTTTGCCCGACGTTCGTTCGTTTTCAATTTAATTTTTTTCAATTCCTTTACAATATATTATTTACAAAATCAACGTGTTCAGATACTCTGTTCGACAGCGTTCGATGCGTGAACAGCTGTTATGTAATAGAAATAAAAAAAACAAGAACTATAAATTAATAAATTTATATATGTACGTATATATGTAAACATACAATTTAAGCCAAAGAGTGTTTTTTTATTTAAAGGCTTCGCCTTGTCGCTTCAACCATTCTTCTCTATTCCCTGCTAATCTTTTCATTGCTTCATAACTTGGTAAAAGTAATATCTTCTTTGTATTTCCTAGATTTGTGTCCCTTGGTCATCCTCTTCCTCTTTTTCCATTTATCTTCCCCTTCATTATATTTATAATGAACGGGTTGTGTCGCATAACGTGTTCAAAAAACTTGATTTTCTTTGTTCCTATTATTTTGATAATTTGCCTTGGCTCCTGTACTAAGTTTAATACTTCCTTGTTCGATTTCATTTCCGTCTAACTTATCTTCATCGTTTTACGCCACGTCCACATCTCAAATGTTTCTATTCTTTTTGTGTCTAAGGCACTTAAATTCCAAGTTTCGCTTTCATATAATAGCATACTCCAAACAAGTGTTTTAATAAACAATTTCCTAATTCTAATTGATACGTGCCTAGTTAAGAGATTTTGCTTTTTAAATTAAGCTTGCTTAGCCAGAGCAATTCTTCTTTTTATTTCTAATGTATATTTATTTTCCTTTGTGATATAATTACCTAGGTAGCAAAATGATTTGACTTCTTCTATATCTGTGTCAGATAGTTCTTTTCATTGCTTTATTATTTTTGTCTACTATTAGTATTTTTGTCTTTTTAGCATTTATTTTTAATTGTACTTCTTCTAAAGTTTCGGCTAATTTTGTCAACATATTATTTAAGTCGTGTTCATTCTCTGTTACTATAGCTATGTCATCTGCAAACCTTATGCTGTGTATTTGTTTACCATTTATTTTTACTCCTTTCGTTTTTGCTTTGAACTTTTTTATGGCACTTTCAATAAAAATATTGAATAACTAGGGTGACAGGGAACAACCTTGCCCTACCCCTTTTTTAATCAAAGCAAACTTTCTCGTGTCTTTTATGTCAATTTGCACTTTTTAATGTTTGTATAGCCGGCAAATGATTCGTCTGTCCCTCCAGTCTATGTTTACATTACTCAAAGAGTGTACAACAACAAAAAAAAAAACAAAAATATAAAAATTATTGTAATAAATTAAATTAATTGAATACTTTTACCAATGTAAAATTTATTACAACTACATTTTAGTTTTGTAAATTCCAGAACAATTGAAATTGTTATAATTTTATTATTTGGAGGTTGTTTTATTTTATAATTAATTTGTTTAATTAAATTACTATTAGCAAGTTTTACTGATAATATTAAATTTTAATAGTTCGTGCATTATTTATTTGTTTAATTATTATTATTATTATTTATAAGTAATTATTTTATGTATTCTATTGATTGTGTTCAAAAATAATATCATGTATAATATTAAGTCCGTGATTATAATTCTATTTATTTAAAATAATTTTTAATAATTTTCTCTGTGTATCCTTGTTCATTTTTATTTTTACTTTGGTTATATATTCTTTTTCACTATTTACATGACGATGACTTTTAGTCGAAACCAGTAATAAATTTAATATAACAATTACATATTACTATATAGTTATAATTAGGGAACGGACTTTGATGCAAAATACATTTTTTAGTGGGTAGAATATGGCAATGCTTACTAAGTGTATAATTCAATTCATACATCAGAGAATTTAAAAATGAAACTTTTATTTTGCATTTTTTTGCATTTTTTAAACTTTTTCAGTTTTTAAAGCATTTTTTGACATTTTTAGAGCATTTTTCAATTTTTAGGTCATTTTTCATATATATTTGTTGCTTGGAATTATAAAATTTTAGTTATTTTTACGAAGATCGGCTGATTGTATGTATCTATACGGCTATACGTAGTTCCCATCAAATAATCTCGATAACGTTACGATACGCGATATAAAACTAATTGGTGTCCGATTATTAGTAGGTAGGTACTCGTAGTCGTTAGTCGTTAGTCGTGTTCACTATCACTCACAGATAACCGTAGAAGATTTTTATTTGAAAATATTAAGCATCATGTTATTGTTCAGTGTAACAAAGATTATAAATTAGGTAAAAATAAAATAAAAAATACATTTAAACTCTATAATTAATAATTAATAATTATTAATTAACATAAAACATTTTTCAGGCTAAAAAAGAAGATAAGCGAGAAGACAAAAAAGTTTTTTTTTATTGTATATATTTAAATATTTTTTTTATAAGATAATTTTTTTATAATGATGAATTTTTTATAAGTTTTAAGTTTTAATAATATTATACATACACAAAACTGTTCAAAATTTTGTTTTTATCGAATTTAATAACATTTTTAATGTTTTTCAGTGCATTTTTTTGATATTAAAGCATTTTTTTAAGGCATAAGGTCGTATTTTTTAAGGACATTTTTCTTATTTTTTAAGACATTAAAGTCCGTTCCCTAGTTATAATTAATAAAAACTCATCTATGAAATATACATTTGACTGATAAGGTTATTTTTCCGTTTCATTGTGGATGAAGAGAGGACGTTGATGAGTATAACGTGTTTTACTGATACATTGGTACGTGGAATAGTGTAATAATAATTAAAAATAATTGACACCTTTATAATAAATCGTAATTCACTGACAGATTTTTTTTTAAACGAAATGTAAACAAATTTAATTAATTAAATAAAATTCATTATCAATATTTATCTTACGCGGCTTACTTATTAAACCTTGTACGCCCTATTCACAAAAAACACACACACATAAAATAATAGTTGAATGTACCATCATATTAGCAATTGAAACTCATTATTGGACACTTCAATGATCGAATAAGAAAATTGCATACATACAAATAACATCAGTTATTAATTTATAAGTTACCATTTGAGTTATTTATTCAAATGACAAAAATAACTAATCTAACTTTGATTTTAATAATGTACTTATGTAACATGGTTTTCAGATGCGACGTTTCCACGCTGGAAAAAGTGAGAGAACTTGGTGAGAAGGTGAAGAGCGAAGTGGGTACTGTTACCATTTTAGTCAACAATGCGGGTATTATGCCTTGTAAACCTTTTGAGTCTCACGACGAAGCCACCATAAAAAGAATATTCGATATCAACGTTTTCGCTCATTTCTGGGTATGTACACACCGTAATATATTAATGTCATTAATTTATAAGTGTTCAGTGTCCATAAATAACGAACTATTTTGAACAATATATCAAATTACGGGGATTGGAAGGCGGATATTTTCTCTCTTTGTCTTAAACATACGAAACATGATGCAAATAACAGACGTGTTTCCTATACTTCTACCATACCGATCGATTTAATGACGCGATATAAGGATTCTGAATTCTTCGTGAATTTTACTATAGATCGGCTTTCTCGGCTTTTTCAAAATTTTTTTTTTCTTGAGATCATCAAAAATTGAGTTTTAGAATTTTTTTTTTAATTTAATCTTAAAGAATTTTATGGATATTACCTATATATTAGAAATGTGAGAAAATCGATTTCGGTATTAGACTTCACGACGAATTCAAACCCGTTTTCAAATTTCTTATCGCACCACTAAATCGATCAAGTGTATTGGAAAAAGGAACCAGTTATTTTACTATTTTCCGCGTGCGAAGGACAAAATACTCATTTCCATTCCCTTTAAATAATACCTTTACAACCAACCTTCTCCAAATGGGACGTGTAAAATATGGACATAAAAAATTATGTGTGAATTTCATGGATAACAGAACATTTTCTAGTAAAAGAATATGAGGGAGGAATTCGTTTTTTTTTTTTTTTAATTTATATAAACGACAATTCAAAGTAATGCCGCATACACGCATTGAATTTTTAATAAAATCGAAATACTGAACGGTGCGAAATACTGAAAAATTAAATATAATTAACGTAGCTATAAGTATACACTAGTGAGACCTTGTAGACATGACTCGGTTGACGGAAAGTAATATTAAAAATGTAATACCGATTGATTTTACGCTAAACTCCGTGTTATTCAGGTCGCGGCGAACTGCTACAATAGTCCGCTGTACGATGATTGCCCGACGATTCAACGGGAAGGATTAATAAATGATAATGTATTAACTCGTGTCCGTATTGTAAACGAGTTGTTAAAAAAAAAAAATAATAAAAATCGCATACCACCACTATACACCTATATAAGTCTTTTGGTTGTCAAGAAATATTATAAAATAAGAGCGTTTGTATCAATACCCGCGAGTAATGACTCCGACGTAAATTCTCGATAATAAAAAATATATCTCAATACATTATTATTATTCTTTCTCGTGGGCGGCTATATACACTGCTACAGGTATGTATACGAACCTTGACTTTGGGGGTCATAATAATTTATTTGTTCTCTAACATTTCGGCGCCGCCATTCGTTTCGAACAAATTGATCGCGTTCGTCATAAATTATGCAAAAAAAGAAAAAAAAAACGTTTTTACTGAAACGCGATCCAATACGATTATTTATTATTCCTGCGTGTTGTGAAATTTTTATAGAACCCAACTCGACCATTTGTGAGTTGGCTTCTCGGATTTCGAATACAATGATTTTTTCGATTTTTTTTTTTACATACTTTTCGTTTTTAAAAATTGTAAACATACGCGCAAGCACACAGTTAATATACACACACATATATATATTGTGTATTACAATTATCTAATTTTGTAAACGTTTCGGATATTACTGAATTAATTTTTTTTTTTTTTTTTACTCCGAGTTTTCTTTAACACTTACACATATAGTGGCTAGACCGTATAATTTACGGGAAACTACATTTACTCATAGAGTTTTTTTCCCGTTGTCTCGACAAATGTTCTCGCGACAAAAGTGTCTCCTTTTTATATATATATATATACCAATTTAACATAAAACTAACGAATTTATACGATAAATAGCTATTATTATTTTATGATTTTTATAGATATACGTATAGGTGATAAAAAAAAAAGAAATGTTTCTCTTACTTTAAGTGTTTCTTATTTTTTAATTTTGATACAACAATAAATACAACTTTTATGATAATGTAGATCTTTTTCTGTAGAATAATAAAAACAAAAAAAAAAAAAGAGAGATAGTTATTTGGACGTTTTTTGACGTTAAACGCGATTTACTTTTAAAAACGGTCATTTTTTTATTCGGCGAAAATCCTTTATGCATTTTTGGTTTAATTATATAAGTTTATTTTATAGTACAATAAAATAGCTTGAAAATAAAAAAAATTATTATGTTAAAAAGTTAAATATTTTTGAAAATACATAAAAGAAATGTAGAGTAGATTCAGTTTTATTAAAAAAAATATTAAATTGCGCATAAAAAAAAATTATAGGTTTTTTCTCGATAAATTTAGATATAGTTTCATATGACGCTGGTTAGTCACTTCCCCACGGGAAGTATCTGTTTCATTGATGCATTGAACTTATTTATCAAGTAACGGCATAACTAGAACTTGTAGGTATCTAAAGTATTATACATGTATGTATGCTGTATAAACTCATTTTTGTTAATATTAAAAACAAAAAACGTGTATTTATAATATTATAATTAATAGGTAGTTAATTAAATTTTACAAATTTTTTTTTTAATTTAAAACTTCTTCAAATATATTTTTGAACCATTTCCTGTATGATATCAATGATTGCCTCTCATTCGTTATCAAATTAAAAAGAAACCAAATGTGAATAATAAAATTATTGATAAATGTTACAATAATTGAATTATTATTATAAGTTATGAATAAAATCTAAAAACTTCGTTAAAATTTATAAATAGGCATTTTTTAAATTAGAGCTGCGCATTTTCTACTTTGAATTACGCAAAATGTGTCCAAAGGCACGTTAAAATAAGTACTTACCCATTCTATAAGACACTATCATATGGTGATATCGAAATACTTAAACTTAATATTTGTAGAAAAATAAATTACTTATAGTTCATAATTATTTAAATATAAAAGTACCTTACCTATTTTCTTATTCGTCTCAAAACATATCAGACTCTTAACATATTTAATTGATGTGTCTGCTAAGCTTCTATAGTTTTCTAATAAAATAACGTTTTTATGAGAAATACCATAAATATTTCTTCGGTTATATATTGGGTTTTTAAAGTATGAGTACAGAGTAAGTAACTCTTTGCCCTGTTAATATTCAATTATTAATACAGTTCTGCAATACCCATAATATACGTATTATTCGTTAATACTCGAGTATATAAAAATCGTTGTAATGGGTATCATCAGCACAGTTTTGTCGGATGAAAAATGTTACATATATTCTTTTGGACAAAAGTAGTGATCGGTCCGAAGGAAGAGTTGTTGTAAGTATTTTAACGCTTTGGAAAATAATGACAAGACAATTGACGAAATACAGTTTTATTATTCTTTTCTGTTAACAATTTACATAAACAGTTTTCATTCGTTCTCGACGGTATAAAAAAAAACATGTTTCAACTAGTTGATCTATTTTTGAATTTTGCGAATGATCTCATAAATTCCCGTATGAAAAACGAAATTTTAAATATTTTTTATTTAAAAAAACAGTGTATGAAATGTATTTACAATATTGAATCTGCTGTACGTATTATATTCGCATTTGTTTAGCGCAATAAACGAATATCTTAATTTGTTAAAATAGATACAAATGTATTATCGAAAATTTTAGCGATGGTTTTGCACATTATTTCAATACCCCCTTCCATTGGAAATTCACGGGTAATATTCAATTTGTATTAGGTACCTACTTCATGCGTAACCGTTTTTCTTCTGCGGTTGGTATATATTTATTAAAAAATATCTCGTCGTCTTTCGTCTCTGCAGTAACCCCGTATAAATTAAATTTCTTACGTACGCATATAATAATAAATGTATATGAGTAGGTAGTAATGAGTGATTCGATATGTTAATATTGCAAATATGACGACACACGTTATTACAATAATTAACGTCAAACCGTCCGCCTCGGTGGGTGGTGGTTATTCAACTAAGATTTGTCGCGCATTTTAACTACTGCAAGACTCGTAATAAAAATTTATTATCAGTCAACATTGATTTTTTTTTTCTTTGCGGATCCATTGTAATAAAATCATTTTAGTATTAATGAAAAAATAAGTCAATGCGAAAAAAATAATAAAATTTAAAAAAAAATATAGTTATCTATACGTCGTACTACGTATTCCTTACTTGTCAGCTATTTATTACCCATAATAGGATACATATTGATTACTACATACTGTTATGCGTTTCGTGTACACAATTACTGGTATGCGTATATAGTGTTTTGTATTCTTTTTTTTTTTTTTAAATTGTGTTAAAGCTTTGTGCTCGGTTATAATACGTTTGTAACGAAATATAAGTCAAAGGTCTCGGTTTACAACAATTTATATGTATAGTATATATATGTAGTCAATCGTATTTTTGTTTTTTGTACCTATACAAAAAATATATAAACGCGTATATTGTAATAAAAACATAATAATAATAATAATAATAATTATTATTATTACAAATGTTCTCGTTTTTATCCGACTGATCTAAGTAAATTATGTAATATAATAGCTGGCAGTATACATTATTATAGATTATAATATTATATTATGTATAAATTTAAATATTTATAAAACACCAATGTATATATGTTATTTTCGTGTAAACAGTGCGATTCAACTGTTTTTTTTTCCTCGAGTATTTCAAAACCGATAATCAATAGAGTTCATCGCGTTTTTCTATTTTTTCCCCCTCCCTCACACGGTTTTCAATAGAATCCGATGTTGAGTTTATCGTTCAAAGTACATATTTTATTATAATATATTGGTAAATAAAATAACAGCACGTTTTCTATACCATATATTTATGATTTTTATACGTTTTGGTGACTACACGTTATAGCACACGAGGAAATGTTTCCTCGTATACATCATTATATACACAAACAAAGTATCTTTATATCTATATTCATATGTTATCATATAATCTAATATGCATATATTACAGTATTATAATACACTATACACGTGCAACGACTTGAACTTGTTGATTTCCACGTGTCGAATCCTATTTTTGTTTTTTTTTTTCATATTTTTAATTTTTCTTCCTTTCGAACAACACGTAATGAATTCAACGAGAATAAAAGAAACGAATACCTAACTGATTTATTTATCGTGTTCATTATTATACATTATTCATAATATTTGAATATTATATATTATTCGTTTTAAAACGTATATGTACGGAGAACTTCAGTGCTTCTTTTTTCTTTACTATACTCCCCAATTTATTCTCTATACCTAGTTACAAAAATGCGTTAATAAATGATGAGTTTATAAATAAGTCTCTGTATTTCAATTCTGTATTCAAATCGCGATAGTCGTTTATGTGCACATATAGTAAATTGAAAAACATACACACTATATAATATATATATAAATCGATTATTAAATAAATTATTAATTATACTTTAATATTTTTCTATATTTATATCTATAACTTTATAAAACAAAAATCGTTATTATATAATGTACTCGCGAAAATTCATATTTTTTTTTCTTATTCGTTTCAAAATAATTAAATTGAACGAAAATATTTGTTTAAGTAATTCAAAATATATGGAAACTTACTTCGGAAAATTTTTTATTTTTGTTTTCTTAGTTTATTACTTAGCAGTGTAAATCGTATAATTAACTTATATATATTTTTTAACATAGCCACTTTTATTTTGTATGAAAAATTCTCACGAATGCGCAGTTTTTTACAATATTGTTTTATAAATTTCAATATACATTATTGATTTTTCCTAATGTACCGTTGAATTAACGAAGGACCTAAAATATTACATAAAATCTTCAGCCTTTAACACCAAAAATCATTCTTTTTACTATAAATAATCCAAAATAAGAAGACATTTTTTGAAAAAATTGTTTATGTATATTTAAATAAAATATTATTTTTTTATTTAAATATATTTTAGACAATATTAATATCATTCCATAGGTCTTTTCATCATATACATAATTTCTCTGCTATTTAGTATATAATATTTTATTATTATATAATTTTTTATTTTAAGCTCCTTGTTTTTTTAGTGTAATGTTCATTGTTTTCTCTATGTATTTTTTTTTCTCTCAATCAATTTCACTTATTATAATTTTCTGTTGTTGTATTTTTTAATATTTTACCTGATGATGACTTTTTGTCGAAACCGGTAGTAATAAAGTAGCATATACAACAACCTTCTTATTTTATTTTATTTTATATAATACTCATTGGCTTTTTTGAATATTTAAATATATATATATGTATATATATTTTTTATATAATTAAAATTTGAATTCGAATTACTACATTATTGACCTTGATATTTAAAATATAACAATGACAATAAATTATAATATTTTCTAAAAAATACGTAAATTTATTTTGATAATCGATGGAATAACACGGAATAAAATTTGAAACTTAAGCTTATTAATCCTTTTAATACATAATGAAATGCGCATGGGAATTTAAGCTAAACTTAAGTATTAATATATTCTCTTAATAATTTAGTAAAGCTAAATATAACTTTATATCCATGTATGCGCCGTATGAAATATAATCAGCCCTGAATACGCAGACTTTAAAGAAATTGTATAAAAAATATATATATTTTAGATAAATATAGATATTTATATAAGCATTTATTGTTTTATAAAATGCGCATGTTAATAATACCTTTTATTATTGTGTATATTATAATATATATATTTTTTAAATTTAACACTGTAAATCAATTATTATAAGAATCGAAAATTAATAATACCGTGAAATATATTATTTTAAAATTCGTGTATAATTGATTTTTGCCCAGTTCTAAAACGAGTTCACGTTATGTGTTACAATTCATCAACTGGGAAATTTTAATATCTGGGATGTATGACATAAAATATGCACCCATATCGCTTTCAAATTCGTGAAATATGATGTACGCGGTGTATAAATAATACGTTTAATAAGACTACTTGGTCGATTGAAGTTATTGATTCGATGTAATATCAAAAGTTGAAATTAAACGGACGTTTTTAATCTAAATTTCTTTTTCTTTTTTTTGTAAATAACGTGTGTGTGTGATATAATAATTATGCAACTATATGAAAGGTTTAAGGCCGACTACGCTATCAATTCATTATATATATATATATATATATATCTTTGCCAGTAGTAGAATATAATTGAGATTAGAAAATGGACTTCAAAAGGTTTTTCACCTAAATTATCAATGATGTTGTTTTGAGAATTATTACGCGTTAAAAATATCGATATAAGTTAACGCAAGTTAATTATTTTTTATAATTTTGGTTTTTATATTTTTATTTTGTACGTAAAAAGAATTTTAAACAAAAGTAGATGAATATCTACTCAGTATTTTTCAATTATTTCTTATTTAATAATTTAATTTTTTTTTTCTGTTAGAAGCAGTGTTAAATAAATACCGATTTTTATTTATTATTTACTATTAAACTTTGTATGAAAACAATTGACAAAACTTATAATAAGTAAATAGTAACTTGTTATAATAATTTTCGGGTTTTCGAGAAATTGTGCTCTGTGCTAGTTTTACGTTTTCTTTTGTTATAGATCCGTTTTTTATGCTCTTTAGTCCGCTATGTTCATAAAAATTGCGCGTACAGACTGGTGTCGTTGTTGAGTCGGTCTGCTTAATATTACTTCCTTAAGAACAGTTTTTGTTTACGACGACGTGAAAAGGTATAATATTAATTAAATATTCTTATCGACAAGCTCGTAATAATAAGCGATTTTGTTGTATGTGACTGTGCTATCTTCATTAATTGGAACCTAGCACGTGTCAAGGCTATCACCGTTATTTGCAACTGGTGCGTGTTATTTTACCTATCCATATTATTCTAGGTATCTCGGTTTAAAGTACCAATTAAATTATTTCTTTATACTATTACTATCCGTCAATATGGGAAGCAGCAGTAATTCTGAAATGCTTGCAACTGAGCTCGCAAAATGGACCAAGCCTATGCTTATTGATTTCATTTTAAAAAAATCACTCCCTACACGTGTGAAACTGAGTGATAATTTATCGACGCAGCTCAATAATAACTTCATTGAACCCGACCCATTATAAAATACAACTGATGTTGCGAATATACTACAGTCTGTTGTCTCTGAACTCAAAATTATCTCTGAAAGTAATCGGTTGACGAATGTGAAATTGAATAGTATTGAGTCCAACAGCTCCATTGATAGTTCTTCCAATTTCATTTCTCGTCAAGCTAATAAACCTGTATTTATTACTTCAGCGGTTCCAGTAAAAAATCGAAAAACTATGCCAGACTCTCCAATGTTTATTGTTGGATCTGGTAGTAATACCTCTACTAATTTAGCTGCTGCATCGACTAGGAAGTATTCTGACTTGTTCGTCTCTCGGCCTAATCCTCATGTTACCGTTGATTTGCTGAAATCTGAACTGTTTTCTGATTTCGATGACATCACTGTAACACAGCTAGTCACTAAACATCCAACATATGCGTCGTTTCATATTCATTTGCCGCTCAATAAACTTAACTATCTACTAGAACCTACATTTTGGCCTGATGGAGTTATTGTTAAGAGATTCTGGGGTCGTCGTTAACCTAATATGATCGTACACGAAAATCCAAAAAACTAAATCGCCAAGATGTTCAGTCCTCGTTCGGCTTCTATCAAAATTGTAGAGATCTTAGAACTAAATTAGCTTGTTTTAAATGTAATGTAGATTTGTTTAATTATATTTTTATTTGTTTATCTGAAACATTTAGATATTTGTCATTGTTCTATTGGGCTAACACCCGTTAAATAAATAAATAATATACTTATGTATACTTATATACATAATTAATAAATTAAATATGTTGATAGTACAGCAAATGAAATAAGTTAAAAATTAATATTAATTAATTAACTTTAAGTTCGTAATTAGATGATGCCTATATTCTTGGCTATAAGTTAAGATTCTTATAACTAATGAAAAAGTTATCAATTTTGTTTTTTTTGTTTTTACACATGTATTCATGTTTTATATTTAATATTTTATGATAAGTTATTAATTTATTGCCTTTATAAGTACATTTCACATATGATGCAAAAATAACAATAAAATACAAACGTAAAAATACCTATACCCAGACCTTAAACCAAAGGTTCCCAAACTTTTCATTAGCGTGACACATTATTTTTTTAGATTTTAAAATTTTAGCAACTCACTCAAATCAATTTTTTTTTTGTACTTATTAAAGTATATGGTATATGGATAAATAAAATACATATTAATATATTTTAACTAAAAAATGAAAAACTTATTTGGTAAAAAATCTTATTACAAAAAAAAGACGATTTATTAGTTACTATTTATTAGTTGAATAAAAAGTAAAAAGTTTGCTTCTTTTCAATTATTCTTAATAACTATATTAATGTTCCACATAACCTACACACCGTGCGTCATTGTACGCGGCTGTAAGTTTAAACGTAAAGAATTTGACTGTTAAAAATATTGTTCCAAAATTGAATATTTTTATTGTAATGGTGACCGAAAATCCAATTTCACAATGATTATATATGAAGAATTGAGTGGTAATAAATAGTAATGTCTTTATAGCTTCTATAAATTATTATTATTATTACATAAGTTTTTATTGTGACCATAGAAAGTATATTGGTTTGATAACATACAACCAAACACTTGAAATTCATTTGTAATTATATTGTATTTAAATAGATCAAATAGGTATCCGAATATTAAGGAATTTTTTTTATTTCTATTTTCATAAACAACTTGAAACGTACAATCGTATTGTATGTGAGGTTCTAACTTGCGGAACCCTTGTGATTGTTATATGAAACATTCTTTGGGAACCGCTGCAGGATTGACTATGCTGTTATATGTACAAATAATGTACATACATAATGCACAATATTGTGATGAATTGAAAAACATTGAGAATTCAAGAACAAGCAAAAATAAAAAGACAGGTTTTGTAACTTTACACATATCACGCATGAATAATTTACATTATCATGTAAACGAGTATTCCAAATTATATAATGCCACAGATACGTTTATTTTGATCAGATTTTATTTGAAAAATCATTGATTAGGAGGATGTGTCTTTTCCTTTTACATTTACTACGTATATTTTACAATTTAAATGTTAATAGAAAACTGTTTAAAACGCTGGTCGTACCTAGTACCTACCATTATATTATCTAATCCTACACCTTTTGTAATAATATTGTTGATTTGAATTGTTATGATATTAATTTATTTTCTATAGATGCTTGATACGTTTTTGCCTGGAATGAAAGCAGCGAACAAAGGACATATCGTTTTCTTATCATCAATGGCCGGCCTTATTGGCTTCAAAAACCTCGTGCCATATTGTGCATCCAAATTTGCAGTAAGAGGTTAGTGCGGTGGCATGTAGTACGCGCCATGCAAAAAGAGCAGTTGGTTAAACGTTGATTTTTTTTTTCATTTTCGTAGGGCTCGCTGAAGCAATAATGGAGGAATGCAGAGATGATGGCTATAAAAATCTCCATTTCACTTCTATATTCCCATACATAGTCGATACCGGTCTGTGCAAGAAACCTGTAATTCGGTACATATTTTGCTTGTTATTACATAATACTTTTCAAAGATTTTACCTGACTGAGTATTTTATAATAATAGTTTCCCAAGTCTGTTACCGATCGTAACGCCTGAATCCACAGCACAGGAAATCATTTCAGCCGTTAAGAAGAACATTATGGAACAATCAATTCCAAGTCCATTGCTTCTTGTCAATAATGTTTTTAGGTAAGCCTCAAGTAACTTTACAACAGTGCCTTGAACAAAATGAACACTGTCATTTGTTTTACTCGCAGGTGTTATCCACAGAAAATGGCGTTGGATTTCAAAGATTTCTTGGGTAGCAGTGTCAACGCACACGATGATTAAAGTGTCTTCTAACAAGTTCTAAATAAACACACCTGTTAATTAGAGACCGTGAACTAAGCGATAGTATATTATTAAAAATTCGTAGTAACTATATTTGTAGCGATTATTTTTTTAGTTATTAATTTACGTACATTGTAATCTTGGTATTAAGCAGTTAAAAATTATTTCAGAAGCACTTTGCTTATTGTAAGTTTTGGTTATTAAGATTTATCAGAAACTTTTGATCTGTATTTTCTTTACATTAATTTGTTTTCAATTTATCGTTATGACAGAGAAAAGGGATTTTTTTCTTTTTATGCCTCATATAAAATATTTGATACTTATTATTTTTAGAGTTATTAATTTACATTTTACAATTTACAATTTACATACATTGTAATATTAGTTTTAAGAATTTAAAAGTGTTTTAAGAAGATTTTTGCGTCTTAATTTTTCTTTTATGATTAATCATAAACTGTCTTTGACTTCTATTTTCTTTATAATAATTTGATTTTGTTTTCTATTTACTTTTATGTAAATAATAATAGTAAATAAAAGTGTACAAAATATTTTTTTTCTATTTTTTTACAAATTTATTTTCTTATAACAAACAAATGAAGATTTTTTTATGGTACATATAAAACATAATTTTTGGGAATCTAAGACTGTTATTGTATTGAATATTTGTCAAACTTATGTTCATATAATACACTGCAATTAAATTTTTAATATCAAAAATAAATATGTACATATATAATATAATTATATATATTATATATATATATATATATATACGAAGTAATAAAAGTTTTTCAGTCGAAAGTGTTCGATTACCATGTTTGTTCGTAAAAATATAATATATAAATAATAATTTTCTTTTAATAAATTTATTTATATTAAAGTTATAAATTATAACAATAGACATATTGCAAATTAACGATTTATTATATTAATAAGCAATAAAATATCAAAATAATTAAATTACTATTACTTTATTCACAATGTTTAAAACAAAAACATATATTTATTACAAATAATTTATAATACAATTTTTGTTTTCAACAACTCACTTATAATTATGTAATGGAACCTTATACTAAATGTAATATATATCATTTCATATCTGTAACAATTGGTTTTTTGTTTCCATCTATTGAACATGTTAAAGTAATACTACCTTTGAATAAATGTAACTTTCTATGCGCCCCTTTAATTCCCTGAAAACACCAAACTCCTTCATGAATATACATATATATTAACAAAATAAACAATATAATTGCGTATACTTTTTCAATTTTTTCTTTTAGCGAGGAACAGTTTAGAGGATTATTTTTTAATTGAAGTACTTCTTCAGGTGAAACACCAATTAAATGTTCCAACACCTAAAACAAATATATTAGTATACTGAAGTAGATAAATTATTAATTAAACATTTTTTTGTATTATATTTATAACTTACTTCTGATGAGAATTCAACTTCATGTTTCGTTTCACTCATTACAATACCTGAACATATCCATTTATTTTGTTTTACTTGTATTTTCGAGTTCTTAACAACTGAAGCAGACTTTAAGACCTTAATTAATGGATTCGAAATGTCAATGTCCATATCAATATCATCCCAAACGTCTTCAGATATGTGAAATTCAACCAGTGGCTTTTTAGTTTCTGCATGTACTGGTGAACTAGCAACTCGTTTTCCTGAGGTTTGTTCAATATCTAGTAGTTTGGCAATGCTATTGCTATTACTTTCTACAGAACAGTCATTTTGATGTATCGATGATTGACTTGTTGAACTACTGGACGTTTTAGAAGTACTTGTGCCTAAAATATCTGGTATTTTAGTCTGTCTAATTGTAGGTATTGACTTTTTTTTAGTTTCTGTGTACTTATTTGTCGGAACTGAACTTGTTGGTGTATTAACTTTGTTATTATTTTGAAATGCATTAAATGTTTGTAATGGTGTTGGATTTACAATGTTTTCCGATTGAGCGATTTTTATTTCAATATCAACCACTTGAGTTAAATATAATAAATCGTCATCATCATCAGCTCCATCAAAGAAATCATCATACTTAATAAATACAAATAAAATAAAAATTAAAGAAATATGTAATAGGTATGATAAAAAAAAAACTATTTAATACTTACTGTAATAACTCCATTTCCAATACGATTATCAAAATTATTATTATTATTACTACTTTGATTTGTACTACTTTGAAGCATTCTATCATTTTGAGGTACTGTATTTGTTCTGTTAACATTTTCCAATTGTCTTGGTGGATCGATATCACACAATTCTTGTACTTCCATAGCAGTATTATCGACTTTAATATTTGAAAATTTGTATGGATTTTTTAATTCTGGTTGATTTCTGAAATACACATGTATTACTAATATAATAATAATAATAAGCCATTAAGCTACTTAAAATACAACAGATTAAATTTAATACTAACAGAGCTCTACATAACACGTTTAATGGTGCATTTTTTATTAACAAATGTTCAACTTCACCGCCTATGAAATTCACATTATTAGATTTCAATAATAATATTCCATTTCTATATTCAACTGGTCCAATGACAACAATCTGAAAAAAAATCGAATACAGCTGAGTACCAACAAAAACATTTATAACCACACATACACACATATATTATAAAAATTTATTTTTTTTAAGAAGAGGAAGAGGAAGACCGAAGAATTGTTGAATGCGATTAAGTATGAGCTGAAGACTGCTGGTGTGTGTGTGGAAGATGTAGGGAATAAGATGAGAAGTGGAAGTTTAGGACAAAGGTGGCCGACCTCAAATAGAGGCAAAAGAGAAGAAGATAAAAATATACTTTGAAGCCTGGTATAAACGGTTCTTTAAGACAAAATAACTGTTCATATTCCATAGCTATTATATCTTGTTGACCATCTGTACACATCATCTTTAACATTCTACGTGATTTAGGTTCCCAAGGTGCTGGCTTGGTATCGTCAATTTCAGTATTACTAGTGTCGTTTTTTGCTATCTTATTATACTGTGAATAACATGATTGACCGACATCAAGAATAGTATTCACCTGCATGTTGGTATAATAATATTACAAATATAAATATAGTAATATTAGTCTTATAAATTACTAATTATAATAATTTCAGTAGAAATTATCGATACCTGAAGAAAATATTTTCCATTTAAAATTTGTTTTTGACAATCAATTAAATTAGCTGGTAAACTGGACAATTCAATCAATTGAAAATCTGATAAACTAAGTTGTTCTATAACTATAGAAGACAATTCTTTTATACCACACTGAAAATATTAAACGTGAGTGCTTCCTGTCATTCAACCATAAATATATTTTAATAATTACATTTGTGTTTGCCGATATAAAAAAATCTACACATTGTTTAAACCATTCATTTCCTGGTGAAATTATAATATGAGAATTTTCCAGTTGACGACACTAGGTTATGCATTTCAACATTGGAAATAGTCATTTTGTAGGTTTATGTTGATAATACTTGATTCTAATAAATAAAAAAAATCATTCAATATTAAATATTATATAAATAATTTTCAATAAATAAAAATGTTATATCATTATATAAAACTGATGATAAATATTTTTATGGAAATTATAGACCAATCTCTTTATCAATAGCTTTATCAAAAATGTTTGAAAAACACCTTTTTATGAACAATTATTTAAATAAATATTATATATATTTTTTCATCTTATACTCCTCGAACGAAATTGTTTTAAATATAGTTTACAAATGAAAGGACCTGTTAAAAAAAAATACTTGTTGAACTTGTTAAAAAAATGCATTATATGACACGTGCGGGAATTCGTGAATCATGATAACCAATAACATTTTATGAACGATTCTAGTTCAGGTCCCAGACAAAATTATGAATTAATTTCTTTGAATCATATGTAGTTTTAAATGATAAAAACGATTATGAAATTAGTTTTTTCTGATCGAATTTAGTTTTAAAGTTACAACTATTTGAAGTTATACATTCAAAAAAAAAAAAAATTGTAGTTTAATGAAACATGTCCAAGTCACAAAAAGCTGATTCGATACCAATAATAAAAGGTTACTTTAAAATGTTTTGCCCGTTTTAAGCTAGAAAAATCGTTTGGTTATACTTGTTACCTATGTAACATGATTTTGTAAGTACAAAATCGGAGTTAATTTTGAAATAAACAAGTATATTTTTACGAATTCTTAAAAATATAAAATAATATTTTGTTATCGATTAGCTTAAAACAAAAGTCATTAAGCTCACTACGCGAGCTCGTGTCAGAACTCAAATCAAAACCATCCTTTTTATTATAAACAACAACAAATGTCGATTATATTATATTAGTGACGTACAAAATAACAATGAATGTGAACAAACTAAAAATGCGCAAACAATTTTAAAATACGTTGTGCGTACGCCATACGAAACGTTGAAGTCGAATGACTAGTTATTTAAAAACAACACTGAGAAAAACGCCACACTTAAAATTGTTGTAACATCAATACTAAGAAGTTCGATAAAAAAAAAAAACTTAATTCCATAATCGTTTTCAACAATATTCGGAAAAAAATAATTCGCCCGGTCCCTTAACTAAAATCATGTTAAATCAACTTTAACGACGTACGTACAGAGATTTCACCAATGAAATTCAAGGGCGCGCGGCCAATTCGAATTCACACTATTGACGACCGGACGAATCGCGTTCGAGCCACTTATCATACACACCGTTCACAACAGTGACTGATAAGTAATGTGATAAGCGTGCTGCTATTGATACGGAAATCGACGCACAAAACAATGCAATTCTGTGTCGACGGGGCTCGAAAACACTTCGTTATGGCAGTAGTGAATGTAAAATAAATATTATCAGAACAAAAGTGACGACAGGAAAAAAAAAAAAATAATAATCGCGTGCGATTCACGATGGACCGGGACAAAAGTCGGAAATCCGATTCGAAAATCCAAGTAAGTGTTTCGAATGTATTATATTATTACGTTTGTATTTAAAGTTCGTACGGCTATTATTTCTCCCGCCGACGGCATTCGTTCCGCGAACATACTCACACGGTTTAGCTTTTTCGGACTCGTCGACGCTTTAATTCCATAAACGGGGTATAAACGTAAATTCGCGGGGAACGACGACGTGCTGCGAAAACATTGAAAACGTACACGAAACGTTGAGACGCGGAAAACAAATTGTCCCTATAATATATCGATAAAACAAAACGGAACAGTGCCGGTCGAAAAACCGCCGATGTTGTCGGCCTGTAAACACAGCATTGATGATAAAACTACGAGGAGTCGTTATCTATCGCGGCGCTTCGATTCGCGTGGGAACGCGTCGCGTTGTCCGTCACGTGCGTTTTCTCTCGTGTGGTCGATGCTTTTTTTTTCTGTTGCGATGAAATAAAATCCCGTCGCCGTCCTTTTCGATCTCCCGACGACGTCATGTTGCGCCGGCAAGCGCGACTCCGGCGCGAGTATCTCTACAGGAAGAGTCTGGAGAGCCGTCAAAAGGTGATCCAAGACAAGAAAGAACGGCTGAAGATGTGCTTGGACGAGAATACGCCCATTCATTACGACCTACGCCCGGAAGCGTTGCACTTGCAGGAGAAACTCCAGTGGGACGGCGATGCGCCCGCGTTGTCCGCGTCCGCCGGCGGCGAAGAGGGCGGCGCGGCGAGCGCGTCGCACGAGGACGACGAGTACCGTTGGGCCGGCGTCGAAGACCCGAAAATCATGATCACCACGTCGCACGACCCGTCGGCCAGACTCAAAAAGTTCGTCAAAGAGCTGCGGCTGATATTCCCGAACGCGCAGCGCATGAACCGCGGTAACTACGAAATCAAACAACTGGTGCAGGCATGCCGGGCCAATGAAGTGACCGATTTCGTTGTCGTACATGAACACCGAGGAGTGCCTGACACGCTGATAGTCTGTCACATGCCGTACGGACCGACGGCCTATTTCAGTCTGACGGATGTTGTCATGCGACACGATGTGCCCGACATTGGTACAATGTCCGAACAGTTTCCGCACCTGATATTTCACAATTTTGAAACGCAGCTGGGCAAGAGGACAATGAACATACTGAAATACTTGTATCCGGTTCCTAAAGATGACAGCAAGAGAGTGATCTCATTTGCCAACCATGACGATTACATATCGTTCAGACATCACACGTACAAGATGGTAAGAATTTCTTCTATACATTCTATTACACCGGTGTTTGATAAGAAATGCATGCATAAAAATGTATTTACTTAACATTTTTAACAAATGAATGTATAAAAACCGTTAGATATTACAATTTAGATATTGGTGTAGTTCTTCCCATACCTATATTTATTTGTTAAATTTTTAACATTTTTTTTTTTATAGGTGGATGGTAACAGAATTGAAATGAATGAAGTAGGTCCTCGTTTTCAATTGAAACTTTACCAAATTAAATTGGGAACTCTGGAATCGGCTGATACCGCAGACACGGAATGGATATTTAGACCATACATGAATACTGCTTCCAAACGACGATATCTATCGTTAAAAGACGGATGGGTTCAAGACGACACGATTTTCTCTTAAATATTATCTATTGTTTAATTTGTAAATACGAAATAAAAATATAATAAATGAAAATGTTTTATCATTATGTATTTAAATGTTGTACTTGTATAATTTGAAAACAATACTAATGTAATTATATGAAATGTGCAAAAAAAATATGAGCTCAAATTATTATTTTGACTGAATAATGCTGAAACGTAGCCTATATAGTTTGGATGCTGTAAATATTTAAATTTCATTTTTATTTTTTTTTTAATTAGCCCAAACTAATAGTTCATGATTTGTATAGATAGTACAATAAAGGAAACAAATGTATTTTACCTTACGAGTTTTTTTATAAAACTCATAAATTTAATATTTTAAATAAAATCCTGGAGAAATAATTTGGTGTTAGAAAATTTTGGATTTTTAAATTTTTCAATATCTTAAATGCTTAATTATTATATATAGTTGTTACTATTATAACTTGTAATAGATAGTTAGGTTAGGTAATGGCTAATATTGAATGTTTTATTACCAATGTCTAATTTACTGTATTAAATAAACTTTTAGATTTATTCGTTTGTGTCATTCTTCACAATACACTATGAATTACTAAGTAAAAATTTAATTATTTTACAGGCATTGTCTAGAAAGTAATTTAAATTATCTCAACAGTGTTTAAAAAATGACTAAAATTTTAAGTATAGAATAAATTATTTACCATTATTATATGATATCTTAATAAATGAGGTTAAACTTGCTGTGAAATAAGTAAAAATTGAATAATCATTTAAATAACTTGGTGATTGGTGATAAGTATAATCATCAGGAATTGAAAATTGATAGTTTAAATTATAAATTAAAAAACAAATTTGTGTATATTGTATTTGATATCTACAGTTTATTTTGACCACATGGTTTTAATAAAATGTCAAAAGTGTATTAACAGATGGTTGATTTTCAATGAAAAACATTAAAACGATCATTATAATCATTAGGTGACAACTGATATTGAAATTGCCTGATGTCACTATTATAATAATTTATTATAAATTTATTCTGCATAATAAATTAATTTCAATTTATTTTGAGCGATTCCCTCCGCTACACAGTTCACTATAATATTATTTAATATATTTATTTATTAAATGTTACAGGTGAACAAGAAATAACTGCCGTTTCGAGATCTGGACGAATTATCAAGAAGTCGTCAAAGTTACTTGGATTTGAATCATCTGATATACGTACGTACATGAACAGTAAACACTTGTAACTATAGAATAATTATAATTTATAATCATTGAATAAACTTTTAAAATTGTTTGCTGATAATAAACATTTATCCTTAATACAGTTCTTTATACTCGACCTTAAATTGTATATACATATTGTATAAAATATTGAATTGAAATGGAAAATAACTATAAAAATATAAAAAAAAGAGTGCATTATTATCAAAGTATTTATCGGGTGTTTCTCAAGATGATCATCTCCCACTAATAATGTTTTTATTATTTATAGATGACGTCCAGTAAACACCAATATTCTATTATTTACCATTCATTCCAAATTATTTTTATGAAAAGTTTCAATTAACGATTATATTTCATTACAAAAAGATTTAAATAATCTTAAAAATTGGTGCTATTTAAAATGATCCTGTATCTTCATTTAGACAAGTGCAAAACATTAATATTTTATCTCAAAATATCTTGTATTGATTTCACTTAATAATGTTTCAATCGAGTCAGTTAATTTTTTTAATGCTTTGGGAATTACTTTTTATTCTAAATTATGTTTTAATAATCATATTGAAAATATTTCAAACAAGGTTCTTTCTAATATGGGATTCATTACTTGCACATGTTTTAATTTTAATAATATTCTTCTTTGGTAAATTGGCCCTTAGGACTATTCCGACACACAACCTTGCCTCCCTATCCAATTCCTGTCTCCTTCAGTCAAAACATCTTCGTAAACTTTCACATCCTTATTATGTCCTCCCATCTCAAACGTAGTCTTCCCAATGGCCTTTTCCCAGTAGGATTTTCTTCTAGTACTATTCGTATGATTGGATTTTGACTACGCTAAGCATGCCCAGGCTGCTATAATATTATTTTGTCCTTTATTGTTTCCAATTTACTCAGTTTGTGAAAGAACGTTTCTTATTCATTAATAATTTTAGTATATTTAAAAATATATATTTTGAATTTGGTAAATGCCACTTAAAGTACGCTCCTACCATTTGGTCATCAAATAACCATTCTATTATGCAAAATCTTGAAACAATTTAAAATCGTTGTTTACGTTTTCTATCTTTCAAATTAATTAACGTCTACCTCATTCTGATTATAACAATGTCTTATCATATTTCAATTTAAAAATCATTCAATGAGAAACGAAGTTATCTTGCCTATATATTTTTATTTAAATTATTAAAAGACTTAATTGATTGCTCTTAATTGTCGAAACATTTAAATCTTTAAATTAATTCAAAATCCACAAGAAATCGAGACATTTTTCTTATAGTTGTCTTAAAAACATATGAATGAATAAATAAATAATTGTCTATGTAAAGAAAAAAAATGAGAGAGTACACAGATTTTAAGAATTCTAAAAAGCAAACTTGTAAAGAATACTTTTATTTTGTATTTGAAATATTTATTCGAATAAATGGGTAAAAAAGTATTCGGAATAAAAGTGTGAGTACATCTACCTACGAGTAGATACTAAAATGAACTTAAATTTTATAAGCAATTATAATTTTCATACAAAATGATAGAAATTTAAAATAATGAAATAACATGTAATAACAAAATATGGAGTTTGGAGTTCTTGCCACCATCTGACCGATGGCTACCATTCAATAAATAAATGAAGGGTACAGGGGAAAATCGGCTTCAGTCCTTGTCCTTTTTTTTGTTTTTTTAATTGAAATGATAATGTATTTTATTTAAAAACTATTTTCACTTTTCTATGTTATAATAAATACATAATCCAATCACATAATGGTCTCTGAGTATTTTTATCTGGTACCTGAAGCATGTAGAGGTAGGGAAAATTTAAATTTGAATTTTCTCAAAATTAGCTGTAATGAACTAAAGCTGTTCTTCCTCTGTACCCTTCAAATGTAGGATATGTGTATTTAAAGCTTATCACTGATTCTAATGATACTGTAATTATTTTACTTGTAGAAAATGTATCAATGTTATTAATTGAAATAAATATCATTCTACAAAAGAGTTCTAGTGAAAATACAATGGTATGATCCCTATAGGGGCTTATGGCAGTTAGTAATATATCCATATATATTATGATGTCTTACACTTGTTTAGATTCTCTTATCCGTATAAATTATAAATTGTAAACATTGTATTTGAAATGTTAAATATTTGCTTATGATATGTGAAAAAATCCCATTTTCTTGCAGAAGAGAAAGAAAAAACTCCCAAAATGTCTAAACCGAATTCAAAAAGACATTCGTCCAATAATCATGAACCACTAGATCAAGTTAGTTCATTTTAAAAATACGTTTGTAGATCACCAATATACACGTACAATATTGTTAAGTTTTTAATTTTGAATTAAACGTTTGCCTTTAGTTCAATGACGATGACAATACCATGGAATTTTTAGAGGATCAACAAAACACTGAGAGCGATGAATGGACAGTAGATACTAAAGCTTGTAAGTTAAAAAACAATACATGTTTAACTTGTTTTTTCATAGGAAAATTGTAAAACAATAGCATTCAATTCAAAATAAATGTCATTTGTTTGCTTTAGTTATATAAATAGAATTATGCAAATTATAAATTTAAAAAGAAATATTGTCAAATGAAATTGTAATATTAGTACTTCACATAGATCATAAATAAGTGGTATTATTATTTTTAAACTGTTTAAACAGACAAATTGATAAAACAAACAATTATAAATATGATTGATTTGAAATAGATGAATATATTGAGCCTAGCGGCACATCCGTTTCAGTAGGAGAACACAATCAAGTACGGTTTTATACTAAGATTTTATTTTGCATAGATAATTAGTATTATTGTTTATTGTACAAATGTTTAATGTTTATTCAGTTTATGTATGCTCTCAAAAATTTAAATATGAAAGAACCGGGATTTGTGGCTTATGCACTATGGGCTAAAGAAGTACGCAAGACTTTGATGAATGCATATCCAAATTTTAGTAAGTTTTCATTCTTGAATCTCTATTCTTTGATTTAATTAGTTTGTGACACTGTTTATTAAGGTACATTACAAATTAGTCAACAACTCAAAGATATGTGGAAGTCAGTACCAACTGAAGATAAAAGTGTAAGTTTCTATTTTACAAATTTTAATATCTAATATTTCTATATATCTATATATATACAGTGGATTCTGTTTAATGTTGCCACCAGTTAATATGGGTAGCCACCTAATTATGGACATAATGGTCTGGTCCCAATTCCAATGTATGTTAACAAGATTAAAAAACACTGCGTAATGTCGGCACTCGATTCGGTTTATGTGAACAGTTTTTATATTATAGCTTAATATGAACGATATTGAGTATACATTACACAGATAAGATTACACTATTAACTGTGTCGATAAGATTGTAATGTATCAAATGTAATAAAAATCATTAAACTTTAATGATTTATGGCGATATAAACGGTGACCAAACAGCAACAGCGATTACATATGTACAAAGACGAGCCTAGAATCAAAATAATGAGGGGAGGGATGAATTATTTTCAAATTTCCGAGTTAATAATTTTATTTCATGATTGGCGATTGAATAATTCTGCCGACAGCTGACTTGGTTTTTAATAAATTGCCAACTTGTCATGAAATATTAGTAGTGGTGGGGTGTAACACCCACCATACCACCTAGTCGCGTATTTAGGATTTTGTCAAGGGGGGGGGATATGTATTGAAAAATATTTTATTGACCTGAAGAGGACTTCGCTTGTTCGCCCTCCTCCATCACCACGTTTCTTAAAAATATGGCGGTTAATATTATTATTACACACACAAATTGATTAAACTCATTATTTTTCCAAACATATAATAGTGACTAATAAAGCGTTTTATTGATGTTTTTCCTCTATTAGATTATCCAGGTAAAATCATGCCTATTTGTTATTGTAAATAAGAATATCAAAAATTAAAAAAAAACTCAAGGGGGGAACTATTCCCCATAAATACGTCACTGACACCGCCCATAGTCTTGTCCCTGTATATGTACTCAGTCAGTTCCGCCAATTTCAACGCGATACAATACCTTGTAAAAATCTTTCTATTAGTAAAAAAATAGCTATTTTGGATAAAATTAAAACGCTCACATCGTCGTCACAATGTCAAATCGTTGAACAATTAGTGTTTCGACATCAACGGGTCGCAAAAATTCTCAAAGAAGAAAACATTTTATGTGAAACTTTAATTTAAACCAAACCTTTGGTCAAAAACAAATTTCGGTTATTATGGGCAACTACTTAATGTGGGCAAATGGAACTGGTCCCAACATGCCCACATGAAGCGGAATCCACTGTATATCTACATCTGTATATAATATATATATATTTTTTTTTTTGTAGCGATGGGTACATAAAGCAAAGAGATTATTAGAACGTGAAGGATCTGAAAACACCAAATCAAATTATACAAAAGTTGCAGTGAAAAAACCAAGTACAGAAATTACTGATAATAATTTAACGGACACTAACAAGTAAATGTTATGAGTAATATAATATGTACATATTAATCATATTGAGAAAAATATTTAGAAATAAAACCAAATCCGAACCACTAAGATCAACTGAGCCTATTGATGTAGCAGCTCATTTAGCATTGCTTGGCGAATCGTTGGGTATAATTGGTCAACGACTAAAAGAACATCAAGTAAGATGTTACCTGCTAAGTTTTCATTGCTAATATCATTAACGTTTTTATTATTTAGGGTCAAATAGCTGTAAATGGCAGTGTATCAGTCCTTTTGGATTCTCTTTTATGCGCCTTGGGACCTCTGCTCTGTCTCACTCAACAAGTAACAGAAATAAACGTGAACTCCCAAGAAACAATGTCAAAGCTTATGGATGATATAGCTTATATAATGCCAGGTCTATAGAAGACTGCACATTGTATGAAAATTAATGTTAACTGAACTTTATTTATACATTTCTTTTTTTTTAAACCAATTTGTATTACAAAACATATATTTGTTTAACTAGTTAATCTAAATTTTATTATTTATTTTTCATGTGCTATCAACTTATAGACAATTATTTACCTAGAGAACAATGTTATATTAATTATTAATTATAAACACTATCTTAACAGTTCCAACCACTAAATAATAAAATCAGCAGTAGATAGCATACTAAACGAGTACTTAGATATTATCAAAGAATGTTCAAAGTATGTAGTCATTAATTAATTTAGTGTGCGGATTGCCTGTATGTGATTTGATTGCATATCTAATAATTCAATACTTTGATCCACTATAATTTATGTATGTCGTCAGAGAAATGTTGTGCTCTATTCTGTTGCTGCTTAAACCAAATACTCAAAAATATCTTTTTCCAATTCGATTGATTTTTTTGTGTTTATAATAATTAAATGCTGTTTGCATTTTTATCACAATATATTATATTTTCTATATTTCAACTAAAACATTTTTTCATTGTATTTTATTGTCATATATTTGGCCTATTATAACTTGATCAAAACGCTGAATAATGTTTTACATTACATAGGTACATTTGTATTATTTATTTATTAAATACAATAATGAGAATAGAAATAAGTACATATAACATTTTTAATTGATATGTTTTGTTACTCAATTGATGGTTTTCTAATATATGTATCAATGCATACCATATTTTTAACAAAAATTTCTATTATTTTTAAATATTTTTACCATCATAATTTGATATACTTAACAAAAATATTCTTATTTTGCAACTTCCGACAACATCTCGTCAAGCGTTAAGTAACGTGAAGTATTATAATACATCGTACTTGCTTCGGAATGTTACAATTTACTAAAAAGAACTATATTTTACAATTTATAATTTTTCAGTAAACTGATGACAAAATATAATGTAAATCAAGTTGGATATATCATCCTACTGGCCATAAAACGTAAATATTACACCAATTGCAGTTACAGTTAGGTGCGCTATTTACCCTTATAGGGATAATTATTCAAACTGGTCATTATTGAATTTCACAATTAAATATAATAATATTAATGTTGGAAACTATTATTTTAAAACTAAAAATTCTATCGATATTTGAAATTGACTTTTTTTTAAAGTTTTTTTTCTCTATACAGTTGATTTACATCTTTTTAAGTTCTTATGTTTTGAGCGAATTTGAAAACATGCACGGAACAGGTGTTTAATTGCAATTTGGGTTTAATGAGTATACAATTTGATAATCACCTATATCCTTTAAAATTATATTTCTTATTATATATCATTTGGCATGAAATGTTGCTCACATGCCTATAATCTCATAGGGTATTTTTCTATTCTAAATATCAATTGTGTACTACAAAATCCAGACATATTAAAATAATGATCTTCTATGCAAATAAAATAACTAATGACATAATAAACCCATTTTGAATATATCAAATTGTAATTTATTAAAAAAGTAAAAGTAAAATATATTTCTTAATTTTAATAGCATACAAATGAATTTTCATTTACAAACAGGTATTGTTTAAATACCAGTAAAGTTATTCATATTTCGTAATTTAATTTTTTTATACAAATCGTCATCAGAAATACAGTAATTAGACTTCACGTTTATAAAATAATAATTTATAATCTATTTATTAATTGTATTAATTATTAATTACTGCATTTAAATAATAAAACAATTGAACTTGATTTATCTTTGTATATTGATTGTTAAAATTTTTTATTCGAATTTGCCAATTTACTCCAGTACTTAAATCTAAATGTTTTGTTAATTTTCAACGTTTTATGCTGTATAGTAATATAAAAATTATTTTTTAACACCACAGAAATGTAAAATATAATAAGAATTTAATATATTTTGAAGCACATGAAAATTAACTTAACATTTTTAATATAAAACCTTATATCTGGTGGATATTCTATTAAAGGATAGATATTTTCGATATCATTTTTGAATAATTTACAGTAATTATAACTTATAAGTACCTAAGTTAAATCCAGACACAAAGCATTTTAGAGGCTTTTTTTTTTTAGAAATAATAAATAATTGTTTAAAATGTACTTAGCTATAAACTGCAGGTACCTGCTTACGTATTATAGTCAATATTGTAACGCATATCATTTATACAATATGCCTTTGATATAACATCCACCTTTTAAATTTATGTTTAATATAAAAACTAGTTATCTTATTTCCAATTGAATAACGTCTTGGTAAACATTTGTATGGAAATATTTTACAAAAATAATTATTTATTCAAATACTTTCGAGTCAAATTCTATGGAAGTGTGTGACCACAGAATTTACTAATTTATGTACTTAAAAAACTATTATTTAAATTTAAATATACCTATATATTTTTTTAGATAATTGTTGTCTTATTTAAATTCTAATTTTAATAACAATATATATTTATTCTATATCATGTTATAAATTATAATTTGTATATATTAAAATACATCTTAACGCGACTAATATCTAACATATTTTTATTAGTTACATTAATTAAAAAACTAATTCTGTCTACATTAATTATTAGATTTCGTAAATTTGATGAACAATTGCTTATGTGAGTTATGATGAATAAATTATGTATTTTAAGGCCTTCTATGGGTAATAATGAGGAGCGCGCTCTGATGAAAAACAAAAATTGGTGTACTTTTTATAATAAATTGATCCGTTGAGTATACCTGATGGCTGATAAATACGCCTTGATATGAATCGAATATTAGGTATGCAAAATTTAAAAATTACACACAATTTAAAATTTTCTACATTATAACAATTTAATTTGTAAAGGTATTTTTTGACTTGTTACAATTGTAAAAATATAATTATATGTTGTATAATCATGTATAGGTATACTTGAAGATTTGACATGATCGATTTGAAAATTTAAATTATAGTCTCATATTTAATAAAGTTTGTGAATATATATATATATATATATATATATATATATATATATATATATATATATATATATTGAAAAATACATTATTTGTGTAAGCTGAAAAAATGACATAAACTGAACATTTTTCACAATGCTTGGATAAATATGATCTTAAAATGAACAAAGTAATATTCATGTTGTTCTTCAAAACTAATCATACTCGTAGGCTGTACTTTTATATGTTCCAAATTATAGAATAAATAAATAACATTTTATTGTTTAATGTAGCTGATGATTATTAATATTAAATTATTGACCAATAACATATTCAAGGCGTTTATTTAAGAGTATAAGAAACACATTCACTTAAGACAATATGATTTGTATTCTTTTTTATTAATGTAAAAAAAAATTTAAATCATAGATATACTATTTGATAATTAACGTAACACTGTTTAAAATGTATGTATGGTCCATCCATCTGAACACTCGATGATAGTATTTCATTCAATATTGGATAACATTTTGATTTTTAACCTAAAGTACATACACCATAATAATATTAACACCGTTAACTAAGGAATAAGTAACTTGTTTGGAACAATCTGTTTATAATATGGTTCAATATTACAGAGTATTAAAAACATGTCATTGTGTTTAGATTATTAACAAAATAATAACAATAACAATAAGCGTAGAACACAAGTAAATGTAAGTACAGTGACAGCGATAAAATGTTTTGGTATGATCATATTTTTCAAATACAATATTAAATGCAAAAAACTATTTATTTCATTAACAAGAAAAAACTTTAACACACTTTTTTAAAAATTACTTTATACTAAATTCAATACTAAAAGCTTAATAATAATACATTAATACCTCAAAATATAATTTATAATTCACTTAACAAGTGGTTATAATGATGATGATGATGATGATAATAATAATAATAATAATAATAATAATATATCACTATTAAAAGTAAATAATTTTCATTAAACTATATTATTATATTTACATAGGTAACCTACACATAATAATATGTTTGTATAAATCACAATTTTAAAATTAATTCATATTATAATATACTGTTTTGAACACTGTCCCAACATCCTATTAAATAAGCATTCAAATAAATCAATAGATCAAAAAATTTTAGTTAAAAAAAAACTCTTACATGTAAACAAGCATTAAATTTTATGGGTTTAATATTTTGCATTATTACCTGTTCAATATACACTGAACAGTGATAATAATTATTAAAAAAAGACTATATGTTTTATTATTTATATTTTTACTTTTTTCTTCTTTTCGCCTAACTAAATTAATATAAGACATACAAGTGTAATAGTACATATTTGATTATTTAAATGCTATATTATTAACTAGTAAAATTATGTGTAGTAATGATATACTTATTTATTGTTTGATTTTTTGTAGTGAGAAAACACTATTTACTCTGTCACAAAAAACTATTGATATCATTAGTTAAATATATTTATATACAATATTGTATATTGAATATATATATTTAAAATACATCATCATCATATTAACATTCAAACAAATTACTTTAAAAAAATTTTTTGTTAAAAAAGTGGTAAAAAATAAAACAATATATTCAAATACTCTGTAAAAATGAAAAAAAATTAATTATATTGCCATATTTACCATTTAGTAATAAATGTTATTTTAAATATGAATAATAAACACTTTGATGTATTAATAACACAGATGTTTGGCTAAATTTGTACAAACAATGAAAATCATCACGAATCACAATAATCGTTTCCAACACAAAAAAATAAAATAACTAAAATCCATAGTGATGTGTTTTGAATTTGAAAAATGTATTTAAAATGACATGAAATACTAATTGAGCACATCAAACATTTTAACATAACTATTTCTTTTCTTTATAAAAATGCATTTAATCTAATAGTTTATTAATATACTAGTTAGGAAATTTTAAAATAAAAATAAAAATTGTATACTTAAGTATATATTTATTATGCTGTGTAAATTATATATTTGTTTTATTAAAAAGAAAACTTTGCAAATAGTAAATTTTTAATAATAATAATAATAAATAAGTAAAATAAAATTTTTTTTTAAACTAATAAATCAATAACTAAAAATAAAAACCAAAATATCCACAATATATATATATTCCTGTTAATCATAAGAAAATAAATTAAATCAAATTCCCACGTGTAACACATATTACATAAAAAAAATATATACACATATATTTATTTACATTTCATATATAATAAATGTATGAACCGAAAGCCATAGTGTATGTAGTTTTATTAAAATATTTTTTATCCACTGTACAATATAAATTACGTAAGTATTGAAAGAGGATATTAATTTGAATAAAATCACATGAATAAGTACTATTCAAAATGTGTTATATTTATTTTGAATATTATATATTAAGTAATAATCGTACATGTTTCTTAACTTTAAATCACTCGTATATTAAATATATAAAATCAAAAGCCTATAGTTTTCATAACATATCCTCCAGATTAATCCATAAATACATTAGATAGGTAGATGCCTTCATTGTGGATAATTACAAAATAGTATATAAATAATATTAGTCAGAGACGAAAAATAATACTAATTGTCTAAAAAGAAAAAAAAACATTGGTAAACAATAACAAAGAAACTTTCTCAAAATTTGAATTATAGCTAAAGAAAAAAATTAATTTATTATCACAGAAAATTAATTATATGCCATCATTATGAGTGTTTTTCAAATAGTATTAACAAAACAAAATATACATGTATACTAAATACAGATATACAAAATTTAAAAAATTTTACATTACAAAAATATTTGCAATTGTTTACGAACTAAAAGCATTGATTAATAATTATTCAATCAATGCTTTAAGTGCTCTTCTATTTTTGTAACATAAAATTTAAAGACCCTGTATACAAAAAAAATAGCAGCAAATTACACACACACACATACATATGTATATATATATTGATAATATACTTTCAAGTGGTGGTAAATTAATTTCATAAAACTAAAATGTTGCTTTTAAAATATCAATCATATATATATATATATTATACATTTACAATTGAAAATTCATAAATATATCTATTGGCATTTCATATGTATTCACAACAAATATAAAACTCACTATGATATATGCATTCTATACTGAGAGTTACGATCTATAATAGGAAGCGGATGAGCCTCAGAATTGAATACCCATTTTTCCAATGGAATGAGACTGTCATCACTGTATAATAGATATAAATACTAAAACAACATTTTTATTATTAGTAAAAATATTATGATTTATTCTTAACTAATAACATATACTTTTAGAGTTTCCGCGAAAAAATAACTCTGCTGAACATCATCTTTAATTGAATCTATTTGGTAAACATCTTTAATTCCACTGTATCCACCTGATACTCTACAGTGTTTTTCAAAAGCCTTTAAAAAAATTCCATTAACACAAAATTAATAAAATTATAAATATTTAAATTTAATGATTTTGTTTAACTTACTCTAAAAATGCTTATAATAATTTGTTAATAATAACAAGTTTAAATAATTTTTATAATTCTATGTATAAATATAGCTCTTACTTGTACAGCTTCCCATCCCCATTCTCTGTATTTATTATCATGAGTTAAACGCCATAAAACAAAATATGATTCAACTGTTTCAGGCCGAAGAATATTATATTTTTCATTGCCACTTACTGCAACTGCCTCAAAGTTGTCAGTAAATCTAAAAGCTTCAGGTCCTAATTTTGTTGCTGTTTTTTCATAAGCTACATGACACGTTTCTGTTAAACTAGCTCCAAGATCACTGTAATGTTTAGACGAATCACTACCTAAAGTTTTACCAGCAAGTGCAAACATTCCACCTGAAATTATATTACACATACACACACACATATATATATATAAGTTTTTTTAAGTTATTTAACAAAATTATAAGTTATGATTATAATAACTTACTTATTATTAACAATTTAAAGATTGAAATAAAAAGTTCTTTTATAAATGTTATTAAATTAGATTTTTTGACTGTTGTCCATGATCATAAAAATGTATATATAAAAATGAAATTAAGAAAATAATTATAATGAAAATCGTAACAGTGTTTTAGATAGTTATTTCTATAATGTTACTTTAAGTGATATTATTCACATACAAAATGTTTCATTAGGATTTTGAAATGCATATTATTGAACAAATTATATTATAACTAGTTGAGTTAAGCTACTATTTGATTTTGAAAAAAGGTTTCAAGTTCAGTTGGGTACTCAACTTGGTCAATTTTTTTTTTAATAATCGTAAACCTGAGTACTACTCAACTTCAAACAAATTTTTTTTCAAATACTTTAATTTTAATACATTAATTTAAATTGAAAAATCATATTGTGAAAGCAAAAAATAATATATTAAAACCCTTTAATGGTTCTGGGAATTTTTTAACCCGACTCAACTCGTTTCCAAAAAACACTACTCTCTCAACTCTTAATAACTAGCAATATTGTTATCAATTTCTGCTATATTACTAAAATATAATTTACTATTTAGTTAACAATTAAATAGTATTTTTAATTTAAAGCTATCTTTAAGTAAATTGCTTAATGTCTTGATACAATTTTCTGATATACAAGGTCAAACTAGAGGAAATTCAATTACATTTTTAAAATCTTGTGTTTATTGTAAGAATTATACTATTTAAAATCAATATTATTTACCTGCGAAACATGATAAATGATCCATTTTGTGTTCAATACGGTCGAAATGCATGTTCGCTAAATATGTAAGTCCAGAAGAAGATGTTTGTACTAGATTATCCATAACACTTGCCATTGCATCATCAAACATGTCACGAGCTATTAAGTCTTTACCGTTAGACTGAATATATGCTTTTAACAAATATTCATAAAAACTATCTCCAAGGCCTCCAAGTGATACATGGTCTAAAATAATACAGTAAAAATAATGTAATTATTAATAGATAAATTATTTAAATCCAATTAGCAATATCACCAATTTCATAAGTTTTTGAACAAAAATGTTTAGAAATATGTATGTATTATAGAAGTTATGATGATAAATACATCATTATTTACATTAATATTTTTGACATATTACAATTTATTCATTTTTATAATAACAAAGTCAATATTTTAAATTTTAAACAAGGGAATAGATTTTGTTTTTATGCTCAATAAAATTAATATAAAACAAATGATATGTATGAGATAAACAGGTAGTAGAAAAATTAAAAATTGAGATCAACAGTTTCAAAAAATATTCATTTAATTGAAGGTAAAATGATAGAGGTTTATAATAAAATATTAGATACACAAGTTACTATATATTATTAGTCGTTATGTACACAGTTAATAATCATTATTTAAATACTATACTACATATGAACACATATTTTATAATGAATAAGCTGAGAAAATACTTTACTTAGTTAAATATTAGTTATCCATATTTTTAATAACATACCTTTGATCCATTTATTCATCTCATAATTATTTTTTATTTTATATGTGTGTATAGGCTTTATTTACATTTTTAAATTGAAAAAAACCATTATTTATTTTTGATTTATAATTAATTAATTTAAATCAACTTAAAAACTGAGAAATGTTTTAAAACAATAATAGAAAATAATTACGTTGTCCCCATTTTCCAGTTATTGGATTTAAGAAGTTTGGATACAATCCATTAGGCCGGTCAAGATTTCTAACAAATTGTCTAATGTGAAAAACTTTTTGTTTATAAATGTCATTTCCAGTGATGTCAGATAAATATACAAATTCCATATGCAATGTCCCAAATTCTGATAATATACTACTTCTATCACTTGCCCAAAAATAATTTTTGCTATTCTGAAAAACAAACAACAAAAATATTATAAAAATAAATAATATATTTGTAATTAAAAACATAACAAGAATAATTATATATATATAATGGCATATATCCTACAGTAATTTTTTATTTGTTTTTGTAATAGTCAATTCATAATTTGTTTTCAATAAATTTCGAATTCATACTTACTCCCGATTTTAAATTGATTAATGAATGTGGAATGCCTGTAGGAGTTTTAAATGCGGGTAATAATTTATTTGCAACATATTCAGCTTTTTCACGAAATATAGAATCACCAGTCATGGCATAACAAGTGAGGAAACCACCAATAAATCGAATGTTTGTTTCAAAAACTGATACATCTATTTTCTGTAAAGACAATAACACAACATAAATATTAAAATGACATTAAAATAATAATATAAATAATTATAAAGTGAAAAACATTTTAGAACAGTTTTAAGTTATTGGTTAAATATTAATTGTCACACAATACAATTTTCATAGAAAGATTATTTATATGTTTTACTAATGTTGTACATAACAATTATACAGTCAATATATGTGTATGGTTTACTATATTGGTCAATAAGAAAACAGAAGACAGACTATAGTTTATGTTTGAGAAGGAAGATATATTACAACAGATATATAAATCTATTAAAAGACCTTAAGTATGCTAAGACTTTATTGAAAAAATTGCATTAGGACAGATTCATCAAGTATCCGGGGAGAGGAACACGGAAATTTTGATTGAAAGAAAGTAGCAGAAAATTGAGAAGGGTAAAGAGGATTTGTGGTTAGATAAGACAGTCTCTTAACAGCTGTGAAAAATGAAAAATATATATTATTTTTAATTTTCAATTTATCATTTGAAGTACAAATGTTTTTTTTTTAAATATAATCTTAATTAATTTGTATGAAGAAAAACACCCAGTGATACTTCATGATTGGAGAGTGGAGTGTTAAGTTTTAGTTGGTATTAAGTCTCTTCACCAATTACACAGCTGCTTTAGGGTGTTTCTGGGGATGTATTTAGCCGAGATATTGCTCATGATTGGATATTTGTAGTTAGAGATGGATATGGAATCTTTTGTAGTAGATTTTTGTGACATCAGTGACGAAAAGAATGGATATATCATGGTGTAGAGTAAAATTTGACATAGTAATTGTCTTTTGTAATTGATTTGGAGATTTTGGATTGAAATGTTTGTACTCTTTCAATATTGGCTGGTACTGCTGACTCCAAAGGTGAATGCTGTAAGTCCATATTGACTTGAGTAGCATTTTGTAGATTAATAGTTTGTTTTTTAGATGCATATGTTTAAAGGTCAATAGTATATGTTAATAGTATATCTTAAATCATAGCCTGGATATATATGTTTATACGATTTTTCAATTAATTATACAATTTTGTGAAAGTTAATGTTTGGGAGGGAATGATCATGGCAAATGGAAAGTCAAGAAATTTGTTTACTTCGTTGACTTTCGTGAAAGTGATTAACGAGTTATGGCATTTGAAGGTAGATGATGTTTACGAAAAATGTCTGCCTTTCCTTCGTTACTAATTATCCAACAATCGTCTGAGTAATTCTAATTAATATAATAAATATTTGTCAAAGCCAATTAATAATTTTTTTAATCAGTGATTTATTGGCTATTTAATCAATTTAATTCTTAATTTTAAAGGTTAAGTCGGATTAAATTATACATATAAGAGGCTATGTTATATAGTAAGTAAATATTTATCATTAGATTAACTAAACAAAATACTGTAAATTTACTTACCACATTTTCTAAAGTAAAATTATTAGCAACCCAATCTCTTCCAAGTTTATACTCATCATTTAAGCCCATGATTAATAAAGTATCTAGTGAATCTACAATAGTTGCACCCATACTAACTGATCCAAATACACTTCCAGAATGTTCTCGTTTTGATACTGGTTTTAATTCGTTTTTACCCCACGCATATTTGACATAATTATCCCAGCCATGTTTCATCATCTAAAAAAAAGACATTTGAAACTGAGTATAGAACATTACTTATCATACAATAATAGTAATAATACCATAAATAAAAGAATAACAACCATATTAAAAATACTGAACATTTTCAGTATTCCTGCTAAATATAAATTAGTATATTTTTATTAATAGATAATAAAAAAATATTTTTTTTAAATACATTTTTTATAAATTAAAATAAACTTTTAAAAAATAAAAATGTATGATGTTCATTATTATATATAATTTATGGTGTCTTTTAGTCAATAACATATACAGGTTGTAAACAACCTTTTATACTAAAAAACCTCATAAAACTGTATATAATTACCTATGACATTTTATTCTTATTTCTTATTATTATTAATTATCACATTTATTGAAAAGCTTTATTTTATTTTAATTGCTATATATATATATATATATAATATTAATGAATACCAAGTTATGTTAAGTATAAATTACAAAAATATATTCACTTGGTAAGAAATAAGATACGTATGTAAATGTATACATACACATTCATTTCCAAATGTTATGAATTGTGTTCATTTTAAATAAAAATATAATTTTTTTTTTAGTAAAAATATGTGTTATAATATACTATTAGGCATTAATTTATACTTAAAAAAATAGGTGTGTTAAACTAGGAAAAATCTTGTTAAAATAAAAAATAACTAATGAAATAAATGTTGATAAATATCTACTCTTATATATATATATATATATACATATATGCATATAATATGTTTATATACTTTAAATTAAATGAGAAAAAAAAATATATTTAAAAGTTGTAACTATTATACTCGCCGACTAAGAGGTCAATAAAATAATGTAGTTAACTAGATTTATGTTGGACTGGTCACTGGGTTCTGTTTTCTCGTACAGAACATGATTATCTTTTGATTGCATACTTGCATAGGTGATCAAAGGTAATAAAATTAATAATTATCAGTTAGTTTAACTTAGTAAGGAATGATAACTAAATTACAAATTAAATATTAAGTTATATACAATATTTTAATAATAGATGGGTAAATTTGAATTTATGTATGTAGTATTGTTAAATAAATAAAATATTTTATTAAATCTCAATAACAAACAATTTTTTTTAATTTTGAGATATTTTTAGCAATTATAAGATGTTGAGTTATTTAAGTTATAATAAATAAAAGAAGTAGGTAATTTTTGGTTTTAATGGGCTGACCATTTTTATGTAATATAAATAGTTATTTCAACTATATTCAAAGAAACTTGATAATCCTAGGTTACAATGTTTTTTTATTAACACTTTAAATTTTTTCAACAAAGTATATTAAAGCTCTGCTCAGAATTGTTTTACTGAATGCAATGATTTTTGCATTACTTTTATGTAATAATAACAAAACTCTAAAACATTATTTAAGTAATTCATTTAAGCAACAACCATTAGTTCTTATATATTCATTCTAAATTCTATCTAATCTAGTAACTTCATATATCCAACTTAATATTCTTATTTCTGATACTTCAATTTTCTTTCCATCCCTTTTGTTCAATGCCCAACATCTACGTAATTCACATTCATATATTATCGTAGACTTAACTATAATTTTATAAAAATTGTTTTTTTACTCTGAATGGAAATTTTTTTTTTGTATATAATATTTCATAAACCTTGCTAGTAATGATTAGTTGAACTAATGAGTCATTGTCACGATAAATGTTATTCATACAACATAATTATGTGCTGTATACAATCCTATATCAAATATACCAGTAAATAGGTAAAAATTATGTATATTTACTAATGCAGTGTTTTCCAATTGGTGTGCCATAGATCGTGGCACATCGGTGTGCTAAAAGGCACTCATAAGTTTGTCACGAAATTTTACGATTAATAATAAACATTTTACAGTTCTCTTATCGACATTCATTTGACTCGTATTATTTTGATAAATAGTGTAATAAAAATTATTATAACTCAACCATTCAAGTATTCAACCTTGAAGGAAACTTATAATGACAAAGAAATAGGCCCATATTTTTATAATATAATCGTAATATAACTGTTTTTACAGTCCATATCAATAAATTTAATATATTTGTAATAAATTAAAATATGATTTTACATGAATTTTCTTAACTTAAATAAACACACCATTTATTGATATACAATTACTTTAGTATTCAATACGATAAAAGACAGAATATTAAGCTATTAATAAACATATAATATAATATATTATATATTTAATAAGCATAGGGAAAGTGACGTGCCTATTGCCCAGCGTACTACAGTATGCTGCAATAGTCACTCCCCCCACTTTATTGGTCAGAGAGTTCTGGTCATCCAGATTGGGGGTTGAGATAGACTTGTCTCACAAAACAAGTTATGCAGAAGGCAAGGGGAAACCACTGAATTATCATTTTCATAACAACTATGAATCATTATTTTATTAATATAAACAGTACTAATCATGAATCCGGATATTCAAGATTCGGTAAGAGGAGTAAGGAGGCTTCTCAGGTCGTCAGTCAGCGAAAACCTCTTCATAAAATAATAAAATCAGATATTATAAATGAGTCAAACGTAATTAATATAGGAACATGGAATGTGAGAACAATGTTAAGAGCAGGAAGTTTAGAAAAAGTAAAAATATAATGGCAGAAAGAAATATTGAAATTTAAGTCTATGCGAAAGCAGATGGCAAGGGAGTAACAATTTTAACAGTGGTGAGTTCAGAGTTATTACGAGCGGTTATGAAATTCAAGGACATAGAGGTGTAGCTCTTATCTTGAGGAAAAAATGGGCAAATAATATTGTTAACACCTTGCATGTAAGCGATAGATTATTGCTAGTAAAGATAAAAACCCAGACAAGAAGTCTTATTATATTGCAAGTTTATTTTCCAACATCAAATAGCACTGAGGAAGAACTAGAAGATATGTACGAGCAAATCAAAGATGCTCTGAATGTGGCTAAATCTGGGGATAGCGTAATAATTATGGGCGATTTTAACGCAATAATTGGTGAAAGGTATAACAATAGAGGGTCAAGGAAATTTCGCCTTGGTATAAGGAATGAAAGAGGAGAAAGGTTGCTTGATTTTCGGAATCAGTATAATTTAATAGCATCAAACACAATATTTGAAGTACCAAAGAAAAGACGATACATGTGGACTCTCCCAGGGGAGATAAATCGCTATCAAATCAACTATATTTTAGTAAAATCAAATTTTAATACTTTAATAAAATCCTGTTATAGCTACCCTGGCACAGAAGTAGACAGTGACCGCAAACTAGTAATGGCAAAGTGTTGTTTTAAACATAAGAAATATCAAGTAAAAGGTAAGAAAACAGTAAAGTGGTATCTTCAGAGTTTAAAAGACGAACAAATAAAAATATTTGCCAATAGTACAAAAGAAAATGTAATAAGAACGGTTGAGCAAACTGATTGGAGTTCGATTAAAGAAAGCATATTAAAGGCAGCTAATACAACTCTGAACAGAGAAAAAAGGAGAACTACGATGTTTATACCTTGATAACAAATAAACAAATGAAAAGAATTGTATTAGTCACTGAACACAATAAGAAGACTATATAAACGTATACAATTCATGTTGATACATTTTAACATTTATTTGCCTAACGTGTCTATTGTATTATAAAGACTTATTAGATATAATATAGTTATTATATTAAAAAACACTTACTTCTTTAACTTTGTTTCGTCTTTGTCTTAATTCATTGCTGTCATTGTTTTGACTATCTTTGATGTGTTCAACAAACGATTCAGGTTTATAACTGGAATTACTATTGTTTATGTGACGTTTAACAGCGTTGCTCGTATCTGGTCTTTCCAATACTTTTCTTTTATCGAAATAGTCCTCGTCAATTTTGGCTGATAAGACCTTCTTGTCCCACGCTGCATGCGGATCCTCCAGCACACCATCGTGTCTCAAATTTCCATGGGCTGGCAACAACAATTCCGGCCCTGCGTTTTGTATGTGCTTGTACACATTGTTAAAGGTGCCGCTATAAGTCGCTTTGAATTCGGGCAAATAGAACACGGCACCGAAACAGATGATGGTCAATGAAATGAACACCAGCACGACCAAACAGAACTCACTGTTTCTTCGTGTTCGCCTGCTGAATGGCACGGGCGCACCGTTGAGGTATTTGTGGTATTGTGGCAGTAATAGAGTCGGATTCGTCATCGTTACGGATAATATTGTCGACGTCGTGCACTTTTACATAATAATATTAATAGGTAGTAGGTAGTCGGTAACAATTTAGTACCGGAGACATTACATTTACGAGACACGATGCCGTTAGTTCGTAGTAGACGAATTTGGATACTAGAAGTGCAATACTATACCAGGAATACGAACATTTATATTTCAATAATAATTATAATTATTATAACGGAAAAAAAATTTAACAATAAGAAAAACAAAAACAAACGAGACAACAGCAACACGAAACGAATGCGTATTCGCTTACTTCTAAAACATTATACTATGAAAAATCAAAAGTCCATACCTACAATTATTTACATTTCCATTTCCCGATAGCAGCGATGAGTCAATGGTTCCGATACGGGTTTTCTATTCTCATTTCTCCACAACAACTGCACACGACGGGCAGCTGATAACATCATCCACCTGTCATTTTTTTATTAGTTCTTTTTTTCTAACGTGATAATATTCATCAGAAACCATAGGTCCGCATTAACCATGTTCCATATTATAACCTAAAACCACACGGTTACTGTATGGTCGAATCATGAAAGCTTGCTAAATATCTATGGTTACTCACACGCGTTCTGAAATTCTTAAATCTTAATAAAATTGTCGTCGCTCGAATTTTTTCCGTTTTACGTGTTCGTCTGCCTAATTTATTGGCGTCGAAAAATTCGAAAATCAATAATCGACGGTTGGTTAGGTTGACGTACTCTTATTTTTTGTTCCACCGCATGGCACGTACAATGCTTTATATATAGTTTATATCTATTTTAATATTGGAAAAAGAAATTAATAAACAAAAAGCCCGTTTTTTTTTTATCGGCCGCAAATACCAATTGATTAAAAATTGTATATAGTTTACATGTTCAATCGTCCTTTTAAATAAAAAATTTTAATTTGTTTCATAATTACAATGCAATATTTATTAATATAATAATACAAGATCTATTTTTTTTATTTTTTTTTATGTACAATCTACATCATTATTTTCACCATTGATTGTGGAATAATATATAATGTAATATATATATATATTATTAAATATAATGCTTTTACTACGGTAAAGTATACAATTATTACTCGGAAATCGGTCGGATTGTGATTTAGTGCTTCGTTTATATTTTATAAATAATAAATTCGAAATCAAAAAATGTGCGAAATTTTATAGTAATGTTATAAAACGGTATTGACGTAAATACGTAAATATATGTATATTCAATATTTTGAAATATTTGAAAAACGGCTATAAATGAACATCGTATAATATAATAATATGTTTTAAACTAATTATTAGCGAGTAGTGGGTTTACCGACTTGAAATTGAAAATAATTTATGATTATTAAATTTACGACGTGATGCATACCAATAATGAATAATAAAGTGATCGCAGGATTTATATACATTTGTGAATCGTGGGCACGAATGTGATGGAAAATAAAGTTGCATTACTGAAAGTAGGTGTTATCAATATGATAACAGTCGTAATGTAAACACAAAACAATGTTTACAAATTTCGAAATTCCTTTTTTGAAACAAGAATGTAGAAAAGGGAACACGGAAATATGTTTTATGGTATTCGTTCTCAAAAATAAAATCTGTTTGTGTCTTACGTTTTGAAATTTTGAATGATTTGGTGATATTGTGAAAGCTATATGTCGTTATAGATACACAGTTGCGTTAAACTTAACCAGGTAAATATATGAAACGTCATTTATTAATTATACTCGTGTAGTTTATGAATAAACTGGTTTGTATTTTTGAATAGGCATTCGTTTTTAGTTTTACTAAAAGAATATATCATGGATTGGATGTACGATGGTATGAAAATACAAAAAGAAGACTATCTTTTGGGGAAAAAAGTAGATAAGCATTTTAATGAAAAAGCAGATAACGGTAACTCAGCAAATAGTTTATGTAATATTTTTAATGTAATGTTGATTATTGTGTTATGTTATTATTATTTGAAGTCTTTATTTTAAGAAAATAATTAGTGTGTATATAATGTAAGTAGTTACTGTGTGAAAAATATGTGAAATGATACAAAAAAAAGGTGTTCCCTAATATATTTATAAATGAGATTTTATTTCCGAAACAAACACTATTGTTTTAATTAAATTCAAATTTACATTAGTTATAAAACATTTTATCCTAAATAAAATTTAAAGGTTATATGAGTCGTTTAAATTAAACTTATATAAATTTTGAACCTCAACATTCGGTTTGAATTTCAAACCAAACATGTCCATTTCTACAATTTAAATAATTTGAACCATTTTTAATATTATTTTACATTTCTACAATTTAAACTCATTTACTTGATATCAATCGCTATGATACAGAATAATGAAATATTTAACTTTTTTGAAGTATTTGTGTCCAAACGTTCATGAATTAAAAATATTTACAATTTGTTTTATTTGTTTATTATAAAAAATTTTAGTATAACAAAAAAAATTAAAGCATTTTATTAAATAAAATGTGTGTAATAGATATTATGAAATATTAAACAATATTAAATCAATTAAGGCATTTGAAACATTTTTTATTAAATATTTATAAATTTAGTATTCATATATTTTTAAATGTTCAAATTAATTTGAAAAATGTTGAATTAAATATACATTGAATAGAACTGAAAATACTAATAAACTAAATTGAACCGAAGTAGTGTTGATGCGTTAATATTATTGTCATAAGTTACAAATCACACTGTTCATCATCTTTTAATAATGGTTAATATATTATATTCATATATATATATATATATATATATATATATATATATATATATATATACTAATTATATTATTTTATATGAGTATATTTTTCTAGATTCAATTTTACCACCACAAATATGTCCATCAGACAACACATTTTCTCAAGTAGATATGACAAAAAAAATTTTAGAAGATCCATTGGTAAATATAAAAAAACGAGAAATTGAATGTACTCAAAAAATGTTGCAAAATCCAATGCGTACAAAAAAACAAAATATAATAAAACCCAAAAAACATTCTATTGAAGATCATCAATTAGATATGATACTTGTAAGCCGTTTGAAATCTTATGAAAAAGCTGGATTAGATCTTGCAAAAATATTGTCAATCACAAAACATAAGGAAAAAAAAGCTCACAAACGCAAGACAAATAAATCTAGTTCTGAGGATGATGAAAGAAGTGATAATTATGAAAAGTCAATTAAAGAAATTAAACATGTAAAACAATTTAACCATGTTGGACGAGAAGATAGAAAACAAAATCTTAAAAAATCACCTGAATATAGGGATCATTTGCGTAATGAAAATAAAAGTAAGAGTGAAAGACATAGATCAGATTCGTCTTCAGATGATATAAATGCTAAGACAAATAAATCGGTAAATGAATATAAACATCAAAGAATTGGTCACCAAAAATATAAAGACAATCATGGTAAACTAAAACGCAGGTCAGTTAGTGCTGATCAAGATAACAATTATCAAAGTTCTAAGAAAAACAAATATGAACATCACAGATCAATATCAAAAGAAAAACATGAATATCAGAATGATACAAATTCAAAAAATAAAAATAATCAATGTACTGAAAAAGACAACAACAAAAAATGTAATGATAAAACAGGAAAATATGAAAAATCAAAATATAAACAGCAAGATAATAACAATAGAGAGAAAGGGTACAAAAATAATAAAAGGTATAATTCAGAAAGTCCAGATTTTGAACCAGAACGAAAAAAACAAAATAATTTTGAATCAAAGAACAATATTACCGAACACAATAAATATAATTTAAAACGTAATGAATATCATAGAACAAACAGTTCTGATAAAGAATATGACCATAAGGTCTCAAATGATTCAAAAAATAGGCATGGACATTATAAAAGTGTTAATCGAAGAAGTAGATCACAGAGTCCCCAAAAAGAGAAAAAATATCAAAAGACAAATGAAATAAAAAAAGATAACTATAGACATAAATTTAATAATACATCCAGTTCGGATAATGAAAAAAAAAATAAAAGAAAACAAACCTCAAAACCTCGATGTTGTAGTCCTGAATTTCAGTCAGATAGTGAAAAACATGGAAATAACAAACTTCTTAGAAAGGAGTTTGGATTATTTGTAAGTATTAGATATAGTATGTAATATATAGTTGAATTCATAAAAGAAATAGATTACAGTTTTAATATTTTTACTAGCATTATTAATTCAAATAGAACTGCTTTAGAGAAGACAAATATAATTCAGATTTGCAGATTTCTGCATATATTTATATAGAATCTGAATACTATAAAAATTATGAAAAAAAAACATCAATAAATATAAATGTTTTAATTTTTAATACTTAATAGGTTCCAAAAGATTACAATGTGAAAAAATCGTCTATTAGTCCTCCATTTGAAGCATTTGAGAAAAGCACAAGTAATATTGTTCGACCAAAATTACCGTCAATAAAAAAAAAAAAATTGACCGATGAAGATATGGAACGAATGAGAAAAGAAATGATGGAAGATGCTAAAATCAGAGACAAGGAGCGATTGTCAAATGTGAAACGTTACAGAAAAGAAGATAAAAAAGAGGAAGAAAAACAAAAACCATATAGTAAAGAGTTTTTAATGTAAGTGCCTAAATAATTTTAAAAGAATTCTTAATAACATTTTGAAAATGTTTTCAGTAAACAACTGTCGCATGCAGCTTCACAAGTCAGTGTTGAAAGAAGTATCAAATCCAATGTAAATAAACTACAAAAAAATCATAGTATTGCTGATTAATTTTTCATATTTCCACGCAATTGATTTTTGTATAAGCTGTAGTTATATTGAGTTTATTTTTAATTATAATTCCAATAATATCTATGTGTATTTGTTGTTATTAATAATTGTATCATTTATATTGAAATATAAATCTATTGGTGTTGATATATTTCTCTAATAGAGTTTGCCATATAGGACATTATTAGTTTTGAATATAGTGTCTCTGGATTTGGCATAACAGATGTGATACCACTACTACTTCATCACTTGTTAGTCTCATATATTTTTTTTTATCAATATCTTAAAATTAAACTTTATACATACACTGTAGTTCTTGGACCAAACTACTCATTTTTATTCATTAAATTGAGTAATTAAAAATAATATTTGTATTAAAAAAATTATAAAACTAATGCAAAATATTGAAATAACAATTATGAAGATTACATCAATGACCTGTTGTGATCACGATTACATTGCAATTATAATTATCAGTGTAAATATGATTATTAACTAGTTTTATAAATAATTGTTTTTTAGTAGTTTTGAAATTGTTTCATTCAATTGTGTATGATTTTTTTTTTTCAATCAAAACATATTAAACTTAAAAGTTGCTGCCAATAAATAACAATGTACATATTACATGCGTATTTCTTTCAATTGTATGATAAAAATTTCACAATTTAATTATTTTATTTATGCATTATTAAATTAATTGATTGCATTGCTTTTGATAGTTTGGGCAGTTATTGGTGCACAACAATAGTGATTATCAATGTCCACCACTCGCTTACCGAATTCAAAACGTTTTATAATGTCAATTTTTGTAGAAAGAGATAGTTTTTCAAATTTTTTTGAATATTTTCGGCCATAGAAGGCGAACCTGGGCGTCTTCTTGCCATTATTAATTATAGATTAACAATTAACAGTAAAATATATAATAATATCTATTACGTATGTATATGAAAACTGTATAGTTGACAGCAAAAGTGTTGAACAAAACAAATGATTATCAATGAAATGTAAAACGATTACAAAGTAGGTACATCTCATCGGTAATAAATAAAAATAGTACCTATATATGATACGTATGTCAATCAAATGGATAAAAGTAATTATCACCGATCAATGTCCTAGTAGTTCACTCTATATTTCATGATATCACATTACACATTATTATTCGTTATAAATATTGATTTGTTAAATACTAAAATACAAAGATATTTATAAAAATAAAAATTATTTTTTTTTTTTTTATTTAACTAATTTTTTTATGTACTTAGTGGCTAATATCAGTAATAACAAAAAAAAAATTGCCTGTATCTATTTTGATGTAATATTAATAATAATAATAATAATAATAAAAACAAAGTTCAATAAACGAATAATACTCAATACGTAAATAAATGTTAATAAAGTATTGTCATTTATCATTATTATATAATAATTAAATCAAAATTTCAAAATTAATATATTCAAATTCAAAAAGATACAGTTTTGACGGCAAATTCTCTTCGTCGTTTTTTCCATATATTTAATGTTTTCCCCTCCATAACATTGATAAAATATAACTGACATGCTATACCGTGGTCCTCGATTTAAACAGCATATTATACACATTAACCACTAATCACAGATAATTTTACAATATCGCATAAGCCATATTACACAAGACTACAGAAGAGTATAAATTTGATTTCTAATTGAATGTTGTTATGTTCCGTTGATATTTAATTAACATTAAATAATTAAAATTTGTTTCGGTTTTTATTATTTATATAAAAAAAAAAAACCAATATTTTGTATACGAATTTTTTTTTTGTTGATGATTTTTTACGTACTAAATGACTGATATTTTTAAAGGTAAGAAATAGGCGTTTTTTTTCAAGTGTCTGTTTTCATAGATTTCACTTTTTACTATTGGAATTATATTGTTTGTATAAAAGAATAGTGTTGTACGGTGTTCTAGTCATTTCGTTTTAGGTCATTTAATTTTTAAAACAAATTTTGTTCGAATATTTAGATAATTAAATTTTTGTGTTGAGTAATAATTTTCAAATATATTAAGAGAAACAAAAGCGTGTAGAAAATATACGTTTGAAGGAAATTCTTATTTAATCGTAATTATTGATCTTCTAATCATTGTTTCACCACATGATTATATAACTCGATCTAAATCAAAAACATACTGTGCTAAGTATGTAACATTATTCTATAATATTGTTTCAATTGTAATCGTACATTTTTTATAATTTTCAAAATATATTTGGCTGTTCAAATAATATTATTATACATAATAATAAAACAAATATAGAATACATAGAATTATAATAAAGGTGTATATGGAAATTGTGTTTTAGTTTTATTGAAATAATGATTATTTGTTGTATTTTTCACTGATTATCACTAATAATTTATTAACATATATTTGTAGTTTTTATTATATAGGTATTCTATTTACTTTCAGATTTGAGTGACATTTGGGATCGGCTGTTTAGCCACCGTCCATTCTTGCATGGAGAAATAAAGTATTTCTTATCAGAATTTGATGTAAGTTGATCTCATTTTAAAGTATTTGTCACCAAATAAAGTATTTTTTATTGAAATTAATTTCAGAAAAAACAATATAGGGTTGATGAAGATAATCTTAACAACATTTCTGAACTTATTGTTGACTTGAAAGAAAAGAAAATTAATACATTTTTACAGTCAAGTAGTGAAAATGTATCATTATTAAATTCTACCATTAACAAAGCATTGGATTTAAGTCAAGCAATATTGGATCAAGAAAATGACATTATTTCGGTAAGTACTTTTTTTTACACTACTTTTTTTGGTAATTACTTTCAATGACACTTTGAATATTTGCAGGAAGAGGAATTAAAAACTAAAAAAGAATTGCACAAAAGACGCAAAAAAGAGTTGGAAACATTCAAATCTGATTTGAAAACTAGGTATGAAAGTATAGATAAAGATATTGAAGATAAAGTAAAAACAATTAAATTGAATTACGAAGAAGACATTAACAAACTTATTGCAGAAAATCAGTAAAAATTATGGACTATAAAATTAAAATTAAAACTGATCAAAAGCTTTTCGATCTGTTTAAAAAAATTAAAAAGTCAAAAGTTGATATTCCAATTCATGTCACTGAATGTTTTTCCGTGAAATTATTAGATTTAGAAGCCTTTAAATGGTTTAGTGAAAATTTGAAAACAATTGATGGTCCTCCTTTACATACATTAATTACTGATGATAGTATAGTTTTGCCAAGCCCACCAGTTGTTGAGCCTAGTCCAGAGTACAAAGAAAAAATCAGAAAGTTGGAGCAACGTTTAAAAAACAAAGAATATGATGCAATGACAAAAAATGTAGATTTCCGAAGAATTAGACTGCCAGAAGATACCATCTCTTATCAAAGTGAATAATTTTTGATTTTATATAATTTTAATAGATTTAAGATTTTTTTGTTTGCATGTTTGCTTCTTTTAATAGTTTAACTAACATTATTTAAAGTTTAAACATATTGTCACAGTAAATGTTACTAATAATTTATGAGTCATAATTTTTTTTTTCCATATCAGGCAACATATTTAAAAATACAAAATAAACCTGTAAATTATATAACAAAAATATAATAATAATATAGTGTATGATAATGTAGGTATATTAGTTATATATTTTCCCTGGCCCAGTATTGTGCCACATTTTTTGCCTTCTGGTTGCTCATCATGAGACCCTCTTGTGTACATGGGCTTGGTCCTGATGGACATACAAGTAGATGTAACATTGTCTGTTTTTGTCCACATATGCATATTATATCTTGATCTCCATATCTCCACTTCCTCATATTTTCTTAAAAATAATATTTAATTTAAATTAGTTTCAATATATTTAATTCTAGTAGTAAAACTTACAGTATATGAAATACTCTGTTATTCTATATATTGTTTTCAATTATTTTACATTTTGTAGTTTATTTATTAAAGCATTATATCATTATGTAAAGATCGCCTGGGATTAAACTCTAATCAATATAAATGATCCAATGCTGTAAGGCTACATTTTGTTTGTTTGGAGAATTAATATTTATGGGTCTTGACTTTTCTTAAATAATATATATTATGTTTTCAGTTAAACAGATAAATCGACAATTGATAGCTGTTCTTCAGTTTGTGATTTCAACTGCTGCGGGATTTTTATTTGGATTCTTGGGTATTGAGTTGATGTTGAGTACTACCTTTGATTTGGGTTTCAAATTATTATTGGGAATCATATGTGCCCTGATTATTGCATTAGCTGAAATTTACTTTTTGGCTAAGAAATTGTCCGAAGACTATAATGAATATAATGAACCATTAAAAACGAGTGGCAAAGTTCATCAAGATTAATTATGATCATTGTATATAAATAATTATATTATCATTCCTTGTTTATTTTAAATAATTTATATATATCATTAGATGTAATATTGCGGTTTAAAATATTTTATTTTATGATAAGTTTTATCAATGTGTGTATGTATACATTATTTGAAAACTGTTAATAAATTAATTTATAAATGAATATATATATATATATATATATATATATATATATTATTAATTTATATTTGTGATGCTAATTGTATTCTTTTCTCACACATATATGATATCTGAAAATCGAGACATATTTGTTTTCACCTTTCCCAAATTATTAACACTTTGTTATAAACTGTATGAATGAAATTTAAAATATTTCAATTAATTTTGATGGTAGATACTTTTTGAAAATATAGAAGAAAATAAGTGAAACTATATTAAAATATTATTATTTGATATTTGTCACGCAAATTGAAAAGAGTCTTAAGATTATTATATCATAAATTATTAAATATCTAAAATTAATTTCAATATTACATAATCTATAAACGAAATTTAACAATTAAATCGACATTTTCTGAGATTTTTAAACAACTTGTTTATAATTATAATCATAAATTATAAATGAAAATATACAGATTTTCATGTTTTTAAAAAGAATGTATCAAAATTTCTTCTTCGACGTCAGAGATGGATCAACTTTTGGTTTCCTACCCGCCTAAACATTTAAAATGTCATTCAATATCATCAGCGACATTTTGTAAAACTTAAATACATATATTATGACAGGTGTACTTTAATAATCTGTAACATAACTATAAAATAGTATGTACCCAGAATATTTAGGTAAATTTTAAAACTGAAATGGTTAGTAAAACATTAAACTGTCACATTGAAAACATACCAGTGTACTATAGTTAAAAATAAGATAATTCTGTCGTCGAAACAGAAATGCGGAATAGGCAACAGGAATTCCAAAATATTATTTCTACCCAATTCTATTTTAATCTTATCATTAATTTAATACACTAATACGAGCTATTATAACTATATTTTGTCGTTTAATGTTTTTATGAGTACTCTCTTTTGAAACACAAATTTTATGTACCAGGTTTGTGTCTCTGGAACAAAAATTAAAAAAGCGAATACTGGAACAACGTCATGCTGGCGTCCGAAACTAAAACCTCGATTTACATGGTTTTAGGGGGTTGTGATTACAAATTTGTACAAATTATATAACAAGTTTTGGTTCTGGTTTTGAGTATATTTTCCAACGTGCGGATGCCAGCGTAACCCACCTGCTTCTGGAACACACCAGTAAGTGGTGGTAAATCTGCTGTGTTTAATTTAAAAATTTTTTTTTTATGTTTTTATGGCAAATGTAAATAATTGTGGCGCTATCAATCGTATAATAATTTTGATAAAAAAAAAAAACCTGATTATAGTAGAGGCAGTGTACAGGCAATTGATGTACATTTCTTATCACATGCTACCAGCCCTCTTGCTAAGTTCGCACTTGTAAGAAATATATAGAAAAACCATGTTCTTGCTAAAATAACGTAAAATAGTAAGCATTATTTTAGAAATTCTTTTACGCCAATAACAATTATTGTGCTCATTTAATTTTGAATAATTTACCTCGACAGTTAATATGTTGTTAACTGTCAACAAATTAGTCTGCAAAATCCAGCAGTTCGTGAATTATGTGAGTAAAAACTATAATCGCAATGTGAATATTACACACGTCGAAAATACCTATCGTTTTTCGTCAATGATATTGCTCTGTTTAAACTTACAATAACATTGCATTGTCGAATGAATTACTAGTCAATTTTTTACATCTATCAGTTATTTTTATTTAAAATACCAATTAGTTATACATTTTTAGCATACTATAATTTACCTGTAGAAACAGTGTAAGTACATTAGTTAGGTATTAATCAGTCGATAAGTTAAAATTAACGAAATATTCTTGGTTTTCAATTTAATCTTCTCTCAAATTGCCATCAATTTAAAGTATTACATTTTTTTTTTTTGTGTCGATATTAATTTTTTATTATCCATTGTATTTGTCAATAATCAATATGTTTTACTTTAACACGTACCTACAGGACAAAATCCGTATTTAAAACCGTCTACGTTTTTATAGCATATAGACTATGTTTATCTCCGATATTTCTTTTTTTTTTGTGCCAAATTTTACAAGTTTTGGTGCAGACTCACATTATACCATTAAACACAACACTCAAACGTCAATAAGTGTATATATATATATATATATATGTATATATGAAGTCAAAATGTATTATATAAAAATAACTTATAATGTTCATAAAAACTTTTTTTTTTTTGAAAAATAAAAATTTAACTTAACTATAAATATTGAGATATATTTTACTATTAATTGTAAAATTATAAAATTGATCGTTCTAAATACTTTTATTCAATTTATATTTGTTACAAGTTATAACTAGAGATTTTTCAGATTTTTACATAATCATTCAAATATATTTTTATAAACCTTCTGAAACTTAAATTGTTATATATATATATATATATATATATATATATATATATATATATATAAAAGAACAAATATAATTGTATTAATTATTAAGTCTTATATAAATATTCTTTTGATGTGTTCATTTTTGTATTAAGAAGTATACAATTATTTATAAATTTTTTTTAAGAGAGTTTATTCTAAGAAAATAGATGAAATACTACCAAAGAACTTATTAGAAAATGTTCATACTGCAGCACAACAGAAGGAACTGGGTGTTATTTATGATAAACGACCATTTAAAGTTACTCTAGAGAAAGATAAAAAGTACAACTGGTGTTCTTGTGGTATGAGCCGACAACAGGTATTTAATAAGTTTACTTTTATAAGTATGTGTCTATGTATATATTATCATATTAATATGAGTTCAATATTTATAACAAGACAAAATAATATTTGAATTTATTTTTATTTAGCCGTTTTGTGATGGTACTCATAGAAATAAAAAATTTCGTATAACAATGAAACCAATAACAGTTCAAGTAGCTGAAACTAAAGAATATTGGCTATGCAATTGTAAACAAACGTCTCATCGACCATTTTGTGATGGAACACATAGACAACAGCACATACAAGATGCAATTAAAAAATACTAGTTATGTATAATATTTTTTGTATATTTTACGATTTAGTTCATTTTTTTTTTGCATATATTTTCAAATAAAATTTAAAAAAAACAGTATTTTGAAGAAATATTTTAGAAAAATTGTGCTATTCTAATTCTATTTGTTTGTTTTTTTTTAAAGACATTTCATCGCAATTATTAAGGTAACTCTATAAAATAATAGTAATTTAACTTTTGGCCACACAATAAGTTATAATAATACAAAACAAAATCATAGCAATCAATTAAACTCTAAAAAAAGATGTAAAAAATAAAGTACATTCATTTCAAATTGTAGTAATATATAGTGTTTATATAGCAAGCGCTGCCGTATACAAAGACAATCTAGTGTTTAATAATAATACTTAGTACACTATATATTATTTGTTTTTAAAATGGAAGAAATTTTAAATTATAATTTATTCAATGGCTTTTGATAAAAACTCAATAAAACGTTTGCCATATTGTTCTGGATCGCATGTTGATATGCCATCCACGTTTGATCCATGTTTCAATGTTTTAGCTGCTTTTGCGGCTTGTTTTTTTACACCATAATGTGTAAGTACATCAATCAATGCAATGAAATAAACTTCTCGTACTGGCGCACCTATTTTCAAAAATATTTGTATTAAATACTTGTAGTAATTGTAAAATTACAATAAAAAAAAAAATGATCACAAATAAAATTACCTTCGCTGCTGGGTATGGCATATATATCGAGATCAGGTATTATAGCGGCTGTATCATATTGGCAAAGACTTGTATCACGTGCTAATAAACTATGTGGCGAATCTGGAGGTGTATTTGCCCATGTCACCGTATTCCCAGCACCTTCACTGTCTTCAGCGTCCTCGTCTTCTTCTTCTGCATTTACATCTCCAGTACCACTAGCGATTGCCTCTTCTTTCTCACGCTCTGCTCGAGTACAGTCATGTATACCCAACAACAAACTATAGTCCATCAAATGTAAGCCAGTCAAGAACTAAAATGCAAATTTTGTACGTTTTAAAAATGTAAATGTTTAAAATATTAATATCATACTCACATCAACATCTGCACCTAATGTTTCTAAGAGCTTATCTTTTGCTTCATCACCAATATATATTTTTGTACGTTCTTTGACAAAATCATTGTCTTTAAATGTTGGTAAGTCTTTTTCCTTCTCTTTATCTGAAGCTTCTCTATCTACTGTGGAACCTTTGAGATCAAATTTTCTGAAAAAAAATATAAACTTAAATGTTTTAACATTAATAAAATTGAATAGAAATTTAAAAACTAAACTAAATTATTAATACAAATTTTTATAACAACTTAAACATTAATATTTAATAAAAATTATTTACCACTTATATTAAAATTCAATATACCATATTACATTAAATGTATACATTTTCAAAACACAAATTAATACTATTGTAAGTTAAACACTATAGAACTTAATATTACTAAAAAAATAAAATGGTCAAATACTTAATATTAGATTTTATTTAATAGTTACGTGAACTGGTGAACTATAACATACTTAAATTATAATTTATCAATGAGTCATATTACCTTACAATTATTTGACATTACAACAAAATTTAATATTTAAATGTATGTATTAAATATTTATAATATTTAACTTATTGTAACCAAAGCAGAATACTAAACTTGTCTATTTCTATATTATATAACCTATGAAGATATAACTTGCATTTGCTATCTCTGTTTACCTACCGAAAAATACAGCAAGTGTGTTAAGCAGCTCTAAAACTGGCATTTTGGTTACATACAGAGCTTAAAGTTTAAATGTCTATTGTAAAATTTAAATATAAAAACACTTTCTATGTTCTCTTATTGGTTTTATTCAAAAATACAATTTTTTGCAAGTGAAATGTCATTATTGGTTTTCAGAAATAATACATACTGCCAAAAAACACAATAATAGTTTAATCCATAAAAGTTTTAATAAATTCATAAGTGAAATATCCACATTCTTAAACATATGTATGTCACTTAAAAATTCTAAGTTTGGATAAAACCAATGTGAAAACATAGATAATATTGTCATCATTACAAAATGATTAACACTTTATTTAATAGTTATTTACAATATTATGTATAAATTAAAAATTGAGTTATATTTAAAAATACCTATGTGTGGCCAAATGATTGCTAAATACATTTCTCATAACAACAACATAATGTTCATCACCATCAACAGTCAAACGATACATTCCCAAGTATTGAGGAAGAAGAGTTTTTCCATGTCTTTCAACAATATACTGAAAATCAATTTTTAATTAGATTAAAATAAAATAAAATAATTTCTTTCTTACAGGATGGTAGTGTTTTAAAAATGAATGCATTCTTTCAACTTCTTCACTGGTCAGTGTTTTGATGATGAATAATTTATCGTATGAATAGTAGAAACCTGCATTACTTTTACCCGATGTATCTGCCGAAACTGGTTGTGACCTAAGCAAAATAAATATTTGATAGCTTATACAATCATATTTACTAATTAAAAATTTAGATTAGTGAATTAAATAATAATATACTGCAACTAAACAAATTAGTAAATATTTACTTATTAAGAGGAACACTTCAATTCACAATTTAATAAAAATAATACACTTAAATGGTAAATTAACGTTAATACAATTATTTTATAATGAAAATAAATAACATACGGCGTTAGTCAATTTGTAAAGAATTTTCCTGAATTTCAAAGAAATGGGTATTACTAATTTAGTGTAAATAAATAAAACTTAAAATCTAACATACAATTACTACTTTTTAAACTTTAAAGTTTTAAATTAAAACACAATACAAATAAATTCTTATTTTTAAATAATAGACAAAAACATAAAAACCGTAATAAAGTGAATTTCAGGAAAATCTCAATTTAAATCATTTTAAGTTTTAACTACCCAATACACAAAGGAACACACTTTGTTAACCCTTATTTGTGTACCTTCTTTTAATTTCAGAACAATAAACTTTCAATTTCTTAGGTTTATAGTTAATTGTTTCCATATGTAAATTAGGAGTAGTCAAGGATCTCCGGTTGTACATCATATTAGATTTGCTTTGACCTTTGCGACAACAGTAGCTGCTTTCTTCGGAGAACCTTATTATTATGCCAAAAATAATGTCATTACAGGAACATTTATTACAATAGGAATACAAAAAGAAATACTATATAGAAATACAGAAATTAAATAGTGGTATTTTATGGGAAAACATATTGAATATAGATAAAAATAAATATCATTACAGTACCGACGTAATTATTTGGCAACTGGTTAGTAAAGTAATAAAAAAATCCATTGATAAAAATTATATTCTCAGTAATCGCAAATTGAATTAAGCTTATAGTACTCCAAAATATAACATTAAACAAAGCTATAACTATTTACGTATCATAATATATATTTTATGAAATATGTAACAAACAGATAATAACAAACTTTATGAATTAATTATTGAAAATTAACATAAACAATAAATATTAAGGATCACATACCTTGTCATTGATTCTTTATAATCCAGATCATCAATGCCAAAACGTTCCCTTAGATTACGGAACACCAACGGGCAGTATTCTTTTATTTTAAAATGGCTAGGCATGTTTTCTCTTTAAATAAATATGAAAATAATGAAATTTACAACATGATGTTAAAAATATAATTAAATACTAACTTGTTGAACAAATGATTGTCAACTTTGACTTTTGAATATGCTCGGAAATCATCAGGTAGTAACATCACTGGTATTGTTACATGGCTCAACTCATTGATCTACAAAAAATTTAATTAATATTAGTAATTGTATAAAATGTAATACAAACAGATATGTGTATTTATATATTAATATTACCATGTATATTACTAATGAAGTCATTTAACAAAATTACAATCAGAGCCATAAAAATATGCTTTTTTCGATTCTGAGGAATATTTATTCCACAACGTATTTCAATGTTTTTTGGCCCATTTATAAATTAGAAATTTGATACAGGTATTTTAGTTTTTTTTTTTTTTTTTACAAAAAATTTGGAAGAAAAAACTATGATATTTATTATACACATCACATTAACGATTGAATTAATAAACTTGTAAATTAAAAAATAATCTTGAATTTGCAAAAAATTGAAATATTTTAAAAACCACTGTTCATCAACTAATTATTATTCATATTTTTTTATTTTATTATATAGCTTTTAGTGATACTATATATTCATATTTTTAAGTTTTCCTATTTAATAAATAATTCCATAAACCAGGAGTCCTCAACATATTATATATAGGTATAGTATGTATAAACACCCTTTACACTTTTTACAACTCAAAATATTTTTGAAATCTGAATACCTATTTAATTAAACTAATAAACAGGATTATGATAGCTAGGAGTATTATTATAATATAGTATATATTGATTTAAAAACATTTAAATGCTGTTTTTGTACTCTTAGTTTTCATGCAATATTTTTAAAAAATTACTAAAAACAATTTCATTATTTTTATAGCACAGGAGGAATCTAAAAAGATTGATAATTTCCGTCTGGAAATAAATTAAATATTTACAATTATTATAAATAAAACTCATTTTAAATAATGGCAAAAGGGAAAATCTGTATATACTAACGTACAGTGAAATTAATTGTCAATATTCTTTACATTAATAATAATTATTGAACTCGCTTAAATTTATACGACATGCAGTAACAACATATATATATATATATATATATATATATATATATATCAAAACTAATTTTTGTTTACAGTGGTTTATCAATTACATAAAAATTCTAAATACTTTTTTTATTACATATTCACATAATATTTAATTTGCATAAATATATTATAATGCATGTATATATCTTAGACATATACATATTTATTTTGGATGTATATTGAATGGACTATTATACTAATTAAATGTTTAATAGAGGCTAATTTAAAACATTAAATAATAAAATTATAGGATATTTTAAATTAGCACAAGGTTTGTAACTGTATAAACAGCAATTCCAGTATTAAAGTTATACAGCACATAAGAAACAAATAAAAATAATGAAATATATTTTTGTTGGACAATAGGTGTTCAGCATATATTTGCAGGTGTTCAAATATTGATTATTGATACTACAATGGCTATAAAAAAAAGTAAGTGTTAATTGGGTGAATAAAAAATATAATTAAATAAATACAAATATCTATTAACATAAGCTAATAAATAAACGAAATGTTCAATAAAAAAAAAGTATAGAAAATTATTTTGTTTGAACTTTTATTATTATTATTATATTTTAAATTGTAATTTAATTAAACAATTAAATGATCACTGTGCCTACTAAAGAAAATAAATAAACATATTAACTGAATAATCTATTAATAAGAATTATTTGTACTATTTCTTACTACTAATTAGATATTTAACGAATATTTATATTTTTACATAAAATATTTTCAAGTTATTAAAAATTATAAAATAAATGTATTTTGAAGTTATATAATACAAAATTTTATTAGCAATAAAGAATAATCATTGCATTGAATGATGCATAATGAGAATAAGAATAAAATAGAAATAATAATTATCTTAAAATATACTAGACTGAAAATTGATTGGAAATGCATAGAATATATTGGATTGAATTTTTATAGATAATATCGAAATATTTGCTTGACAATATAATTAAACAGCATAAATTGTTTATATGAAATTGTTTAAAAAAAAAAAGGATAGCAAACCGCAGGTGTTGTGGTTATTGCTTAAGCAAATCACTTAGACAAAGACTTTAGAAATTTGTTATTATTGTAAATTTGAAAGCAATGATAAATTATTACATTCAATGAAACCATCTTGCATGGAGATTCGATGTGATATACATTGTTGCAAAATTTAAAGTGATAATAAAAAAAAAATTGTGATTTAGGATATTCAAGAATCTTTAAATATCATAGGACCTGTGTTGTGTAAAATGTTCAGCCCTTAAAATCCAAAATTATTCCATTATGACTTAAATGACTCAACATCTAATAATTGCTATAAATATCCCAAAACTCTAGAAGAAATTATTTTACTTTTATGTAGTGTTAAATTACATATTTCGGTGCAAATTTCGAGACTCTAGGGTTGTTTGTGTCATGTTTAAAAACTATTGAGGAAAGTTTTTTTTTCCAATTTTTGGGTTGTTATGAATTGCGCATAAGGGACTACTGAGAAAATAAAAAACCGTTTCAAATATAGTACCAACTGGGCACCGGAATTTGAAATTGGAATGTAATGCATGACGAGATCATCCAAGCATTCTTCCTAGTCAAAAATGTGTATGCAGAAAAATAAAAAATAATAAACATTATTGTAAAACCAATAGCTCCATTGTTTCTTTCAGAACTTAAAAACCAATACTTTAATTCCGTGAATTTTATACAATATTCAATTTCAATGCTTTTATTAATTTTGTTTTCAAACTAAAAATCCTTGAAGATTACTTAAATGACCTCCTCCTTTCCCTTATTAAAATTTTTTTTATATTGACGAAAAAATAAATTTATAATTTAGCCTATACTAACTAGATGAAATCGACTAAATTTAAATCGCTGACAATAATTATATACTATACGGTTAATCAAGTATTATTAATATATATATATAAAAATTTTCTCATTGAAATTATAAGTAAATGCCTCAGTATTACGACAAAACGGTGTACAGCACTGATATGACGTACATAACGAATTAAAACATATACGTACAGTATGATTGACACCCCACATAAGAACCGACAGCAACGGCTCATTAGCGCGGAACAACTTAACCTTCTGTCTCTTCACACCGATATGCTTTTTCTTCAACTTGCTGAGACCGCCTTGTATCACGCTCATTGTTGCACGGAATTGTCGCGACGGACGTGGAAAATCGTAGTAAACAAAAAAGCTCGAAGAACGACGAGGAGAACGAGCGGCGGTGTAATAATAATCAGTGTTCGATCGCGACAAAAAGCGACGGATCCCGAGTTAGTTGCATCGACTTGTAGTCTATTACAACATAACGACGAATGAACACTGCGGCCGAACGGTGAGAAAAACGTCCACACATTAATGGACAGTCATTTGAATTGGGCGATAATTTTCTGACGTAAATAACTGAGAACGTGTACGGTTCGCGTGTGGCGCGAGCGCAAGAATACATACAAAAAAAAAAAAAACGACAACGACACAATTAACGCATAAACCGCAATTAAATCATTATACAATATTCTCTTTACGACGGCCGACAGCGGATTGCGGATAGCAGTCGTATTATTTTATCAATTAATAATTATCATAATGAATCCGTGGGTCAATAAACACCGAATTCCCTTTCCTTCATGAAAACTATGATAACGCTTATCGCCACTACTACTCATGGCACTCAACGGCGCCTCCTGTTGCCCCGATTTATAACTGAATTACCCGGCTTCGTCCGTGTCCGATTTTAAACGTGTTATAGTCGTCTTTTGGTTATTACGTCGTCGTCGTGCGTCGTTGCTGTTACGCGGTTTTGTATTTGTCGTTATTATCAGTGGCGGATTTAAGGCACTGCGAACTATGCGACCGCATAGGGCGGCAAATTTTGGAGGGCGGCAAAATGATGTTGAATATTTATTTTGATTTTGTAAAATTAGGTACATAATATTTAAAATTTTATCTATCACTTCAAAATTTTGAAATGGTGGATTTTGTATTTGTTTATTTTCAGCAAAATAATATTTATATTTTCCCAGGAACTCGTCTACGACTACGACGATAGTATTTTATTATAGCTTATCTTATTGTTTATGAAATGTCTCGTAATACTATAAATTAATATAGATGTATACGAATATTGGAATACACGTAGTATTTTTAAACGTTCGCTTTATAGAACCCGTTATCGGTACAAGGTTCATTGCGTATACATATATTTCCTATTATTAAATCAGCGGTTAGTTAGACGAAGACGGAAGAGTAGTGTGTTGTATTATTATAAATAATTTTACAACGATATTACGATATTTGACAACCTTATTCTTATATTTAACCGTTTATTATTAATTAGTCGATAGTTGTCTTTCGCCGAAAAGTATACGTCCCCGCGGTCCGCGTGATTTTTTTAGTGACAACTGTTTATACATATTTTATACGTACGCGCATGAATAATTTTTAGTGACGAAATCGGTATTGGTAGTGGTGTTAATATGAACAGAAAAAAGTTAAGTGGGTGTCAGTATAAAAAGAAATCAAAAGAAAAGGCTGAAAAATTAACTAATGTTCTTAATCGGATCCAAAAGGTTGATGCATATTTTAAACCAATAAAAGAAAATGAGGAACAACAGGTATCTATTTCTAATTTACCTCAACCAAACTTGACTAATGATTCGAATATTATTAATTCGCCTAAAAAACAAATATTAGAAAATCAAAACCTAGAATCTGTACCTATTACATCTTCTGCCATCCATTGTCAGTCTTTACCTCCCCCCCAAGATGAAATAATTACATGCTTCGAATCATTATCGATTTCTTATTCCAACGATCCTTCAATGTGGATTATAAATGACGACCTCCGAGATTATTTTGCTGTTAACGGTTTTGAACAAAATAAAAACATTGATTTTTCTAAATCGCTGCGTATGTATAATGATGGGGAAAAACGTTTATTAACGAAAAATATGTTTACTTAAATGAAAAAATAATTGCATATTAGGTATTGAAAAAATTAATTTAATTGAGGATATTTTATTAAATAGTAAGTTTTTTTGGAGAGGGGCGGCAAATTAAATTTGGCATAGGGGCGGAAAATTATTAAATCCGCCCCTGGTTATTATTATGGTTGTGGTCCACACGCCTGTTAATTTTGTATGGAAATGTTAATATTTATTTCGTATCGTATAACCATATCTGATATCAATACGTCGTGTATTATTTAATTTTGTTACAGTATGTTTTACAATATTATTCGTGATTCGATATGTTATTTATTTGTTTTTATCAATATTATTATTATTATTATTCATATACAGTTCATTGTTATTTTCATTTATCGTTATTATTCCCTTCAATTTGTCCTATAAACAATTCTCTTTCCCGTAACCTATCTTTTATACGATTATAATATAAGGATCTGACACGAAACAAAACGAAAGTATAATTATTTACATTTTTTCAAAATAATTATTACCTATTTAAAAATGATTCTATACGCGTATTGTGATATGATTATGGTACAAATATTGGCAGTAAATATGTTAGAATTTTTATTTTAATATTCGAATAACTCGTGCATGATTTTCAATGAATGTGTCGATATAGCCATAGCTGGAACTGGCTGGTATATTTTTTTTTTACAATTGCAATGTAGGTACTCGTCCTTATCATTCAAAATTCCACTACCAATTTTTACGAGTAATTTTGAAAATTTTCCTGCGCGTATGTAGGACTCGCGTATAGTAAAACCGTAACATTTAAGTACAATACATTTCCTCCTTCCACACATCTAACAAAAAAAAGTTGAAAAAATAAGCGACGCGGAGACACTCGAGGAAGTATTTGGAACAGCTCAGTGAAAAGAATTGTTAATAGTAAAAAATTCAATAACCGTCAGAAATTTGGTGCCTAAAAAAGGCCTATTTTGTTTTCTACATGTTACAGCACTGGTTCCCAAACTGGGAGGGCGTGCCCCCCTTGGAGGGCGTATACGCATTGCTGGGGAGGCGCAAGCAGTTATTACGAAATACAATATTTTTATTGATTAAATTATTTTTATTTTAAAACGTAGAGAAAAAAAATTAATTTCCCGGTTCTCTTTATCCGTTATCGGGTATAAATACCTTTTTTTTTTTTTTTTTAAGACGGTATCGCTGGGGACCGGTGATACCTTTCTTCAGTTCCCCAGCATCATTTGAAAAAATGTAACAAAATAACAAATACATCTACACTACAAAAATTACAAAATAATGGAGGGCTCTACCCCTCCAATTTTTCCCATTTAGGCATACAAAACATAATGTCCTAACTAATCAGTTAGTCTTTCGTAGTCCTCCCACGATCTTTAGCGCTTCCTCCTTAACAACCATTTGTGAGTTGACTTTCTTCGCAGCTGTGGCCCTGCCGTCCTTCAGCTACCGCCTTCTTCTGGCAATCCTTCACCAAATGCCCGGTGCCTTTGCAGCGGAAACATGCCTTTAGGCATTTGGTAGCTAAGCATTTGACCGCCAGACGCCCCGGCTGCTGACACCTGTAGCACCTGTGGACCTTCCGCTCCAGCAGTTTCACCTTGCATCGGGTCCAGCCAACCCGAATCAGCCGATTCTCCGCTAGTCTTGTCGCCACTGCCATGGGCACACCGAGACGAACCACTCTGCCGCCGCTCGGATTGTCCCTGATTGTGACCTCGACATCCGATAGGTCCGGGTCTGCTACGGCTACGTCTAGAGAGATTTCCACCGGGCTCATCCATTCGGGCCAAGAGACCCCTTGATGAGCTGAGGGTCGGTTTTTCATATGCGAAAGGCGTGCTCAGGCCTTGCTGGCCCTAACTAGCTAAAGTCAGGGCCAGTTCAGAACTCTTCGTCTGTCCTCTACCCTTTGACCTATCCAACATGGGAGACCCTGCTGGTGGAATGCACCACCGTTATCATAGCTCTCAGAATCACGGAGGTATGCAAGCCCCCTCACCACGACAAGGTGAGTTCCATGAGGGGGCGGGTATAAATACCTTAGGTCAGGTAACTTAACCCGTTATTGGGTAGCTGTTTGAAATAGCTTTGAGGAAAATACCAACCCATTTATCCTGAAATTTCAAATGAAGCTTTAAATGTCCTTATACAGTTTTCATCTACTTATTTATGTGAATACAGGTTCTCCAGCATGGCAGATATAAAAAACAAACATAGAAATCGTTTGGATGCCGTATTTGACTTGAGGTGTTCTCTATCAATATTGAGCCGAACATAAAAAAACTGACCAAAGAAAAGTGTTGTCAGCATTAGCTTTAATTAGCATTAATTATTAATTTCATTATATCTCTTTTATTTACTATTAATGATATTTTATACTAATTTTTTATTTTAATATTTCACCTAAATTGATTGTTTCATTTTATTATTAATTATATTTTATAATTATTATCATCGAAATAAAAAGTAGTCATTCCGAATATTGTATAGTTTATTTGTAAAGAACACAAAAAAGGCGATCGATTTTTTCAATTTATAGGAGGGGGGGGGCGCAAGATATTTGAAAATCTACAAAGGGGACGTAGAATAGAAGAGGTTGGGAACCACTGTGTTACAGGTATTTAAACATATTATATACCAATGAGTGTATGAGGATAAGCTAAGAGTCACTGGAACTATGTCATCTGCGCGCTAGACCGAATATACACCAGCCTCGTCGCTTCTGCAGAACGTGTGCGGCGCGCACACAAAACATGTGTACGCGACGCCCTTTTACGAATATACGGAGTTGTAAAGCCAGATTACAAACATTTTTATTTTTAACTAGAAATATTTTATACATTATAACTTTCTAACACTAAATGCTAATCTACATCATAATGTAAAGCTATTATGGATATATTTCATATTTTTCACTCTTTGATAGCGTGCACAGTTATTGAATGATATGTTAATGTTGTCTTTCCTGTAGTTGGACATATTTCCATTAATGATTTCTCACACATTTTATCTTTAAAATGCATGAAATATTTATTGTGTAAATGTGATGGTAGAACATTTAACATTGCATCTACAGGCCTCATAGCATCTAATAAACACAATTAATTAACAAAATAATTACATAATAATAATAATAATAATAATAATAATAATAATAATAATAATAATAAGAATAATTATAATAATGGTAATAATAATAATAATAATAATAATAAGAATAATTATAATAATGGTAATAATAATAATAATAATAATAATAATAATAATAATAATAAGAATAATTATAATAATGGTAATAATAATAATAATAATAATAAAAAGGAAACTCCATTTAAATTACGTAAAACTTGGTTAGTAAATATATTACATTCCAAGAATCAGAGTAAAACACATGATAAATATGAATTATAAAAATAAATTTATATTTATGAGTAAGTAAATTATTCTTGAAAAAAAGTACAATTTAATATAATATGTCCTTCAGTAATTGTATCAAACAGCACCAAAGTACACGGGAAAAAGGCTAAATATGTTCACATTAATAATAAATAAATACATCAAGTACTTTATTGCAAAATATTAAACTTGATTTGAAAGAGATGTTTCTAATAAACATGTACGAGTATATTATTATGCAAAATCATGTATTAAATGCAATTCAATTTGTAATGACTACATACAATATTCTTAGGATAACTATAAGGTAATAATTTGTAAAAAAAAATAGTTATTTACTTCAACGGAATAATATAAAAAAAACGAGTTTACTCTAAGTAATATTCACATTAAATTAAAAATGCCATAAACAAAAATAGAAAATAAATGACATATTATACTAAATATTAGCTGCCATTGTGTTGTGTTGTTAATATTTCCGAAAATATTGATAGTAAATGGTTTAATTTCAATTTTATTTGTAAAAACACTTTATGTCTCAAAGTATTTGGGTTTCAGTTTATTAGAAATTTTAAAGGAAATGTATGTTCGATCAAAAGTCATATTAAATTGTTAAAAAAGGGAGTTATTGAGAGAATGAGCAGACGTAGTCGATTTGGTACGGGCCACGAGAATACACAATTCCTTGTGTCGTCAATAAATAGTCTTTATATTGAATTATACAAATGCTTCAAACAGTTACGTTTTGAAAAGAGTCAAATACTTATATTAATAATAATTAAACACATAAAAAGAAATAACATTGAATCCGAATACACATTAGTAATATAATTATTCACGAATACGCCAACGACATTACGCTGGTCGAACGCTCGCTCACGACAACTCGATGTCGCTCTTCCCGAGCTCGCTGTATTCATAGTTCCTATACGAAATGGGAACTGATTTCTAACAAAATTATTGCATCATGTTTACAGATATAATTAGAAAAACTATATTGTATAGCAATTGCATTTTTAAACATTTTATTTACTAAAGCATATTTGAAAGTAAGGCGATAATAATTTGTAAAAAAATAAACAATATTTTTTTGAATATAACACTTACTATTAATAATAACAATGAATAATTACTTAAAAATGATGATAAGTCTGGAAATGTATATTTTCTTGGATTTGATTCTATACTGATTATTCGAAATCCAACCTCAATGAACATTGTTTTTATTTCATCATGTGTCAACGTAATAAGCGAATTTCGTTTAATCTTCTGATAAAGAAAACAACGGAATGTTAGTTTGTTAGTTTATGAATAATTATAGATTTTATTTTAAAATCAATAAAAATATAAAATGGTCTTAATAAATTTATTTGAAGAAAACAATTTATACTTTTATTTGTTGATCTGTGTAGCATATTAAACACAGTTTTAGGGAAATAAATTATATTGTACAATATAAATTTATAATATCTCATCAAATGACAGTGTAATTATTAATTAAAGACTGATTATATTGAAATTTGCTTTTGTCGATGGAAGAATCTTTATCATCTACTGATATTTTATAGCTGACTAAATGTTAGTAGTATTTATATCGGTTATATCAGTTTTTTATATTCTGTTTTTGGTTATAATTTTAGAAGATGTTCTTAAATTATGTATTACCAGTAACTTAGGATAAGTACTGGAATATTTAATATTCATTAATGTATCAATCACTTTTCATGAGAAGAATTTTGTATGAAAATGTTGGTGATATATTATATTAATACATTGAAAAAATATAAAGGTGACTAAATTTAATCTAAAAATATGAAAATCATAAAATACAACACATGTCAAGTGTTTACATTAAAAACTTGATTCATTATAATTCATACAAATTCTTCTAAATGTATTTTTATTTTTGTAGAATAGAATTTTAATAATACGTACCTATTATAAGTCCATATTAAAAAATTAGATATTAATTAACAAATTCAAAAAGTATACATCAGGAAGAGACTTAAATCATATTTTATTTAATTGTCCCTCTCTCTCTTGTATGACAGACTCCATCTTTTTTTTCACTTATCTTCTCTTGGTTACCCTTCTCCAGACTCCTATCTCCTTCTGAACTCCTGCTCTCCTACGGTTATTTTTTTAATCATTAATTCCATCCACAACTCTGGCTTATTGACCACCGTCTTTACATTTGTATTAATTTGTTAATTTAATTTAAAAATTTTTTTTTCTTGTTTATTTTTAAATATTAGTAACTATTTTGCTGTAATGTTTAAGTACAAAAGCAAATAAAAAAAAAAAGAAAAATGTAATTAATAATTTTAATTTTATTACCTATGTGTAAAATTTGATGAATATATTATATTGAAAAATAATTATAAATTTATATTTTATATATTTGTAGAGGAAAATAATAACAATTTACTCAAAATCGACAGCAGATGAAAACGCCCTACTGAACTTATATATTAAAGATTATATTACAATGATTAATATTTACCGAAATATTAATAAAACTTCCTAGTAAATAGTTGATATAATTTAAATACTCACATCAATATACGTTGTCCATTCTGCATCCATGGATTTAAATATTTCAATTATTGTATCAACTAACAAGAAGTCGAACAGAATTTCTCCACCACTTTTCAACATTAAGTGCACATTAATCAAGACATCAATTTTATTATTGACCCAATGTAAGCAGAAAAATGAAAATATTTTGTCGAAACCATTCGAATAAAAATTGCAATCGATAGTATTTTCAATATCGAGAACTTTGAAATTTATTATAGATGATCCGTATGTTTTATTGGCATATTCTATCATTTCTTTTGATTTGTCAACACCAATCTGTAAACATATTGAATATTATATGAGAAACAATTTGCAAAATAATTGTAACATTTTAAACTTACCAACTGTTTGGTATTATCTTTTAAAGAAGCATATAGAATTTCAGACGTCACATCCCCTGGTCCACATCCGATGTCTAGAATTACTTCATCTTGTTTCCAAATCATTTTTTCTATATATTTATTTATGATATCATTATTACTCTTTCGCTGTATATCATTATTTCCAACGTACATCGTTGGACAATCCATTGTTACATACTAAATAAATTGTTACAATAAATGTCCTTTTTTTTATATACTTTATTTAATCTAAGGCTATTTGAAATTCAGATTTTGTTCTTTCTTAACCTTATCACCACCTATATTGATATATTTACCTACATACTTTTATAAAGTGTATAAATACATAATGAATATTGATAGAAAAATAAACGTAAATGATTTCTCTTTCTCTTTTTTTATAATTTCATTCGAATTTTCATGAAACATAGGTATTTCAGCTTCAGAGGATATATTAAGATTTTTGATTTATCTTACATGTCTATTACAAAATAGGTTATGTACTTTTCCCAAGATTATAAATACTTTTTATGTATCCTTCTGAAAGGTCTGTTTTTGTTTTAAGAATTATTGAAATGAAATACATAGGTATTATAATATTCAATATATATATAGTCAGTAAAGTGTCAATGCTATTTTGACCTTTATTGGAAAATATTCATACAATGCAAAATGTTTTTTTAAGTGTGCCCTTCGACCTAGCTTACTTCATAATTAATATGAACCATATAAATTAACACTATGATAGTTATATTAAACAATAGATATTCTAAATATCATATTATGTGTGTTTGAATAATACATTTATTATTGTTTGATAACTAATTCGATCTTAAAGAAAAGTACGATATTTAATCGATCAAATTGCAATATTTTCATGGATAAAACTAATATATATCTGTACATATAAACAACGAGACTGTCCTGAGTGACTCAATCATATTTCATAATCAACACAGAGTCGAACCTTTTAGAGCTTTAGGTATAAAATTTTAAGGGTAGATTAATATTATAATTTCACCGTGTACTAAGAAAGGATTTTGAAAAATTGTGATTTTAAAGTGTTGAAATGGGCAAAAAAAAAATTTCAGGTGTATATTAAAAAAACGAATTAAAAATTGTGATGTTGCTATTGTTATAAACATTCCATTAGACAATGAAACGTTATTATCTATCTATTTTTATTACAATATTTTTAGTTGTAGTCTTGATGTATATCGACGTTTCGCACTAGTAATAACTGCGTGTGCATAAAAAGTGATATTGCGGTAATATTTGTTATGTAAATGTGGTGGTATTATAGTGAACAATTCATCTACAGGCCTCATAGCATCTAATAAACACATATTACAAATTAATTAACAAAAGAATTAGTAAAAAAAAAACCTATTTTAAATTACAGAAAACTTGGTTAGTACATATTGCATTCCAAGATTGAGAATAAAACACATATATAACATGAATTATAATGAAACATTTGTATTTATGAGGAATTAAATTTATGTTATAAAATTGAATATACATAATGTACTTTAGTAATTGTATTGAAGAGTACCTAACTATATGGAAAAAAAGTAAAAAATGTTCAACATTAATTAATTATTTATTAATAGATAAAAATATCAAATATACATACTTTATTGTAGAGTACCAAACTTGATTTGAATGAGATGTTTCTAATAAACATGTTGGAGTATATTATGAAAACCATGTATTAAATGATGTCAAATTTTAATGACTATATATATACATATATATGTATACATATTTATATATATATATATATATATATATATATATATATTGTAATACATATACATATCTCCTAAAATGACAGTGTAATTAAAAACTGATAATATTGAAATTTATTTTTGTCGATGGAAAAATATCATCTACTGATTTTATAGCTGGATACATATTATCAATAATACTTATGCCAATTATATCTATATGCACAGCGGCGTCAAATTTCACCTAAATGTAGAACATTTGTTCTAAATATAAAATTGAATGCGTGGGTGGTGAATTCTAAAAAAAATCTAGCACAAGATGCAATCCTCTAATGTCCCTCAAAAATTTGATTATATTGATGAATTTTGTAAATGGGTGGATGGGTATTTAAAATGCTTGTTCAACATTTAAGATCTGACTTCGACGCCACAGTGTACATGGGCGCCTGCAAGACATTTGTCAGTAAGGGGCATAATAAAATCAAATACCAAAAAGTACTTAAAAGAAATGTTATGTATTTCGAATAAAATACTTATTAAAATAAATACTTTTATTAGTGAAAATATTAATGAAATGTTTATTTAAATTATAATAAAGTTAAAAAATTTCAAAAACAAAATTTTAAATTTTAAAATCCAGAGGGAGGCAGATGCCTTGTCTTGTCTTCCTCCTCGAGGCACCCATGACCGTGTATGTAATGTATAATTTTATACCATGTAGAATTTTTTTTAAATATTTTGGTATCATATGATGGATTATTACATTGAAAAAAATAGGTAGGTGACTAAATTAAATCCAAAAATATGAAAATCAAAAAATACAACACTTGTAAAGTGCTTAAAATAAATACTTGATTACATAAAATTCATAAAAATTTTTCCAAATATATTTATATTTTTATAGAATAAATTATATTACATACCTTTAATAATTCCTTAATACAAAAATTAGATTTCAATTAACAAGTTTAAAAATAACTAATAATTTTAATATTATTATCTATGTGAAAAACTTGAAGAAAATCATTATATTGAAAAATAACATTAAATTTATATTTTATACATTTTGTATAGGAAAATAATAACAATTTTCTCAAAATGTATAGCAGATGACAACGCTGTACTGAATTTACGTATTAGTGATTTTATTACAATGATAATAAAATAGCTGAAAATCAATAAGACTTTGCAATAAATAGTTGATATAATTTAAGTACTCACATCGATATACTTTTTCCATTCTACATTCATGGATTTATATAATTCAGTTGCTGATTTAATTAACAAGAAGTCGATTAGAATTTCTCCATCACTTTTCAACATCAAGTGCAAATTAATAAAGGCATCAAGTTTATTATTGACCCAATGTAAGCAGAAAGATGAAAATATTTTGTCGAAACCATTCGAATAAAAATTGCAATCGTTAGTATTTCCAATATCGAGAACTTTGACATTTATCTTAGAAGATCCGTATTTTTTGTTGGCGTAGTCTACCATTTCTTTTGATATGTGAACACCAACCTGTAAACAAATTGAATATTATATGAGAAACAATTTTCAAAATAATTGCAACATTTATAACTAACCAACTGTTTTATAATATTTTTTGAGCAAACATATACAATATCAAACGTCACATCCCCTGATCCACATCCGACGTCTAGAATTACTTCATCTTGTTTCCAATTCATTTTTTCTATATATTTACTAAGAATGTTATTAGCACTTTCTCGCTCCATGTCATTATTCTCAACGTAATCCTTTGGACAATCCATTTTTACATACTAAATATATTGTTACGATAAACCTCCATTTATATTTAATTTAATCTAAGGCTATTTGAAATGCAGGTTTTGTCGGTTCCTACCACCATATAATGGTTTATTTACCTACCTTTTTTTATACATTAAATAAATACATAATGAGTATCAACATGGAATTAATCTAAATGATTTTTTTTTTGCACATTACACGTATATCATTATTACTTTATATAAATTACTATTCGTGAATGACAAATCGCTACCATTTATTATTGTAAATATTTGTAAACATGACATTTGAAGGTATAGTATCAGATAATTTACAATGTTAAATAGCAATATATATTATATACAGCATTTTAGTTTAAAATATTAACACTATTTTTATTTTATTTGAACTATTATAGACGGGAAGTATTAATTTACTTAATATTAATTGTTTCCGTTGATAACTTATGGGTGGCATAATATACAATGTAAAAGAATAACGTCCTATTCGCAGAAAAAAAAAAAAAAAAAAAATTAAAAACGGATGTTTAATTTCAAAATAACTATTACGTTGTGTTTATCCATGAGCATTTGTCGCGAATACAATAAGTTTTTACTATATATATATATATATATATATATATATATATATATATATATATATATATATTTATTTATTTATTTATATATAAATATAATATTATAAAGAGGAAAGATTTGATTGTTTGTTTGTATTGAATAGGCTCCGAAACTACTGAATCGATTAAAATGAAATTTGGTACATAGATAGTTTAGACACTGAGAAAGGACATAGGCTACTTTTTAATACTAAAAAAGGGCTGTATGGGGTTGAAATAGGGGATGTCGTTGTCGGCGGTGACATGGAAGGGGAAGTTTGGGTGGCCACACGTTCCTTGCAAATTTGGTACTTGCGAAGATAAAACAATCAGGGAAGATAGCAATAGCAGTTGCTTCGTCAGGAGTTGCTGCAACACTCCTAAAGGATGGAAAAACTGCTCATTCTACTTTTAAACATCCGTTATCTGTAAATCTTGAGCAACAATTTACATGTTCTATCCGCAAAAATGGGCCTCTTAGTAAATTACTACAAGACGCCTCATTTATTATGTGGGATGAATGTACCATGAGCCATAGAGCACGTATAGAGGCCGTGGACAGAACCTTAAAAGATCTTAGAAACTCCTCTGCTCTCATGGGCGGGATTACTTTTATATTTGCTGGAGATTTCTGACAGACACTTCCCGTCATTAGCAGAGGTACGCGAGCAGATATCATCAAAGCATGCTTGAAATCGTCCCCCTTATGGACTTCGATTGAAAATTTAAAATTACGAACAAATATCAGAGCACATCTTCTGTGAAATCACAGATAGTGGTTTTCCACAACAATTGCTGAAAATTGGGGAAGGAATTTTTCCCACTCCAAATTTAAGTGAAAATTGTGACATCCTTCTGGATGAGTCACTAGGCCAAATAGTCCATAATAATTTAGATAATTTAATAGATACAGTTTACAGTGAAATGAAAAATTTGCACGAAAAGGACTTACATTGGTTGTGTTCGAGGGCAATAGTGTCACCTAGGAATGGTACTGTCAACGAAATAAACAATCTGATTTTACAAAAAGTTCCTGTCCAAATAAAAAACTACAAATCGATCAACATATCACGAACATCGGACGCAGTGCATTATCCACAGGAATTTTTAAATTCACTGAATCCTTCTGGACTGCCACCACACGTATTGACGTTAAAAATCGGAATTACAATCATGTTTTTGAGAAATTTAAGCCCTCCGAATATGTGCAGTGGAACAAGATAACTACTAATTAAAAAATAAAAGGACAATTTAATTGTAGCGACCATTATTACCGACCCAGCAGCTGGTCAGCTAGCTCATATTTCGAGGATACCGATGATCCCAACTGATCTGCCAATCCCGTTTAAACGGCTTCAATTTCCGATGAAAATATCTTTCGCATTGACTATTAACAAGTCCCAAGGTCAAACCTTCGAATTAGTAGGGATCGACTTACGAAAGGAATGTTTTACTCATGGCCAACTGTATGTGGGCCTATCACGATTTGGATCCGCTGATAATCAATTTATTTTGCTACCACAATATAAAACAACATCAAATATCGTTTACAGAGAAGCTCTAACCCAATAAATTTAATGATATATGATTCAATATAATTTTATTTTATTTTCAATATGATTTAATGATATATGATTCGAATTCTACACAAACGAAGTTGCGGGAGGATGCTATAATTAATATGGCAAAACAACGTTTGCCGGTTCAGCTAATATATATATATATATATAAACACACACGCCAATATTCTATGTGTATATAGTATATACCTACGTCGCTTTTATTAAAATTGAAACCTAAAATTATTTATCGTTTATTCGTTGTTTACATTTTTTTCAACGTTTAAAATTAAATTTTACTTGACCGATCGTACACCGATCTCGTCGCTTCTGCAGAACGTGTGCGGCGCGCAAAAAAAAAATTGTGCACGCGACGCCCTTTTACAAATATAAGACGATGTAAAGCAAGATAACAAACATTGAAAAGTAACGACGACACGGGGCGATATGATGACGGAGTATTATAATACTATTATTATTTTTATTATTATTAAAATTATAGGCGTGTAATGCATAATCAAATTTTTATTTTTCAATATCTATTAATTTCAATAAGGCATATTATAATTTATTTGAGGATAGTCTCACAAAAGCAATGGTGGAATAAAATAATAAGTAGATATGGAACAAACAGTAATAGTACATTATGAAGAATACATTCAAAATAGGAATTTGTAGAGGACATTTGTCTCTCGATGAACCATAAGACGAAAGAAAAAAATCAACGCCTATAAATATTGACTTTTAACAATTTTTATTTTTAACTAGAAATATGTTATACATTACAACTTTCTAACACCAAATGCTAATCTACATCACAATATAATGCTAATATTATGGATATATTTCATATTTTTTCACTCTTTGATAGCGTGCACAGTTATTGAATGATATGTTAATGTTGTCTTTCCTGTAGTTGGACATATTTCCAATAATGATTTCTCACACATTTTATCTTTAAAATGCATTGAATATTTATTGTGTAAATGTGATGGTAGAACATTTAACATTACATCTACAGGCCTCATAGCATCTAATAAACACAATTAATTAACAAAATAATTACATAATAAAAATAATAATAATAATAATAAAAAGGAAACTCCATTTAAATTACGTAAAAGTTGGTTAGTAAGTATATTACATTCCAAGAATCAGAGTAAAACACATGATAAATATAAATTTATATTTATGAGTAAGTAAATTATTCTTGAAAAAAAGTACAATTTAATATAATATGTCCTTCAGTAATTGTATCAAACAGCACCAAAGTACACGGAAAAAAGGCTAAATATGTTCACATTAATAATAAATACATCAAGTACTTTATTGCAAAGTATTAAACTTGATTTGAAAGAGATGTTTCTAATAAACATGTACGAGTATATTATTATGCAAAATCATGTATTAAATGCAATGCGATTTGTAATGACTACATACAATATTCTTAGGATAACTATAAGGTAATAATTTGTAAAAAAAAATATTTATTTACTTCAACGGAATAATATAAAAAAAACGAGTTTACTCTAAGTAATATTCACATTAAATTAAAAATGCCATAAACAAAAGTAGAAAATAAATGACACATACTAAATATTAGCTGTCATTGTGTTGTGTTGTTAATATTTCCGAAAATATTGATAGTAAATGGTTTAATTTTAATTTTATTTGTAAAAACACTTTGTCTCAAAGTATTTGGATTTCAGTTTATTAGAAATTTTAAAGGAAATGTATGTTCGATCAAAAGTCATATTAAATTGTTAAAAAAGAGAGTTATTGAGAAAATGAGCAGACGTAGTCGGTTTGGTACGGGCCACGAGAATACACAATTCCTTGTGTCGTCAATAAATAGTCTTTATATTGAATTATACTAATGCTTCACACAGTTATGTTTTGAAAAGAGTCAAATACTTATATTAATAATAATTGAACACATAAAAAGAAATAACACTGAATCCGAATACACAATACACATTAGTAATATAATTATTCACGAATACGCCAACGACATTACGCTGGTCGAACGCTTACTCACGACAACTCGACGTTGCTCTTCTCGAGCTCGCCGTATTCACAGTTCTTATACGAAATGGGAACTGATTTCTAACAAAATTATTGCATTATGTTTACAGATATAATTAGAAAAACTATATTGTATAGCAATTGAATTTTTAAACATTTTATTTACTAAAGCATATTTAAAAGTAAGGCGATAATTTGTAAAAAAATAAACAATATTTTTTTGAAAATAACACTTACTATTAATAATAACAATGTATAATTACTTAAAAATGATGATAAGTCTGGATATGTAAATTTTCTTGGATTTGAATCTATACTGATTATTCGAAATCCAACCTCAATGAACATCGTTTTTATTTCATCGTGTGTAGCAGACAAATATTTTTTAGTTTTCTGAAAAAGAAAACAATGGAAAGTCAGTTTGTTAGTTATGTATAATAATATATTTTATTAAAATTAATAGAAATATAAATTTGTCTTAATAAATTCATTTGCAGAAAATAAATTATACTTTGAATTATATGATCTCTGTAGCGTATTAAACATAGTTTTAGGAAAATTAATTATATTGAAAAGTGCAACTTCATAATGTCTTATCAAAAGACAATGGACGTATACAAGGGATTGAACGTGATGAGATCAGATTCTCTCCCCTTTTAAGTTATGCGGATTTTAGATAATGTGACCTTAAAAAAAAACGTCATGCAATTTTTAGTGAATGAGAGCAATTTTTTTTTGTATTTTCTTACATTTTTAATAATGTACTATAACACTTATGGCAATTCACAGGAACATTCCAATTGCAGCGAAAGAAATTTTAAAAGAATTAAAGGAAGAAAAAGAAAACTAAATTTGTGTATTTATAGTGTATTATAATATAGAATTTAATGTTGTATCAAAAGCATTTTTTTTTTATTATTAAAATGTAGTACAATATTAGTACTACGAGGTTTACCTAGTTAGTAATTACATTTTCACGATATGCAGTGGTGTTTATCTTTAATTACAAGGGGGGGGGGTGTCAAAGATTTTTAGCTTATATTTTAGGAAATTAACAAAAAAGGAACATTTTAGAAAATGTGACCTAGAAAAAAAGAAAGTCATGCGATTTTTATTGAATGAGACCAACTTTCTGTTTTTTTCGATCCCCCCCCTTCTTTCATAAACGTTGTCTAGGCCACAGCAAATGACAGTGTGGTTAAAAATTGATAATATTGAAATTTATGTTTGTCAATGGAAAATGCTTTATCATCAAGTGGTTTAATAGCTGGCTACATGTCAGTAATACTTATACCAGTTATACCTGTATGTATATAATTTTAGACCATGTCATTAAATTATATATTAATTTACGAAAAGTACTCGAATACTTAATATTCGTTAATATATCAATTAATTTTCACGAGGAGAATTTTCTACGAAAATTTTGGTAATATATAATAGATTAGTACTTTGAAAAAATAGAAAGGTGACTAAATTAAATCCAAAATTATGAAAAACTTAAAATACAACACTTGTTAAGTATTTACATTGAAACTTGATTCATTATAATTCATACAAATTTTTCTAAATGTATTTTTATTTATATAGACACATACCTATAATAAATCTATATTAAGAAAATTAGATATTAATTATAACAAATTAAAAAAGTAACTAATAATTTTAATTTTATTACCTATATATAAAATTTGAAAAAAATCCATTGTATTGAAAAATAACCATAAATTTATATTTTATATATTTGTATAGGAAAATAATAACAATTTACACGAAATCGATAGTAAATGAAATTGCTTTACTGAACTCAAGAATTAGTGATTCCATTACAATGATTATTAGCTAGAGGAATATTAATGACTTCCTAATAAATAGTCGATATAATTTAAATGCTTACATCAATATAAAATTTCCATTCTTCATCCATAGATTTATGTAGTTCAGGTATTATATTATTTAGCAAGAGATCGATTAGAATTTCTCCACCACTTTTCAACATCAAGTGCAAATTAATAAAGGCATCAAGTTTATTATTGACCCAATGTAAGCAGAAAAATGAAAATATTTTGTCAAAACTATTCGAATAAAAATTGCAATCGATATTATTTTCAATATCGAGAACTTTGAAATTTATCTTAGAAGATCCGTACGTTTTATTGGCATATTCTACCATTTCTTTTGATTTGTCAACGCCAACCTATAAACATATTGAATATTATATGAGAAATAATTCGCAAAATAATTGTAACATTTCAAACTTACCAACTGTTTTATATTATTTTTTAAAAAAGCATATAGAATATCAAACGTCACATCCCCTGGTCCACATCCGATGTCTAGAATTACTTCATCTTGTTTCCAAGTCATTTGTTCTATACATTTACTAAGGATGTTATTAGCACTCTCTCTCTGCATGTCATTATTTCCAACGTACTTCTTTGGACAATCCATTTTTACATAATAAATACATTGTTACGATAAACCTCTATTTATATTTATTTTAATCTAAAGCTATTTAAAATTCAGATTTCGTCGGCTTTTAACCTACCACCACCTAATAGTATATTTATCTGCCTATTTTTGTAGAGTAAATAAATACTTATTGAATATTGATAGAAAAATAAACGTAAATGATTTCTCCTTACACATTACACGTATGCCATTATTACTTTATATTATTTACTACACGGGAATGACAAATAACGCTGTCATTTATTTTTGCAAATATTTTAAAATTTGACATTTGAAGGCATTAATGTAGTATCAGATAGGGGCGGAGTGGCTCTAAAATTCTTACCGAGCAAATAAGATTTTTTTAGGTCACTTATAATATTTTAGGCCACTAATTTTTAACTGAGGAAATACTGATTAGATACTAATACTAAATATTTATGCATGATACATATACACTATTATGATATTTACCTTATGTTCAATTAGATAGTGTAATACTTACCAAAAATTATTATAAATATTTAATTTTTAATATAATACCCATTATACACTGTCCTCTAGTAATTAGATATATCATAATTGTTGTATAATGCACTGTTAAATTGCTGTCAGTGCATAAAATTATTTGAATTGAGTTGAAACTATTAAGTACTAATATAACATAAAGTTATAACATATTGATACTGAATGATTAAAGTTAAGAATCAATTAGTTAGTCAATGAAAAATATTTTTTATTTACAAAAAATAATACAAAATAAAAATAATAGTTTATAATAATAAAAACAATGATTTTATTATGAATCGTGTAACTAATTCTATAGTCAACTATAATAATAATTTAGTTAAAAGTTTGCTTTTAGTAATTAGTTCATCAATAATAATATTATTATCCATGTCCATAAGAATAGTTTTTTTCGATAGACATAAAGTTAAATTCTTCCAGATGATCCGTTATTGAACTTCATAATCTATTTTTTATATATTTTAATGTGAAAAACGATCTTCCACGGGAGACTTAAGTTACTGTTAAAGTCAATATATATTTATATGCAAGGTTACATGTTATATGTTTGGGTACCTCCTCTCGTCCAAGCTACCAATAAAATAAATTATATAATTTATGTTATTTTTAAAAGTTATTTGATACAAAAAAAAAAAAAGTTTACAATAATAAATAGTGGAGTTTGTGTATTGTGTATTACTGGTTTTTTTTTTTTTGTTTATTTGTAGAATTGTATAATTAATAAATATTCAGAATCTGACAATAATAATATAACAATTAGTAACGAATACCTAATAATAATAATAATAATAATAATAATAATAATAATAATAATAATAATAATAATAATAATAATAATAATAATAATAATAATAATAATAATAATAATAATAATAATAACTATAATAATAATCAGTGATTTCCGTCCGTCGTTTTCGTCACATACAAGTATACAACGGTTTCTTTTTTTTATTATACTCAGCTCTTCTGTATCTGTACATGTTTAAATTTAAAAATATATATATATACAAAATAAAATACAAAAAACCATCTCCAAAATTGTTCAAAAAATGCTATCATTTCACTAGTAAGATTACACGTAACGATTTGATCGACTGCTGTGCTAACGTAGTTCCTCGATAAAAATGTTGCTAAAGAATCAAAATGTTTTTCAAATAGGTACTTGCTGATGAAATAATCGATATAAGTATTAGTGAACAATTAGTTTTGTTTAAGTTTTGTGTAACGTTCAGTGGCGTATTTGAGGGGGGCCAAAGGGGCAATCGTCCCTCCCCCCCGAGAGACTTAAAAAAATGTGTTTTGTTCAATCATATTTCTACATACATATACGGATGGGAAAGGGAGGGTTCTCTCACCATCGCCCCCTGAGGTGAAGTCTCAAATACGTCACCGGTAACGTTCATTTATCCGATTATTCGATTTTATTTGATTCCAAAATTATGGCAATTAACGTATATTCTAGAAAGTATTTATGTTATTTAGATTTTTCAAACCTTATTTTTTTTAAAGATGTTGACACCGAAATATTTTCATCAATGTTTTACAATGCATTGTATTATTAAAACATAGATTTCGAGAGTAACTTAAAGCAAAATAGTCGTAAAATATTATTGTCTCGATCGTAAATTATATTATAATCGATGTTTGTATCTAATTGTTTTCGTCACACAGACGGCGGTACCGCAACGAATTTGTTTTTCATTATACGTTGTTACACAACGTTGGAGACTAAAATAATTGCGTTAATACTTTATACCATTAGCAGATCGGACGGTGCTTTTTAATATTATATGTTTGTATAGAATAACGTTATCTACCCTCGGTTATTGAAACCATACATTTATAATGCTTATTAAATTTTTCATAATTGCAGCGGGTGTTCGAAAACGAAAAGTTTCAATGCCGATTGAAAATCAATCGCAAAGTCAATTCTCGACTTTTAATCCTTCTCGCATTGCTATTTGATTAAAAAAAAAAAACCGTTCCAGAAAACTCTTCGCTCAGATTTCGACCGCACAAGAGCTGATCTTCAACAACGGCTACGACCGTAAACGAAACTTGTAAATGCATTGAACAAAGGGAGTAAAATAATCCTAGGAAAATGTTACCGGGAGTAAAATTAAATTAGAAAAATCACACCGGGGGTACAATTATCCTAGAAAAATCTTATCCCCCCCCCTGGTAAGGTTATCCGGGAGGTAAGATTATATTGTTACACTGGTAACGAAGTATATCTTGTTGGTACTTACTTTAGCGAGGTCATTTTTCGATTTTCTCAAAGTGCCTAAAAATATAAATACTAAACTAAAAACTACCGAAAAATTAGGTACCTACATAAAAACATAATTATCGTTATTTTGTAACACTAATGGGTATAGAAACTTATAATATTCATCAAATGTGTAATTATTTATATTATATATTTAATTAAAGAAAAAAATATTCAAAAACATTCTTTGAATTTTGGACTATTATATAAGTGCTATACTTATATAAGTTTTAAGGTATTTAATTCATAAAAAATATTCAGTTTTCGTTATATATGTAAAATATTACAACACCGAAGCTCCGCTCAGAATCGTTTTATCGAATGCAACGATTTATCATATTGCTTTTACATTAATTATATATAGTAATGAATTATACGCACTATCTAAATCCGTTATCCAAGTAATTCACTTGAGCGACAATCACAACATCCCGCGCGACTCGCTACTATTTTTTTTTTTTAAATTTTGATAAAAAAAAAATTAATTAATAAACAGAGTTTTCGTCCGGAATTCGTTTTTCGAATGCAACGGAATTATCATTTGAATTTAGAATATGTAATACGATAGTCATGAAAACTCGCTGTACAGTTTTTATGGTGCAGCAGAATTAAAAAATCCCACACGCATAATATATAGTGACACAGACGCGTTGGCCACGCGGTATTCAAGTTTGCGCGACACCATTGAATTTATAATATAAAATCAGTGGTAACATCAAAAAATGACTAAACATGCCCAAAATGGAGTGGAAAAACTTATATAATAGTATTAAATAATAATAAATGTGTGTGAATTCATTGCAATTCTGTAATACTAAAATTTACATAATGAACAATCTATTACTTGTTCTCTTTTTTTATTTTTTTAATAATTATCTTTTGAAATGTTAATTTTAAAAGTAGAATAAATATTTGATGTTTTAATTTTTTATTTAATTACTTATTAACAAATTAGTTATATAAAAACAGAATCATTTTATTTGGATGAAATTGCTATTTTTGAACAGTACTTTTAATAACATTTTCAAAATAAAAAACCAATGTCAAATATATCACTATATTACTCTACATAATATTGGTACTTAAATCTATTGAATTTTCTACATTGTAATTTTACTTTTTTATAAATACGTATGGGTGTTATAGTAAAAAAAAATACATTATTTATATAATGAAATAAAAAAAATAATAAAAAATATAGGGTATGTAAAATTAAGTACTATGTAAATTAAAATATTATAAATTTACAATACTGGTAAAGGGAATATATATATTTTACATCCACAAATACGTGTAATCTTTAATTTGCTTCATTCACATGAAATCAATTTAATACATTTCTAATCACATTTTCACTCTTCAATATTATATTCTTTTTTTCATTTATAAAAATTCTTTAAGCTGAAAAAACATATTAAAATATAATTAACATTAAAATAGTAACAGATAATCGTCAACAAATTATATTTTATAAACGATGATTTACTACTTGTACATAATTACTGCTAAATACCTAATTACTTAAACTATATAATATAAGAGAAAATAATAATACTTTAAACAATTATCCAACAAAACTATTAAAATAATTTTCAAGAAACTAAGTTTAGTTCAGTATTGTATATTATGATAGAAATTATGTAGTGTTAGGTACCTACTGATTTCAAATTTAAAATTCTCCTAATCTACATTTAAAAAAATTAATCATTTTAATTACAAAAGTAGTTATTTAAAATAATTATTGATTATAACAAAATAATAAAAATGTGTTTTATTTATCCATTTTCTAATTAATTAAAAACTTACTGGGTCATCATCATCAATAATAAAGTCTTCTGTAATATCTTCTTCAACTTCGTGTTTCATAAACTCTTCAGATATTTCTTGGGAAATATTACTTATTTCTACCTCTTGGTTTGTAATAAGTCCTATTCCACCTAAAATAAATATTTATAATTCTGTTTTAAATAAAATTAACTAAACAAATAAAGTAAAATATTGAATAGATTATTATATGAATTGCATAATATAACTAAAAGTTTTAAGATTTTAAAATGTGAAAATTATAAGAAGAGTAATTTTAAATAATTATATACAATTCTGAATAATTTATCATGTTTGATCATATTTATAATTCTTTGTTAAATAAATTTGGAAAAGTAAAAAAATTACAAGTTATTTCCTTTTACAAGTAACCTTTTATTTTGGAATCACTTTTAATGCCACTGCTTAAAGTTTAGTTATTTGATTGTAAATAAAAATGAAATGTTTTATTAAGATTTAACAATGTTTGACAGCATTGTTACATTTTACAGTACTTAAAATATGTGATTAAATACTTTGAAAAATACATGTAAAATAGAAATTATATTGTTAGAACTGACTATTTATTATAATTATATTATATTTAATACACATATATTCTATTTATATATTAGATATTATAATAAATAATTTTTTAAATTAAATAATACTCGTATAGTTGTTACTACACATCAATAATATACTATTTATGATTTAAATTCTATGATTTCAAATAATCTATGCACTTACTATCAATGAACTGTGACCATATTTTTTCTTTGCCAGATAAGAGAACAGAATCTTTTACAAGATACATCAAATTATTATAAGAATTTACGTCCTTATTATAAATATAAAATTCTCTAAGAGCTTTCAAATTTAATGCTGGTTTCTTTAATTCCTCAAGGCTGAGACTTGATGATATCATATCTATTGTGCGTTTTTTCATAGTATCACAGACTTAAATAAAAATGAATATTAATTCATTACAAATAATTTAAAAAATGTATTAATTAAATATTTATACAATAATATTATTATTAGTTTTTTCTTTGATTATAATTTAAATTAAAGTGTGTACCAATTTCTGGATCTACTCCATCTTCTAAAAGTTTATTAAACTCATTTACAGAATTGTGTGCCGTGATCACACATGGTTTTTTTATTTCTACGTCTTCGTCATGTTCAAGTTTTAAGAAAACATTATCTTTCATTATACTTCTATTAAAAAAAAATATTATATAAAGAACTTAAGGATATATTAATAATTAAATTCATACTTTTTATCGATTTTTGGTAATAGGGGAAATAATTTTTTTATTTCAGTTATAGATTGCTTAGCATTTTCTATGATTCTTTTCGGAGGATATAGTAATTTTTGAATATTTTCTGGAACTTCTTTAATTAACGACTTATTTTTATTAATAGCTTTTTGAGCAATACAATGATACATATATTGTAGTTCAGGATTGTATATATTTTCTGGCACAAACAGTTCATCTCTAAAATAATATTAGTTAATACAAATCACAATAAATAAAATAGTAGGATAAATTTAAATTTCAATATAAAAGTAAAATCAATTTACTCATCATTGTCCAAGTCCATTGCACTAATAAGGTTACGAACAGCATTTCTTTGTTCATTATTTGGTTTAAATGATTTTAATGACGGCAGTTTAAACAAATGTTCATCATCGGCGTATGGAAGATTAACATACACAAAATACTAAACAAAATTATAATAATAATTACATATAACACATAGCATAAATTATTTTTATTTTACTTGAATAATACGTATAATTTATTATGAATGAAAATTTAAGTTAAATTATATATTATACACAGTATGTCCCAAAATGACTATTTTAATGTTTATCACATTGGTTGAGATGGATATTTTTCAATTTTGTTTTTCGTTTTTACAAGAAAAGATTTATACTTTAGTGCAATATGCAAATACTGGTATTGGTGGGTTATATTCCTACTCTAATTATTACCTCTCTGAATTTCCTCTTACTAATTGCAAGCAAATCACCATGTGTAAACCATACATTAATAAATATATATCAAATCTTGGATGAGTAAAAAAAAAATTTGCATGTTTTGAGTAATACTTCACGTGGTTGACAATCGTCATTTATTTAGATAAGTAAGAATCAATTTTATTTTTTAATTTGTTGAGCAAAGCAACAATGCTAAAAAGTGGAATAATAATTATTGTTATTTGTTAATTGATGTTTAATTTCAAAATAACTATTACGTTGTGTTTATCCATGAGCATTTGTCGCGAATACAATAAGTTTTTACTATATATATATATATTTATTTATTTATATATAAATATAATATTATAAAGAGGAAAGATTTGATTGTTTGTTTGTATTGAATAGGCTCCGAAACTACTGAATCGATTAAAATGAAATTTGGTACATAGATAGTTTAGACACTGAGAAAGGACATAGGCTACTTTTTAATACTAAAAAAGGGCTGTATGGGGTTGAAATAGGGGATGTCGTTGTCGGCGGTGACATGGAAGGGGAAGTTTGGGTGGCCACACGTTCCTTGCAAATTTGGTACTTGCGAAGATAAAACAATCAGGGAAGATAGCAATAGCAGTTGCTTCGTCAGGAGTTGCTGCAACACTCCTAAAGGATGGAAAAACTGCTCATTCTACTTTTAAACATCCGTTATCTGTAAATCTTGAGCAACAATTTACATGTTCTATCCGCAAAAATGGGCCTCTTAGTAAATTACTACAAGACGCCTCATTTATTATGTGGGATGAATGTACCATGAGCCATAGAGCACGTATAGAGGCCGTGGACAGAACCTTAAAAGATCTTAGAAACTCCTCTGCTCTCATGGGCGGGATTACTTTTGTATTTGCTGGAGATTTCTGACAGACACTTCCCGTCATTAGCAGAGGTACGCGAGCAGATATCATCAAAGCATGCTTGAAATCGTCCCCCTTATGGACTTCGATTGAAAATTTAAAATTACGAACAAATATCAGAGCACATCTTCTGTGAAATCACAGATAGTGATTTTCCACAACAATTGCTGAAAATTGGGGAAGGAATTTTTCCCACTCCAAATTTAAGTGAAAATTGTGACATCCTTCTGGATGAGTCACTAGGCCAAATAGTCCATAATAATTTAGATAATTTAATAGATACAGTTTACAGTGAAATGAAAAATTTGCACGAAAAGGACTTACATTGGTTGTGTTCGAGGGCAATAGTGTCACCTAGGAATGGTACTGTCAACGAAATAAACAATCTGATTTTACAAAAAGTTCCTGTCCAAATAAAAAACTACAAATCGATCAACGCCGTCACGAACATCGACGACGCAGTGCATTATCCACAGGAATTTTTAAATTCACTGAATCCTTCTGGACTGCCACCACACGTATTGACGTTAAAAATCGGAATTACAATCATGTTTTTGAGAAATTTAAGCCCTCCGAATATGTGCAGTGGAACAAGATAACTACTAATTAAAAAATAAAAGGACAATTTAATTGTAGCGACCATTATTACCGACCCAGCAGCTGGTCAGCTAGCTCATATTTCGAGGATACCGATGATCCCAACTGATCTGCCAATCCCGTTTAAACGGCTTCAATTTCCGATGAAAATATCTTTCGCATTGACTATTAACAAGTCCCAAGGTCAAACCTTCGAATTAGTAGGGATCGACCTACGAAAGGAATGTTTTACTCATGGCCAACTGTATGTGGGCCTATCACGAGTTGGATCCGCTGATAATCAATTTATTTTGCTACCACAATATAAAACAACATCAAATATCGTTTACAGAGAAGCTCTAACTCAATAAATTTAATGATATATGATTCAATATAATTTTATTTTATTTTCAATATGATTTAATGATATATGATTCGAATTCTACACAAACGAAGTTGCGGGAGGATGCTATAATTAATATGGCAAAACAACGTTTGCCGGTTCAGCTAATATATATATACATATATAAACACACACGCCAATATTCTATGTGTATATAGTATATACCTACGTCGCTTTTATTAAAATCGAAACCTAAAATTATTTATCGTTTATTCGTTGTTTACATTTTTTTCAACGTTTAAAATTAAATTTTACTTGACCGATCGTACACCGATCTCGTCGTTTCTGCAGAACGTGTGCGGCGCGCAAAAAAAAAGTTGTGCACGCGACGCTCTTTTACAAATATAAGACGATGTAAAGCAAGATAACAAACATTGAAAAGTAACGACGACACGGGGCGATATGATGACGGAGTATTATAATACTATTATTATTTTTATTATTATTAAAATTATAGGCGTGTAATGCATAATCAAATTTTTATTTTTCAATATCTATTAATTTCAATAAAGCATATTATAATTTATTTGAGGATAGTCTCACAAAAGCAATGGTGGAATAAAATAATAAGTAGATATGGAACAAACAGTAATAGTACATTATGAAGAATACATTCAAAATAGGAATTTGTAGAGGACATTTGTCTCTCGATGAACCATAAGACGAAAGAAAAAAATCAACGCCTATACATATTGACTTTTAACAATTTTTATTTTTAACTAGAAATATGTTATACATTATAACTTTCTAACACTAAATGCTAATCTACATCATAATATAATGCTAACATTATGGATATATTTCATATTTTTTCACTCTTTGATAGCGTGCACAATTATTGAATGATATGTTAATGTTGTCTTTCCTGTAGTTGGACATATTTCCAATAATAATTTCTCACACATTTTATCTTTAAAATGCATTGAATATTTATTGTATAAATGTGATGGTAGAACATTTAACATTGCATCTATAGGCCTCATAGCATCTAATAAACACAATTAATTAACAAAATAATTACATAATAATAATAATAATAAGAATAATTATAATAATGGTAATAATAATAATAATAATAATAATAATAAAAAGGAAACTCCATTTAAATTACGTAAAACTTGGTTAGTAAATATATTACATTCCAAGAATCAGAGTAAAACACATGATAAATATGAATTATAAAAATAAATTTATATTTATGAGTAAGTAAATTATTCTTGAAAAAAAGTACAATTTAATATAATATGTCCTTCAGTAATTGTATCAAACAGCACCAAAGTACACGGGAAAAAGGCTAAATATGTTCACATTAATAATAAATAAATACATCAAGTACTTTATTGCAAAGTATTAAACTTGATTTGAAAGAGATGTTTCTAATAAACATGTACGAGTATATTATTATGCAAAATCATGTATTAAATGCAATGCGATTTGTAATGACTACATACAATATTCTTAGGATAACTATAAGGTAATAATTTGTAAAAAAAAATAGTTATTTACTTCAACGGAATAATATAAAAAAAACGAGTTTACTCTAAGTAATATTCACATTAAATTAAAAATGCCATAAACAAAAATAGAAAATAAATGACATATTATACTAAATATTAGCTGCCATTGTGTTGTGTTGTTAATATTTCCGAAAATATTGATAGTAAATGGTTTAATTTTAATTTTATTTGTAAAAACACTTAATGTCTCAAAGTATTTGGGTTTCAGTTTATTAGAAATTTTAAAGGAAATGTATGTTCGATCAAAAGTCATATTAAATTGCTAAAAAAGGGAGGTATTGAGAGAATGAGCAGACGTATTCGGTTTGGTACGGGCCACGAGAATACACAATTACTTGTGTCGTCAATAAATAGTCTTTATATTGAATTATACAAATGCTTCACACAGTTACGTTTTGAAAAGAGTCAAATACTTATATTAATAATAATTGAACACATAAAAAGAAATAACACTGAATCCGAATACACAATACACATTAGTAATATAATTATTCACGAATACGCCAACGACATTACGCTGGTCGAACGCTTGCTCACGACAACTCGACGTTGCTCTTCTCGAGCTCGCCGTATTCACAGTTCTTATACGAAATGGGAACTGATTTCTAACAAAATTATTGCATTATGTTTACAGATATAATTAGAAAAACTATATTGTATAGCAATTGAATTTTTAAACATTTTATTTACTAAAGCATATTTAAAAGTAAGGCGATAATTTGTAAAAAAATAAACAATATTTTTTTGAAAATAACACTTACTATAAATAATAACAATGTATAATTACTTAAAAATGATGATAAGTCTGGATATGTAAATTTTCTTGGATTTGATTCTATACTGATTATTCGAAATCCAACCTCAATGAACATCGTTTTTATTTCATCGTGTGTAGCAGACAAATATTTTTTAGTTTTCTGAAAAAGAAAACAATGGAAAGTCAGTTTGTTAGTTATGTATAATAATATATTTTATTATAATTAATAGAAATATAAATTTGTCTTAATAAATTCATTTGCAGAAAATAAATTATACTTTTAATTATATGATCTCTGTAGCGTATTAAACATAGTTTTAGGAAAATTAATTATATTGAAAAGTGCAACTTCATAATGTCTTATCAAAAGACAATGGACGTATACAAGGGATTGAACGTGATGAGATCAGATTCTCTCCCCTTTTAAGTTATGCGGTTTTTAGATAATGTGACCTTAAAAAAAAACGTCATGCAATTTTTAGTGAATGAGAGCAATTTTTTTTTTGTATTTTCTTACATTTTTAATAATGTACTATAACACTTATGGCAATTCATAGGAACATTCCAATTGCAGCGAAAGAAATTTTAAAAGAATTAAAGGAAGAAAAAGAAAACTAAATTTGTGTATTTATAGTGTATTATAATATAGAATTTAATGTTGTATCAAAAGCATTTTTTTTTACTATTAAAATGTAGTACAATATTAGTACTACGAGGTTTACCTAGTTAGTAATTACATTTTCACGATATGCAGTGGTGTATATCTTTAATTACAAGGGGGGGAGGCAAAGATTTTTAGCTTATATTTTAGGAAATTAACAAAAAAGGAACATTTTAGAAAATGTGACCTAGAAAAAAAGAAAGTCATGCGATTTTTATTGAATGAGACCAACTTTCTGTTTTTTTCGATCCCCCCCCCTTCTTTCATAAACGTTGTCTAGGCCACAGCAAATGACAGTGTGGTTAAAAATTGATAATATTGAAATTTATGTTTGTCAATGGAAAATGCTTTATCATCAAGTGGTTTAATAGCTGGCTACATGTCAGTAATACTTATACCAGTTATACCTGTATGTATATAATTTTAGACCATGTCATTAAATTATATATTAATTTACGAAAAGTACTCGAATACTTAATATTCGTTAATATATCAATTAATTTTCACGAGGAGAATTTTCTACGAACATTTTGGTAATATATAATAGATTAGTACTTTGAAAAAATAGAAAGGTGACTAAATTAAATCCAAAATTATGAAAAACTTAAAATACAACACTTGTTAAGTATTTACATTGAAACTTGATTCATTATAATTCATACAAATTTTTCTAAATGTATTTTTATTTATATAGACACATACCTATAATAAATCTATATTAAGAAAATTAGATATTAATTAACAAATTAAAAAAGTAACTAATAATTTTAATTTTATTACCTATATATAAAATTTGAAAAAAATCCATTGTATTGAAAAATAACCATAAATTTATATTTTATATATTTGTATAGGAAAATAATAACAATTTACACGAAATCGATAGTAAATGAAATTGCTTTACTGAACTCAAGAATTAGTGATTCCATTACAATGATTATTAGCTAGAGGAATATTAATGACTTCCTAATAAATAGTCGATATAATTTAAATACTCACATCAATATACGTTGTCCATTCTTCATCCATAGATTTATGTAATTCAGTTACAAAATTATTTAGCAAGAATTCGATTAGAATTTCTCCACCACTTTTCAACATCAAGTGCATATTAATAAAGGCATCAAGTTTATTATTGACCCAATGTAAGCAGAAAAATGAAAATATTTTGTCAAAACTATTCGAATAAAAATTGCAATCGATATTATTTTCAATATCGAGAACTTTGAAATTTATCTTAGAAGATCCGTACGTTTTATTGGCATATTCTACCATTTCTTTTGATTTGTCAACACCAACCTATAAACATATTGAATATTATATGAGAAATAATTCGCAAAATAATTGTAACATTTCAAACATACCAACTGTTTTATATTATTTTTTAAAGAAGCATATAGAATATCAAACGTCACATCCCCTGGTCCACATCCGATATCTAGAATTACTTCATCTTGTTTCCAAGTCATTTGTTCTATACATTTACTAAGGTTGTTATTAGCATTCTCTCTCTGCAAGTCATTATTTCCAACGTACTTCTTTGGACAATCCATTTTTACATAATAAATACATTGTTACGATAAACCTCCATTTATATTTATTTTAATCTAAAGCTATTTAAAATTCAGATTTCTTCGGCTTTTAACCTACCACCACCTAATAGTATATTTATCTGCCTATTTTTGTAAAGTAAATAAATACTTATTGAATATTGATAGAAAAATAAACGTAAATGATTTCTCCTTACACATTACACGTATGCCATTATTACTTTATATTATTTACTACACGGGAATGACAAATAACGCTGTCATTTATTTTTGCAAATATTTTAAAATTTGACATTTGAAGGCATTAATGTAGTATCAGATAGAGGCGGAGTGGCTCTAAAATTCTTACCGAGCAAATAAGATTTTTTTAGGTCACTTATAATATTTTAGGCCACTAATTTTTAACTGAGTAAATACTGATTAGATACTAATACTAATATTTATGCATGATACATATACACTATTATGATATTTACCTTATGTTCAATTAGATAGTGTAATACTTACCAAAAATTATTATAAATATTTAATTTTTAATATAATACCCATTATACACTGTCCTCTAGTAATTAGATATATCATAATTGTAGTATAATTCACTGTTAAATTGCTTTTAGTGTATAAAATTATTTGAATTGAGTTGAAACTATTAAGTACTAATATAACATAAAGTTATAACATATTGATACTGAATGATTAAAGTTAAGAATCAATTAGTTAGTCAATGAAAAATATTTTTTATTTACAAAAAATAATACAAAATAAAAATAATAGTTTATAATAATAAAAACAATGATTTTATTATGAATCGTGTAACTAATTCTATAGTCAACTATAATAATAATTTAGTTAAAAGTTTGCTTTTAGTAATTAGTTCATCAATAATAATATTATTATCCATGTCCATAAGAATAGTTTTTTTCGATAGACATAAAGTTAAATTCTTCCAGATGATCCGTTATTGAACTTCATAATCTATTTTTTATATATTTTAATGTGAAAAACGATCTTCCACGGGAGACTTAAGTTACTGTTAAAGTCAATATATATTTATATGCAAGGTTACATGTTATATGTTTGGGTACCTCCTCTCGTCCAAGCTACCAATAAAATAAATTATATAATTTATGTTATTTTTAAAAGTTATTTGATACAAAAAAAAAAAAAGTTTACAATAATAAATAGTGGAGTTTGTGTATTGTGTATTACTGGTTTTTTTTTTTTTGTTTATTTGTAGAATTGTATAATTAATAAATATTCAGAATCTGACAATAATAATATAACAATTAGTAACGAATACCTAATAATAATAATAATAATAATAATAATAATAATAATAATAATAATAATAATAATAATAATAATAATAATAATAATAATAATAATAATAATAATAATAACTATAATAATAATCAGTGATTTCCGTCCGTCGTTTTCGTCACATACAAGTATACAACGGTTTCTTTTTTTTATTATACTCAGCTCTTCTGTATCTGTACATGTTTAAATTTAAAAATATATATATATACAAAATAAAATACAAAAAACCATCTCCAAAATTGTTCAAAAAATGCTATCATTTCACTAGTAAGATTACACGTAACGATTTGATCGACTGCTGTGCTAACGTAGTTCCTCGATAAAAATGTTGCTAAAGAATCAAAATGTTTTTCAAATAGGTACTTGCTGATGAAATAATCGATATAAGTATTAGTGAACAATTAGTTTTGTTTAAGTTTTGTGTAACGTTCAGTGGCGTATTTGAGGGGGGCCAAAGGGGCAATCGTCCCTCCCCCCCGAGAGACTTAAAAAAATGTGTTTTGTTCAATCATATTTCTACATACATATACGGATGGGAAAGGGAGGGTTCTCTCACCATCGCCCCCTGAGGTGAAGTCTCAAATACGTCACCGGTAACGTTCATTTATCCGATTATTCGATTTTATTTGATTCCAAAATTATGGCAATTAACGTATATTCTAGAAAGTATTTATGTTATTTAGATTTTTCAAACCTTATTTTTTTTAAAGATGTTGACACCGAAATATTTTCATCAATGTTTTACAATGCATTGTATTATTAAAACATAGATTTCGAGAGTAACTTAAAGCAAAATAGTCGTAAAATATTATTGTCTCGATCGTAAATTATATTATAATCGATGTTTGTATCTAATTGTTTTCGTCACACAGACGGCGGTACCGCAACGAATTTGTTTTTCATTATACGTTGTTACACAACGTTGGAGACTAAAATAATTGCGTTAATACTTTATACCATTAGCAGATCGGACGGTGCTTTTTAATATTATATGTTTGTATAGAATAACGTTATCTACCCTCGGTTATTGAAACCATACATTTATAATGCTTATTAAATTTTTCATAATTGCAGCGGGTGTTCGAAAACGAAAAGTTTCAATGCCGATTGAAAATCAATCGCAAAGTCAATTCTCGACTTTTAATCCTTCTCGCATTGCTATTTGATTAAAAAAAAAAAACCGTTCCAGAAAACTCTTCGCTCAGATTTCGACCGCACAAGAGCTGATCTTCAACAAAGGCTACGACCGTAAACGAAACTTGTAAATGCATTGAACAAAGGGAGTAAAATAATCCTAGGAAAATGTTACCGGGAGTAAAATTAAATTAGAAAAATCACACCGGGGGTACAATTATCCTAGAAAAATCTTATCCCCCCCCCCTGGTAAGGTTATCCGGGAGGTAAGATTATATTGTTACACTGGTAACGAAGTATATCTTGTTGGTACTTACTTTAGCGAGGTCATTTTTCGATTTTCTCAAAGTGCCTAAAAATATAAATACTAAACTAAAAACTACCGAAAAATTAGGTACCTACATAAAAACATAATTATCGTTATTTTGTAACACTAATGGGTATAGAAACTTATAATATTCATCAAATGTGTAATTATTTATATTATATATTTAATTAAAGAAAAAAATATTCAAAAACATTCTTTGAATTTTGGACTATTATATAAGTGCTATACTTATATAAGTTTTAAGGTATTTAATTCATAAAAAATATTCAGTTTTCGTTATATATGTAAAATATTACAACCGAAGCTCCGCTCAGAATCGTTTTATCGAATGCAACGATTTATCATATTGCTTTTACATTAATTATATATAGTAATGAATTATACGCACTATCTAAATCCGTTATCCAAGTAATTCACTTGAGCGACAATCACAACATCCCGCGCGACTCGCGCTACTATTTTTTTAAATTTTGATAAAAAAAAAATTAATTAATAAACAGAGTTTTCGTCCGGAATTCGTTTTTCGAATGCAACGGAATTATCATTTGAATTTAGAATATGTAATACGATAGTCATGAAAACTCGCTATACAGTTTTTATGGTGCAGCAGAATTAAAAAATCCCACACGCATAATATATAGTGACACAGACGCGTTGGCCACGCGGTATTCAAGTTTGCGCGACACCATTGAATTTATAATATAAAATCAGTGGTAACATCAAAAAATGACTAAACATGCCCAAAATGGAGTGGAAAAACTTATATAATAGTATTAAATAATAATAAATGTGTGTGAATTCATTGCAATTCTGTAATACTAAAATTTACATAATGAACAATCTATTACTTGTTCTCTTTTTTTATTTTTTTAATAATTATCTTTTGAAATGTTAATTTTAAAAGTAGAATAAATATTTGATGTTTTAATTTTTTATTTAATTACTTATTAACAAATTAGTTATATAAAAACAGAATCATTTTATTTGGATGAAATTGCTATTTTTGAACAGTACTTTTAATAACATTTTCAAAAAAAAAAAACCAATGTCAAATATATCACTATATTACTCTACATAATATTGGTACTTAAATCTATTGAATTTTCTACATTGTAATTTTACTTTTTTATAAATACGTATGGGTGTTATAGTAAAAAAAAATACATTATTTATATAATGAAATAAAAAAAATAATAAAAAATATAGGGTATGTAAAATTAAGTACTATGTAAATTAAAATATTATAAATTTACAATACTGTTAAAGGGAATATATATATTTTACATCCACAAATACGTGTAATCTTTAATTTGCTTCATTCACATGAAATCAATTTAATACATTTCTAATCACATTTTCACTCTTCAATATTATATTCTTTTTTTCATTTATAAAAATTCTTTAAGCTGAAAAAACATATTAAAATATAATTAACATTAAAATAGTAACAGATAATCGTCAACAAATTATATTTTATAAACGATGATTTACTACTTGTACATAATTACTGCTAAATACCTAACTACTTAAACTATATAATATAAGAGAAAATAATAATACTTTAAACAATTATCCAACAAAACTATTATAATAATTTTCAAGAAACTAAGTTTAGTTCAGCATTGTATATTATGATAGAAATTATGTAGTGTTAGGTACCTACTGATTTCAAATTTAAAATTCTCCTAATCTACATTTAAAAAAATTAATCATTTTAATTACAAAAGTAGTTATTTAAAATAATTATTGATTATAACAAAATAATAAAAATGTGTTTTATTTATCTATTTTCTAATTAATTAAAAACTTACTGGGTCATCATCATCAATAATAAAGTCTTCTGTAATATCTTCTTCAACTTCGTGTTTCATAAACTCTTCAAATATTTCTTGGGAAATATTACTTATTTCTACCTCTTGGTTTGTAATAAGTCCTATTCCACCTAAAATAAATATTTATAATTCTGTTTTAAATAAAATTAACTAAACAAATAAAGTAAAATATTGAATAGATTATTATATGAATTGCATAATATAACTAAAAGTTTTAAGATTTTAAAATGTGAAAATTATAAGAAGAGTAATTTTAAATAATTATATACAATTCTGAATAATTTATCATGTTTGATCATATTTATAATTCTTTGTTAAATAAATTTGGAAAAGTAAAAAAATTACAAGTTATTTCCTTTTACAAGTAACCTTTTATTTTGGAATCACTTTTAATGCCACTGCTTAAAGTTTAGTTATTTGATTGTAAATAAAAATGAAATGTTTTATTAAGATTTAACAATGTTTGACAGCATTGTTACATTTTACAGTACTTAAAATATGTGATTAAATACTTTGAAAAATACATGTAAAATAGAAATTATATTGTTAGAACTGACTATTTATTATAATTATATTATATTTAATACACATATATTCTATTTATATATTAGATATTATAATAAATAATTTTTTAAATTAAATAATACTCGTATAGTTGTTACTACACATCAATAATATACTATTTATGATTTAAATTCTATGATTTCAAATAATCTATGCACTTACTATCAATGAACTGTGACCATATTTTTTCTTTGCCAGATAAGAGAACAGAATCTTTTACAAGATACATCAAATTATTATAAGAATTTACGTCCTTATTATAAATATAAAATTCTCTAAGAGCTTTCAAATTTAATGCTGGTTTCTTTAATTCCTCAAGGCTGAGACTTGATGATATCATATCTATTGTGCGTTTTTTCATAGTATCACAGACTTAAATAAAAATGAATATTAATTCATTACAAATAATTTAAAAAATGTATTAATTAAATATTTATACAATAATATTATTATTAGTTTTTTCTTTGATTATAATTTAAATTAAAGTGTGTACCAATTTCTGGATCTACTCCATCTTCTAAAAGTTTATTAAACTCATTTACAGAATTGTGTGCCGTGATCACACATGGTTTTTTTATTTCTACGTCTTCGTCATGTTCAAGTTTTAAGAAAACATTATCTTTCATTATACTTCTATTAAAAAAAAATATTATATAAAGAACTTAAGGATATATTAATAATTAAATTCATACTTTTTATCGATTTTTGGTAATAGGGGAAATAATTTTTTTATTTCAGTTATAGATTGCTTAGCATTTTCTATGATTCTTTTCGGAGGATATAGTAATTTTTGAATATTTTCTGGAACTTCTTTAATTAACGACTTATTTTTATTAATAGCTTTTTGAGCAATACAATGATACATATATTGTAGTTCAGGATTGTATATATTTTCTGGCACAAACAGTTCATCTCTAAAATAATATTAGTTAATACAAATCACAATAAATAAAATAGTAGGATAAATTTAAATTTCAATATAAAAGTAAAATCAATTTACTCATCATTGTCCAAGTCCATTGCACTAATAAGGTTACGAACAGCATTTCTTTGTTCATTATTTGGTTTAAATGATTTTAATGACGGCAGTTTAAACAAATGTTCATCATCGGCGTATGGAAGATTAACATACACAAAATACTAAACAAAATTATAATAATAATTACATATAACACATAGCATAAATTATTTTTATTTTACTTGAATAATACGTATAATTTATTATGAATGAAAATTTAAGTTAAATTATATATTATACACAGTATGTCCCAAAATGACTATTTTAATGTTTATCACATTGGTTGAGATGGATATTTTTCAATTTTGTTTTTCGTTTTTACAAGAAAAGATTTATACTTTAGTGCAATATGCAAATACTGGTATTGGTGGGTTATATTCCTACTCTAATTATTACCTCTCTGAATTTCCTCTTACTAATTGCAAGCAAATCACCATGTGTAAACCATACATTAATAAATATATATCAAATCTTGGATGAGAAAAAAAAAATTTGCATGTTTTGAGTAATACTTCACGTGGTTGACAATCGTCATTTATTTAGATAAGTAAGAATCAATTTTATTTTTTAATTTGTTGAGCAAAGCAACAATGCTAAAAAGTGGAATAATAATTATTGTTAACCGTGCAAAGCACTTAAGTAACCACAATGCATTTCTATTTTTACTGTTACAATTATACCTATCTAAAGTTTGATATATATATCTTATTATCATATGTCGACCAACAGGATGATAAAATTTGTATAAATTTATGAGAGGTCAATAATCATTTTATGGGTTAATTAATGTAAAAAATTTAATCCACCAGTACCCAAACAATTTTTTTCACTTTTCCAAATGAAAAATCAATTTTCTTTTGAAAAAGATAATTAAAAAATGTTAAACATTATCACTTTGTAAGTGTTATTTTATTCATTTTCATTAAAGAAACAAATTTTCAAAATTGGTTGAGATTTGACTGAATGGCAAATAGTGCAAACTTAATACTTTTTTACATGCATTTTTACATTGTTTACATTGCTTAAATTCTCATGCAACAATATAATTAATTATTGATTTATATGTGCCATAATTGTACATTTTAAAACGTGCATAAGAAGTTTAATCTTTTCATTCAGTGGAAACTTAAAAAAACTTAAAAAAAAAAAAAACTAGAAATAATCTCTACAAATGATTATTTTGATAATGCTATAAATTAATGTTTAATGGGAGAAGACTTTTATAATATAGCAAATATACAGGCTTTACTTTGCGTATCATTATCATGTGAATTAAGACCAAAATGAAAAATACTCATTTAAATCAAAATTATGAAAACTAGTCAGTAGTCATTTTGAGACAGTTGCATATACTTGTATATTATACATTATAATAACATACATTTTCATGATCTTCATTTCGAGGAAACATTGCACCAATGTTTGGTAAAGCGTTGTTAGAATAAACTTTTCTAACAACCATAATTTCTTCTCTTTCAACCATAGCCTTAAAGATAGCACCAAAAGCAATAAAATCTTCCTGCAATAAAAAATGTATCATAATGCTGCGAAAAATGTGAATAAATTATCTATAATTATATTCAATTATTACTTCTATATGAACTTCATGAAATACATTAATACTATTTTAAACATTGACAGTTAATATTTTGTAAATAATCCACTAATAATAAAAATAGATATTCAGTATAAAATATACATTCGGCATCACAAAAATTGCATCTATTTTAAATTCTTTTTAGAAGTAATTTTAACTACACTTAATTAAACGTAATATTCCACTATCTCCTCAATACAGGCTTATGCAAACCATTCGCCCTGCCTTTGGTACACTTTCCTTCATCTGTCATTGCGGAGTAGACACAATTTTGTTTCGTTCGAAAAGAACATAATTGGTCGATAGTCCAATTAATGTATTCACGGACGAATTTCAATCGTCCTTTATGGTGCTATGCAATCAGTTTCAAGCTGGTGGCAGGTCTGTGGTCCACAATTTTCTGTTCTTGTAACCTTCTCTTAACCATAGAGATGTTTAACTGTTGTCCTGTGAGCTACATAGAGTCACTGTTGGACATCTACAGCATTGGAGAATTAATTGCCCAAAGATTTCAAGACAATAAAATTATCATATCTTTCCATTATGCAGCATTGTCAGTCTGATCCACGCCTCTGGATGAAGCCACCAGTCTCTTGAAACCATTGGAAAACTCGTCGAACGGCAAAACGGCTCAAGTTTAGTTGCAATATACAACATCACACTTTCGCTTAATAGGTATGACCTATTAATTAAGGTGTTAAATAACCTGTATTTGACACTTTAAACTGCTCTTTCTACAGCCCAAGAATATTAGATGAGATAGGAGTATATTTATACATTTATCTAATGTCCCGTATACTTGGAATATAATTATTGTTTATGAAATGAAACTATTGTCGGATAAGAGATCATTAACTGTACTTTTAATTGATATCTATATTGTTTGTGTTAAATGTATTATTGGTTCAGAGAAATGTACTTTGAAACTTATTTATAAAGATATGCGATTTTTGTGACGCTGAGTTTAAGACAACTACAAATTAGTATTTGTTACAATTATTTAAAATTTTAATAAATTTTTGAATTTAAAAATACATTTATAAACCCCTTCCTATTTTTCCTTCACATCAATTTTTGGTTGCAATTTAAAAAATGCTTTTATCAGCTGTTACATACACCTTTGATGTCATTGTTTCTTCACATTTTTTCTCGGATATTTCCCTTGTTTACTAGTCACATTGTCAAGTTATTTTATTAACTTCATCACATCTATGATTAAAGATAATCTATTGGTTTTTACTAATGGTGATCTACATACATATGCTATTTCAACTAGGTTTTCTTTTGTAATATCTAAAGCAAATACCTTTTTCCATGAAAATGTATATTCATTAATGCCTATTATTGTCGTAGATTTTGCTTTTTAGTTTCTTACTTACATAAATCCAACTATGTTTTCTAATATAGAACAATTTCATCAACTATTTTGTATCACTCATAGTTTCAACAATATTTCCTCCTATACCTCAATCACAATATTTTTATCAATTCACTATTTTTATTTTTTCCGTAATTTTCCACCACATATTTTTATGACTCTTAGTACAAACAATTATTTTATTATAATTACAGTTTTCCACCAAAAAAAATATTGTAAATTTATTATTTTCGGATATAAGTCATAATACATTTAACTTTTAAGAAAGCAAAATAGTAAACGATAATAAATAATTCAATTTACTTCTTGTGGTTTAAAAATATATGATCCTCCATCCATTAAAAATGATTGTTCTATATTTTTAGCTTTTGTAAAGCCTAATACTTGTAAGCTTCTTGGACCAGATTTATAACCAAATGCATCTGAATCTATATCTATATATATATATATATATACATACATATAAAAATTTTAGTGAAATAAAAATAATTGTTGTTAAATTACTTACCAGAAACTGGTATAATTGTATCACCGAAGCGAAATCCATCTATTATATAATCACGATCTACTTCTTTTTTAACTTCATTTTCTACGAAATAATATGATCTATGTTGTTTTAGTCCTGTTATTGAATCTTCAGTATCATAATTGCTACATAATAACCATTTAAATCCTTTAGGAACTTCCTCTATCTGTTATATTTAAATCAATAATTAAAAGTTTTAAAGTATTTTTTCTTTTGAATTATTATAATTATCATCAATAAATATAAATAAGGAACGGATTTAAATACATATTGCATTTTTTTCTGAATATCCGAAAACATTTCTTTTTAAGTACAAAGTTTATTTCATACATCAAAGAATTAAAAAAACTTAACTTTTATTTTGAATTTTTTACTTTATTACGTTTTAGAGCATTTTTATGTTTCTAAGTCATTTTCATATAAGAATGGATAAAATTTTATAAAAATTTAGTTAAAATTTACTCTAAAAGAATAAAATTAAATGATATTTAGCTATTAATCTAAATCATTATTTCGTATTGCACTGTTGAGTTTAGTATCGCGTATAGTCTCGTCTTTATATAATATTAAATAGCATCTGATTATCTAGTGCTATTATGAAACACAAGGTAAAAATATAAGAAATGTATCTATTTAAATTGTATATTAATTTTTTGAAAATAATTTTCATGCCAAAATGAAAATAGGAGAAGTATAATTAATATAATGTATAATATATAATATACGTATAATTAATAAGAATAAGAATTTATATAATAACAAAACAAATTTTTTCAATGTTAAACATAATTTTAAGAGCATTTTTAAAAAAAATACTGTTATGAATGCATTTAATGGTATTTATTTGTTTTTTAGAGCATTTAAATCTGTTCCTTAATTATAATATTTGATAATATATTCAGAATATTCAATTCTAAATGAATTAAACAAATAAATACCTTTTTATAACCTGAAACTTTAATATTGAAAACATTTCCAAAACTTAAAGGAACGTTCCAAGCTCTTGGAGTGACTCCCTTTGGTTTACAATAACTTAATTGGTGTAATACAGACTCAAAATCAATAGCAATTGCCTAAAACCAAAACAAATATTAATTAATTCACAAGTGCATTGATTATATAAGAATTATTTAATTTCTGTCTATTTGAAATTTTGATAATATGTGACATGTACGAATAATTATATTACAATAATTTAGTTATTAATCATTATATGTTGTTAATTTATAAAATTATCAGTGCTTAATCCGATACATTCACAAGGAATGGTGAAAGTTTTGGGTGACTTGGGCGATTACCCAGAGAGCAACTCATAGAGGCACAAGACTGACAAACTTCAAACTTTTATTGTTAATTTTTAAAACAAAAATTTTAATTATTTTAACACTGACGGAAATTTGAAATACATACACACAGATATACATAAATTTGTTAATTCAATAACACTACTTTAGATAATTGAAATCTGCATATAACGTTACAGTAGAGATAAAATTGTGTTTATTTTCAGAAGCAACTTCACCATTACTTCGATACTTAGTGAGAATCATTACAAATATTACATATTTATACAATTAGAAATATTTCATTTATTGACATACAGATATACAATAATAATTCTTATTTTGCAATTTTTCAAAATCAGACTGAAAACGCAGCTAACATTTTACCTTTTAAATATTCTTCTGAAAGATTATAAGAAACTATAATAATGGCAACTTTTTAGGACTAGCAAAACTAGAAAAATATGAGTCTTATAAAATCAGCTATACAAATTAAATACTCAAAATCTCAAACATTACAGTAAAGACATTTAAAATGAACCACTTAAAATTAAAAAAATTAATTCTATAACAATATTGATTAATTAATTAAATAATTGCTTTATTTTTTTTATTTTCAAATTACATTGTATTTTCTAGACAACCTAGTAAAATATAGTTTGAATATTTATTTAGTCAATGTACACCATGGTATAGAATACCATTTCATAAATACCGTATAACGTTAAAAATAAAAAAAAATACAATTATTTTGTTAAAAAGTCACCAAGTGGTGGATTTGCTTAGAGAAGTAGTATGAAAAGTCTTGTACATATGAATAATATAACCACAAATTAGATGAATTTTATCTAATCTGTGAAATAACATCAATTTCAATTAAAATGGTTAACTATGAATATATAAAAGGAAAATATTAAAGAATATGTCTTGTTGGGCAGATTTAAATTCATTGACCAATACAATTCGTATACATGTTAACATATCTATTTCTGAAGGCTACAAATAATTAGTAACAATAAATAATACAAATAATTCAATTAACAAAAAAAATGTACCTTCGTTTCATTAATGAATTTTTCTAATGTTGAATTACGTGATATTTCTTCACAGTTTGTACCTCTGTAAAATAATAAAATAAATATTAAACTTTAAACGTAAGTACTAGTATAAAAATACAAAAATAACTTACATCATGGTTAAATTAATATTCATACATTGAATACATCTTGAAATATTGTCTATTTTATCATATGAAATAACAGTATTAAAATTTGAAAATAAAACTATTTGAAGATCAGTGTAAATTTTATCACTATAAAATAAATAATAATTATTATTATTATTCTTAAATATGATAAATAATTTATATAAAAAATAAGAAATCATAACTTTTACAACTAAAAAAAAGTTTATTATAGAACTTTTTGTTTAATATATATATAGGGAAAGGTGACTGACTGGTTTATCCTCCCACAGCTTGAACCATTGGATGGATCAAGCTGAAATTTGGTATACAGATAGCTACTATGACATAGGCATCCAGATTTTTGAAAATTCTACTTCTAAAGAGATTAAATAGCCGTTTGAAATATAATATAATAATTTAATAATAATAATAATATAATATTAAAAATAAAATGATAATATGATAATATTACATTTCACAATTTTCGTATTCAACGTATTGTCTCATACAAGGCAAAATTGTTCAAGGGCGAAACCGGGTAATTCAATTAGTTGTAATATAATATACATACTCATTTTCATTTTTCAACATATCTGTAGCAATGACAAGTGTACTAAGCCAATCTGATGGCGTTTTATTTGTAGGAGATAAATTAGTAATATGCTGAAGTAAATCCCAAGTAATCATACCTAAACTAGTAACGATTTCTATATTTTCAAAATGATTTCCTTTTGACGAAAAAGGATTATTTGTGTGAGATGAACCAAACAGTATTAACGCTATATCATCTTTACTTTCAATAAATAACTAGAAAAAAAAATAACCTTAGGTATGCATACATATATGTATATTCACAGTATGTTTGAAAAATTTCCAAACTAAATTTTTGTAATCTATACAAATAGCGTTATCGCTCATACAACGAAAGCACTGTATAGTAGAAGTCTAACGAGTATGTGTACAAAATTTCAACACATTTGGTCGTTTTAGTTTCATGTTATATTCAGTTGAATAAAGGTGCATTCATAGTACTTTGTATAAACTTGCAATATAAAACAAAGAAGTACAAAATGTTGCAAAGGTGCGTGTGCTTCTGTTTGAACAACTTCATCTTACCCATCGGACCATAGCAAAAGAGCTAAACATAAATAAAGGCATAGTATGGGCAATTCTAACTGAAAAAAATTAATCGTCAAAACGTTTATTCTTTTTTTGTTCCACGTTTGTGGACTGATGAACAAAAATAGACTCGTCTTTCTTGCACCCAAGAATTTGTTGAAATAGATGATAATAATTCTAAATACTATTTAAAAAGGCGATGAAAGTATTTGTATTTCATGCATGACCCTTAAACCAAACGGTATCTTTCTATAAACAATTTTTGAAGTCAAACACAAAATCGTATTGCACTTATTTGTTCCATATTGCAAGATCGTACAAGGTACCATAAACACATCCTATTCAACTGAATATAACTCGACACTGAAATGACCAAACGTATTGTAATTTTGTACACATACTCGTCAGATTTTCTATTATACAGTGCTTTCATTGTACGAGCGATAGCATTAGTTATATTGATTACAGAAATTTAGTTCGGTAAATTTCAGACACACTCATATAAGTTATAATATATATAAAAAAAGTATACTTTTCTTTTTAAAATCATAGACGCACAAAATAAAGCTTTTTCAAAATAGGTTTTACCATCCGAATCTTGTTGCGAAGAATTTTTGCCGATGTCAATTGCAAGTATTATCGCTTCCTGTAATCAAACATTAAAATCGTTTAGTAATAAACGCCGGTATTACAATATCATAAATTATAAAGATTCTATAACAAAGTGTTGGAAACTTCATATCATTTCCGGATAACATTGCTTTGTAATATTTAAAAACGATTACCTTATTATTCCTAAGAGCCATTATTATAATATGCCGTTAAAATATGTAATACTCAAACAATATTATATTCAACGATTTATTACGTAAACCTAACCTGGACTTTGTTGATTTATTTAATGTAATCCATTTAGACGGTTGACAAGTAGTACAGAGAGTTGGAACACGTATACCTACCTAAAAACATTATTATAAAAATACATTTATATATGTAATAATTGATAATAATATAAAATATTTGGCGGGCAACTGAAACCTATTTTGATAGTGCGTGAATATATAGCGCTCATAACGGCCCTCGTGATAACTAAAATCGATGTAATTTTTGTATAGGTAAACGATAGAAAAACGATTTTGTACGCAAAAAAATTTCAACATAAATTATAGATGAATTATTCATCAGTAATCAGCTGTTGTACCTATAACGAACGATATACAATACGCATTTCCTTTAGTCAAACAAGTAAATAAATAAATATTGATTAAGGTGCGGAATGTAATATTATCACATATAGTTGTGTTGTTAGCCGGCGGCTTCTGATGGAAAATGATAATAAGTGTTCTCGAACAGTAATGGGCATTTACCCGATACTACTATTGTCAATTTGTGGCTTTTCCACCGACGAATTAATACACATAACGCTAATAAATATTTGTCGTTTGTCGACTTTAGAACAGATCTTGCGTTACCATATTCTTATAAAACCGGAAAATATCGGAAACACCAAAACGAAGCAGACTATTCATCGAAGTAGAATCGTTGAACAAAGAACAGATCTTGCGTTACCATATTCTTATAAAACCGGAAAATATCGGAAACACCAAAACGAAGCAGACTATTCATCGAAGTAGAATCGTTGAACAAATGGATAAGAGACGCAAAACCACCCCCGGCATAACTAGGATTTTTTTTTTTTTTTTTTTGGTAGTGCCAATACAATTTTATAATAAATATCCCCACTTCTTTCATAATTTAGTGTGAAATAACACGTTTAACAAAAATAATTTAAAGAAAATATAAAAACACATTATTATATATTTTTTTCATGTCATCAAAATACAGAGAAATATAGCGTTTTTTATAATCTATGGTGTACGTAAACCTATTATATTATATACAGCGTGCACAAATTAAAAAACTTTGGTAATAAAAATAAAAAAAATTACTGAAAACAATTATAATTTATTTCATAAAAAAAAACCAACGATTGCATTTTTTTTTTATATTTGATAGCGTTATGGCACATTCTGGAACATATGCGGTTTTGCCTATGAGATAGACTATATCCGCTATTCTGTGACACTTTTTTACACGTTGGACCAGTATTGAGTACTTGGAATCTATTAAATGCAGAACTATTTTAGTATTTAATCAAATGTTATTAAGTGTTAAGATTAATCCGAAAAATTTAACACGATAATACTTCTATAGTGAATGTATTAATTATATAACGAATTTGTGGACAGTGTCTGGAAAATTATTCGACTGAAATCAACTATCTTGTACGTTATTCATTTGATGAGTGGTAATGCAGGGAAATTCGTGGGTGACTTTTGAGAAAGTATTGAATTTGGTTTTGCTGCATAGTGACAGAACAATTAGTCATGTTGCTCGGAACCAGTTAATTATCTTTTAAAACAAAAAATATAAATCCTTGTTCGGAAACTTTCCGACGATAGTTTGTATGTATTATATATACAATTTTTAATTCTACCAATGTGTATATTTTATATTTAAAATTATATTATTAAATAGTGTTCAAATAAAATACTAACTAAAACTTTTTTTTACTTCAAAGGCCACTTGGTTTTTTTTTCTTTTTGAATTTAAGAGACTGTATAATAAAAATATTAAAAAAGCACTTTATAATCTATTTAAGCACTTTCAGTGAGTTGCGTGTAATCTTTTTTTTATGTTAAATTTTATCATAAAATAAATGAATAGGATCCCTTAAAGACAAAAATTCACACATATATTACATTTTTGTGCATGTTACACATAAATGGTTCACAATTATTACCATTATCATTATTATTAGTAAATTTAAATACCGATGTATAATTTGTTAAATAATTTGATTTTAGAATTATTCAGTTCACTTTTACAGACTTATGATTATAAATAAATATATTAACAATATAAAAAGTATACAGTTTATTTATATTTAAACAAAAAAATTTTTTATACAAGTCTTTTACGAGCAACACAATTCTGTTGCGATTAAAAAAATTTAGTCTTAAAACACAAATGTTTTCAACAAAAATAAAACGCACAGTATATTTTATACATTTATTACATTTTACATAAACTTTGATAGTGACTTGTAATTTTCTATTTACTAGATAAGTATACTCTATACATATACACATATTATATATATATATATATATATATATACACATAAATATATTAACAAGATGTTATAACGCAGTAAATAAACAACAATAATTGTTTAATTTGAAAATTGTCCGTACTAAAAAATATAATTTTATATATTTGTATAAATATTATAGGATAACTATAGTGTTATTAGATTAAATATATATCACCAAACGATATAATATAGGAAATATTAAAATAATTAAATTATTTGAATTGGTTACATTTTATAGAGAGCCCAAATCATTTTTAGTGATTACAGGTAAACATTTTTATATTATATCTAAATAGTTGTACATAAAAAGTAAAACAATTTAATCAAAGACACTTGTACAGTATAGACTTAAATGATTTAAAAATATAATAAGGAAATACTCATTTCAGTCCATACAAAGTTATAAGACACATTGTTTACTACACAAAATATTTAGGAATTATGAAACTTAAAAAAAAAAATGCTAATTGAAAGTTATGTTTAATTGAACAATCATCATTTTTTTCTGCATTTTACAAATAAAATAGAAATTAACCTTAAGTGATAAAAAAAAAAATGTTTACACTGCATTAACATTAATGGCACACATTTATATGCTAAATGTTAAGTAGATTAATTGATAAAAAAACTTTCATTGTTGTTTGTTAACAGCCAACAACAGAATTTAGTAATATTAAATTTAATTCTATCTACACAGTCTTGACAAAAATATTTTATTCTACATTACAGCTTTTAATCACTGAAATGTAGAATTATACACATTACACATGATGAACACCGTTTTCTAACTTTTCGCTATCCTCTAATTTACGCAATGTCTTCATGACTCTTAATGCTGGCAATCTTACATTTGGATTTTGATGCCAACACTCTTGCATTATTTCTGACATAACTCTCAATTTCTGAAATTTAAATATTTCAAGTATTATTTTTCATAAAAATATGATCATAAAGTATGAATTTTCATAAAAAAATATATAAAGCATAGTTCTAACATTATCACATTTCCATCGCATGGGTATTTCTGGTCTGGATCCTTGCATTATCAACACAACACGCATATCGTCTACTGAAGGATCAGAGTTGACCAAATTGGCATACGGCAACATATATTCATCCGCTTGAAGCATAGGCGATCCACCGACTGGCCAATTTTGTCTGGTTCTCCTAAAAATTACAAATTATTCACGTTCATTTTTAAAATTTTAACATTAAATAATTTAAGTATTTAAAATTCTAAAAATACTTGCCTACACAATTCCCAAAACACTAAACTTGTAGAGTATATATCAGCAGATTTGAATGCACTAAATGAAGTCACATCAATAGTGTCATTTATGACTTCAGGAGCCATATAACGTCTAGTGCCCACTCTTGTGTTGGGAGCAATATCGATTTCATTTCTTCGACTGAAACAACAGTAATTTATAAATTAATCAATTAAAAATATATTATATACAATATTAAATAAATTACCCATCATATCGGACAGCCAAAGCAAAATCAGCGATACAACACTCGCCATCATTCTTAACCAATATGTTTCTTGACTTAATATCTCTATGGGCAATACAAGGTTTTCCATGGGTACCATTAATCGGCTCGTGTAAATGTGCTAAGCCACTAGCAATTGATCGCGTCATCACAACCATCTGAGTGGTATCAATAGTATTTTCTTTCAAAAAATCATGTAATGAGCCACGTTTATGATATTCTGTTATCAACATCATTTGTGCACCTCCAACACTGACTTTTAAATCAGCCGCAATGAAACCTTAAATTTGTTCATGTAACATAAATTAAAGATTAAATTCAACTAGATAAAAAAAAAAACAAATTATTGCATCTACCTAAAATATTTTCATGTCTAAGTAAAACAGTTTGATATATTTCAGTTTCTCGTAGCCAACTCTGATCATTAATTGTAGTAAAAATCTTAACAGCCACATATTCACCTCTCCAGTTGGCTAAACAAACTTTACCGAATCTACCCTCTCCTATTTGTCGCTCTATTCGTATTTGTTTAGCAATTGTTCTTTGAACCTATAATATTTAAAATGTTTATTAAATAGTATCATTGTGCTAATAACATGTAATATAATATAATTCTTACGAGTAGTGGTATCCCAGAACCAGAACCAGATGATTGTCCAATAAGCGTTTGTAATAAATTACTGTTGCCTGATATACAACTATCAGTAGATGCTAAAGTATAAAGTCGATTTTTCTCCTTTTTTCTATATCTTAAGAATATCCAACCAGCAATGGTAAAAGTTATTAGGAGACAAATCACCATTGACAATGAAAACGCTATAATAGGTACATAATTTGTTTGAGCTTCAGGTGGTTCTGTTGTTGTAGTATGAGGTATGTACTTGGGTTTTAAGTTTTTATTACACATGTCAGAATTGCAACATTGAATGGCCAAGCCAGACAACGAATTACTACTCTTACACTAAAAAAAAAAAAAAATTAAAACATAATTACATTTATTTACAGTATAATTATAAAAATAAAACGCATTAAATTATTTATAATATGAAATTCTAAATTCAATCATGTGCTTAGATTTATATGAGACACTTCATTCCCTCATCCAAAACATTATTAACTACTATATTATACATATATACTTTTTTTTTAATATAAAATTATATAATTAATAGAAATTATATTTAAAATATTTTTTTACTGTTATTTTATAAGATGTATATAAAACTTGTATATCTGTTATAATTACATCACATACAATGTCAACTACTTCTATTTAAAAGAAATATATATTTTTATCCCCTTACTTCTCTATTAAGATTTCAATTTTGATTGTAAAAACAAATGTGTGTCCAAAACATAAAACACATTTTCTAAATACTAACTTGTAAGAAGCCTTGTTCGCCAGCTGGGAGACATCCATAGGATTCAACAGGTTCATATTCACCAGTATCTTCAATGAGTTCCTCTTGTACAGCGCTAAAGCATTGCGAATAGCGAGAAGTTACACAAGTTCCATTTGCTTGACCATTAGGACAATGACGTTCACAATAACATGTCAATCCGTGGACTAGAAAACAAAATATATATTTTTATAAATATAACAATATTAGAATATTGTTCAATTAATATAATTTATTAATTATAAACATTTTTTTTTTTTGAAAAATTGCGGATTTATAAACGTTTTGCAAAAATACAACTTTTATTCAAATTTCATTTTCAATTAGGTAACAAATATAGTAAGCTAATTATTAGAAAACAAACTGCCACAATATATTGTTTTTTACAGTGTCGACGCAATTGATATTAAGTATTATGTGACTTATGATTACTAAAAACCAGTAATCCAAATAAATTGAGATGTAATTTTTGTTTTAAGTTTTTTGTCCTTCATATTCTCACTTAATTTTTGTAAATAATTACTATTTTTAAAAAAAGCAATGGGTAAGGCTTGATAATATAAAAATAAATTTTCAAATAAAATCAGAAACTGTATTTCATTTTTTTTTTTTAAATAATATTAGATTTGTGTAAAATGACAATCAACAGATAATTGATTATTATTAATGTGCAAATATATTTTTATTGTAAGTTGATAAAATAATTGAACTGTTTGATTTATTTATAACGAATATTTGGGACTTAATTGCCCAAGTTACAATAAGATTTAATAGGTTCATAGGTCCAGTAGTTTTCGAAATTTTGTGTTTAGTCAGCGAATGAAAGAACTTTCGATTTTATATATAAAAAGTAAAAGATTGTTGAAAATATTTCACATTATAGCGCGTAATACTATGGGGGAAAAAAATCTAATCCATTTCATTTATTTTCCAAGCGGATTATTCGTAGGTACTTATATTGCACGATTTTACGAATAATACCTATTAAACCTGCAACAACATTACACGCAATGTTCGCGAACACATAATATATAGTTAGTTGTGCGGTGTAATTAATTATTTAAAAATCCGGCAGACATTATCCAGCTTCTATAGATACCTATGTATAATATTATTTGATACTAGTTCTGCCCTCTTATTAGTTATAGTCAAAATATACCCAAGTCTCAAGAATCAATTCATCTGTTCATTTAAGTCAACAATAGTTTAATCGGTATTAAATGAAAATAAATTATTTTTCATATGTTTATTAGTGATAAAATAAAATACATTTTTCAAACAAAATAACAAAATTTTTGTAGAAAATATTCACATATAAAATATGTGTTCAATATTATTAGGCGGCATATTAAAATAATAAAACTTTAATATATGCGAATAATTATTATTCGTATACAATTAAAATAAAAAAAAAATCGATGAATAATGCCTTTGAAGTACACTTATTGTTTCGTTTGATTTTAAACGTAAGTGTTTTAATAAACGAGTAATTATACACTATAACTATTATTAAAATCGTTTGATAAACGTATAAATAAATACGTGTCATGGAGCCAATATTGTAAAGAATATTTCTTTACGCCTCAAAAATAATATTTATTTATACTGCAGTCTCTCGAATTTATTTCCAAAGCTTTACAAAATGATTATATGACGAGCGAACACAAACCAACACGATGAGAAATCGTTTTTAATAAGAATTAAAATATATCCTATTCAATATATCCTCCCCCATTTAAAATAATAATAATAATAATAAAAACCACCTGTTGTCTGGCTTATAAAATATATAAAACGTATTATACGTAAAATAAGGCGAGAGAGAGAGAGAGAGAGAGAGAGAGAGAGAGTGAGTGAGCGGGAGAGTTCAGGTAGAATCGAACACAATAACAAAGAGCAATGATGATGGTTACCCGCGATGACGAGGACACATCGCAGCTATATACAAAAATTCAAAATGGATATATTATATGCGTTTGGGTCAATTCAACTAACCCCTTTTACATAGGAATAAAAAAAAAAAAAAAAAAAAAGTTGAACGATAATAAAAACTGTGACTCGACTACACACACACACACACGCGCGCGCGCGCGCGTAGTAAAAGAAGAGATTTTAAATCTCACACGGTCGTCGTGCCATGAAATATAATAACAATGCGACTGAATCTGTCACACCTATAAAAAAAAAGAAAAAAATAAATTTTAAAAAACCCATTTAAAAACTCGCGCGTCGGATAAAAAAATACGTACATACGAATAACGTGTATATGAATATTTTATACGACCATTTACATAATTTATGATTTATGCGCCAGTGGGCGGCATAAATGGGTGTTACCGAGACGTTTAATTATTAATCGGTTATAAATCGCGGAGGAGCAGCTAGCGCGCAGCCAGCAGCAACAGCAGCGCGACGGAGAAGTGAAAAGGAGTGGAGAGAGGAGAGACTTGAATGCCCGCATTAATCGTTCATGCCCATATTATAAGTATACAATATAGGTGGGTTATACACGTAGGAGCAGCGCAGTTCTTATGGCCCCACAGCGGAGAGAATTTATTTATTTTTTTTTTTTTTTTTTATTCTTATAAAACCCGAAGAGACTAATTAAAACCGATAGTTTTGTTTTTCGTTACCCGGGCAGCACGTTTAGGCGTTTACGATTTTATTGCTTACAACGCTCTGCCGGTATATGTGTATATAAAAAAAAAAAATAATAATAATAATAATATCATTTCGGGCGTGTCTACGGTACACGGGGGCGCGCGCGGGACACCCGTCGTCTCGACGGTCTTTTTAAAAGAAAGAAATCATATAGGCTATCACCCCGCCACCGTCAGCAGACCCTATTTATTATTTTTGCTTTGCGTTTCGTCGTTATCCCGTTGTTTATCAAACTAAATATACGGAGGGGTTATTATTTTTTTTATAAACGTCTTCAAGTACATTTCGCATCCTTATCATTAGATAACAACAACGGACGCGACGAGCGAACGTCGTGTTGGTTTTGGGATTGTAAAAAATTATAGGCATTATTATTATTATTATTATTATTATTATTATTAAACGGAGTTGGATCGTGAAAAAGTTAAAACAAATATTAATTACGGCCACCGCGCGATTGACAACTCGTTTTCGGCGTTCACGCGGATTACCGCTATTACATTACGTTATTATCGTCGTGTGTGTCCGCGCACAGTTCTTTCTTCTTCTAAAAACATAATAGAATAATATTCTTATTTATAAAAATCGATTCGACTGATTTTTCAGTATGAAGCCGCTGATAATTTCGTGCAAACTGTGCGTCGCGCGGTCCGCAGCCCCCGCCGCGTGTGTCACAGAACAGAACAGGAACACAAATATTATATTGCGACGATAACGAAATTTTAATCGATTTCATTCAAAAAATTATAAAACATTTAATTTCATTTTTCTTCTCGTTATTTTAATAAGTACACGTTATTTTTTACATAACAAATACATTTACATAATATAAGAGTGTGTAGTATTTTTTTTTTTGTCAATAATTCGGGAGCGGTGAAAATATTGCGAAGACACAACGAACGAGCTGCGGAATGAAAAAGTTCGAATACCACCGGAATAGTCTAATAAAGAAATACCGAAATCTGTGTTATCGTAATTTATATATATATATTCCGAATGTTCGCATAGTCTGATTTTAAGGAAGAGAGCGGATTTTACAGATAAAAAAAAAAAAATGTTAAAGATTAGGAGAAACAACGAAATCACGAACGCGGTGGTTCTCGTCTCTGTCGCTCGGAACGAGAGTAGTAATATAAAACAGACGGTTTCACCAAACATTTGTTATGGATTTTTAAGTAACTCTATGGTTAATTACGTTTGGTTAATGAAAATTGGATTTTACCGAGATGCGTTGGCCTTAACACGTTGTTAAATATGTTTGTCACGTTAATCATCCCCTTGAAATCGGCTTGTTAAAATTCAATTGGCGTTTTGAAATGCCGCCATCTACATCCGCTAATAGTTACATTAGGTACTAATTGCCTATTTTTAATATTATAACTATCATATTTCGCAATAAGGCAGTGATAACCACCGACAAGAAAGTTAGAATCGAGGTAACCGTTTTTGTAACAACACCCGACTAAATGTTTCGTCGACTCGATAAATAGAATTTAACAACAACAACAATAATAATAATAATAATAATAATGTAACGATGAAACTCACACGAGTTTATTAAATTTATACAAATTTTTAACCAACACCGGGCGTTAAAAGAGTGTATTGTTAAACAACAACCGGCGAAACCGGCTAATAGTGTCCTAAATAATATTATTATTATTATTCTCCGGCGAACAACAGACGCACAAGCCGCCGTTCGAGTGTGAAGGCGTCGCGCACGCGTTGAATTCCCCACGACAGCCGAGAAATTCCAATCGGTATATATATATGTGAAAAAAAAAAAAAAAGGTGTCGGGTGTCTCTCGGTGCCCCGACGAGGACACACAACAACCGTCGCGGCGGAACGCGGTTCGCCGTCGAGTCCGTGGTTTTCGGTGCCCCCCCCCCACTCCCCTCTCCATCGTGTTACGATGCACGCACGCACTCACAACACACAATATGACCGCCCCCGCCCTTCGCGAGATCTATTGCGTCGAGCCCTGTCGCCCCCGTCTCGCTAACCGATATCCGTATACGTACGCTTAGTCGCACGCACGCAACGCCGATACCACCGTCAAACGGGTGACAGCGGCGGCACGGCAGCTGCACCGCCGCCGCCGCCGCCGCCGCCGACACGACCGGTTTTTTTTTCCTTCTTTCTTTCTTTCTTTCTTCGCTGACGCGGTCGGCCACAATCTGTTTTCGTGCATCGGGATCACGTACGTGCCGCGTCATAGTAGACCGTATAACGCGTAGCAGTGCACGTGATGAGGACGACAATGCGGAGAAGTGAAGGCGCGGCACCTCTTATAATAATGCTCGGCGTATACACAGATTTTTCTTTTTCACGACCCCATCTCGAATGTTCAGCAGCAGCAGCAGCAGCACGGTACACATGTGCACCACTCTATATGCATACACGCAAACACTGCACACCCACGGAGAGTGTACACCCTTATTATTATTCCAATAATAATAATAATAATATTTATCGTATGTCTGGTGGTGCAGGGTGTTTAAAAACGACACACGTTTTGTCTTTCAGACGCGACAGTGTGAACGTCGCCACCATCACACATGATATGTTCACACGGTCCAGAAAAGTTTTATTAGAAACATTTTAATAATATAATATCGTATATTCGCATACGTTGCGTTGTGATATATGGATAAACAACAATACCAAAAATCGTTAATTCGATTCGATTTCATTTCTTTTTTTCTGTAAGCTTAAAAACACGCGAATATTATTTAAAAAAAAAAAAAAAAAAATGTAGCGATCTATGGGGTGTTATGGACGTAGCCTAAGTGAATTACTTCGATAAAGATTTTAGAGTTTTGTCATTATACTATATACATTTGAAAGCGATCTCCTATAGCAAGCAGTACGTAAAAATACGACGATAAAGAGGAATTATTAAGTTTCTTTCTGTGCATCCGCAAAGCCGAAGCGTAAAGAAATAAGCCGTAATCAACATTTGACCGAATAAGTGCTTTGAAAATGATTAAAAGAGATGAAGGATAATGTCTCCACCACGTTCCTGAAACTGAACGTAAAAAGTTCGATCATTTGGACGTAACAACAATCATGCGCTGAAAATGTGGAACCCGTTTCCAGTTTTGAACTGGAGTGTCGTTCTTAAATATTCCACTTGATTTTTTATCTGTACTGATCCAGTGTAACTGAGTTTGGAGACAACCGTCCCCCGGACATTTTTAGGAAGAATTAATATCTTATGAGATGTATATTTTTAGTCAATAAAAACGGAAAACTAAAATATATTGCACATATTATTATAATTAATTGTATTGTGCTTAAGTGTAGAAATATCTAAGTGGTTGCTAGGGAGATAATAGGGTAAAATGATTACTGCCCTTTCGGGCTCCATCGGGGGACTCGGTCATGCTCTGTTTAAGGCCAATACATACAGAACGTTGGAATTGAAACGCGACAGAGAAGGAAAAATACATATTTATACATATACATACAAATATGCAAAAAAATTAAACGCAAAACAAATATACCGGCAATACTCGGATGATAAAAATAAACACAACCGCTCTAAATAACGCGCACAACCATCGCCGACTGTGGTTTTCACCAGACTAAAATGCGATAAATCATTTGATAAAACGATTCTGAGCAGAGCTTCGCAGCGTAATATTATATTTATTATTAATAGTATAATGTGCATTATGAGTATACAATTTACGATTAAGTTTACACTATATCGTTTTAATTTCTTACAATAAACCTAGCTAGCTAAAAAAAATGTTTAATTTCAGTATTGTCATATTCTATCGAAATAATACACTCTGTCCAAAAACTTTTTTGTTTTTAACTTTTTATCAAAAAAAGTGCAATTGTAACTAACGATTTTTTGAATATATATATATATAGTTGAAGTAACGTACGCGTTTGACATTTTATTAAATTTTTAAGCCTTAAAACCAAAAATTATCTCTTTTATGAATTAAATATCTAAAAATCTATAATTGCTAAAAATAGTCTAAAACTGAAAGACATTTTTTAAAATTGTAAATATTTTCTGAAACTCATACTTTCTATGAAACGAAAATATAATTCAACTTTATGTTTATACATACGTATACAATTTAAATCTTATAAATAAGTAATAATAGACTAAAAGCCAAATAAAACATTTATTATGAAAACCGATCAAAATGTATTTTCTTTATTACGAATATTAGTATTTTCATTTTATACGACGACGTATAGATGTAGAGGGATAAAGTGTCATAAATAGATATTTTATGACATTTAATTTCATAATATGACGAGAATATCGATTTCAATAATTAACACAAATTATTATTATTATTATTATTATTATTATTATTATTATTATATCGATTAACCGTTATTTAAACTTTGTAAATGCTTGTGTGCATATTAAACTCGAGCCGTACAATATCCTCCCCCTGCAGTAGCGCGTAATTACGGATGTTATATGGGAGGGGTTACATTAAAATGTATCATTAATAAAATATGCGCAATACTATTAATATAAATTATAAAATGTGTATAACATTATTATCCATAATATTGTCGAATACCCTTTCAACATTAATATCGAAGTTAAAATGACTGACACTCGTATTTTATACTTTTATTATTTTCGAAAAACGACATATGTATATTTATTATAACGATATTTTTAATCTTCTTCGTTGTTTAACTAATTATTGAGTAGTTACATTAGCTGAATACGCGTAAACTTTTCTTCGGCGACCTAACCAAACCGCATCATACCAATTGGCAGTTACTACTGGTTAATAAACTGAGGAATATTATGAATTATGATAAATACTAACAAATTTTGTTAACACACAAAAAAAAAAAAAATTATTCTTATTGTTTTTAAACATTATAATTTCTTCTTATATTTTTCGTACACTCTAATGTATCTATATTGACTTATCAGTTATAAAATGTTACGTAACAAAGAAAGCGCCCGTGAGAGGGGATCCGTATTCCCTTTTTCCCCCACAAGTATTAATAATAAACCCATACCACGTTGACTTCGTATTGTAATTCGTATGGAAAAAAAAAGTCTTAAAATATTTCGCATAACACGATAAATGATGAAAAAGAAACGAGATAGAGTCAAACACGGATTAATAAAAATACAAATTATTTTTATCGAAGAAATACGCCTACACTACACCGTGTACGTTAAATATAATAATAATAATAATAATAATAATAATAATAATAATAATAATAATAATAATAATAATGAGTATACAACGCGTATGCATAACGACAATTTCGACAACGTTAACCGAAAAGAAATCCCGTCGATAAACCTTTAAAAATGCCGAAACGTGACATATTCAATGCGTCGAGACCGCAACAGAATCGCGTAGGTATGCGCGCCGTAGAACACCATCATCACCGCGCAGTGTCAACGACACCTGTATTTTCATCAGACAATAGGACACACACGGCCAGGTGTGAGTGAGCGCGTACACATTATATTATGAAAAACACAATACCTATTCCTCCTATACCACCGCGTCTTCTTCTTCACCGTAGAGAATCCTCGGCGGTACAGCGTGCAGCATCAGCGGCGGTCTCGGTAATTTATTTTTACGTTTTTTTCGATGGAAAAACGTTGGTTTACGGTCACGCCGCTTTGTTCGCGACAAACTATACACACACATACACCGAACACACATCGTTCTCATCATCAATCTCCGTTTCATTGTCATTGAAATATCGTTATGAAGCGTATTTTTGTACAAAAAAAAAAAAAAAAAAAAAAAAAAGACACGAAATTAGTGTAGAAAATTGAAGAAAAATCCAATTACAACTAAAATAGTATAACGTATTGTATGTTTCTATACGGCGTATATACTCGGGGAATCGGTTCGGTATTCGTAGCGTAATTTCAAAAGCAACGTATAAACGCTCTATGAGTAAATCGTGTCAATTTTACCGTACAACACACAAAACAACACCACGACGTGGCTGCAGTAGACCGTATAACAAAATATAAACCGTACAAATCGACGAACGTTTCTCATACGTACACGATAACAATGTGTACGATTTGAAAAAAAAAAAAAAAATAATATTATGTGATCGGAAACTGTAGTGAATTTTAAGTGGACGCAATATAAGAATCGCGTTTTCTTCTGGTAACGAAAATAAGCAAAAAAAAAAAAAAAAAAAAAAAATCAACTATACCTACGTTGAACAAATATATAATATCTACGCATCTATCGCCGTTATATATATATATATAACAATACGTATACATAACAGTAAAAATAGCGATTCTAAAATTGAAAATTCAAGTTATAATACGACGATCTACAGGGGATTATGATATTCTGTGAGGTTATTTTTTTTTTTTTTTTTGAAAATGTTCCAATTTTATCCCGAATACGTTGAAAAAGTCACGTATTTTGGCTTAAGATCACAAACGAACAGATCTTTTCGTTTTTTTTTTTTTTTTTTTTGTACAGTGTAAAATAACCTATTAAATAATAACCAAACCTATATAATACGGCGGCTGCTATTCCGGACCACGATCACCATATATATATACACAGTACATAATATATTACCTTCCCTATAAACCTTTATAATCCAATTTCTATCGAATACGAGACGTACGAGGGCAACAGGGAAAGAATCGCGTATAGAAATTATTATTATTATTATTTTCGGCCAACACGTATATATGAGAATACCATATGAATAACGACTCGGCCGCGGTTTCTCTATTTTGTTCCCATCGAGAAAAAAAAATGTCAAAAAAAAAAAAAAAAAAAAACAAACACGTTCGCGATTATAATACACGAGGCTGTGTGCCGGCATCGAGTACGATGACGCGCATTAACATATTACGCGTTACGCGCGATATACATATACGGATGATATTGGTTTATTATTATTATTAAAACGCAATTGAGATACGAGAAATCTCGCGTATTTCGACGTAAATATATTAGCCGGAAGCCGTGAGAGAAAAGAAAAAACGCGAATAAAACACATAAACACGGCGTATAAAACGATTTTTTTTTTTTTTAAACGTTCGCGCTGGTTTTATCGTCGTCGTCAAATTTTAATGCCCGGCAGCAGCCTGCTGCAGTTGACGCAAACGGTTAGTCGAGACCATATATATATAACGAGACACAAACCGACCGGTTTTCTGTGTGTGCGTGCGTTTCCTCCGTCGGACCATCTGGCACGGCCGTTCGTCTTCTCTCTTTTCTTCACCGCCGCTTCGTCATTATTCACCACCGGCCTAATCCCGCGCGATATGCGTGCAAGCAGCACTACACATTATTATTATTATTATCATCATCGTATATAGTATTGTGCATACATATAAGAATATATCGTATATGTGTATTGTGTGTATATCGCACGAAGGCCGATCGTACGACGACGTACGACGGACTTGTACGCACACAAATAAGTCGCGTGTATGTCATTGCACAGGCGTTTTACTCCACGCCGCCGCCGCCGCACGTTTATCGGATACCGTCTATCGCGCGAGTGTATATATGTATATATTATTATTATTATTAAACGTTCACAACCAAAGACGGTAAGAAAAAAATAATAATACACACACACGTACTATATATAGAGGGATAATACATGTGTGTGTGTGTGTTTCATACACACACACACACATAAGTAACGCGCGTAAGGTAAAAGAAAAAAAAAAAAACCAAACTCGTTCCAAACAATTCTCACCGGATTGTCATGCGACGACTTTGTACGTACGCAGTACAAAAAAAAAAAAAATAATAAAAATAAAAAAAAAATACGTATTTGTACGACGGACGCGTATTTTACTAGTTTATTTTTCATGACAAAACCGATTTAATCCGATAGTCGCGTCTGTGAATTCCCGGGAATTCAGTCTCTCGGAAAACCGAACAATAATATCACCGGATAAATAAAACGTAACAACGCCGCGGGGCTTGCTGTTAGGAAAAGATCATATCCGCGCGCCGCAGTCACACGTGTGTTTCGTACGCGACATTCGGTCTGCACAAACACGCATTGCACACAAACGGAGAATATTTATTCATTCACCAGCGCCAGAGCATTCGCGCGCTTTGTCGACGGCTTTTGAAAGTGTGAAATAATCGGCTATCTACACACACACACACGTCCGTATTTGGAACTCTATACACACGCGCGTGTTTTATATTATGCGGCCTTATTCAGTGGCGTAGTAGCTACGATTATTTTTTCTCCGGGAGACGTTCGAAGAGATTTTCCGAAATAAAAACATAAAAATTAACACAAGGGCCGCCTGGATACGATTCGTGCTCATATGTAAATATACTAACTAAATAGATAGTATAAGTTATCCCAATTCTATCCAATGAATAAACAATACATTGTATTTAATCCAAGTTCTAACCTAATCCACAGTAATAACTAAGGTTATAAACAATAAATTAGTTAGAACCACGATTGAAGGTCTTAATTATTAAATCGTGGTTATAACTTGCCACGGTTATGTTCTTCTTCAATTAACACGGTTATCATAGAGTGTAAATCATTAGCCGCGATTCAAAGTATGGATGGTTTTGTTTATTAATTTAATATTTTGTGTAAATACACGTGCGTATGATTCACACCGGTGCAAATAGGAATGAATTCGGGAGAAAAATCTTCTTAAAGTAGGTACACGATATTTATTTAGTTATCCGCATTTTTTCTTTTTTTCGGTCAACTCCATATACTCGTATATAATTTTTCTACGATGATAACATTATGTAAACTGGAAATTGTATCGAGCTAAATGCGAGTGGGAGGTAGTAGTAGTTTGCGAACAAGGCGAGTTTTTTCTTTCGTTAAATTAGCCGGTTCAAAATTTCGTATTCCCTTTAAAAAACTGAAACGACGCCACTGTGTTTTTATAAAGAGCAAATCAACATAATTTTCATACTTGACTCGATTTAAGAAACCACTATTCTCGCAGAGAATTTTCTAATCATATAGCATAACATTAAAATAATATAACAATATGCACTGAAATTCGTTATTAATTTCGCAATATTAACGAAATACAATTTTAACATTTTAAATAGGGAGAACAATTTGGGAGGGGGTTCGGAAACGCCTTGCACATACATATCTACTACTGATGTTCTCATTTTGTGTCTCGTAATCATAACCGCGCGGACGCGGGAAAACGTTAAAAGAAATTTCTACTCGGGAAGAACAAAATTAATTCCTCTACGAGTACTATAAAAACAACAGTGTCACCGCAACAAACGCATATTATATTTACTAGTAATTATTAATTTTCAATCGTTTTCATTCGTTCGTTGGTTAAAATGATTTGTTCTTCGCCCGATCGATATACGAGTAGGACATTTATTAAAACACACACACACACTACACACGCTCTAATCGGTAATTTGTAACCGACACAATATAACAATATAGTTCGAGTATACACGCGCACTGGATACATCCGGTGGTGTAATATGTGTCTTCGTGCAGCAGCACAGCCTCTCCGCGTCACGATATGGGGGGCTGGTGTTTCGACACTTATTTAACTCATTTAATACGTTGTAATATTATTTTGTAAACGTTTTAAATACACACACGCACAAAAGTTACATATTTTCTAATAATAATTATTACTACTGTTGCTTTTTTTTTCTTCTTTTTGAACTACGTGTTTTTAAACATCAAGACAATCATTATCAAACATTGTGTAATTAAAATATACTCGGTGGTTGTCCGAATGAGGCCGCCGGGTTCGACACGAGCCAATTTATTATATTAAACAAAATACGTTTTTGTTGTTTTAAATACTTTTTTGCACAACGCCATTGCTACAGTCGCCCACGAATAATTTTTTTCCCCTGAAATAATCACTCTTTACGTTTGATTATTATTTTTATGTATGGATACTGTTTAAAATACAATCGCGCTTTAAAAAGTATTCGCGGAATATTACTTAAGTCCGTATGATAATACACAGTACATTTTGGCGAAAGTGTATAATATACAGTAGAACTTCGATTAACCGTCACTCACTGTTATCCGTCATCGGTCACCGCCGAAAAAAAAAAATAATTAGGCGAATAAAACGTAATATTGCCGCTAAAAAAGCTAGAGAATCGAAAAACCAAACTAAAATCACAGATTTTTTTTTATAATACGTGTGGTATGTATGTTCATAATTTGTCATATGTAAGTATTTTTTTTTTTTTTAAAGTACACACACGTAAAAAATATAATAAATGTGTGTATGTATATGTATGTACACGTTTTTTTTTTTTGCAAAATTTCCGTTAACCGTCTATTCGATTGACCGTCATAGCCCCGGTCCCGACAGTGACGGTCAATCGAAGTTCTACTGTATATAATATATAGTTTATATTGTTAAAATAAACGCGCGCGTTTACGGGAAAACGGTAAAAAAAAAAACCACCCGATTTTCGTGCTCGTCCCGAGGACGATGACCGAGTGTATTTATTTATATATATTACGAGAAGACACTTGGCGGAAGTCATCGCGGACACACGTTAATAATAATTATAATGCCGTGCATCGGATGCAAATCGTTTATCGTCTCATAGATTCCGAGATCACAATCATCATCGTCTTCTTTTCAAAGCATATTATTATTATTATTATTATTATTATTATAATAATATATATTCGCCCCGCGGAATCGTGACGGGCGAGCGAGCGAGCGCGCGCGCGCTCTTGGGTAGGCGTGAACCGCCCGACACCTCCTCGGACGCGACGACGATTTACGTGCGTGCACGTATACACGACACCCGATTAGACGACGGCGATTATTATTGTACACGCTGGCGCGGAGAAACCACGTCCGCCACCACCGCATATGCTCGCTCGTAGCCCGAGGGGAGGGTCAAGGACACCGTTGTCGTCGGCGGCAGTGCCGTGCTCCATACCAGCCGCCGCCGCCGCAGACTCCGTCGGCTCGTTAAAAAAAAAAAAAAAAAATAAAAAAATATATAAAAAATACGACGTCCGGCGCCACACGTTCAAAAAAAAAAAAAAAAAGAAAAAAAAATCCTTCGCTCGCACCGCCGCCGCCGCCGTTCTCTCTCGTCCAACTCCGCGCGTTCGTTAGTTATTATAATACGCGCGCTTACAACGTTATATTATTATATGCCTACTACTACGATGGTATTATATATATATATATTTTTTTTTTTTATCATAATAAATTACACGATTTTATCTTACAACAATATATATTTGTGGTGGCCGGGCAGAGCAGCACGGGGTACGAAAAGTTATTTTACCAAAAATTTACGATAACGTCTCATCATCATCGTCAGCTTCCGAGCCTTGTGTCGTTGTAGCCATTTCACATGCCTGTTGCTTGCTGTCTTTTTTGAGCTCTTGGTAAACGGTAAAACGCATTGAAAAAGGAAGATTTTTTTCAAAGAAGGATTTACGCGGTCTTCCTCGCGTTCTTTTACCCTTTCTATTTTTCCTTTCATGATGACGTGATGATGGGAACTCGTCGTGTCTCATCACGGATGTCGTCCAATTAGCTTTATTTTACTTTTTCATTACATCGTTCTTTTCTCATTAACCTCGTCCAATGCTGCTTCGATTCGTCTTATGTTCTATCCAGCTTGTTCCCGTCATTTTCCTCCATCGTCTCCAGTATATTTCTTTCATACTTTCCTCTATAGTTGGCGATAACACAACAACGATTGTAAACGCGTAATTTAAAATATCTACAACCATTTTTCTATTCGAAACTTTTATTAGAACTTTTTTTTCTGAGGGGTAAGGGGGAAGGATAATCAACTAAGTTAAAAAAAAAAAAAAATAACGGTTTCTAATAGACTTTTGCTTTCCCAAATCTTATAGCACTTTGTCGTCTTGGCGAATGCACGTGGTCCCCCGAACCAAAGATGTTTTTCAACGTGTCTATTTTATTAGATTTCAAATATTAGTCGGCATAACAGCGTTAATATATATATATATTTTTTTAATTTCGTTCTTCTGCTCAAATAATTTTATGAAACTGGAAAATTGAAAATTAAAATTTTTTGGTTATAATAAAAAATAAATAAATAAAAATATTTTTCAAATAATTGGTTTGAATGCGAGTGCGCCTATTGCTATGTATACATTTATTTTAGTCGTATATTTTCGTATCTCTCGATATTATATTATTATTATCATCTATATTTATAAAAATATATTTTATTAATTTTTTTTAACTTGTACCAGAATATAAAAAATGTATACCGATTGACATTAAGCCTGTACGTATTATAATATTACCTACGTATTCTGGGTTTATGAGCATTATTAATGTTACTTCGCTTTCTACTCGTTTATTAAATTGAAAATCCAAGTCCTGAGGAAATCTTATTGTAATATAATCCGTTTCTTAAGATACGTATCTATACCGATCTGTATATTATTATTCAATTCATTCAAAAACAAGTAAGCTAAAATAATATTTGTATCAACTACCAAGATTACAAATCAATAACGTCGTTTTTTTAAGATAAATATATTATATAATGCATTGATACATAACGTATTACGCGCTGGTTTATTTTTTATAGTTTTTGCAGATAAAAAAAATGTTTTTTTTTTATAGGTACTAACTAATGAAATATTTAATTTTTGAAATAAACCAATACACGTACGTCATAAAACAATGTTTTAATTTTCGAAATATGTAGACTGTACTTTTATATTATTCAGAGGTATAAATAGACAAGCAGAGAGTATATATAGTTTAAATAAAATCAATAAACATTTTCAATTTATACTCGAAATATAATTTAAAAAAATCAAATAAATTTCTTGGATCTTACAGTTACTTTATTATAAATTTTAATTTATATTAATTATACATTCACAGTGATTCTACTTGCAACATTATGTTTCAGTTTAAAATCAATTACGATTATAATCATTGATAAATATTATATATTTGTATAATATGTTAATACTTTAATTTATTTAGTACACTGATCACCCCAATGACTACATACATTTAAGTCATTTTAAATACACAGTTTACTGACATACACAATAAAACATAAAATATACTTAAACATAAATATTTACACATTATGTTCATACATGTCGTGTATATTTAATAATATGTTGAAAGTATAATTGTTTTAAATATAATTATAACTCTACCTGTTTACCTATATAGTGTAGACCAGTATTCATTTCAAAATGTTTTAAACAGAAGGCCTTTTAATTATTTTATAAAAGTCCAATAGAGCACACACACACACACATAATATAGGAGGTATATACCGTATAAAAAATAAAGTTTATATAATTACAATATGATTCACATATGTATATTATACGTATGTATATGTAGTGATGTAGTCCTAAAATAATTTATGGGTATGCACGAAATCCTAAAAAACATATAGGATGAGGGCTTTGACCCCACACCTCTCCATATCTTAAACATATTAATATTTATTTATTTAATTAAATATTTAATATTTATATAAAAGAATAATTTGCATAGAGGTACTCGATAATTCAAAAAAAAATATTTATTTTATTTTTAAACAAATTACAATATTGTAATCAAAGGCGTTTAAAATGTTATTTTTCGATTTTTTTGAATCAATGTACAAGGAAAAACTGTCAATAAATAAACTACCAATAACATATGGTTTATTTCCTCGTGATTCTGATAAAATGTGTCTAGAAATTATAAATGGTTATAAAGTGTGTATTTATATATATATATATATATCACATATATCTAAATATTTTTATCATATAAAAGTAGAAAAATTATTTTATTGTACCGAATATAAAAATCTATTATTTATTATGTCTAACATTTATTATTAAAGGTTTTTTTATTGAATGGGTACTGAATATATGCATAATTCTACTGTATACCCGCAGTCTTGTTTTTCTTTGGTACACGCACTTTTTAAAATTCGAGAAGTGGATATGCCCTCTATTACATCACTGAATATATGTAACAAATCATATTACAATTGTATGAATTTCATTTTTTATACAGTATATACCTTTATTATGTGTGTTCCGTGAGACTATTTAAAATAAAATAAAAGGCCATCTGTTTAAAAAAAGTTGAAATTAATACTATACTAAACATAAAATGAAATATAACACAACATAAATAAAAATAATTGTTTCATTTTTCTTAAACACAAAGATTTTACCAGGAAATTTTTTTATTAACCTATATATTTAATATAACAGTGAAAATAAACAAAAATTATTATTTTGTCATTAAAATCGATAAACGATTTAAAGACTTTTTTCCCATTTCCAACAGCAAATAGCAATAACAACAGAATTGTTACAGTATGTAATTTATGTTATACGGGTACTATTGCAAACATGTAAAACAACATTTAGGATGTTATACGAGTGCCCAAAATTCATATTGTATGTCAGTTAACTAAGGAAATTTGTAACATTTTGAAAGGATTATTACTAACTGTGGGAAAACACCGGTCTCCGGTATAGACTAAAGATGTTTTTGCAACATAGAAAATATAAATAATTTTTAATTCTATTACACTGAAATCAACTCTAACTAAGTTATTTGGTTAGGTAATTAGGTATTTTGCTTGAGACACAATGACAAAATTAGAGAAATTAAGAGTCCAATTATGTTTATGAGTATGTATAATGTATTCATTATATGTGTATTTATTATTTATAAACATTACAAAAAGGGAGATAAATATTAAATTGTTTGTGTGATTAGTTCTAAGAGAGGAGAGATTAATGTAATTATTTATTATGAAATTTACACTGGCAGATATAACAATGGGTACTTATATAAAATATTATATATATATATATATATATTTTTTTTTTTTTTAGGTATGTATAATATTAGTAGTAGTCGAAGATTAGAATTTATTCAACAAATAATAACTTATAGTCTATTGGTAATGATAATATAGAAAATGTTAACTGGTTATACATACAAAAGATACTTGCACACAAAGGATTAGTCATTTTAAAGGAGGACGGATCTTGAAACGGAGTACGTAATAAATACATATATCTACTAAAGGGTCCTATTGATTCAGAGATTAACATATAGGGGGAGATAGATTTTATAGTGTAGTGTAGTGTAACAACAGTCCCCACAGTACACGCATATTCCCCACTTTCAAAACTAAATGCCATTTCTCTGAGGGTAAGATTTCAATAGTTTCAAATAAAACGTAATTTATGACTGCTGGGAGAATTGCACCACAAGTTTAGAAGGGTAAAAGTTTAATGGATAAAAATGTTTAGAGTGGTTCCTGTTTTTCACGCTGTTTTCTTAACAACATTATATTAACTAAGGATGAATTTAGCTTGTTGTAAATTGAATAAAGAATATTATAAATTCTTGGGGGTAATATTATAGGTACACTCAAAGTATCGAGTATTAACAAATATTATTTGTGTTAGCTATTTATTTTGTCATCACTGAAATATACTTAGGTACTTATATTAAATAAGATAAGGTAAATCAATTTTATGCGTTTTAAATTTTACTATTGTTTACAATAATATACACTTAAAAGAAATAGAGAAAAATCGTTATTATTTAGATATTATGTGTTACATCTTCATTTATTTATTATCTAAACAGGTAAATACACAAACAGTATTTCAATTATTATGATTTTAATTCAATAACGTGCCAATATCACTTCATAATGAATATAACTATTGTTATAATAGTTAAAAAAAAAATTAAATAAATACATATCTACCGATTAGATACAAAAACCAAATACAGTAGATTTTCGGTAATCCGGTCGTTCCATAATCCGGTATGTCCAGTAATCCATCTATATTTTATTTTTTCATTAAAATAATCATAACATTATTATCGCAAGCGATAAAAATAAATACTAACTGATTGAATCCGAATAAATTTATTGAGATATTTTATTTTTATTCAGTTAACATTGACGTGTTGTGCGTGTTTATTGTCTGTCGGTTAGATATTTTATTGTAATACAATAAAATGCTACAACAAAGAAAACGAAATCATACGAAAAACTACTTTAACTTTAGTCAAAAAACTAGAAATTTTAAATAAAATTTAAAACAGTGAAATTAGTAAACTTGCTAACGAATTTTGAGTAAGTCGTGCTACAATATATGATATAAGAAAAAATAAAATCTTGAATACAATAAGGTTATTAATTTTTCAATATAATAAATATGTAAAATTCAGTAAATAAAAATGCGTTTTTATGTAAACCACCATTAATCTGGAAGTACTCTGGTCTGATATCTGTTGGATTACTGAGATTCTACTGTAACTATATATTCCTCATAAAATTATTTTTTAATTTGTATAAAACAAACATAAAATAACACTTTAATCATATGTTAAAGCACATATTTTAAACAATTTTTTTTATTTTTGTAAGTGTATTATTTTAAATACTACCAATATTTTTATAATTTATTCTCCATTTCTAAATTATATATTTCTATAATAATAGATTAACAGATTATTCCAAACCAATTAGAAAAAAAAAATACTAATTAAAAAGAACATTTATCAACTTGTGTAATTTTAGATGAAAACAATTAAATGTTTGACCTTTATCTTGTTTTGGTATACATCACCTCTACACTGACACTTCATCATAAGTTGTAGCCGAGATCGAAGAGTATCTAACTTAGAATATAGGTATACAGGTAAGTAATTAGTAGATATCCAACATAGTGCCTAAGTAAGTACTTATAACCTACTTTTTTTTCTAATGTATATTTTTTTTTATAACTCTATAAGCCACGAAATAGATAAGTATATAAAGGAATATTTAGGTTTGTATACATGAAATATAATTTCAACAAGACCAATATATTACACTATACTATCCAATTAATATAAACAATTAAGTCAATTTGATCGAACTAAATTTTTTAGTTTGAAGACATTAAAAGATAATATACACATAATTGACAATTATGTTTTACTACAAGCTCAATGTACTATAGTTGGTAAATATTATTTAGCGTTTTCAAAAGAACACGAAAAGAACGAATTTTCGTTATAAAATCATAATACTAATGTAAGTGTAACTAAAATAATAATTTGTGTTGTATGACTGACTCGATTACACTTAACACTTAGTTACGAGAAAATTATAGATTACATGAGGTCGGCAACTGAATTTTCTATTAATAATTGTCAAGGCGTAGTCATAACGTCCGATTAGTCGTGACTCTTGACAAATCGGCAGGTAAAACTACGAAATTCAAATGTACACCGATAATACGTCGACTAACGATGTAACGATCGGCGGCATTTTACACGATTCCTACAACGTACTATAAGAATAAACGTATCATTATGATCGTAAACACTGGATTTACAAAGAACATTATTCTTTGCGACAAGCAATTAAAGTCACAATAATAATGTATAATAATGTTGATGAGTGTAGAATATTTACCGGATTTACTGGCAACGGCCGCTATTCCCAGCCCGATGGTTATCGCACAGCCCAAGTCTCTTTTCAGCAACATGATCGCTCACGGGCGGTGTCTGATAAAACAACGGGCCCCGAAACTCTCGGGAACAGCGATCCAATAATTGTATTTATTGCGTTCTCCTCTTGCGTGGTTTTTCTTTTTTTCCGTGTTATCAGACCAACGCCGTTTTCGACAGACACCCGTTACATCTCGGGTGTTCGCGATACTCGGCTGGGCCGGAATGGAAAAACGAAAAAGACAACGCACGGACGCGGTTCAAACGTACAAAATATACCGACGACTAAAAAACTAGTTCGGGAAAAACAAAAAAATAACTGATTGTGGGCACAGACGATCAACACGAGCGACGTAGATAAACACGGGCACACGGAACGGTCGCGAACGTCGGAATGAGGTTGGCGGGGGCGCGCGGACCAACGACGACACCACAAGCAGCAGCAGCAGCAGCGAGAGTACGAGTGCTGCTATAGCGGCGAATCGCGGTACTACAGTCTGTTATTATACACTCGTGCCGCAGCTGGAGAAATGGTATACCGCGGAACCGGGTATCGTGGCGGTATCTATTAGGACGGAAAAAAATTAAGGAGCAAAAAAAACAGCTGACGGCCGTGTGTCATGGAAGAAAATACGACGAAACGACCGCGATTCTCCGGTATGTATTCAAATTCGCAAAATTATTATTACACAATAATAATAATAATAATACGATGATATATAATTATACGATTATATAATACTTGACGATAAAAATGCCCGTTTAACATATTATTATTATTATTATTATTATTACCGTCGCGTATATTGTTATACGTCCTAAATCGGAATTGAAAACAATATTTATAATACGTTTTACCATCCACAGACTCTTATGGTACAAGTACCATTTATATAAAAATTTATAGTTATATTATTTTATTGGTTATCTTTCGAGTAATTAATATACAGAAATAAACGCAAGAATTAAGATAGACTAATATATTCAAACACTATCCATTTTTTCAATCTGAAGCGTTAACGAATCAAACTTGTTAGCCGAATATGTATAATTTTATTTAGGTACTTTACTAACATTTCTTTATAGACATTGTATTATGTTTTCTATTTTCTTAGGTCTTTTAGAAGATTTAACAGACATCCGAAAAGAGAAGACAACGACGAAAAGACGAAAAAGAGCTTGAAGTAACAATTTACAATATTGACTTAAACGTTTTGTTACCCTATATTTGAATAATTTTGGTCGTGTGTTCAAAGTTATATTACCTTTTTAAGGTTACATTTCTAGTATAAGTTACGTTTTTTTTGTTACGTATTTAATTATTGTTCGCATTTGGTTCAATTACTTATCTAAACAAAAATCTGTTAATAAATATTTGAATTTAAATTACTTTACTTTGTGTATGAAATCTATGGCTATATTGGTTAGAACTTGGAGAGTATCCGTATTTTTTGTTTCCGTCTATCTAACAGACAACAACAAAATCACACTACACAATTCAAGAATCATGGTGTTTGGATTAAATTTAAATTATAAAATGTATAATATTATACGAATGCTGGCTACGAATGTTAACCACGTGGTTGCCATCGCGTTCGCGTAAAATTTAAAAAAAAACAACGGAATAGTATTTTTCGCTCGTCGTCAAACGCGATGTTCACCCGTACGTTTCAGTTACAAAACAACACATCAACTATTCGACATTAAAAATATTATTTATATTATTGGTCAAACGTTTCTCGTAGAGGTTTTTTACTACGACGATGTATTGGGCACTAGCAGTGATTTCGTATGTCGCGGCGTTGTGGGTCGTGACCACGGAAACCGCACCCATCGGGATAGTGCAGGTACCGCGGATTTGGTGCCGCGTGCATAAGAATCTCGTTGCACAACAAGAACATTCGCTAGTCGATGACGCGTGGACGCCGGACGACGATGGATTCCCGTCCGAAATCGATATGAAGGCGCAGATCGTGGGCGAGCCGCGTTGCTCGTGCAGCAGCACGGCCGGCAAAGGGCTGGACGGCACTATTGCTGCAGGGACGACGACGACGGTGGCTGCGACGTCTGCAACACCGCGGGAACGTGTCATCACGTCGCCGGACGACGATGGATTCCCGTCCGAAATCGATATGAAGGCGCAGATCGTGGGCGAGCCGCGTTGCTCGTGCAGCACGGCCGGCAAAGGGCTGGACGGCACTGTTGCTGCAGGGACGACGACACTGGCGCGACCCGTCCGTTCATCGTCGACGACGGTGTCTGCAACACCGCGGGAACGTCTCATTACACCGCCACCGCCGGTCGGCGAGGCCGATGATGACACGTCCTTCGCCCGTTACAGCACCGTCGCTACTGCAGGACATCGCCAGTGCGAATGTCACAAGACCCAAAAGTGCAGACCGTTGCGACCGTCACGGCGTCGCCGCACCAGACGACCGCCTTGCGTGTTCAGGCGGCCTGTCACCCCTATCACCTGTACGACCGATACTTCTCGGACTACGCCGTGCGCCACCGCCGAACAATTGTCCACGCTAAAATGCAGATGTTCGTATTGAAACGTTTGCATGTGCACATGAAAGAACGTCGTCAACATTTCGTCGTTCGCATTTCCATTTTTCGATTTTTGTCGCAGTTGCAAAACGATTTTCGCGGCTTCACATTCGCCTTTAGATTCATATTCGTTTTTCTAAAATTCCTATTTATTTGTTTAAAAATTATTATAAGAACATTAATAACCTAACCTAACCTGAGGTCGAGTTTAATATATTAGAATATTGTAGTTATATGTATATTATAATATTATAGTTGTGTTATTATTTCGAATTTGAAGACTACGCGTGCATTTGAAAAACAATTCTGTGCGACACTAGTATAGTTTATTAACGAATAAGAAATTTGAAAAATTATAAATTTTAAATACGTTTACCATTTAATTCAAAATGACCATGGTTAACCAAACAGACGAAAAATTATTTTTGAGCGTTCTCACTGGAGATGATCATCCAAGGGGTTTTTAATTGCATACCGATATAACCACGATGCAAGGTTTTGAATAATATCTATTCTATCTCGTTCATTATTTTTTTTTTAAGCACTTTTCGTTGCTATTGGTTAAACAATTTGAAATACACTTGATTCTGTAAAGAAAATAAAAAAAAAAAAAAATCAAATAAATACAATATTTTATTACAATACACATTTATTATAATAATACGTAGATATAATTCATTATTATTGGCATCTACGAGTTTTTTCTTCGTGAATTGTATCCGTAAGAACGAAAAAACTTGAGCGTAGAAAATGTGTGATTTTATTACCCTTCAAGCAGTTCAGTACCTAGTAATTTTCTTTGACTATATGTATATATATATATATAGTGCATTTCTTCAAAATTTTTTTTAAAGATTTATGAAACAAACTTTGAAATGTGGGAGTCATTCTATAGCAAAATTCACGATGAATTCAAATCTGTTTTCAGAAACTTTATCGCATAATATAAGAATGTTTTGATTTATATTTTTAAACATAATATGATCAAATAAACTTTCATACTTATAATATCAGAAATAATGAATTAATCATACTTTGTACATGGACTTAGTAAAGAAGCCAGCGACTTTGTTTACATTGCGCTGAACTTATAGAACAAAATGCTACTAAATGTTTTATCTTTTTAACTCATTAAACATATTTTAACTCACTGTTAAAACATAACCAATATTTCAATTTAAGCCTAATTTAATTCATTAATTTACTTATTTGTTATTAATCATTGCTATTCACATTGTCATTTAAATCATCATCATTACTGATGTTATTGTTCTAACACTTTTGTGTGTAAACATATTATTGTAAATATTCAACTTTTATTTTTATTCGTTTTTCTTCCGTTTTCTTTACTTTACATATTGTTTTCTTTAAAAATACAATGAATTGTCCCTTGCTAATACACGTTTATACTTTAGTGGCATGGGCTGCAAATATTAATGATATATTTTATTTATACATATTTACTATTTATCTTATTGTTATAATTACTACTGTTTTTATTTTATTTATTACAATAAACGGTTTATTGTAACAAATGAAATAAATTAACATAGTTACTACTTTAACATAAAAAACAATCAGAGGGATAAAACAAAAAAATAAAAAGAATGATCATATTGTACACAAGTAAAACTACTAGAAATATTTGTTCTGACAACGTAATTTATGTTTAATAATTTTTGTGTTACTACTGTAAATTTTAAATTAAAAAATACAATACTAATATTTTTTAATTTAAAATTTACATTTTTCAACAATTATTGTTGAAAAATGTAAAATTGTGAGGAATTGATCAAAGTGGCGGATTTAAAAAAAATGGCCCTTTTTCACATTTAAAATTAGGGCCTGTGCTTAATTATAATATCTTATTTAAAATATTAAACAGGGTTGGGTGAGAGGAGTATTCTAAAACCCCTCCTCCAAAAAATAAATAGTTGACATAATACTTCCAACTCTAACCTATAACAAAAATTCCTTCAATTACTTAAAAACAACATAAATATTGAATATAAATAAATAAAATACAATAGGTATGCATTCAAATTATAAATACAAATTTTATTTGAATTTTAATGAATTTAATTCCCTATAGAATTATTACTGAGTCAAACTAAAAACTGTTTTTCTTATATAATATCATCCATATATACGTATTAAATTATTAAATATCATTAATAATTGTTTAAAATTAATTCAAGAATATATAATAAAATAATTACCTATGTATTTTATGTTACCAACTCGTATAACAATTGAAAATTAATAATATTGAAAAACTTAAATACAAAATAAAATATCTGTTTATATGTTTAATTCACTTTTATAACCTTTTCTGACTTTTTTTTTCTGAAAAGAATGATGATGAGAATTATCAGTTTTGGTATTTTTAACTCACTGCTACAATATTATGATATTCTGTATTATATAATAACTTATAATAATATGTTGTGTTGTAGCATAACTATTTTTATACTTATTTATTTATTAAATCTAGTGTCAGTCCTATTATTTTCACCCAGGGGGCCCCACATGTTCAGGTTGCCCGGGCGTTAGATTCGCCACTGAATTTGACTAAAAAAGTAAACTACTTGTAGGCCTGCTTACTGACTAATATTAATAAAAAACAATTGAATTATCTAACTAAAAATTTTTTATTGTTTAAGTACTACATATTTGCACAGTTTGGTTCTTTTAGCATTAACTAGTTATTACATTAGTCAATCGATTATTAAATCTAAAATATGTTACATATTTTCCATAACTTATTTTATATATTCTATTAAAATATTGTGATCAATTTGCAATCCATACAATATTAACAAATTACTTTGGTAAAATATGAATAATAATAATACAGTTATTATTATTAATATTAATATTATTGTTATTAGTACTATTATTATATATCGAATGATTGTTCAGTTGATCAATTATTTACAAAATTTTATAATTCAGTATACACAAAATCTTATAACTTTCTTTAATGAAGGAAGACACTGATTTTTTAAATATCTTGCATTTCAAATGGGCGAAAGACATAGAATTCTTTATATTTATTCAAATAAATCATATTATGATGTGAAATTGTCAATTTACATATAAATTTCATTATTCAATGAAGGTTTATACACAACACACATACACAAGAGCACAAACACATCAAATTACACACAAAAATATGGCATTATCATTGATTATAAACAATAGTATTTATAATCAATGGTATTACATAAGTGTTTAATTTAATACACTTAATAAAAAATATATTTTTGTAAAAAGACATTTTAATGACCCGTAATTTATATGTACTAAATAAATCAATATAAATCTATATTTGTAAAATTTGATAAAAGAAGACTATGATAATAAAATAATGTAAGATAACGTTGAACTTTATGATTTACCACATAAATAACATATTAATTTTATTCATATAGAAAGTAAATAATAATAATAATAATAATAACTAAAATATTATTTATAATGATTGATAATCAATGTTTTAATTTTACAACATAACTTGTTTTTGTACAATAAAAATGTCTATTTAATAAATGTAATAAAAGTTGTAATTAAAAATACAGTATTCAGTACATTTCAGCCAAATGAGCTGGATATTATAGCAAAGGTCTTTTTATTGACTAAATAAGTGTACAAAAAATTCAACGCATCTCCTATTGACATTGGTTGTATTTGGTTCTTATGCGTTAAACAATATAAAACTGTTACAATAATAATTAAAACAAAAAAATCAGAATAATGTTCTTGATGCATATAATGCAAACACCCTAAGGAACATTGTTAGGACCATCGTAACCTATTGAAGAACACCGATACTAATAAACATAATATTAAAATATTAGTACATATCTCAGTTAATATTAAATGGCAAATTCGATTTGTCAGCCGCCATTACAGCTAATATATACAGGATGCCGAAAATACAATTTAATTTGGCCGTACGTTTCGGTATAGATTGGATATTAACACCGTCTCTGAATTCTCTTTCTATTTTAAAAGCGTAGCTCATTGTGATCAACGGCAATAAAAACCATTTAGAACATCTCACAGATAAAACGACAAACATGATATAAGGAGTGAACAGTAGAAATCCATAGAAAATGATAGAAGCCGTTCGTCCAATCAATATGGCTAATGTAACGATACCGGCTTTCCGGTCACTTTCTAAATCTCTTGTGTTGTTACTGTGTAATATGGCTTCGGTGTTCAATGCTAACGGTACAGCATAATATATTGGTTCCAAATTAAGTTGACCGGTATGCGACAGGTAAGCGAACAGAACAGACGCGGGTCCAAACAGTATCAAGAATATTAGGTCCCCGAGGGCGATGTATTTGAAACCGAATCCACCGGTGTAGAGGAACGAGATGCTTAAACCCCATAAATACGCGGCAGCCAGATGACCCATTTTCGCTTGCGATATAACAGCGAGCCAAAAAAACGTAACAAAACTCAAAAAGTATAAAATAGCACCTAACCTTTCGACTTCGTTCTCAGACAAAATCCTATCTACCAACGTCCGATCGTCACTGTTGCGGCCATCAATGCCGCGGACGTAATCGTAATAGGTATTCACTACGTTGCCGGCGCCGTGGACCAAAGCGACCGTCAGCAGAGTCAACAACAGTGTTAGAAGACTGAACTCAATGTTGGCGTTTAATTTCTGAGCGATCGTGCAACCCAATAAGGTCGGTATTATCGACGCGCTCAGAGACCACGGACGAATGGCTAGCACGTGCGATGGAAGTTTGGTGCGCAGTGACATGAATATCGAAGGCAGATGAGCGGCGACATTGGGCAGTGAATCGGTGGATGCAGTACCGCTGTTTGGCATCGTCTCAACGTCTCCGATAGTGTGTATCTAAGCGGTACGAACAAAAAACATAAATAAATAAAATAAAATGTATACACGACACGTATTATTCATTTTGTAAACCGTCGTGTATTTACTCATGCGATGGAAAAATGTGCGAGGACAAGCCAACGAGACCGGCGCTAACGGTGTATAGTGATCGTACACACAATTTCTACAGTATCATAACGAAACAAAAAAAAAAAAAAAAAAAAACCAAACGGATCGAAGCACACAATCGGTCAGATGAACAAATACTACTACAACAACGAAATAGAATAAACCGTATCCAATAATCAATTATTATTATTATTATTATTATTATTTTATTCGTTATCAGATTCGAGGCGGTATTATCATCGAGAGTCGTCTTCGTCGTCGTCATGTGTTTCTCTATGAGGTCACGAACATAAATGTGGTCGCGGTTGTCCGCGATAAAGTATGTCAGCGGCGGCGGAGGTCCCCCCCCATACGAAATATTTGTCGACCAGAATCGTCGACAATATTCGTACACGAACAAGACAATTTATTTTCTCCCGTACGATATTTAATTGAAAATAAATGCATGTGGGGACATTTTCAATAGTAATAATAATAATAATAATAATAAAGATTTGTTGTCATCATATGAAATAATAATATAAAACTGTTTATATATGTAATATACCAACAGTGGGTAATGTAATATCTATGTATTAATATGTACCTACTTTAATGATAAAAATTATTATTTTTAAGTTAACGAATAATATTGTAATTATACGGGGACGAGTATTGAGCAAGGAAAAAAATATCACGCAATTAGTAAATAATTTCGGATTTTCGCCAACACTGATTGTTTATCTTAAGATTTACCAATTCTTTTTTGTAAAAGTCTGAACAACAAAAATCGTTCGGGATTTGACCAAACTGATTTGTATATCCTAGGATTTGCCGACGTCAATTGGCAAATGTCTGAAATTCGGACATTTACTGACAGCAGTCGGTGAAACCTAGGATTTATCGGTAAATCCTACGTTTTACCGGTATTAGTACTCTTACCGTAACATACGTATATTCGTATGTAGCAGTGTAATTGTTTATTCAAATTTTTTTTTAATGCCTTTGACATATGATAAACCTCACCCAAAATTGTCACAAATGTGATCTTAAATCGAATAAGTACTAGTCAGATATTTAAATTAATGACACTCATGTTTCGTTTATTAATTATTATTGCATTTAAAAGTCTGTAAAAAAAATCGTTTAATGAATTCACGTTTAATTGTTTATTTTATATATTTTATTATAACAGTTGTGTTAACACCTCGTTGAAAAATTACAGCTTCATCAAAATCGTTGGAGAAAGCCTAAGTACTCTTCGATTATCATTAAATAGGTTATAACTTATAACCTATTGTAACCTTATTTGTTAGTTTAAAGAAAATTGTTGAACAGCAATACAATTTAACAAAGAAAAAATATATATTATATTGTGATGATAAGATATTATTACTGTAAGTTAATAATTCTTTAAATTACATTGGTAGTATTATAAATTAATTTACCCAAAAATCTTAAAAACTAATCAAACTATTATGATGACAATAAATTGTTGTTGATTTGAGAAAAATATTGTTAGCAAAATAATAACAAGAATCATCGTCAAAACAAAACGATGTACTACAACATATATTTTTATAAATATATGATCAGGATTTTTCTTTCAGTGTAAAAATTACCGAAAAAATGCAAAATGAAGTTTATACCGTTGAATTTTGCATAACATATAAGTCTAATATCTATAAAGACGAGCTTCGTAAAAAATCATTAGAAAAATTGATTAAAATGCACCAAGTTCCGGGCCCTAGTTATTGAGTTTTTTCAAAACAAATTTCTTTCGTTTAAAATACGCGGTTTTTGACTACAAGAATTGGTGATGCGGGCAGAAATCGACTTACTTTGGAATTAAAAACACTACCTATTCGAACTATTCAAAACAGCATTAAAAGATTTTTCCACTTTGAAACGAGATATTATAGTTTTATTGATTATTATTGTTTTATTCGACGTTTATTTTTTTTTAATGTCAAAAACAGTGGTGACGTCAGAATTCGTCTGTTTTTTTTCTTACTTGCCGAGTTATAAAACAAAAATAAAATATTTTTGAAGGTATACGGACAATTGTAAACATTTGCGACAATTGAACGATGCAGGCGAGCATTTGGTCTCGTGCTTATTATATTTGTACAATATTGTATGCCACTCATAATCATAATCGACACAATTATGACACGTAAAAAAATATATATTAGATGATAATTAGCATGGGTTGAAAATTGTAATTTTTAAATAAGTTTCTCCATTTAATTCTCAATACTTTTATTCGATTTTTTGCATTTTATTTAAAGAAAGAATAGAATTCGATTGTATTTTCATTTTGTATGCTTGTGTGCTTTGTGTTATAAAACTATGTAACGTTAATAAATCAATTCAACTAAGGATATAATATATTATATTTTACATAGTCCATCATCAGTTTATATACTGTTTTATATTATGTTGGTAAAAAAAAAAATTGCAGGTTATGTCTCTTATCAAAAAGGGACTGACAGTTCAGGGAGAACTGACTCGAGACCTGTTATGAATTATAGTAATAGTTATTTGGTCTGGAAAATGATACGGATATCGGTTGCAAAGCATATTATATGTGTATTAAACTGTTTTGCAAAGAAAATAAAGAAATATTAGGAAATGTCAATAATATAATACAGTGGACGATATTAAAAAAAAAAAGAGAACATTTTATAATTGTTAAACTGCAAAGACTTACGTACACTGAAATTAGCCGATTTATTTCGTATACACCATACGTTTTACCACTTTCGTGTTATAAGACAGCAGTTTTTGTACTTTTATAGTACACATTTAATATTTATTTTTATTACACACAACGATTTTGCGTAGAAACTTTAATATTTTATTTTTATTATTCTCAAAATTTATTTCACAAATTTAACTTTTATTTATTTAACGCGAATAATAGAGTGTCGCATTCTAGACATAAGTTTTTGAGTATCGAGTTTTGCAATACTCCGAAGCATCATTAATTACGAGTAGTAGTTTGGACTCGATGTTTTTTTTTATATGCAGTTTCGAAATATGTTTTTAACCTTTAAAACAAGAGCGGTGAGTACGCTTTTTCGCAGTTGAATTAAAACTTTCAGACTTTATTCAATATTTCTGGATAATTTTTGCGTACGTGGAACCACATATTTTCTAACGAATTCCAATAAAATTGTATTTTTGGACTATTATTTGTAGAAATGTCCATAAGATTGTCTTCTTCCGACGCGATGTCGCCGCGTTTATTCGATGAATATCAATTGCAATAGGGCTCGTTTGATTCTGTTTTTTACTGCTATCTAAAACAAGAGAGCAAAGTAAGTTTCGATAACTCGAGTAAAATATATTTTCAAATTTCGTACCAAATAATTCGATTATTACACCAATAGGTATGTCGTTTGCCGACAGCGTCGCGGACCCTCTGCAGAAGGCCGCGGACCACATTTAGAGAACTGCTGTTATAAGATATTTTAAATTGATTATACACGTTAATATTGCATATTATTTTCTTTTAACGATATCATTTGAATTTCGAGTAAGCTTGTCGAAATTTGTATATACGTGTTTCTTTTAGCTATCGATGAAACACGGTCGTTTCGAAAATCTGAAACGCGTGAGTAATTCGGCCCAAATTTCAAACACACATGCATTTAAATACATATATGCGTACAAGTAAAAATGCTTATGTGAGTCGGGATTGAGTAAAATACATTTTAAAAATATTTGGAATACATATTGCGAATATTTAGGAAAAAATTATTCGAAATACACTTTATTCGAATACTTCGTGACAATACTTATATCAGATATAGTGATTATATTATTATTTTATCGAATACAGACAGTCGTCAATATTAATGTGTATTTAAGGTGTTTGATATTAAATATATTTTTTAAATTCCGTGTTTATAAATTACTAATATTGTGTTAATAATAACTAATTTAATAGTAATAATAACTAAATTAATACTACTAATTAGTCGTAAAATATAACACAATCATTATAAAATATATAATGTAATCAAAATACTTGATTACCTGAATAACATCGGGTTCAAAACACAAACAAGATTATTGATAAAATAATTGATGTTGTTTTAAATATCTGCTGCTGCTATAGTTAGTCGTTATTGGCGTAAATAATTTTTTTTTACATTTGAGTAATAAGTTATTATATTTATGTAGGTATTATTTGAGGTACTAATTATATGATCTTTAAAAATTTTTCAGGATATTGTGTACAGAATACTTTCAGAAAAGTATTCCGAATTCTGCCCAAGTCTGAATTATAAAATAAGTGCATATTATTACGAGCAGTAGTGTTCTCGCGTGGGGGTTTGTACGTAGTATTATATACTCTCAAGATCTCGCTGAAGAACTCTCAAACAGTTAAATTTGTCAAAAGAAGAAAAAAAAATTTTAATCATATTATATTGTTGTCATTGTACGTTTCGCAAGCATATACGTGTAATATGTATCATCCACGTACCTTTAGTGTATGCTTTGCATTTCGATTTACATCATATATTATAAACACTGAAAAAAAGTACTTTCAGTGAAGAAATTAAAAATTAAATGTAATCATTGTGTATTATTAATAGGGCACGGAAGTTATGTAGGAGTTAAAATAAACAAAATAAGTGTACAAAAAAAGGGTAAATATATGCAAAATATGTAAAATAAAAAAAAAAAAAACGCGGAGATCAATTGTTATATGAACGAATAAAAATATAAATTAACTGTAATCGTTAATAGCTATTGAATTATGATAAACGAATGTATGTCGTAGATATAATCGTCGATGAAAATAACTTAATAGTTTTAAACCGAATTGTTGAAAAAAATTAAATTATCGATTAATTATTATTGGAAAAAAAAATCATATTAACATGCACGAAAATATTAAAAGAAAAGAAATCGATCAAATGTATGCGTTTGAACATTTCGTTTTCAATCTCGGGCATTGTATAAAGTTGACGTTACTGCATTATAGGTCTGCTATAAATCGAAAGAATATACAGGAAAACATGTCTTATAATTCTTCTTCTTCTTCTTTCTTCGATTTTGGCCGATTATGGACCACGTGAAATAATTTATGATTGAATTTCTCTATTTTTTCTTCGTTTCCAGTACTCTTTCATTCTTTCTCCATGTTGTTTCTTTCTTTCTTCTGTCCATTTTGCTCCTGTCTTCTTTTTTTGCCTATTATTATTATTATTATTATTATAATGGTATAAGAGAATATCCGATATTAGATATTATATGAATTTTTTTTGTTAGTTATATCTCCTATACCCTGAAAAAAATATTGTTTGGAACACAGCCGATTGCGGGGAATATATTAAACGATTTGTGTGTGTGTGTGTACAGGATTGGATCCAACCATCATAGATTACGGAGAGAGATCTTATCACGCAGTAACTATTGCTGCCGTTCTAATGATAAAATATACGTTCAAGTAAATGGGAAATATTACAATACGATCGAATATTATTTTGACACTGCGACAGTTAAAAGATAGTTTTTTTTTTTTTTTGTTAGAAACATATTTTGTCGTATTAGAATACTCGTATAACGCATTTGGTTTACACATATTTTGGTAAATAATCAAATTATTTCATCTCTTCTTGTTATTTATCTATGGGGGGAATAATGTGATTTTCCGCCTTAATAAACAAATGCGCATTTATTACATTTATCGGTATACATATTATTACGTACATTTAAACAGAATTTTTTAAGAGTTACCATGAATGACAGTTGTAATTTTACTTAGGCAATTAGGTTTTAAAATATTTTGTCACTAATTTTAAACGCTAAAAGTCTAATGTTTATTTTTAATAGTTTTTTCTTTGTTGTTGTTGTTGTAAATCATAGCTTTTTTTCTTTTTCCCATATATATCACGATCCCCAGCCCTATGCGAGTATTATACGAGTATATAAATGCGGACGTTTGAACGTTTCTATTGGTTAAGTGAAAAATTCACTGCCGGTATATACGCGTGTTGTATAACTGTTATTATAAAATTAGAAATAGGTTTATTTTACTGTGCTATCCGTTGCACAGTAAAATGGGCAAAATGTCAAAACGTTGTCCGCGCTCTTTTCGGTGACGAAAATACACGTGGCGTCTCCATATAATATTTAAATATCCGCCGTTCTGCAGGTTTGTGCGTATTATTTATAATATGATTTGTTCGAATGACCGCGACGCACGTTTTATTGCAGTGTATAGTGTTCGTTTCATCGGTATGGACTTGCTTGAGAAATCGAAAGAATACAGAGTTCGGCGTGAACGGATTTTATTCTATTTTATTTTATTCTCATCGTTATTACTACAAACGTGCCCATATATCGATCGAATCGGAACCAAACAGAGATCTGAACGATAATTGAAAAGAAATTTGTATTTCGTATTAAGGGGATTAAAAGCGGGCCGTTTTCTCTCTTCGTCATACACACACGAAACATAGCGAAATAGACGTTTCCTACTTCAAACGCATCGATCGACCTAGTGGTGCGATTAAGAAATTTAAAAACAGATTTTAATTCGTCGTGAAATCTGCTTGACATCGACTTTCCCGTATTTTTAATTTTTTCTCGTGAATCCTTAAAAATTCATTGAACAATTTTAAAATAACAACAATTGACCAACTCTGAAAGATCTCAAGATAAAAAAAAAAAAAACGAAAAAAAATGAGAAAATTGTTCTATAGTAAAATTCACGAAGAATTCGAATCTGTTTTCAAATTTCTTTTTGTATCGCTAGATCGATCGGTACGTTGGGAGTAGGAAACGTCTGTTTTGCTATGTTTCGTGTGTGTGTGAGACGGAGAGAGAAAATGCTTGCTTTCAATCCTTTTAATTATATATGCGAACTGCGAGATCATTTGCTGTGCAGAGGCAATTCTCTCCTCTGAGAATATAATAGTAATTCTCCACGCCGCTGGATATCTGCGTATTAGATATCAGCAGAGTTATTTGTTTTTTTTTTGTTTTTTATAAATGATATATATATATAGTAATTCAATTGTTGTATATTATTATTTAATTAATGTTAAACGTTTTTTTTTTATTTATTTATCATTTTTAAAACTACAATCGATATAGATTTAAAAAAATTAAAAAAATTGTACGTATGGCACGTATTTATAATATAGGTAATAGGTATACTTGCAGCTCCTATGTACTTTCCTACAATTCTATCGATACGTATCGAATGGCAACGTAACCGCCGGGATCCGAGAGATAATGTTATAGAACTGTTGTGGTTTCTCGTAGTGTAAATAATAGGTTTATAATAAGTAGGCGATTACTAAAGCTTGTACGTTTGATTACGACTCTTCATACATATCCGTTTTATTCGAACAATCGTAATCAAATTCGATTTGTGAAGTTTGAATTGCAAAAATGCGAGGAAAAACATATTTTGCGCCCATAATCTAGTGTTTGACAATTTTCAGCAGATTTTTGTTGTTTATTTAATATTGCGTTGAGCGTTTCTTATTTGAATACACCGTATTTTTTCGAAAAATTAATTATATTTTATTATTTATACAGTTTCAACGAATGTTCCTTTTTTTAAATTGTTAGCGTATAGTGTGACACGGACATTTCTAAAGGTTTTTTTAGTTTTCTTTATTCTACAGAGTAGAAAAAAAGCCATATAAAAATAAACACTATAAATATTATTATTATGTCGATGTCGCAATCGTTTTTGGTTATTTTTAGAAACTTTTAAATTTCTTGTTGATGTGCCGATCGTTAAAATTCACTCGTACACGGTTAAACTATAATTTTTTTTTTTTTAGAATTATAACTACTTTTACACATTTATACAAATATATTTATCCAATGGATTATTATTTATTTATGAAAATATTTTTATTGGCGCGTAAACGACATTTTTTATTATTATTTTTTTAATGCGAATATCGCGAAACACATGTTAGCACTGTAATGTAACAATAAAAATTATCACGGCTGCACGTGTGTTATATTATTAAATAAGCGAACTAATTTATTCATTTACATAAATATGACAAAAATAAATCAATTATTCTTGAGTGAAACAAATGACGAATATCTTTAATATATTGTATACTAGTTTTATGTTATATTCATTTTCAAGGGTATTAGTTCTAACGTTTTTTTCCTGGTAAATTGTTGTCTATAATAATGCTATTACTGTAGTAAATATACTAAGTATAAATTAAATTTATTATTGTTTTTTAAATTTGAATTCAATTGATTTTATAAGTAGGTATACCGTATACAATACAGTTAAGTAGTTATTGTCATTTTCATTTATTTTTTTTTTTTTTATAGAACAACAGTGAACAGATATTTACGGGTAAATTATGTACGCGTATAAAACGTAATGTTTGCTAGTTGTAGCAAATAATAATAACAAATGTGTATACATTAATTATTTAATAAGAGATTTTTTTTTTATGTTAAGTATATTAATAATATAGTTAAATATACATTATACGATTATTATTATTTTTTATTAAATATTATTTTTTTTCTTCATACAACTCTATAGGGCTGCCATTCGTCACGATTTAGGCAGCATATTACCGGTTTTATGTAGGCTGTCGCGACATTCATTAATACCGGTTTTATAAAATAAGTCTCGCGTTTCAAAAATCGTGTCAGAAATTTATATTTTATTTTAAACTATAGCTGTTGTTTAAAATGAGAATACTCGTATGTATCTATCAGATTAGTGTATTTCAATAAATTGAACAAAAATAATGATACCTCGCGCGAACTGTTATCATTTGCATTCATAGTAGAATCAAACGGTACAATTTCAATGTGGCAATTAATAAATATAAAATATTCGTGGAATAATTAAACGTCCGAAAAAGAAGCTTCGCAACACATTTCAAAAGATACGGGTGATGAAATTGAAGACTGCTGCTGATGGAATCAATGATGGTTTATGTATGTCGTGATAAGCAATTTGTTTGTAAAAATTGTAAACTTATAGATTGTTTAATAATTAAATAGAAAATAATATAATTATTATATTATTTTCTACATACCTGTAATAATCTAAATTAAAAGCTTATAGAAAATTATTTCGAATATTTATTGAGTAACTAATAATAGGGAGCTGAGAAAAGGAGGTTTTATTTTCTTAGTTATGTGTACTATACATGAATAATAATTAATAGGACTATCGGCAAAGGTATATAAATTTTAATTTGATGATTGGACACAAGAAGTGAAATCGAATTTTTCAATTTCAAATAAATAGCAGCCATTTACGGTACATCGATTTGATGTAAACGCAGTGTTAATTAAATTTTCCGGTGTTTTATTATGTTCGTAATTATTGTAAACGTATGAGTTTTATTGTATGTAAGTTTTATGACTTTATGTATAGAAGTAACGTGTGTCTTTTTATACACTAGTAATAATGGATTGACTATGATGGAATACGATTATGGTATTATGCGGATGTTTTGGCTTGTGTTTCTCTAATAGAACAGAAATCACTACCGAAATAGTGGACGACATGCATAGAATTATGAGTAGGTCCTGGTAAGGTATATGGGTAGAGGTAAATATTAAAATCATATTTTTTACGCATGAACTTTTCGAAATTCGAAAAACACTCATCCGGAAACGCTGTGAAGCTCGATAATATTTTATAGTAGAGATCCGATGGTAGCGTTTCAATTCCTATAGTGAACGAATTTTTAAAAATTCTAATGTGCTCCGTTGCATACTCGTGTACATAACCATATGCAGTGTGGATTATCATTTCAACAGCAAAATCGATTGGAATTCATCGTTTTAGAATTGGAACTCGTCGTTACTTTGATTCAAGATTAAACCATCAGTCAGCGTGGCGGGCCGGTTTAAAAAGCTTGATGTTAACGCTATAAGTATGTTGACATTCCAAAGCGCATATTTGCCTTAGTAATACAGAAAATTCATAGGAGAATATGATAACGGATTTGTTGTAATATAATTTTGAAGAAAAATAAAAAAAATATTTGATCGCTACTCATAAAATTTTACTTTTAATTTGATTGTAGAGATTTTGAACACGCGTGTACAAACTATCGTACATTTTTGATTTTTCTTCGATGTTTATTCTTACATTTTATTGTAATATAGTATATATATATATATATATATATATATATAAATAAAAAAAATACATTTTATAATAAGTAAAACTATGGAAATTAATAAAAATTATTTAAGAACATTCGTAAATTCATATAAATTTTTTATTAATTTCCATAGTTTTACTAATGATAAATTGTATTAAACTCTTAGTAAACATAAAATACGTTATTTTTTCAATTGTTAAATAATCCTCTTGGGTATTCATAGTGGCGTGGTAAAATTAAAATCTTTAGGGTGACAAATATGCCCTATACATTTGTGCACATCATCCCATTTTCTCATATTATTAACTTTTAACTTCTGTAGTCAAATAATATTTTTGTCGATAATCGTATTTAATATTTTCATATTTATATCTGAACTGCGAGACCACCTACTCCGTTCACTCAAAGGCAATTCTCATTTCAGTTCAGATACCAATTCCAACTATAGGTCCTCCACACCATACCACCGGATTGGATATCCGTATCGGATATCAATTATCAGGAGAATTATTTGTTTATAAGTGACGAATATATCAATTTAATTATTATTTACGTTAAATGTTTTCTTTTTATTTATAATATTTAAAATTACAATTTATTGATTTTTATCAAAAAAAAAAAAAAAAAAAAAAAAATAGTTATAATTATAATTTTTTTTTTTTGATAAATCGAGTACATTTTGTAAATGACACGTGTAAAGTATGACATAAATTGTCCACATATTACAGTAAAGTTACTGTTCTCTTTTCGTCTCGAGTGCACTGTTAGTATTGAGTGGCTTTTGTATTTTCAAAATTGCTTTACGAATGTGTTATTTATGCGTTATTGGCATATTTTAGTGCGTTTTTTTTATAGATAAAGAAATAAAATTGTATTTTATTTTTGCAAAATACGAGTCGAGTAGAAAATATTTCACTATTCGTTGAAACGTTGTGTGCGCATATATTATATAGTGTGTGTGTGAAAGTGAATTCGTTTAAAGAAAACACGTGTCCGAAAACCGGGTTATACATGTTACGGGTAATGTTGACATTTGGATAATGTTGACATTAGCCGGATAATGTTAACATTAGCCGGATAATGTTAACATTAGCCATGCATTTTGGCTAATGTGTAATCTTTCGTTTATAAATATAAAATATCAACACCATCTGGATAATGTTAACATTAACTGTTAAATAATGGATAATGTTAAGACTTTAAGAGTTATGTTGAAAATGATGTAAAAGTTTTTTGTTAGTAGCTCATATACAATAGTACCTCAATAATAAAGCACTAGACTGCCAGAGTATTATAACTTATTTTATTCTAACTTATAACTCATCTTAATGACAATAAAGTGAAAAATATAGTATATTAGAATATTTAAAATATTAGTATACAAATTTCTGTACATTATATTCTATAACATTGATAATTCATTGATCGGGTATGTTTTGGAAAAATGAAATATATATGCGCATATACTATACGAAAAATGTTTTGGGATTTAAATGATCGTTTGTTATTTTTTTTTTTACTTTTTTTCGAAATTATTTTATCGAAGACCAGTAATATACTCTGAAATATAAAACAAAATAAAATTTCATAACTCACCGTTGCCTGATAATTTAATATTATGTTTTCTCCTTGACAGTAATCGATTTAAATGCGTTTCATTCGTATATGGGGTTATATATACACCGGTGTATTTTGTTTAACGATGAAAAAAATAAGTTATAAAAACCATCACTTAATAATTTTTTTTTTTGAGTGTTTATTCTTTATGTATCATAAAAAAGTTTAAAAAATATAAAGCATGGTATTTTTGTCGAAATAACGTATTTCGTTTTTGTTTAAAAGTTTTTTTTTTAGCAATTAACAGAAATAAATATTTTCAGCTCGTGTATTAAATAACCGGTAATATATTTGTAGTGTATTTAAATTTATTTTTGTAAAAAAAAAAAAAAAAAATTAAATAAAAATCGAATGAAATTTAATGTAATATCAAAATGATAATACATTTCAAATATAAAAGCTCATAATTTAGTGCTCTTAAACTGATAAATAAATATATTAATTTTAAAACATTTTATTATAATCGTAGTTTTGATTTAAAGTCCAAATACAAAATAAAATTATTATCTATGTCTATATATATATATATAACGGATAAATATTGTTAAAAAAAAATAGTTCGAGCGCATTATAATAAGCTTTATGCGACTTCAGATTTTATCTAAAGCTGTATACTATCCATTGGTTCGAAAAAATAAGGTATGTTGATAAACCTGTAGTGTATTATTATTATTATTATTATTTATTATTATTATTATTATTATTATTGTTGTTGTTGTTATTATTATTATTATTATTTATGACCAAGAGTCCGATTTATTAAAACTTAAATACAAGTAAAATGTATAAATTTTTTAAAATTCTCTTGAGGATTTTAAAAGAATCATATATCCGATTTATTTTGTTATCCGACATTCTTGGCGAGCCATGTGCATTTTATTTTTTTTTTTTTTGTTAATATCTAGGAGACGAAAAAAGCTTCTGGGTTAAATTGGAAGGGACGTTTCTATGAAAACGTAATTCATGAAAGTCTTTTCTTGACGTGCCTGAACGCATTTTTTTCATAGTGAATATCTTAAGTATAATATAATATTGTAATATACGTTTTTTGATTGAAGCTTGAAATCTCGTTTGGATTGAAATTTATATACCCGATCGCGTATTCGTAAGCCATATCTAATACGTCGTTCTATATTTTTCATCATAATGTATATATTACCCGGTTGTAAATAGGCCTCGGAAGTTGATGACTTAAAAATATTAAAAAAAAAAAATGATCGAGACAAATGCAAATATGGTCTAAAAATGTTTGAAAATTCCCTAAAGACAGTGGCGTCGTCCTATCCTCGAGTGCTACACTAACTTTTATTGGAGGGGGGGGGTACAAATATGATTAGTTATACGGGATAATTGAAATTACTGTAATTGGAAAATTTGCAATTGGGAGGGGGGGGGTTAATTTTAATATTTTGCTACGCTTAAAAAAAAAAATTACGCGTGCGCCACTGCCTGGAGACGATGAAAATAACGTAAAAGAATGATTTAAATATTTTGAAAAACGTCAAACAATAAATTTCAATATAAACAATTTAAAAAAAAAAATATCGAAAAAATATTATTTTCCACGAGTATTACGCCGGTGTTAATTTAGGAGAATATAACAAAAGAATAGTTAATTCATTATTTTATTATCGACTAGTGGAGAACGGGTAAAAACGACCGGGGAATTATACCAAACAATATTTTCTAAAAATTACTCGAAAAGAATAGGCCAATGAAACGTGAATCACTGAGATAAAGATTTTAAAGTTCATTGTCGTCACAGCAGCATACACATGAAAGCAGTGATAAATCGTTGCGTTCGATATGACGATTCTGAGCGGAACTTCCTCGAGACCAATAACTGCTACGAATAGTGCAAAATTAAAAGAAAATGTTCATTCCTTTCGTGTAATACAAAGTCACATGTTTTCAAGTCTATCCACGCCCGTTAATTTCAAATTAACCGTAACAAACGATTTCGACGAAATCGCGTTTCTAACGTTTTTTCATAATGTAATTTGTCGGTAGTTTTTTTTTTTACGCTTGAAAACAAGTACTGAGAAATTAGAAAAGCGATTACTTTGAAGTACTAAATAGATGCGATTCTCCGTCGGAAACGAATTGTGTGACTATACGACTGTTTCTAGTAGAATTTATGGGTATATACAAACAAAAAAAAAAAATTGCAAAAAACCAATATATTCCTCGCTGCACCGTTCGCGAAGGAATATTAAAGCGTACGTGCGGTCGCGCTTTTTATTGTTTGTTTTTGTTTTGAGTCCGCCGCGGTGGCCGGACGACGACTTTGGCGGCCCGTCAGCTGTTCGCGTTCGTCCCGGAGGTCGTCGTCGGTCGTGGCGGTTTCGCGATCGGATCGATGCGAAGCCGCGGAGCGTCGGGCGCCCGCGCGCGCGTACTCGCGCCCTCCACCACCGCCGCCGAGAAATCGGGTCATGTCACCCTACCGGCGGGCTCGGGCGCCCGGGCCTTGCGAAACGGAGAGAAGAGGGGAACGTGGGGGGACGCGCGCAGCTACCGGCGGTCGGTGACCGCGTGTGCGCCCGTTTGGCCCCGCCGCACGGGGCAAAGCCATTATTGCTGCGTCGCGCAGCGTGTAAATATACGACACGCTGCCCTCGAAAATCGCACGCCGCATGCGTTTCCAGTGCGTGGCTTTACTGCACAGGGACGGCGATCGGCGAAAATTTTCGCGCCCGGAAAATCAAAACCATTATAATATTATTATTCTGTTACTGGTCAACGTTTGTAAGATTTCAATTTCATTGTCTTTTGTCCAAACGGCTCGTACGTTCGTAAGAGTGTTTAGAAATACGGGCGAATCGTTCGTTAAATACGTGCACGTCCATCGTCTGCGTTCATTGCTGTCCCATTTGTGTCCGAAATAACTGAATTCAAAACGCGACGACCATTGCCGGTGCTCGAAAGGTCCGGTCATCGTCGGATTAGATGGGTCCGTCCATTGCCGTCCGCAAACGAGCGGCGGCCGTATCTCGCGATGGCGGCGCGTCAACGGACGGACGAGACGAGTTTCCAGTCTCAAACACCCAGTAGATGTTCCTTTGGACCGCGAGAAAAGGATTATAACGCCGTGTACCGTTGGCTGCTGTGTACTGCGGCGGAGTTATAGCTCGAGGACCGATCGAAATTCCACGTAATCGTTCATCGGAGTCTCGCGTTGCATGTTAAACGCTTACGTGGAAATCGTAAAACGGTTAAAATAGAGTGGAGCGACTTCAGGCAATTGTCCCGCGGTGGGGCGAATAACGCTACGACACGCGTTTCGATGGTATACATACGTAGAGCAGAGCAGAGCAGAGAGAGAGAGAGAGAGAGAAACGACAGAAGGCTCTTATAGTTTACGGAGACTGACTTTCAGGGTACGATTTCGCAGCGGTTTAAACGTGGACAGACGCTGTATAAAAATGAAATCAGTGGCGTCATTTGGGGGTGGCAGGGCGGGCATTTGCTCTCCTTATTATCAGCAGACCGGTTTCGAGTTAGTTACGGGCCTCGCTGACATGATTCGCACTCATGTGTAAATACTAACCGAATAGGTAGTATGAGTTATCCTAATTCCACCAACTAACCTGATCTATAGTAACAACTAGGGTAATAATAATATTAGTTAAATTTTATCAAAACCATGATTAAAATCACGATTAAATCGTGGTTACAATGTGCCACGTTTATGTGCTTCTTCAATTAACACGGTCATCATCATAAATCGTAAATTATTTACCGTAATTCAAAGTATTGATGGTTTTGTTTATTAATTTAATCAATATTTTGTGTAAATACGTGCGTAATATACATTGATGTAAATAGGGATAATTTCGGGGGAGGGGGAGGGATCATCTTTGAGTCGGTAATATATTTATTTAGTTATCCACATTGTTTATTGTTTAACGGTCAGTATTTTACACTAAAAAAAAAAAAAAAAAAAAAAATCGGATAATAAGTGTCTGTATATAATTTTTCGATAATAACAAATATGACATTGTGTAAACTGGAAGATGTATTAAGCTTAATGTGAGTGGGTGGTAGTTTTGCGAGCAAAGCGATGTTTTTTTCTCTCGTCGAAATTGGTCGGTTAAAACTTTTGCATTCCCTTTCAAAAGCTGAAATGACGCCACTGGATAAAATCGTTTTCGTTGTTTGAAAAACGTTACAATAACGAACGGATCGGGGAAGAAAACACGTTTTGTACAATATGAAAAAAAAAAAAAAAACAGAAAATGAATGGCATTTTATACAGCGCATTCACAGCCAAAGTGTAAACGAAAATTATTCCCATAGCGATATGTTCGGTGTAAAGTGAAAATCGTTATTTTTTATCCGTGCACGAATTAACGCGGTTTTGCGTGGGTGCGTGGTGTAGTATAGTGTACGCAGCGCATTTTTAAAAGCTATTCAATAAAAAATCGCGAGTTCGACATTTCCATAATACACGCACTACGCATGTGGCGTAACTCGTAGTGGTAGATTTCACAGTGTAGGCCGGGGGTGATTTTTTAACATTTCTGTTTTGTTATTCTTTTCGTTCTCGCTTCTTTCATTTAAAATATCCGGGGAAGGTGATTTATCCCTTCCCTTCCAATCTCGGGTCAAGGAAATTTAGTGAAGCCCCGGGGCCAACATTTTCCACGAGGCCCCATTGCTCCAATAGAAGAAAAAAAATCCTATAAATTATAGTTTAATTTAAAATTTAAAAATCTACGAAATTGAAAACCTTTATTCTCGCCTTACATCCGTCAAACTCGGTTGTCATATTGTCAGAATTTATTATTTCTAAAATATCATTTTCAGATGCCAACAGTGTTGTTGAATTATCTTGTGAACTGGTTGTTCTGAATTTATTTTTTATTCCTCCGAGTTTTTCAAAAATCCCTCTCAGCGGAACAACTTGCACTTGGAATTGTTAAATATGTCTCAAGTGCAATGTATAAAATCCCGATAGTTGAGAATTATTATAAATTGTGCCTTTTTTTTTTTATAATTATATTATAAATCATTTCGATATTCATAATTCATAAAATTTATTACTGATATAAAAAAATGTCTCGTAAAAATTCCGAAGTCCTTAAAAAAGTGTCAAACTTCCTGAGACCCGGGGACTATGATCGCCCCGGTTCCCTCTTAATCCGGGTTTGCACACTTCACGTTTATTTATTTGTTCGTCAATGGACATCAGTATATCGCAGTCTGCGGATATCAAGAGGACGCTCTACTACACGAGCAAACGACGAAACCGTGTAACGCTGTCCAGAGAACGCGTTGTTAAGTGTATCATCGTGATAATATGAAAAAAATGTTCAATAATTGCAATGTCTATGATATAACCGTTTCACGCATATGTACACTTAAGACAAATGATAAATATTATATTATATTTATTATGTAATATATATATATATATATATATAAAATACGAATTTGCTAATATGAAAAAAAAATGTATTTCAAATTACAGGAAGGCATGAAAGAATTCTTTAAAAGTTTTCACCGTCATCACTAAATCTCTTCATTTTTTTCGATTCCAATCTAATTCTCTTTACTCTTGTACTTTTATTTTGTCAAGATCTTCTTCCATGATGTCTAACCATCTTTTTCTGGATCACCCTCGAGGTCTTTTTCCCGTTGGCTTCCACTCCACAACTGCTCTATCCTCAATCATCCTCATTTTTCCGCAATATATGCCCTATCTATTGAATCCTCTGTCTTCTTATAAAGCTTATAACAGAAGCCATTTCTAGTTCTTGCTGTAATTCTTAGTTAAATTTTCCTCTCCACGTCACTTTAACGTTATTATATACTGGTCAACATATTATACTTCATATTTCGTTCTCAAAAACTTGATTTTTCTTTCGCTGATACTAGTGGTAATCTATGCCTCGTTATCATATGTTAGTGTAGATCTTAATATTTCCGTATACAGCCTTGTTTTGATTTTTTTGAAGAATACTTTGGATTCTATCTATTTTATTCTATTTTTTTTTGTAAAGTAAAAAATGTAACGAGCAGTGAGGTGTTGTGAATGTCGCTTAAATGAATTACTTGGATAAAAACGATTGTGAGCGGAGCTTCGGTGCAATATTTTGGTTATATAATAAAAAAAAAACTAACCCTTTTTATGAATTAAATACCTCAATATTTATAATTGCAATAAATAAGTCAAAATTAAAAGAATATTTTGGAAATTTTTTTCAATGTAATATAAAGTTACATATTTGATGAATATTTCAAGTTTTTATACTCATTAGAAATAACGATAATAATCGATTTCGCCGAAATCGGGTTTTTACCGTATTTATGTAATTTTTTAGTAGTTTTTGAGTTATATTTTTAGATGTTTTTGAGAAAATCGAAAAATGACCTCCCTAAAATATCAACTAAATACAATTTACTATCGGAAACGAAATGTAACTTTAAAGAATGGAGCACTTCGTCTGGTAGAATTTTTGGGTACTGACATAAGAAAAAAGCACATCATTATAAAACCAATATATTACTCGCTCCGATTAGTATCTAAAAATTGTAAAAATTGTACTCTTTAAAATGTTTATATTTTTTTTAAGAATTAATAATATTAATATATATATATATATATATATATATATTATTTATACATATATATATTATATATGTATATTATTTATACATATATATATGAAAATGTAAAAAAAAATAAAGTACAACTGTAGTCTCCATTTAGTTTTTTCCTGCGTGAAGCAATTAATTTGATGAAAATCGTAGCGGGATCCCCTTAACATATTATTATTGTTATTATTATTTCTTCAACATTGCTGTATACGATTTGTCAGCTATAAAATTAAAATTACTTATATACGTACGTACTATATTTTTAGTATTATTATTATCATCGTCATCGTCGTATCACTGATGGTCCAGTTGTCCTTTGTTATAACAATAATTGCTTGGCGTCGATGCGCGTTGTTATAGTACACTGTATCAACGATTAATAATAATAATAATAATAATAATAATACACGTCGTGGTGATTTATTTAGTTGTGCCGTCGACTTGTCGTCCCGTTTGCGTCCGTCCATTAAAATGTAACGATAATAACGAACGAACTGTTATTAAAAAATTATTATTATTATTATTATTATTATTATTTATTATCGATACGTGTACGGCATTGTGTCGGTGATGCTGCAGTTCGCATCGCTATAGACCAGTATCTAAAGATCGTATATAAGATTATATTGCTTGCGGTTACACACTTTGGATGGTCTACGAAATATCTATCGTGCATTGATAAAAATTTTAACGACGATTTATTCTCGTAAAATATTTTTAGTTTTATTCATATACTACGACAATGAACTGCTATTAATTGTGTGTTCACGTTAATCGATTACGGAAACACGTTTAAAGAAAACGCCGTATAGTATAAATAGGCAATAATAATAATAATAATAATAATAATAATAATAATAATAATAATAATAATAATAATAATAATAATAATAATAAATACGTAAAGTCAGAAACAAGTGCATGTATTTAAATTAATACGCAAAATTTTGATGTCAATCGATGTGATTTATTCGAGGTTGTTAATAATTTAAAATATCAAATTCGTTTTCGTGCGGTTAAGTGTCTTATAATATGTATGGAAAAAAAAGATAGCGAGCCGTGGGGCGATGTGGATGTCACTTACGTGAATTATTCTCGGATAAAGATTTTAGAGTTTTGTTATTATAAATTTAAAAATAATTTGATAAATCATTGCATTTGTTTTTAGTTTTCATCAGTATTCGATCGTTAAAATTTCTTACAGTAAACCTATAGGTAGTTAAAAATGTTTAATTTCAGTGGTCAATATCCGTAAAAATAATATATTTTATCGTTAAACTCGAAAGGGTTATACAAAGAAAAAAAAAATATGACAAATGATTTTCAAGATTTTTTTTAAGAACATCGTTTTAAAGTTACGTACTTCTTCTGATAATAGAAAGAAATTTTTTGAGAAACATTTTTTCTTCGTTAATATTAAATAAAGTCGTGTATTTCTTTTTTGTGAATATTTCAAGTTTCTATGACCATTAGTTTTAAAATTACGAAGCAATAACGATGATCGATTTCGACGAAATCGCGTTTTTACCGTAATTTGTCGGTAGTTTTCGAGTTTAGTTTTTTGGCGCTTTTGAGAAAACGAAAAAAATGACCTCTTTATAAAGTACCAAAACAGATGCAATTTACTAACGGAAATCGCGGGTTCGACTGTAGAGATCGGAACATTTTTTTCTGGTATAGAATTTTCGTTTACAGATATAAAAAGGGGGAAAAAAAAAGAAAAAATCGGAAAATTTCGTTCCGCTCAAAATCTAAAAAAATCAATTTTTTTTTTATCGTTATCTGAAACGAATAATAATTATATTGTATCTTTTTTACACAAAATACACGCCGTATATTTTTTATATGTCTCTCTCTTTAAAACACTATACTAATATCCAAAGGCGGTACCAGACATTTTTTTTTCCGGGCGAAGGGAGTACCTAGGACAATATGGCAGAATCTCTTTTGGACGGAGCAAATACAACGCGCTCGTAAATTATTGTCCCTTTATTCGTGATTTTCATAACGATGTCGGCGGGGTCGATATTCCGTATCGATATTATAACCGATTTGAATTTTCAATCAAAGTCCCCTATCCGCGTCATATGCGAAGTCGTCGATTTCATTGAACCACGACCCTGCACGAGCGTTGCACGGCCCTGTGTCGACGATAACGCGGATTGACCGTAAATTTCTTTTTGCATATACATATACAATTTCGGAGGGGGGGGGCATGTGTCCCTACCTCCACCGACTACGGCACTGGAGTGAACGGTTGAATTGTTTAAAAAAAAAACGGTTCGGGAAAAATCGCGTTGATTTCAATGTGTGTAACGCTGCTGCGGCCGAATCATAATAATACTTATTGAATTATCGTCGTCCCTATATTTATTATTGAAAAAAAAAGTTATTTCCTTCGATTTTTCCAACGGTCGATGGCGCGCGATTTGGCGATTTTTCTCTCCTCCGCGACACAATCGCACGGAGCGGCGGCGGCGCAAAGCCGTGTGAAGTTTCACACACACGACAAAATGTTACTTGTATTTACACACGCGCGTACAGTGCGCGCGCGCGCCGCGAGTCGTATCCGCGACAGTCGTCGTCGCCGCCGCCGCCGCCGTTCTCATTCTCCGGTCGACCGCTGTCGGTGCTCGTTTGGCGTTCGTATACGACGACCACCGAATTGTTCCAATCGGTTTCCAGTTAACGCATAACGAACAAATCGTACGTACAAGTAAGTAATGCGTTTTTTATTTATTTTTTTTTTAAAAATACGTTTTATTATCGTTCCGAATTCCCGGTTCACCATCCGGTTTCCATAATAATAATAATAATAATTGATTTTCGCGAATGATTTTTATTTTCGTTCTCCCTACACCGAACACGTATGCGCAGAACTAATAACGGATATTTGTAGAAAGTCCATTCGAATGTTCTAGAGTACGATATGGGAGATCCACGAGGATATAGTAGTGACGGCGCGGTTGTAAATAATAATCGAAGTTTTTTTTATTAAATTCTCTTTTTTTTTGTTTATTCTTACGGAATTCCGTCCCGGTTATTTATTTCCTTTCTCCCTCTCGCCGTTTTCCAGTCGCTACGCCGAAAACGCATAAACGCGTGTATTTTACGCCGTGTTTCGGACGAGTTTTCGAAACGAGTTTTATTTTTTTCGCTTTTAGTCGACATGCATTATCGTCGTTCCGAGTACAAAACACGTAATATTGGCGTATAAAAGTGCGACTCTGATAGATTGTCGTGTGTGCGGAGCAATTGGAATTCGCCTGTACCAGTGGCGAAATCTCAGTCTATTATATAGTACAAACGTTTCGATTTTTTTTAAAAACAAAAAGACGTGAATACGGGGTTACAGGGGCGTAATCATGTTGGACATGGATCACGGGCTTCCATTTTTACATAACAGGATATCGTTACGAAATATATAATATTTTTTTTTCGCGTCAAGAGAAATTCGTTAGTATTTATCATAATATTCCTAATATTTTTGTCACGGGTAACCTACCAACTGGTATGGTTCGCTCAGGTTAGGTCTACCTGTATTCAGACGCATTGAAGTAAAAAAAGAAAATAGATGAATACAACTCAATAAATTAGTATAATAAACGTAATAAAATAGAAAAAACAATTTTTTTTTTTTTTATAAAATATGTCGTTTTTATTGAAGAAAATAATAAAAGTATAAAATACGAGTATCAATCGCTTTAACTTCGATGCTGGAAGGGATTTTATAATAATTGCGCGTTGTCCAATGATAAATTTCCCGTTATAACATTCGCGATTACGCTATTGGAGTATTATATATAATATTATAATGTGTATTTTTTAGTTAAAAAGGAGAAAAAGATATAAGAATAGAGTAATTTTTTAATTTTTGTTTGATACATTTATTACGCGACGTACGATTTATATAATTTTTTTTCCATCGATTTCCTCCATTCGTCATCAGTGGTTTTCACATTAATATTATAAATTGTTTGAATTGACGCGGTACGTACGCGCGCACACGCGTTACGCTCTAGTGAATTTTTCCGTTTTTTTTCTTCTATTGATCCATATAAAATATACATTCTGCTCGAAACATTAACACTGTATATATTATATATACATACGTATGTATAGAACGATTTTAAACTGTTCAAAAACGGATCGTATATAATTTCCATCACAAAGTGTGAGATTTTAATGTTTTTTGAAAATAAATTTAAAAAAAAACCGGTCGTGTTGTGCAACGTGATCTGCTTGTACGCTTTTCAAACATATATTTTACACGTTTTTCCTTTGATGCATTTATTATTGTTATTTTTGAATTAAACACGTCCGAAGTTTCTCATATTTAACACTGTTATGATTCACGATAATGAAATGTTTGCTAATATCGTAAACTGCGGTATAATCTTGTTTACACACACAGAGTTTAAATATATTTACGCGGATACTACGCCGTTTTATTTCAAGGATTAGTTATTACACAATTTTATTACCATACGAGTACCGGAGTACGTTCACTTATATATATGTATATGTAAATATGTATTTTAGTGTTAAAAGATAAGAAAACAAAATATATTCAACGCGTATGTTTTTACAAACAATAACAGATAATATATTGTTGAATAAATAAATAATATTCAGTGATACTCTTTTAGTATTTATTCATTCAACAATGTCCAGCAACGTGTAATTAAATAATAATAATAATAATAAATCAACATGAAAAGAGGCAAGTACGAAACCATTGAAGTTCAACTCCAGACAGGTGGTCTGATAGAGGTGATGACTGAGAATGACGCATACAAGTATCTTGGGTATGAGCAAGCAAGAAACATCAAACACTTTGAAATCAAAAATGCCCTGAGAAAAGAGTATATGACGAGAATGAGAAAGTAATGCCAAACTGAGTTAAATAGCAAAAATCTTTTCAAAGGTATTAACACTCTGGAAATACCCATATTGACGTACTCGTTTGCATAATCAAATGGACGAATACTGACATATAGACGATATTATACGTAATACTCGAGTAGAACTGACAAAACAAAGGAAGCACCACTCGAAATCAAGTACATCAGTCTACCGAGAAATGAGGGTTGAATAGGACATATAAAATTAACATAACAAGCAGATTAGTATGCTTCATAAATACTTCCATAAAAGGTACAATACATCCGTTCTACATGAAAAAGATTGTCAAACAGACAGTAACTTCACACTCCTTAATAAAGCAGATACAGAGATGCCGAGTAACGAGACCATCAGGAGTTTGAGTACCAAGTTGGAGGAGAGGCGAAGTAAATCTCTAAATGGAAGATATGTTCATGACTTGGCACATAACAATGTCAACAAGATTGCGTTGAACGTGTGGCTGAGACAGGGGTAGCCCTTCCCTGAAACTGAGGGGCTTATGATGGCCATCCAAGACTTGGTTGTGAGTACTCGAAACTACCTAAAACATATTGTCAAGGATCCAGATGTGACAGATGCTGAAAATGCCGGGAGAGAGTAGAAACAATACAACATGTAACGTCTGGATACAGTAACCTTGCTCAAACTGACTACCTCCAGAGGCATAATCAAGTAGCAGCCATAATACATCAAGGCCTCTGCAATCATCTGAAACTGAAAGAAGACAAGACAGCCTATTATAAGTTCGAACCACCACCAGTCCTAGAGTTACAGAGCCAAACGGTCTACTATCGTACTATCGTACTATAGATCAATTATTATTGGTTATTATTTTTTTGGACAGAAGTGATATCGTTTGATAATATCAAATCAGCGTCAAATACTCTCTTTCCGACGTTTGAAACCTTATATTGTTAATTCAATGCGTATGGAGTGTGTTATTTTTCAGGATGAAATCCAAATCGAATCCCGTTGAATAAAACTCGAATCGATTGATCTATATCAAGTATACAATTTTTTTTAGCGAATCAAACACGTCATTTGGTAAATCTTTTAGAATCTCTCGAACGCCTTTATAGCGCATAGTTGTTTGAACACATAATTCGTTCATTAACCGGGTATTCTTACATATTAGCCCCTGATGGATGGATTAAGAAAGACGTTCAGTTACTACAAGTGGATGAGCGGACTGAAAGGGCCGTTTTAACCTGTTATAAAATACTCGAGGAGAATTCATAATTTTTTCACTCTCAATAGTTTATCCCATAGATTTGAACAGCATTCTATATTTTCTTTGACGAACGTTTAAAATAGTAAAATAAAATAATTTTATTTTAACAATATTATATTATCTGGTACCACCTATGTACACATAATGAGTAAACGCAACTATATTTTCAAATACAGTTGTTCAGATAATAGTGGATATCAGTGTACTCGGAATTTGAATCGATTTTTATTGAAATTCAATGGACAACAATGTCAAATGTCGGCGGCGCTCGGTCGTACTCGTTACGGAGAATGTAAAATAATAATCGTTTGTAACTGCGAGTAATTTTGCGTTTTTGTTATAGAAATATATCCCCGCGTCTTTCCGTCGTCAGTCAATGTGTGACAACGATTAAATTTTATACGACAAAAACTCTCACTTGTTGTACATACAGCGTTAATTTATTGTTGCAAAACAAATTATAAATTCATTACTTTACGTACTATTATAAATATCATCGAAGTTTACATTGTGTAAATGAATTACAAAAAAAAAATATTTATTTAAAAAAATTAGTTTGATATCGTTTAAAATATATTAATTTTATAGGAAACGTAAACATTTATTTTTATTATTTTACAATGACATCATAATAAAGTTACTTTACTCGGGTGGTAATACATCATATCCACTTCTCAACGGGTTTTTATTCACGGACAAATTCCCGAAACCGGCTAATCATCCGGATAATGTGCACATTAGCTACATTTCGAATTTCTTAGCCCCGTACAAGAGCAGCTGATGTTTTTATTTACGATTCAATGTCTATCGTAAATGTTTTGTATGAAGGAACTCGGGACATTAATATATCCGTAATTTATAATGGTGTATACCCTGATATTCTAACGGACTTGCATTAGCGTTATTAGGGACAGACAGATCGTCTGGGTGATAAATATTTTGTCATAAGATTAAAAAGAAAAAAAAAATTTAAATTCATTTAAAAAGGACGATATTTTTTTATGGACACAAAAATTTCATATTTCAGAACAATTTCGTTGAGTACACATACTCGAGATTCGTATACAACGTTTTTACGAACTGTCAGCATAATATGTGGCAATCGGCCTATGTTTGATCGACTCTAATAAGTTGTTAATATACTGCTCAACGTCTCAAAAGCCGTGCGATGTTTTTGTTTTCTGTCGCTCTTCACGTCTCGAACGAATTTATTTTAACAGACGATTTTTGGTCATCTGCAGAGATTTCATTCTTCTTCTTCGGTATTCCAATTGTTTAGGCCCATTATCGCAACGCAAACCTTCTTCCGACCGTTTCCGTACTGTGCTTATTTCTCCATCTTGAATTCCTACTTCCGCAAGATTCTCCTCGACTTTATTCATCCACCTTTGTGCCGGTCCGTTCACACTGCTATTATTCCGTTTTTGATCCGCGTAAATTCTCCTTAGCATATTATCGTTCAGTGACAGTTTTCTTTCGCGGTCACTTGTGGTCGTCGGCCGTGTTTCACAGCGATATATCTTGTAATTTTCAATCGGAACGATAATTGTTTTTGATTTAAATCGTCTTTATCGGCTGCAGATAGACAGCCGACGAATCGACGATAACACTTACAATATTTTCTTTAATTTTTAAAAATTATTATTATTGTCGATGGGTTTACGCGTAACGCGCGTGTAAGGTTGTGCGTGAAAACAAACTGTAGTCGTGTGCACGCGTAAAAGAAACGTTTCTAATACGCGTTGTCGTTAGGGCGCGGCTCTAACCTCGTAACACATATTATTATTTTTCTTTTTTTTTTGTCGATTCGGTTCGAGGGAGAACGCAGAGTGTAATCGGATACGAAGAGACCCGAAATAAAAAACGCCGCGTATGGAGTATTTTTTTTCTTGTACGTCTTTTTTTTTTTTTTCCACGGTGTTCGTGACGGGATAACGACGTGTACAGACGGAAACAAAACAAAAAAAAGCGAAAAAAACTACCGAAAAAAACGAAGGAAAATAACACTCGGATATAACGAGCCGTATTAATTGGTAACGATTGTTATATAATTATTATTACGTTTATAAACGGACCGATATATTCGTGTTGCAGTGTTGTACGCGGCACGTAACCTGCACTGTACAAACGCCGCGTGCAGTTTTCCTGTTGTATAAATAATAACACAACACGCGCAAGCACGGCCGTCGGACTATGACCAAACGGTGTAACTAATAAAGGCGACAAATGAGGTGGTGACACGCGTGCGCACAGCGGTTACCGAAAACCGTTGAACTTTTGTTTTCACGTTTAGACAAACAAACAAACAAACAAAAAAAAAAAGAAAATATGTGGCGGCGGCAGCGCGGTACTACTGGCGCGTCAAATCGATATTTTACGCGAACGTGTACACTTCTCGTCGTACACTGCGGGGACTCTCTGCACCTCTCTGCACCTGTTTCCGAGACGACACTCGTGCACCGAACACGACGCGTACGTCTAGTTGAGACCGGCACGCTGGTAAACCGCGGCCAATTACACCGAATTTTTTCCCCCCGCATGGGAGTATTTAGAAATGCGCGACGATAGAAAAGTGGAGGAGAGAGGGCCACGGACGTCGACATTTTGAACTGGTATTGGTTGATATTCGTATTTCTACAAGAGAAAAATTACCGAGTCGACGGTATAAACAAAGGCGTTTCGAATAATCGAAATTTATTCCATTAATGTATTCGTAATCTTTCGAAATTGTTTTATAATGCATTATTATTGTTGTGCTCGTAATGATCTTTAACAACACGTGACGATCGCGAGTTTTTGACGCTCGATAAACGTCGATTTCGCGTTCATAAAATATATTTGTATATATATATACAAGCCCCATTGAATACGTCATTGTGGATCACAGGCGGTTTGAACTCATTACCGAGGCACGTTAAATAAAACCACCCCGGAAAATGTTTTCTTGTTTCGTTTTATTCACTTTATGGCTTTGCTTGATCACGTTGATCACGTTCGGAATACGTTCGATTTACGTTCGATCATACGTAAATGAACTCGTATATCGCAATTTGTTTATAATTAACCGAAATCCGCCTATATCAAATGCAGTGTTAAGCTCAAGAGTATCCCATAAATTTAAAATTGTTTGTATATTATCCATTTCTTTCCTGTCGAAGATATCATCTTAAATAAAACTATTTATTTTATATTGTACGAGTAGTACTAAGTCGTATTAGTAAAACTAGTATTTTTCATAAATTTAATATTATTTTTTTCTATTAAATAAGATTATTTATTAATATTTATTTTTGTATTTTTTGTATTTATATCGTTTCCATATCAATGTCACACTCGATTCTAAAAACCAAAACAGTACGTCAATGTATACATATATATATTGTAATACAATTATTCCTACCTAATAGCACATTGAAAAACTTATTTTTTTTTCAGAATAATTTAAAAAAAAAAAAATAGCACTAAAAAGCTAGAACGTGCATAAATATTCAGTAATTAGTAAAAACATTAAAACATGTAAAATAAAATTTGAGATTTAAATGTACAACTGTGAATTAAATTAGTGAAATAATGTATTTTAATATTTCATTGTAACTACGGTATTTAACGGTCATTAAATCAATACATTTGTATTGATTGAATTTTAAAATTTGAATTTGAAACAAATACAACTGAAAGTGAAAATAATTATGTGATACTTGTGATTGGTACCACTAACGAATATTTGAACGCAGTTATCTTAATATTGGTATTCTTATTCCCGTAAAAATCGGTTTCCAATTTTTCCCCTTATCCAATACGGGAAGAACTTCCTGAGGTCGTCGTGGTCTTTTTTGAAACTAGTAACTACTAGGAAATTATTATTATTATATAATAATAATAATAATAATAATAATATATAGATATTGTGTTTTCACAAAAAAAAAGTAGTATCCGGTGTGGTAAAACATAAAATTGAATTGTGTTATACGTGCAAAAAAAAAAAACCCCCGTACGTTATTTCGTTATAAAAAACAATTAATTTGACAAATTATTTTACGAGTCAGCGTTTTGTGTTGTGATTTGACGTTGTCGTCGGGTAAAATATTATATCATAGCCTATTTTGCTGCGTTATTTACCGTATATAAACAGTTATATCTTCGTAGTTGAAGAAAAAAAATAATATATATATATATATAAAAAGAACAAAAATTAATATTGGTATAAAATATTATATAATGAAATAATATTTCGTTATATAATAACGATGACGGTCGCGGCAGTGGATATTTAAAAATCCGCGAAATGTTTATTGTATTGGTTATATTATAGTCTCGGGAAATCGCTATTTTTTTTTCTTTTGGCTTCTGAACATTTATCGTCAGCACTATTACGTAAGTGTATGCGCACACACACACACATGTAAAATATACTTTACGCTCTGTTCTTTCTATTTGACAATACAATACGAATATTATATTATACGGCGTTTATTATAAATAAATATGTACGTGCGAATGAATAATTTCGAATTGCCGCGGAACCGATAATTTCTATTGAACGAGCGGTTAGAAAATAAATTCTACACGAGGTGTAGTTGAAAACTTTCGGTTTTCTCGACGATTACGTACCGTATCACCGTGTATTTTAAAAAGAAATTGTGATTTTCGTGGCTTCTTGGAATATAGTTGATGTGACAAACGTCACACATTGTTTTAGACTGAAAACCGAAAATTACTTTTTGTTATGAATCAAATACCTCAAAGTCTACAATCGCTATGAATGGCGTAAAGTTTTGTGAAAAATTCTTCTCGTTAATACAGTCCAAAGTTACATATTCGGTGAAAACGTCGGATATTTATGACCGTTAGTTTCGAAATTATGTACAGAAATAACGATTATCGATATTGACGAAATCGTTTTCATGTGTAATTTTTCGGTAGTTTTTTTTTTTTCTAACGCTAAATACTCTGGTATTGAGATATTAGGAAAATGATCTCTCTAAAGCAGGGGTCCTCACTAGGATTTGTGAGAGAGCCAAATAGTTCATATCAAATTTTCCTTAGGGCCGCAAGTACAAATTGTACAGTTTAGTCAAGGCCTAAACCTAAACGGTATAGGTTAATTACAAAATATATTTTTCTTATTGTTATAATACACTATGAAGTGGCGTTAAATAACTTACAAACAATATGATTATAACATAAGTTTATTACATCGAAAAAAACATTTTGCATATAAAAAAGTAGGGAAATGTCTTTTACTTAATTTCATAACTCTAAAATTTATGTAGGTATAACTATCCTTAACAGTCAGTCTGAGAGCCGCAAAAAAACGTTCCGAGGGCCGCGTAGTGAGGATCGCTGCTCTAAAGTATCAAACGGATACAACGTGTGATCGCGGAAAACAGCGCGTAAATATCGGAACAGCATTCATGTGTTGTAGAATTTTTTTTTTTTTTTTTGAAGTGGGGGGGGGGGGGTGGAAGGAAACACACACGTCGGTGTGACAACGTTGTTTCCGTATCGGAAGAGAAAAGAATATAGTAAGTTTTATTTTTGCCGAACAAAATAAATCGATATAATGACGATTAAAATTCCATCATCGCGATATATTATAATATTGTTGATATATTGTTTTCCCGTTCTTTCTGTATACGCATATAGGACAACGCTCATTATTCATAATGAATAATGTACACTGTATAGCCGCCTCACATATATATCTATAATTGGGTCACGTCTTACGTTCAAAACGCAATACGACCTCGTGCGACAACCGTCGCCACAGCAGCAGCAAAAGTAGCAGCAGTTAGGAGTAGGAGAAAAAAGAAAGGTCGTCAACCCTAACCGCCGAAAGAAATATCAGGAAAAAAAAAAACGAAAAGAAAAGAAACGAACTCGCGCGCTCCGTGGAAACAACAGCGCATCGGCGGTCCCTTGCGGTGCTGCTGGCAACGAGCCCGTCGGACGTGCCACGCGTGTAAATAATGATAAATAATAATAATAATCATTATTATTATTATTATTATAATAATAATCATTATTAATAATAATAATAATAATCATTATTATTATTATTATTATTATTATTATTATTATTATTATTATTATTATAATAATAATAATAATCGTCCAGACGGAATATAGTTTTTGAAGACGCGCGTTTAAGTGGACGTCTCTTTGTTCGGTAATAATAATAATAATTATTATTATTATTATTATTATTTTCATTACGTCGTATTATCGTAAAACCATTCAGTGCCGTTTCACGAGTCTCCGTGTAACCGCAGTGTTTCACAAACTTTTTACTGTCGCGTCACCATAGGCGCAAATAGGGAATTTCAATTTTGGGGGCGGGGGGGCTTCAGTCCTACTATTTTTTAATCAAAAAATATAAGTTGAGGCTTCGTTCCCATACCTTTAAATGATCGAAAATAATCATTAAATTATTACCATTATTAGTGATTATACGCTAAGCTGTAATATTTCAGTACAAAAGCTTAATCAAATAATAATAATAAAAAAAAAAATCACAATCATGTAAAATAATAAATTTACGCAATTTTTATTTTAATTAATATTTATAAAATTAAATTAATTCTTCTTTGAGTTTTCGCAAAATCATTTAAGACCGACGATTCCACATCAATGTTTATGTCTTTTTCTATACCGAGTAAGCTCAAACTACTAAAAACGATCTTGTAACATCGCAGACACAATCAAAGTTTTCAATCTTTGCATTTTCAGAAAATGATCATTCGTATGTAACAGAAAGAATTTATAACGTTATCGCTCTACATTGAATAATTTATAATAATTCCAACAATTTTTTATAAAATACGAGTATACCCTTGGTTTTTTTTTAAGTATTTTTTTTTTTAAATATTTTTATGTATTACTTACGTACCACGTAGGTCATATTTGAATTTTTATCTTTACAAAAATTAATCCTAATACGATAATAAATCTGGGGAGCTTAATTCCCATTAGGTGGGCTTAGCTCTCCCCCAAGCCTTATTTGCCTTATTTGCACTTATGTGCGATACCCGTTTTAAGCGAGCCCATACATATGTAATTTTTCTATATGCTCTCACAGATGATTATTAATAACGAACACAAGACGTACCTACTATATTTAAGAAACAAAAAATACATTTAATTATAAAAACAACTTATCCTCGTGATAATAATACACTATTCGTTTAATTTGAGATTTTTTTTTTTATTGATTTAAATCATATGTTAGCGGTCCTAAATAACAACACGATACTATTTGAAACACACTGTTGAAAAAACAAATAGAGTCCAATCAAATCAAATTTACGATTTACCATATTCGTTTCGATAAACAAATGTATAAATTCGATTCGTATTTTCCTATTGCTTTTGCAGTTCTTTTGCTTTTTAAAATTACGATTTCGAGTGGAGTACGTTTGCCATAATTCTTACGGTATAAATGATAAGAAGAAAAAATCCTCGTACACTTTGCTTGCTCGTATATATGTATAATAATCAATACCAGTTCAATAAGCATAATTCCTGTTACGCGGTTGTTGAATTGTTTTTAAAATTATTCCTACATCCGAATCACTTACCGTAAATATTGGAATGAATATATTATTATTATTATTATTATTAAAACGACCTATTGAAATATTAATTATCGAGAGAAATTCGTAATAGGAAATTTTCTAATCCGAATTCATTAATTCGCTTTACTCGGCGAGCGCGAAAATCGTGTAAAAATGGTGATTTTCTTACCATGATATAGCGTTATCGTGAACAACTTCAACAGTGTCCATCCATCATCGTGTTCCTCCTATTGTACGGATTTGTTTGTATTATATACCAAACATTTAAGACTGTGAATCTGACCTAGGAATGATCCATCAATGTCGCTATTTAGTTGGGTTATAAAAATGTACACAAATTGGTTTTAAAAATGTTTTAATACGTATAGAATTTATATAATTTGTTTTTAATAATTGTGGTAATAGTTTTCAACGCAGTGTTAAAATACGAAAATCGTGTAATAAAAATTCAATTTATAATAATAATAAATAACCAATAAAAAATTATTTTTAATAATATTCAATTGATGGTATAAACACTTTGTTTAGCGGTAAAAAAAAAAGAAGAAAATATTTATACGATTATTGTTGCCATACAAATTATTGTGGTTTCCTGATAGAATTATAAATAATATTATCGTATGGACTATTAATTAGAATATTTATATTTACAATTTTATCGCGTTTATCGTGTTCACAGTTGAAATGCAATATACACATATTTTGGTATTTCAACCGAGTTTTACGTGAAATAAATTTTATTGTGTTATACGTTTAGTCCAGATAATATTGTGTTCTTAAGTTGAAAGTCACAAATGTATCGTTTATTCGTACCTAGCGAAGATTGGATTTGTCTCTGCAGACTCTTTCGTTATTTATTTTAGGAGACATTTCGGGAATTCGAAATGTCTCATTTAAAAAAAAAAAAATCTAGAAGTTCATCAAGAATACAAGAGTAGTACTCTGATCGGTGCTGAAAAACGAATGCGTCAGTATAACTTTTGCACAATCCGTTTAACGTTTTGTTTAATATTGTCCGTAATGTTTTAGACACAAAACATGATTACTGCCTCGTAATACGATAGATTACGTACGTTTGTGTAACGCTATTAGTAGATCGTTAATACGTATACTTTTTTCTTGTCATTTATATTAATAAGTTGCATATAAACTAAGTCTATTCGCGGTTTAACGGATAACGATTATTTTTTTCCGAGGCATCAATGGTATAACGGGTCAAGGCGATTTGCGAAATCCCTATTGATGTTAGGATAAGATAGTTACTGTAATTTGTATATTATTGAATACGTTCGTGATAAATGAAAATTCACGTGTTTTTCTCATTAATCGATTAGGTAAATATTTATGAAATATCTCATTGGCTATGGCTGCGTATATATATATAGTAAACACGAACGGTTTAACTGTTATTTAACTTCAAGTACTTATTGGACATGTTCCGATAAAGAATCCAGCCGATTAAATACTAATATTGAAATATAATCCGATAACGTGGACAACAAAAACCGTGAGAAATATCATTAGGCATTGAAATCGTAACAATTCCGCCGTAGTCATTTACAGACGAATGCCGTATGGTATCCACTCATTATAATGTACGTGCACGTAGTTTAAATATTGAATATTAAATATATATATATATATATTATATCTATTGTGATCATTGTCTATACTATTGTCTCATGCAATAATAATATATGTATATATTTCCGTGATATAATATCGAACGTACAAATTAGTTTTTTTTTTTTGAACACGTTTAATACTTTTCACATTTTGTGATCATACAGATAAAAAGATTGGGTAACAAATTAACGCGATATTTTATAATTGGCTCGATAAAACTAAATTTTATGTATTCGTTTGCAATCCGGTGATAAACTTTGAATCGATATTCAGTGCATTTACGCTGTCGAGTCAGTTGAATTCATTACGTCGAAAATTATATAGGATATAAGAGCTTTTAATGTCATTATGATATATTCAGACGAATTTGGTATATTAAACATTATATTATTACTATGTATTTGAAAATGTCGGAGGGAAATGCCTATTGCAAAGAATAATGCTGACTAATTTTAATGGGTATATTTTCATTACGTTTTTTTCATTTTACGTATGAATGTATTAAAATACTTAATTTTTTTTTTACTTATAGTATCGCCTTTTGGTCACAATTATAGGTTACACAAATATCAAAGAATACGGCCCAAGGACATTCTGGCGAAATGATATTTTGATAAATGGATATTTCGATATGATGGTAAAAAAGAAGACATTTCGACTTCATGACCATTTAATATGTTTATATATGTATATATATATATATATATATATATAAACATATTATATATATATATATATATATTAGGGTGGTCCTTAGTCTTAGAAGAAGAAAATTTTTTAAAATATTCTTTAGCCAGGTACCCGCCATTTTGTTCATTATAATGAGTAAGTAATTTGGGCTAAATTTGGTCATGATGACTCCCCCCCTTCCCATGCCTCAAGAGGGTTGAAAATTTGCCATAGAGGGTAGTTTTGTAGTTTTTTTAATTTAACTCAAAAACTACAGTACTTAGCGAAAATTGTATAGAAGGTTAATTATATGTTTTAATACTGCTCATAAAAAAGATATTTACAACATTTCTCATAAAACCATAATTTTCCAAGAAAAATAATAAAATATAAAATATTTTATTAATTTGGCAAAATAAATTTTTTCCGTTATTCACGTATATTTGATAAAAAATTAAAATTACAATAAAATTTCTTATATAAAAATCTAATAAAATTTAATTTCCTGAAAAAAATATAATTTGTAATAGCTGGATTTATGTAAATTAGGCTAATATTATAACAGTTATAATAAAATTATATTTAAATTATTCCATTTTATTAACATATTTTCATAAACAAACATATTTTCTACATCCAAATGAATTTGAATTATTTATTATAAGGTTGTTTTAAAACTTCACGATTGAATCCCGGGTATTGCTTCCTATAATCTTGAACAATCTAAAATTATAAATAATAAATTTTAATAAATTCCTAATTATCCACGAGTAAAAATTACTAAAAAAATTACCTGTAACACGTATTGTTTCTGTTCCTCTTGTTTCGTAAATTTGTCGTTAAACTCCTCCATCAATTTCACACCTCTTTCTGCACTATCGTTGACAACTTTTAATGTAGTTAAAATATCTTTTGCTTCTTTATATTCGGTGGTTATTTTCCATAACCTTGGATCCTTATGTAAAAAGTCCGGAGAAATACGAAATCTTTGAAAAAACTGTATCGATTTATTTGATATTAATTCAAATGGAAGATCTTTACATACAAAATGTTGAACGTCATCAAATTGTAAAACAATTTTTTTTTGAGAGTCTTTTTCTTGTTCGTCAACATTGATTTCTTCTTCATTTATTTACAATATCCGTTTTGCCATTTTAGATTTAGTATTATCATCAATGCGATCATCAAATAAAGAAAATACTGCACATTCATCATTCAAGTACCACAAATGGTTGATAAATTTTTTTATTGCTACTTCTCCTATTTTTTAATTATGTTTTGTATAATCAACTAATTTTTTTAAAAAAATTATATCATTAAGTGGAGCTGTTATTGCATCGGGAGCACATATCCATGCCTCTAAATAGTATTTTACAATGAAACAACATATTTCTTGTAAACCTCTTTTTTCTAATATCGAGAGCCAGTGGCGTATCCAGGGAGGGGGCTGAGGGGGCTGCAGCCCCCTCCGAAATTTCAGGAAATCTTAAATTATTATTTAATTAATTAAATAATATAATATACATAGGCACCATACTGCAATACGACATAGTACGTTGTTTCCATTACCAAACTATAATATCACAAAGACAGAAAACATGTACAACATCATGCCTATCGGTATCAAAAGCTGTGGAAAAGCTAGACGACTAAAATTAACAATATGATGTAAATAATAATTTTTTGTTTAAAAATTTTAAATATAGTTTTTTTAATCACTTATTTTGCAGTTGTTATGTTTTTTTTTTGTAAATGATCAGCCCCCCCCAAAAAAAATTCCTGGATACGCCACTGTCGAGAGCTTAAACTGCTGATATAATAACAACATTTTAAAACAATATATCCCTTTTGCCATCCATCGAGCTAAATGGTAAGCACCAGGTGGTCGAAAATGTATACCTCGTGGAGGTGTTTTCCCCAAAAATATCATGACAAGTTCTATAAATTCTTTATAGTCATCTCTTGGATAATTATCTTCGATTCTTTTTGTACAAAATAATAAAACATCATCTACTACATATTTTAATTCTTCAAATACTTCTGGGTGCGATGTCCATGTATGAAAATTACGTAAATCTAAATTCACCCAGTTATTTTTAAATCGTTTAAACAATGGAATATCAGGTCCAGACATAACAGATAGTTTTGATGTAGAAAAAACAGCTTGTAATATGATTTCAAAAATATGGTGACGACAAGCAAAAAATAGAATATTTCGGTTTAAATATTTTATTGTATTTTTAATATTTTATGAAATACACTTGAATAAATGTAAAAAATCTATTTTGCAAAATAAATAAAATATTTCGTATTTTATTATTTTTCTTGGAAAATTACAGACATACGACAAATTTTGTAAATATATTTTTTATGAGCAATATTAAAATATATAATTAACCTTCTATACATTTTTACGCTAAGTACTACAGTTTTTGAGTTAAATTCATAAAACTACAAAACTACCCTCTATGGCATATTTTCAACCCTCTTGAGGCACGAGAAGGGGGTGAGTTATCATGACCAAATTTAGCCCAAATTACTTACTCATTATAATGAACAAATTGGCGGGTACCTGGCTTGAAATTTTGAAAGTTAAAAAATAAGGACCACCCTAATATATATATTATATATATATATATATATATATATATATATATATATATATATATATGTATATATATATATATATATGTGTGTGTGTGTGTGTGTGTGTGTAGGTTCATAAAATATAAATAATTTATTTTCCATTATAATTGTCAATTGTCGTATGCTGCAATCAGTACATTATAGAAATTTTATAAAACGTCACAAATTGTGGACTTAAAAATTCGCCACGTACAGTGTATACATTTCGATAATACGCATGATGTGATTAAAAATTATGACGTCTTTTATGCGGCGAAAATACGGTGAAATCGAAAATTCACGGTATAACGTATTTTACGAAAATACGCACTCGCATTTACGCGTATCAAAAAAATGATAGATGTTTGAAGGTTCACAAAGATAAATTGAGAGTTCGCCGTGTTGGGAGACGAAAATTAAAATGTATCAATATTTCGACCAGTTTAATTAATGAAAAGTTAGAATACAATTCGTCCGATAATATAATTAGTTATTTGTGAGGTGTGGTACGTAAAATAGGCTATTAATTATTATATTATGTGTATTATTGCCTAATTGGGTTATTGGATTCACTAAATGTTTATTGGGTTGTTATTACGTCATTATTTTTAATTTTATTAACTGTTATATCGTATTGACTCAATTTTATTCAAATATCCAAATACGTATTTTCCATAACATTATTGAACTGTAAATTCACATTATATTTCTATGTATATTACCGGAATATGTCAAAATTAATAATTGATGAAAAAAAAATAATAAAAATAGATATGTTACAGGAATAGAAATAAAAACAAGTTATAAATTAATACTTGTAAATAAAAAATGTACGCATATTATATTGTATATATATAAAAAAAATGCTAACACACATTTGTATGTATATGTGAATATGCAATCAAGCTAAAGAGTATTACGCAAAATATAATATGTATAGTTGTTGTATTAAATACGTTTATTTGCTACAAAAATTTGTCATCAGGTAATTAAGCTAAAAAAAAATAACATTAAAAAAATTAAAAATACAATTTTCTGTTTCTTTTTTATTTGTTTAATTACCTGATGATGAGTTTTTATCGAAATCGGTATAGTAAATAAAACGTATTTAATACCGAAACAATATTATACTTTTTCGACTGTTCTAATACTTTTCGACATGATTGTATATTCGCATATACATTGTACATACATACGTGTATTTGTGTTTTTTTACGTACATATTATGCGTATACATTTTTTATATATTGTCATGTTAAAATTGTACATTTGTATAACGGAAAATAAATTATTGACGCATATATATATATATATTATAAAATTGTCATTTTTACCAAAATCTCTTTCGTCGAAATGTTCAATTGTCCGTAATACACTTCTATTAGCATTGATTATATATAAATAATTAACGCTACAATACACACGATGAGTTTTACGATCCGTATTATTTACTATATTTATCCGTGATATACAGATTGAAATTTTACGCGTGTACGGTTAGCTGTGTAAAAGAGAGAAGGCACAACAAATTTATGTGTTTAAAAATCGGATGAGGGACAGGGGGTAATCATAATATTTTTACGAAAAGAGATTTGTTCCGGACGATCCGTGAACGTTTAGCAATTTTCTTGGATTTTTTTTTTTTTTGAGAGGGGTATGTTATGTACGGTATTGGAGAGATAAGTTTCAAGCGTCCGCAATTGCACGCCAATGACGTTGTTGAAAAACGGCGCTGAAAAAAGTGATGAATTCAAAAACTACGCGCGATAATGTAATAGTATCACCGTAAATGATATGATATTGTGGTCGCACAGCCCGGTACAGTCGGGCGTTTCTTGACTCGTAAGTCACAAGGACGAGTGACAAGGAACACGCAGGGATCTGTCACTGTACCGCACACACCACTAACTCGTTTGGTTCGATTTTTATGAACACAATTTTATATCCCGCTTACAGTAATACGTTCGTTTCGGTTTATTTTTGCAGACGCGATCATGACGTCGCCCGCAGCATCGCCTCAAAAACCGGCCATCACCAATTCCACGGCGTCTCCGGCCCGTGTGCCCAGCGTGCAGCCGACGCCAACGCACAATTCGCAGCAGCAGCAGCAGCAGCAGCCGGCTGTAGCGATGGCCGCTGCGGCCGCGGCCGCCGTACAATCCGTCCAGGGCAAATGGCAGTGCGCGCTACGAGACAATCCGGTGATCGCCAGCGGAACAATGGCTTGGACGCGAGTGTGGAGATTCTCCAAGCTCTTGTTGCAGACCGGTTGTTAGAAATAATAAGAAGAAAAAGACGACGACGACGACGACGACGACGCGATTTTAGATTAGACTATTATAGTTCTGTTTCGTTTTTTTTTTTTCTTTTTGGTTGTCCATCTTTCTCTCGTTCTCTGATACACACACACACACACACGTTTTAAAAAAATAAAAACCGTTTTTTTTTTGTAAGTTTCCGTATAATTGTCGAATATCGATCAAAGCGAATCGGATTTTTAATAGTACGTGTGCGTATTCCGGTCCCGTCCGGAGAACTCGATAATAATCCGTAACACTGTTTTTTTATATTTTATGCGGGATGGGAAATAAATTTTTTTCGAAAAACGGAGTTTGTCTCGCCATTTCTTTCGACAGATTCCGAAAAAATGCCAGTATTTAGCGAATTGACTGCGAGGCAAATGATGAACATAGCCACGGAGTAAATTTTACGCATGGCTGGCCAATAAAATCTTATAGAATAGAATTTCGATTTGCGAATTACGAAAAAACCGATTTGTTAAAATAATGGTTTCGGTTTAGCGTCCATTTTTGAACAAAACCGGGGGGGGGGAGGGCCCGCCGATTAACTTTACAGACACGGAGAACTAACGTAGTAAGGCCACAAATCAATCGATTGGGGATAGTTTTTTTTTTTTTTTTATCACCCATAAAAATATCGAAGCCGACAGTAAAAGTACAGAGTAAACAGATGATCCGGTGAAATGACTGCGGCGGGGTACCGTCTGAACTACGTCTGAAGAACATACACGCGAATAGTTACGTTCATAGGATTTACGATACGATTATGATTAAATTAAAATACGAAAAAAAAAAAATAATAATAATAATAATAATAAACCATCGAAATTTCGAGAGATATTTTGTACGGATCGAACGAAAAATAATTTAACAACACATATTGTTAAAACATAATAATTTTTCTGGGTTTGTAAATTAGTTTCTATCGCGTTGGTATGTCTGTATAGTATAATTTTCCATTATGAAAACAATAACGGTTTTTAGACAATATAATATATATATATATTAACAGGGCGTATTAATTCGCCACACAACTGTGTGTAATTACAATAATAATAATAATAATAATAATAATAATAATACAATATTAGAGAGAGACTGTTTTAATGTTTTTTGTTTTTCTTGTGTGTGCTCCACGCGTAGCAATAAATGTTATAATATATAAACGACCGTGTTACCTGTAGTTTTTATAGTGTAAGAGTATTTTAGAGATTTCACGTCATTTTTAGCCGGTAGATAAATGTTTTTTTTTTTTTTTTTGAACGTTTAAGTTTTTAACGTTTTTAATTTTAATATCGTTTACTTGCATACATAATGGTTAACAGTATATTTTAAATAATAATAATAATTCGTTTAAGTCGTTCTAAATGTACTAACGTATATGTTTGTGACGTTTTACTATTTTACCTCACGCGCACATTGCGTTCTTTGACTTTCATATAATCGCATATTGTCTTATTCATTACGTACTCACCGTACGTAATCGTAAAATTAAAAAAAAAAAAACATTCGACATCGTATAGTCGTACACTAATTTCAATTTTACACCGTTGTTAATCGTTTTACGAATTCTGTTTACGTTTTCTATTAATACAATATATAATATTATGTTATTAGTGTAATAATAATAATAATCTGTAGATACATAATATATTTAATATTGATTTTATTCATTATATATACACACGTTAATGATATATGTTTACGATTGTTTTATTGTCCGACGTACACTCGATTCGAACGTTTACAAGTGTTTGTTGTTAGACTAATTATTATAGGCCAATAATAATAATAACTAATAATAATAATAATAATAATAATAATAATAATAATAATAATAATAATAATAATAATAATAATAATATGTTGGTAATGAATTTTTACGTTTCTTATATATTACGGTGTATAATACGGACTAGTTTACGTGACGTTTTATATTTTATAAAGACATTTTGTAGCGTGTTTCTTATAAACATTGTTTTTATCATGTGGATGGATTGTTGAAATCAAATTTTTACGATTTATTATTACTATATAATAATATATTATATTACACAATAATAAATATAAGACATACGGAAACCAGCGAGTTTTTCTTTCAATTTCTATTTTTATTCTTCACATTCGTATTGCACGCGGGTGTTTATAGACTGCATATTATACGTGAGTTAGAGTAGGCTATGTTAGGCGATTTCTCGTTCGAATCGCACATAGCGTGTATTTATATTCACCTACGTGAAATATTTTATTAAAAAAACATTACCAACAGTGTATTATGTAAGGAACTGCAGCAGTTCATAAAATACGTATTAACGTAGCCGTATTGAGTATAGACAATAAACGAATATCTACTTTAGAAAATATGTATTTACGAACAAAATAATTGTTAAATAATTTTTCGTAAAAAATAATTGTTAAATTTAAAATAATATTAATAATTATATTATTAGTACCTAGTGCTTATGAATTTAAAAATAAAGGTAATTTTTCTTTTTTTTTTTTTCATGAAAATATTATATAATATTATGAGTGATTTCGATTTGACTGCGGGGGGGGGGTGGTACTTTTATTAAGTATTGTTAAAGTTATTGTCCGTTCATAAGCATTTAGAAGCATTCAAAATTTTTGTTTGTTTTTTTCATATATATATTTATATATATATATATATTTTTTAAAGATATTTTAATAATAATAGATATTAAAATGTATTTAAATACAATCATATTGTGATTGCTCGCTGATATTAATTATCCTGCGCGGCAAGGGAAACGAATTTGTACATTAACTAGATACATAATTTTTTCACTCAATTCCAGCCAATCATCTGCTGTACCTCATACCATTTATCGAATTATTTTTATAATCCGCGGGCTATATTATTGTACGTAAAGAGATCAAATTATATATAAATATATTTGCTTGATTTGTTAAAATGCGTAGCGCATATTAAATGTGCTATACATTTGTGTGAACTGATAAAACAGAAAGGAGATCAGCCGAGGGCATAATATTTTTATTTTTTTTGATTATATTTCGATTATTACACAATCTGCACATATATTTGGTACAATAAGAGTAAGGGCTATTTTATTATTAAGGCTCGCTTGATGTGCGGGAAGAATCTTTCAATGAAGACACTTCGACATGAATTAAAAGTTGTTTGATATCTTTTTTTTCAATATGTGACATCTTAAGGCCATTGTCTCTTAAGCCTTCTAGGAGGGTTTTTAGGGATGGAGATGAATAAATGGTTTTAAACAAGGGGGTTGGTGTGATTTTGAAGGAGGTTTCTAAATTTGGAGCAGTGTAGTATAGCTGATTCAGTGACTTTCGCAATACGGAGACCGATATGAATGGTGTGGGGTCATAATATTATTTCGTTAATGAAATATCCATTTGTGTTCACAATAAATTTATATTAATTATAGTATTTCTATGAATCGTGATATAGCCGTATGCATTGTATGACAAAAAAAAAAAAAAAATGTTTATTGTTAGCGTAAAAAAAGTTGTTATGTTTATATAACCAAAAAACTAGAGGCTGTAATATAATTATAATGCAACAATTATATATTAAATTGTAATATTATATATTATACACGGGAATCGTTTTCTACACGTCATCTTAAATAGTGTATCTGTTATTCGATCAATTATCATTTAGAATCTGTAATGTTTACTGTATACCAGGTCGTGTTTAGAATTTCAGCGCCCTAGAGCAATTTTTTAATTCCACCCATTTTATGTGGTGAACGGGAGGGTGCTACAAATGAAAATAATAAAAAATTTAATTTTATATAGCTTGTATATCCTAATATAATGATAATGAATTAATAATATGATAGTAACATTCATACATGATACATGTGTTTACTTTTAAATCGTTTGCAATGGAAACCATTTTATATGCTTGCTACTCACCAGCTATTTTATCATAATAAGTATGTAACGTGGCCGGGAAACCAGTTGACAACGTTGTTGAGTTTAAAACATGAATTATTAAAAAAATATGTCCAATGATTGTCAAAAAATATCTATTTATTCTCTTTAAAATTATTTGGAATTAATTATTGTTTTCCGAGTGTTAATGTTATTCAAACCATTAACTATTATTATACGTTGATTGTAATGTCGTTAGAAGATTATTATTATTATTTTTTATAAATATTGCTTATTTTATAGACAGATGCAGGCAGTTAAGATAAACTGTTCTGAATGATACATAAAACATGTGCGAGTCATAATTATTTAATTTCAAATTAATTTCTTATCATTGTTTTTGTTGTAAAATAAGGAATAATAATAAAAAAAAAAAACAATGACCTCGCCACATTTCAACCCACAGTACCAAAAATATCGATTTTTTCATATTTAGAATTCAATTGTTTTTCAACTAATCGACGCATAAACATTGAAAATATTCTTTTTTTGTTATTTTTTAAATAATATGAGGTATACATTGCACATGTATTGGATTTGTTTAATATAATAACAGTCCACAAGTTACAAACAAATTATTATTTTGTTCTTTTTTTTTTTTTACTGAACGAATGAAATAATAAATCGCTGTCATATGTTTTCACAATGTTCAGTAAAATTTTCGAATAAATAAGTATATACGTACATGATTTGTATTCGCAATTTATTATTCGATAAAAATGTGTTTTAATGAATTAGTATTGAAATGTATTAAAAATTATTACAGCATTTTGTAAACTTTATTCGAAATACTATCCAATTTAGAAGAATATAGTTTTTTTTTGTACTGCACAAATTTGAATTTTGGCTATTTATGTTTTAAGATCTGTTGTGTCATAATTTTTTTTTACAAATTTAGAAATGAGTAAAATATAAAAATCAACGATTATATAATATATATATAAACGTTAAGCATACCCTAAGCGTCTTCCATTTGAAAATAATTTTCATTTAGCGCAATATTACTATTTAAGATTAGAAATATGGCCTTTGAATAATAATAATAATAATAATAATAATAATAATAATAATAATAATAATAATCGCAGCAAATGTTTGACGACGAACTTTCAATTTTCTTACTGCATATTTTACTATTCTTGAGTACTATATAATGTGTGTTTATAATTTTAGGATCATTGATTACTTCTCGATAGGACTCGTGGTCGGTGGATACCGATATATTTGTATAAATAATTAAAATCAATTAAAACAATATAAATAAATTATAGTAATATTAATGAATAATAAAACATTCGGTATAGTACGAAATACATAAATACGTTACATTTTTATTTTGTAATATAATGTATTCCAACCTAATCGTTATTTTATAATGTATTTAATCAAATTCAATAGATGCTACATTTTATTTAAACACAAATTTTGATTGGATTACGAAAACAAAATAATTTTGTCTTCTATACAATAAGGTTAAAGAGATAAAATAAATAAAACGCGTATTTGTTATGTGCCAAGTATTTTATTATATATTGTTATAGAGAACTTGATTCGTTCTGATCTTGTACAGATACAGTTTTAATTATAATAAAATGCTTTAAATTATACAGTGGATAATGTTCAAACAAACGAAAGCACTCAGTTTCTTAATTATATTTACTTTGTATCATATCGAAAGCTCTTTCGGCGATCATGATACATGGTATATGACTGTAAGTACTAGTAATCATCGGCATTACAGATCGACCGATCACTCGTAAATTGGAAATGCCAATCACGTTCAATTCACTGTCAACAACAGCTTCTGGATCAGTTTCTAATCCCATACGACACGATCCAGCCGTACTCGACGTCGTTGACACCATGTACTTCAATAAACATTCCCAGTGAGCGTCTGAATTTTGTTTGTAATTTGTACATCCGTCGAGATCAATACTTTCTATATTCGCGTCAACTAACTTCAATCCATCAGAGTTTTTAATTTCGGATAATAGTTTAATGGCTTCGAGTAAAGTTTTTGCATCATTCTCATCGGTTAACAGATTCCCAATGATAATAGGACTGTCATTTATGTCATTACTTCTCAAAAGTATTTTTCCAGTACTTTTTGTGTTAATTAAGGCTATTGTGAAAATGGAAATTGCACGTTCGACATTCAATTTAGAATAAGCTGTTAGTACACTATCACTGAATCCATATATCGATTTCAGCTGGCACAATTTTGAAGGGGAGTTTTTGGGTATGTAGAATTGATGAACTTCAATATCGGAGAACTCAGATTCAGACATACCCGTGTTTATAAATCCACCGAAAGACATGCCTGTTGGAATACTTAAAGGTCCTGCATTTCTGGCCAAGTATTTGAACGCGATTTCTTCGTCTGTTTCATTGAAAACAATTTCTTTGTCGTATGACATTACTAGACCGGTGAACACTGGAGTGATTAAGAATTTATTTCCTACTTGTAAGTCTTTAATCACCGGCACGTCCATTGCAGATAAATGTTTTTCGGGTCCAATACCCGAAGCCATTAATATCTGTGCAGAGCCAACACTACCAGCACAAAGCAGAATTTCATTGCGGGCTTTAAGTACTAAAGTTTGTCCGAATTTGGTCCGAACTTCGACTCCAGTAGCCTTCATGTTTTCTTTGTCGATTATAACTTTTGATACTCTGGCATGTTTCATAACTCTTAAATTTTCACGTTCAAATATCGGGCTTAAATATGCTTTAGCTGTGTTATAAGTTCTACCATTTTTTACTATCCCTTTCAACGAAACGAATCCCACCTCGACATCATTATGATTGATGTCTTTTTCTTTTTGACAACCGATATATTCGAAACCATTACAAATGATTTTTTCCAAGATTTTCGTTTCGCTTTTTCGGAATTTGCTTACAGGGACAAATCCGCAATTTCCGTAAATTGTCGTGTTTGTTTCAATTTTTGTAATAGATCGTATTTTTTCTACTTTTTTAAAGTAATGTTCCGTTTTATTGTAAGACCAATTATCCAGGCCCTTTTTGACGAGTGAATTATATAGTTTTTCACTTCCTCTAATGTGTATGGGGTAATTCGTAGTGCTGCTTCCTCCTAAACATTTTCCTTTATGTAGTTTCAAATTGCCATTGATCCCAAATCCAGTTACGCTACTGGGTTCCAATTTGTATTGCCAGTCTGAAATGCTGTTTAGTGAACGGTCCCATAAGCCAGGAATTTGAGTTACTGGGAACGCGTCTCCTCCTGCTTCAATCAACAGTATTTTCCAGTTAAAGTTTTCTGATAGTCTGTTTGCTAAAACACAACCAGCATTACCCCCTCCGACTATAATAAAGTCGAACACTTCTTCGTTGACAATCCATCGAGTGGCATCTTGGGGGTATATAATATCGTCCATGAGTTTATAACGTTGATTATCCAGTTGACTTAAAACCTCTCCTATAATACCGACAGAAGTTAAACCACTGTCAAATCTAAACTTACGGAATGATTTCAAGTGTTCGTATACTTCCAACGTTTTTTCTTCTTCGCTATCGTCGTCGTCTTCTTCTTCACTATAATCGTCTTCATCGGAATTCACCTCGGTTCTACCGTTTAAATTATACTTATTAACAGTATGATAGTTTGAATTAACATTTATGCTTCTTTTTTGTGTTAAATTAACGGTGTGTTTATTATTTCTTTTTATTTCTGTTTTGGAATAACCTAAATTTTGATTTATGCCATTTACAATATTTCTCGAAGAATCTGCATTTCGTTCCATATCTAAATTATATTTATCGTCATTTTCTGAAGTGTCTTTAACATTTTGTCTTGTATTATCTATTACTTTAATACTACGAGTATTGACATTACTATGGTGTTTAACAGACGTAATGGATTTTGACGCTTCAGTATCGTCATCATTTGTGTCTTCTGAACAATTTGATTGGCTGGAATCGGAATTTTTATCATTATTAGTTTTATCCGATTTAATAATTGTTTTATTGTCGATTTTTCGAATGTATTTGGATTCATGTTTTTGGTCAACTTGATTTATTCGATTACCATTATTATGCATATCAATCATATTTAATTTAATATTTTTATTTATTACATTACTTTGATGCAATTTATCTATACCATCTTCATCATTTACATTATCAGTGTTTGATGTATATTCTTTAAGGTGTTGAGTAGTTTTAATATTTTTATAGTCTAGTGGAGTTTCAGTGCTTTGATCGTATTGGTTATTGATACCATTTTCGACATTTTTTTCAACCTCTACATCATTCTCTGTTTTAAGTTTAATAACTTGTTGCGAACCACCGACATTATTAATTTTATATGATCTATCCATGGTACTCAGTTTATTTTGGTAATATTCATCACCATGGATCGTTTTATCGTTTACTGATTTATCCAATCGATGTGAAGTATGTATCTTATTGATTTTTAACGCATTAGTACCTTGATATTGATTATTTTCATAATCATTATCGTTTCCATAAATATCTTTCTTGTGCATATAACCGTGCACTGAAGCAAATCTATTGTACTGTCGTTGCGCGTTTGTATTTAAATTATTTGTATTATAATATAGCCCGTCCATATTGTTCTGTGAATTCCCGTTCGCGTAATATCCGTAAACATTTCCATCATTTTCTTCTTTTATTATATTTTTATTGATTGACCTGCTAACCGCACTATCTACTGAATTTAATCTTGCGGTGTTTTGATAGGAAGAATACATATCGTTTTGGCTCTCTGACACGGCACTCAGAAGTCCTAAACGGAACGCTTCTTGTTCGGTTAATAACCGCGTCGTCGATGTTAACATGGTGTTCGCTACGTATCCTTGCGGTATCGACAGGAATATGTTACCAGTAACACCGGCCAACGTATTTGTGCTACTCCTAGTCGTTGTAGTGCTACTTTGTTGATATGATCTGCGATAGTCATCGTCAAGAGACCTGGATACAGCAGCATCGAAACCTTTTTTTGCAATTAATCGAATGGCCTTTTTTTTACAAGTTTTTTTAATAGTTGTGTTTTCCAACTTTTTCTGAATTTTTTTTTCAAAAGCACGGCTATGTACAAATGACTGCATTTTTCGCGTCGATAGGTGATCTCTGTACTCCAGATCTTCACTACTTTCATCATTGTATTCACCACTGTCTTCTGAAGAGTCAGCTGAAGATTGAATATCCGTCTGAAGGCATGAGTTAGATTTCTGTTCATTTAAACCGTTGACTCCCGACGATATTTTAACACTAGTTGCTGTAGAACTACTACTACGACTAGAACACATGCAATGCTTCTTTTTTGGTACACCCCAGTATGAAGTTCCATTGCAAAGCCTAAAACAAAAAAATGTAGTATATAAAAATGTGAATATTTTAAAATAACTATTTTTTTTTTAGATTCTGAGCTGAGTGAAAGGAATCTAGGGGTTTTACAAAGCAGAGTTTCTTTTTTTTATGTCTGTACCCAAAAATTCTATTAGAAGATATGTTCTAATCTATGCAATCACCGTTGTTTTTCGGTAGTAAATTGCACGTAGTAAGTAATTTAAAGATGTTTTCAATTTTCTCATTAATTTTTTTTAAGTTTCAGAAAAAACTACCTAAAAATTACATAAAAATGGTAAAAATTCAATTTCGTTAAAATCGATTATCGTTATTTCTTTGTAATTTTAAAACTTAATGGTCATAAAATGCTGAAATGTTGGCCAAATATGTAATTTTGCAATGCATTAATGAGACAAAATTTTCACAAAATTTCTTTTCATTATGGACTATCATTAGCTCTTGAAGTAGTTAATTCATAAAAAGGGTTAGTTTTTGTTATATTCCCAAAATATTACACCAATGCTCTACTCAGAATCATTTTGTCGATTTCATTAATTTATTTTAATTTTCTAAATCTCGTCCATTTTATACCAAAAATGAAATTTGATAAATTTTGCATACATTTCTTTTTATATTTTCACCATAATTTATTCATTACAAAACGATTTTTTCGATTTAAAATTTATTTTTATGATAATAATTATTGAATTAACGTATTATAGCATTACTGTTGTTGATCGAAATAACAGAAAGTAAAAGTTGAACATTTCATTTTATAATAAGGTTTAATATGAGATGTTTCACATTTCGTGTAGTATGAGAAAGTGTTTTGGTTTTTAAAAGGTTTTTTTTTCTTGCAAAATTTATTGTAAATAAATTATATATTTTAGACGCGAAAGTTTAATAAAATATATATATTAAACAAGCATCACATAATTCTTTAAAAATCCGTAAAGGTAACCTCTCCATTTCAATAACACGTACGCCATTAATGCGTTGACAGACGAGTGCTGCTAATCGTCCTTATATTTAATACAGAAATACGTACGAGTATGCCGGATAATATCAATTAAAATAGTTTTGTAATATTTGCTCACTTAACGTGCAGACTTAAATGTATAATTCTCGAACGGATAATTGTTTTTCACAATAAATATATGCTACGAGTACACAAACTAACCATTTTATCGTTTGTCAAGTGATAGTTTTGAAAAATGTTTAAAAGTTCCGTACACGTTTTATTTAATACGAAATATCATCATTATAGTTTTTGCACTAAATTATGCAGTTATTATACTAAAGTCGTTTTTGACTCATCCGCCCTTAGTTTATAATGTATATTAAAACGGCATAAACGTTTGGTTATTAAATGATATTTTCGAATTCCAATTAAAGCAGACTATTATATTTATGTCAGCGCCAATTAAGATTTATCTGTTATTCATGAAGCTATCATTATAGAACTTATGAAATGAAAATATGCACAGTGGATGAATGTATTAATACGAGTTTATGTAAGTCTGCGCACATTTTTTTGTTTTTAATTACCACTTAGATGAAATATTTATTGTTTTCAGAGAAATGTTTCATTCGAAATGTCTCACGAGCGAAAACTCGAATTAAAAATTAATTCTATTAAATAAAATTATCTCTCGTGCATTATTTCAGTTGGTGTTTCCTGGAGTTTGCTTATTAAATTAAAGTTGCGGCGAGGTATTACCTTCAGGTCTGCAATCTATTTTAATTAAACATTTTTCTTTTTTTAAATTAATTCGTTATAAAACGACTATGGTATTTTCGAGTTCTGTTCTGTTAAAAATAATTAAATCGTTTTCACAATGTATGCGTAGAAAATGTACTTACTGAATCGTCAAGCCGATGATGATCAAAGAACGAAGCAAACGACTCATTGTCATTTTTTAAGGATGACAACACTTAATACTTGAATACGGGAACTGTCCAGGTATTTATAACACTGTGCGGAATTGAAAGTAATTATTTTAACAGTTGTTCGACACGGACATTTTATGTAAATATGTCCGTTCGAGTGTTGACAATAAAAACGGGAAAATAAAAGAAGATTAATGTATAAATCATTTAATTTAAACACAAGTCGAACGAATGATTTATGTGTTTTATCAGGTTTTTGTCTGTTGAGTGTATGTACGCACGTACATTGGAAAACAAATTCGGTCGAATGACAAATCCGACGCAGTAAACCATTTTGATGTGTATCGATTGATTTAGTTTTCTAAACCCGTATACAGCGAATGAACGCGGACAATAAACTAATTTTTTTATATATATATATATATATATTTATATAAAAAACAATGTAGCGATATAATTGAATATTTAATTAACTTGAATGACCGAGTATAAAAGAATAATCTATTTTAAATATATACCTACGTATATATATTATATTATGACCTATATATGTCGGAATAAGTACAATATATAAATATTGAGTACAGTATAAATAATGAGAGTAACTTACATTACAGGCGTTAGGCTATGTGGCGTGGAAGCGTTTGCGGAATTCGTTCTCTTATATCGAAAGCAACGCTCAGAGGAATTGTTTTTAACGTTGTTAATTTTCCTGTTCACTTTTCAGACGTACAATGATGTGCCGCCATGTGTCATTCAGCAGGGGCAGTAATTTCGACGCGACGAAGAAACGTTGTTTTTTTGCCGTCCGTCAACAATCGAATAGATATATTTATGCGTAAGACGATATTTTAATAAAATTAAAAAAGGTTTCACGATTTTATATTTGCGTCCGAGAGATGATGGTTTATTTTTATTTTTTCAAATCCTATGAAACAATCTTATGCATTTTAACGTAATTAAAAAATTGCGTCACATAGTGTATAAAATAATTATTGCGGTGTCTTCATTTACAGTTCACCGTCGTTTAAAACATATATTTTTGTTTCCGTGTGGGTTTGATATGTAAATTTCTACTTTGTTATGTAAATACATCATTAAAATTTGCGTATACAATCTACTTCGCATATAATAATTGCATTGAGGAAGTCCGCTTGTGATGTTTGTTCTTTATACTTTTTATAACGATAATGCAATATATTTTATACGAAAATAATATATATTTATATAAATAACTCATCTACATTCCTTTGTGATTTGAAATTGAGCTATGTTTTTGTAGAAGAAAAAAATCATCTTTATCATTTTGACCGGGAGTTTTCACTATAATAATTATATAATTAAAGTAAATGTTTTTTGTAAAAGTATTAAATTACAGTACATCGTATAAATACGTGAGTTTCATTTCATTTAACCGATTGAAATATAATTTGTAGATTTTTGTGATTTATTGAATTTTTCGGTTATATTAAAATAAACTTATTTTTGAAATGTATTGTTTACTCGGCTATACTATACTAACATTGATTTTTTTAAAAATAAAATCCGTATGTTCGGACTTATCGATAAGTGTAATTTTTTTTCGGACTTCAAGAGTGATATATTCATGGTTTAGTGCCCCCAAATCACATTTTCTCAATAAGCAGTTAGAAATATTAAATCGATAAAATAATATAACGGTTACCTTCGAATTTCGGACGTCGTTTTGTTTAATCCGTTTTTTTGCCCAATATTACGCATTTATAATATGCTCGCGTACATTAATGAAAAACGCGTATACAATTTTCAGTGGTACCTTAAAATTAATTACTTTCAATTTTTTTTTTTAAATTTAAATTTGTCGTGACTTATAAATTATGTTAGTACAGTTCTTTTTCTACGGAAATCGTATTGAATCGATAAAAAAAGCCATTACTTATTTAGTGAGTAACGTAATAGGTAAGTGATTTAGAATGCTCTTCATAGTTTTTAGTGAATTCAAAATTGTTATTAATAATAACGTGTTCATTGAACAGCTTACATTAACATTCATTATTAATTTGTGTATTAAAATGTAACCAATATAAATCGATAAATTCAATAAATGGTATATGGTTTTTTTGTTGTTGTAAATTTCAATTTATTGTGTAATTATAACATTGCACATTGTAGTAGAAGTTATTTTTGTCAGAGTTGAAAAAGTTTGAAAAAATATTTAAAATACATTCAAAATTAAGTATATAATTTTTTAATATTATGTCTAATTAAAGCTACGTGGCATTTTAAAAACAGTTTCATTTTACACAAATAGTATTTTGATAGGTAACATTTTTGATTCTGGGCGAAGCGAAAAATGTATTGGTTTTAAAATGATTTTTTATTGAAAAAAAATAAAATTGTTTTGCCCGTTAGTGTATTGATGGCAGTGCTCGGGTAATCTTGGATATCCAGTAGGAAATTTTATACCTAATCGGCGCTTTAGTCGAAACGTTTTTCATTTCCACAGTGGTTTCCCTATGTGTAACATCCCAATAATCGCAAAAAAAAAAAAAAAAATTTCCACATTTTCGCTTTGGGAATGGACAACGAAGAGTGCAAAATATGATACGAGTTTAGATACACATGATGTTTATCAATTATTAGTATTTATCACATTATAATATTGTAGTAAATTTCGGTTAGAATCATTTTTTTTTTTTTTGAGTACAACGATTTTTCATTGCTTTCGAATTCAAGGTAATAACAAGAATTAAAAAAAATCTCCTTTCAATTCCAGTCGACGTCTAGTACATGCGGTTCGCTACGGTTTTTTTTTCATTATTTTCTTAGCATATTGAAACACACGACCACACGCGTCCATTCGTGTTTCAGGGTTTAAATATTTTTGTCGTAATTCGAATTCGTATTTGTGTACATATTTTTAACAGAAACCATTGGATTTTATCAATCGCGGTTTAATGAAACGGTGGTAATTTACGATTTTCGTCATAGAAGAAAATAATCAACCGTCGAAATTTAATTCCATTAAATATTTTCCTGTGTTCTGCTTTTAATAACAACGATTACCCCGTCAAAACGATTCACGAGCGGTTTATTGATAATCGTCTAGTCGAGTGGTTATTAGTCCAATACTATCGTATATTTGGTAACCGGACTACGAACGTTGTTCACGCGCAAAACGCGTGAGTATATCGTCGAATTACTTAGATTACACGAGCGTATTATAGAGAGTACAACATGTAGAGTGTGTTATGGGAACATATCCATATATTACTCGTTGAAGTTTCGTTTAAACCTTTTATGTTTGTGATTTGATTTGGTACGGGTGTATGCACGATGATATTGAATTTAAAGTTTCAGTGATGTCGTGAAAATATTTGTATTTATCTTCTAAAACGTTACACCGGATTTACACGTCAGTGAATTCGGTGCGCGTCCTCCGCGCGTAAAAAGTTATCAACTCGCATTGATATATTATGTATGTAACTGTCTACCTATTTCATGGAGTGGAAATAATGAGTTCGTCGTATGTGCTCTGCACTTACGTATACAACGCTGACGTTTTCTATATCATATTTTTCCACCTTTCTAAAACCATTCGTCGAATTCGCGAAAATAATAACATTACGACGCATAAGGCATTCACGTTTTATTTATATACTTGTACGGTTGGCCAGTTGGTTATAATTTCCATATAGCTCCGAACTCCGTTGTTCAATAGCCTTTCAATTAGCATAGCCAGGCAGACAAGTGAACGTGATTATTTAACTTTTGTGCCCGTCACGTGTATACAATAATGGATAACAGTTTTTTCACTCAAAACGTAAATAAAATATTATACAGTAGGCACGCAACTCGACGGAAACAGTAATTTACTTTTTTTTTTCGAAGTCCGCTACACGGAAACGTACGAATAGATTTTCTTTCAAAACAAATACGAAATGCGTTTAAAAATTAGTTTGATTATATGTATAGAGAAAATTTTGATTAAAGAAAATTACGATCTGTGTTACTAAAATGATTATATCGGTCAATAACAATAGTTGTAATGTGTTTAATCTTTATATGCGCCGGAAAACATTGTCAAGAAATATATTTATTTAAAAAAAACGAAATTAATAGTATGTATAAATTCGTATTAAAACAACAACGAAAAGCTGACACGAATAATGTTACATTAAGTATGTAGAACGCGTATGTAATGAAGCGTATAGGTAGTTAAAGGTATAGCCTAATTTTATGACACAAATATGTATTATAGATTAGATAAAATCTGGCTTAGAAATATATATATATGGATTTTTTTTAGACAAATATATAATTATATTTTTTACAAAGGAAAAAAATATAATATATTGTAACGTTTGTATGGAATAAAACTTGAATAAATATATTTACATAAATAAATAAATATATCGTCATAAATTATATTTATCGACACCGGTTTAAAAATGACAATGAAAACGTTAAAATAATTATACGAAGAATACCAAGTATGTATTGAAAGATAATAAAACATTATCTGAGCAGAGAATGTAACGTTCAATAAAATTCTAAAAACTGCTATTAAAAAAAAAAAAAATGCTTTTATGATCTAAAAATTCAAAATGATGCGCTAAATTTGATTAATTTTTAATAATTTTTGGTATAGATAATATAAATTAAAATAAATATTTTTATACACTGACTTGGACTTATTTTTAATGTGAAAAAATTTATAATAAAAATAATATATACTTCGAGTACGTAATTAGTTTATATTTATATACACAAATCATGTTGGTGTGTAAGAATCTTAAAATAAAATTTTAAATTCATATTTTATAAATAAAAACTCCAAAAATACTCTAAAAATCTATTGAATTAGGAAAATAACTAAAAGACTGAAAATTGTCAAAAAAATGAAAAAAAAATGCAAAATAAATTTTCTTATTCTCATTCAGAAATACATAAAACAAATTTGTGAGTATACGTTTTGAAAATAAATTATTTTTACATAATTACTTTAAAAAAATATAATTTCTAATATTAATACTCGTACCTATTTATGATAGAATTTAGTAATATTTTAATACACGATGTACGATAGAATGAAAACCAAAGATTTAGTTGATTTGATAATAATTATGTATATATTAGACAATATTATTCGTAAAATTATTGAATATTATTAGTTAAAAGATCATTAAATAATAGGGAAATAATAAATTATATTAAACGGCGTTGTATCGTTTCAGTTAAACAATATTGGTCAGCACGTGTCATAAAACGTGACGAACGTGGAATCTTCTTCGATCTAAGAGAAAACGTGTGGATGAAAAATATTGCAAACACATATGTGCTGGCATTCAAAAAAAGTAATCACACATTGTGTAAATAATATGAATTTGGTCAGAGAAAAAATTGAAATATAATATTCATTATTATTATTATTTTTTTTTTTTCATCTTGTGTACTTGTAAAATTATGTTTGTATTCATGGCATGATAAAAAAAAGTAGTGTTTTTTTGTCGAGCAAAGCAGAAACACAGCATTTCACGGAAGGGATAAAACAACTTATTTGTCATAATGTCGCTTTGTTCGTTCCTACATTCCCTTACTTTATTATTATAATATTTAGAGTTAAAGTATATTTGTAAATTGTTAAATTTTTAAAATTGGCAACGAAAAAGGTTTATTTTAAGAAAACACTTTATCCTATTTTAATTCTTTTGGAATTAGAGATAATTTATTTAAAATTTCCTTAATGCCTTTTCTGAAAATAATGTAAGTATATTTCAATATATTAATAATAAAAACCCCTTTATACTACTGGATCAATGACGTTTTTGAACTAATTGTAAACGTAGTTTTTTATTATCTCGCTAAATATTAATTTTTCCACTGAAATGGTTTTTTTATTCTTTATTTGAGTTGCTGTTAGATATTTGTAAATAAATAATATATATATTATTTATATAATTATATATATATATATATATATATATTAATGTTTTATTTATGAAATAAATAAAGCATAATAACCAAAAATTGTGTAGAATATGTATGAAAAACAACGTATCAATGATATAATTCCAATAACTATGAAGAATAAGAAACGAACGTAAGCGTGTAATTTAATATTTAAATCGTGATATAAATGATGTTATTTATATAGTAAATATGTGTAATTAAATTTCTTCTTAATGACATAATTTTTCATATATGTATTTGGTTTTAAACAACTAATAAACCGTCGTGACATATTATATTATATTGTACATTATAATAAAACAAAACGTAATTGATTATTTTTAACTATATTTTTATGCCATATAATAGTGTTGTCATATAAATAAAACGTTTGCCATTCAAATTTTGACAATATTATATTATTGTCAAAACTGATTAGCAAGTAAGACGTAACTTTTAAGAAAAGCAACTGAGGGGATTCTTGAATTAAATATTAAAACTCTTATTTACATATATATGTGTGTGTATATATATATATATATATATATATAGACTTTCGAGAATTTAAACCTTAACTTGTATCTCTTCTGGTATTCTCCAGCAATAAAACGAATATGACTAATAAACTACTGAACTGCAGATTGTCAAACTCAAATATTACGCGAATTCAAATATATTTTTTTATTTTATTCAATTCGTTATTCGTTATATTACAACCCTGGTCTGATTTCATATTATTAATTTGTTATATATTAATATTATTATTGAATATTATGTATACTATATTATAATACTCAAATATTATTTGTTCATAAATATCTGTATAATATTTCTGTTTTGAGATCAATAATAATAATAATAATAATAATAATAATAATAATAATAATAATAATAATAATAATAATAATAATAATAATAATAATAATAATAATTTTAATTACAGAAACCTTATCGACTATGTAATATTTCTAATTACGTTTTTTCCGTTTTTTATTAATTAATTATTTGAATAATATTTAATTTATAGTGGGCGTTTAGGAACGTAATTATTTATACGAAAAAATGTTAATAAGAATATTTTCGAATAAAGTTATTTTTTAAACGCCTTTGACTAATACATTATATACAGTTTATATTAGACAGAAATTCGTAAAACAAAATAATAAGAGACAAAAATAACAGGTATTGCGATACATGCAAATTCACATGTATAAATTATAAAGAAAATCAAAATTTAGTTTTAATAACAAATCGTTTAATATTTTTTTTTGTCTGAAATCCATAAATATACGATATTATTACTGTTGCCTTTGTTAATATTTAGTTATTTCAAATTTATATTCCGTGAAAATGATACTATTAAACACGATGATTATTGCGGCCTTTATAAACGTTTTGTTAAATAACCGGCCGGTTAAACGCTTTATATATTACAAGTAGGTATATATATATATATATATAATGTAAGACTTGGGGTAAAATACCATTTAAAATTATTTGGAATACATATTCCGTGTACTTCGAAAAAAACTATTCAGAATATGTATTCGAATACTAATAACTACTACATAACAATAATATTCTCTAAGTACTTTGAGTAGTTCACAAAAAGTTTTTCAATCATTTTTAGATTACTGTTTTCTTCAGTAATACGCATGTTAAATATAATAATTAATTTATTTTATTATTATTTAACGTTATACAAACAGTCGTAAATATATGTATTTAATATATTTAACATATTTATACACAGAACGAAAAATCTTATTAAAATTTATAAAAATATCAGTTGAATCAACAAAAGCATTGTTAACATAGGGCCAATAAACAGCATTGTTGATAATAAAATTGTAGTACTTTTGATCTCCAAATTTACAAACAGCATTGTTAATTTGTTTAAAATCTTGTTTAATTCAACAATACTTGCCTGTTAATTTTTGAAAGTAAACGAAAATTTTGTTTTGTTAAATTAACAAATCATTTAATAAAGTTAACAATTTTTTATTTTGTAAAATTAATATAACTGCCATTTAAATTAGAAATACTTCCATTGTTAATTCAGTACAATAGTAAAGCATGGTTAGCTTAAAGAAGCTAAATTGTCAATATGAAACTCAATTTGACAGAGGCTAAACTCCCCTTAACAATAAATAACCCTCTAACAATTCTGTATTTTCCAGCAAAAATTAATCCATTAAAAAATTTGTTTGGCTTCAACTCCTTAAATTATTGACTCTAATTTCTCTATTGTATCAAACTATAACTCATTATTGGTTCTTAAATGTTCAAAACTTGTAAAAGATCTAGCTCAGTCCGTTTTTTATTTTATAATATATTTTAACTGTAAGTGAAAAACTTGGCCAGTGAAATACAGGATGTATAAAATAATAACTTGGTAAAAAAAAGTAATAGTTACAAAACATTTGTGTGCATAAAAACATTGAAAACTGATAGGTTTATTAAATAATTTGTTATTTTGCATATTAATGTATAAAATACAAATATTACTTAAATTCAGATATAATCTGTTTTATTAATGGACATGGTTTATCAAATTGTAGTTTAATATTATAAAAAAAACGTTGAATAAACAACCATACAGATGATGACTCTAATGGGTATTCTATGTTAAACACATGAAATATTTTAAAACACATATCCAAGGCTTTAATAATTGAAAAAAATACATATTTTGATTCATCAAAATAAACCATGATTTGCAATGGATTTGGTATTGTACCCACTATCAACAGGCAAGGCTGGATAGGAATGTTGGCATTTCTTCGAATTTTTAGTATTTCCTCGAGTTCAACGGCTGTATTGGCAATTATCATAAAAGTGTTCTGTGAATCTTTAATTGAAAATTTATGTAAACATTTTTTCCCATTTAAATCAATGGATGTTTTTCTTGTAGTTGGAACAAAAAGAGCATGAAGAACGTATAATACCACAGCGTTTTTATAATCTAAAAAAAATTTATTATTTTTGTAATTAAAAAGCTAAAATATACAATGTACTTATTATGTAGTACATTAGAAAAATTCTAAACATTTTTTAGGAAGTAGTAATGTATGAATAATAAATATTTCACCAACAGTCAAATATGTATTAGAGTATTACTGTACAAGTATTTAAAAGTTTAGATATAAGGTGATGTATTAAGATCGTTTTGTTAATTTCAGCGTGGCACTACTTTACTATTCTAAACATATAAATAGGCATTATAATCAATTCAATATTTGCTTTTTATGTAACAAAAGTTTCATAAAAATATTGTTTGTGGTTGTCAAAGATGAAAATATAGGTGTTTATTAAAATGAATTAAGGTAGCATGAAAATAGACAATAATCACTTATAAGATGCAGTATGATAATTTACTTCAAATTAAACATAACTAAAATATTCATAAAAATAAAATTTCAGAAAAAAATTGTGTATACATTAAAAAATATTTGTATAAAATATTATACAGCTCATTATAATATTTAACTTACTTTCTGATGCATTATTAATATTCTTCATGTCTTCTAGCATTTTTCGACAACTAGGGTCCTTTATACGTTCGTCTATTATTTGTACTAGTTTTACAAATGATTTTTCATAAGTGTGTAGCAAGTCTGTACACTTTTCATACAGTCGGTTGAAATCAATATCAATCTAAAAATATATTTATAAATTACAATATGATTTAGTTAGATGTAATACACTAAAAAAATTAAATTTTCAAATTTTATTGCTAGAGTCACTTTCTAAAAAATAATCAAGCATTTTCCTATCTTTAGTTCATTATTAATTAGAATTGTTATAATCTATTAATTAGTGTTATAGGTAGGTAAAATATTTTTAGTTAGGTACATAATACTTTTAATAAAAATATATTTTCTTTTTTACTCGTTTAAAATATTAGTATGTATTTATTTTCTTACAAGTTTATATCCTAATGGTTTCGTGTACTGAGGCCATGTCTTATGAATTTCTGATGGAGAGAAATTAGTTGTTTTTAGATTATTCAAACGATAACCAGTTGTTTTTGCCCAAATCATTTCGATTTCAGGCCAAGTTAACTCTACGTGTTTTAATTTGGCAATATACATTTTTGCATCTTCTTCAACAACTAATACAATAGAAATAAAATCTTAAAATCATATTAAATGTATATAAAATATAATATAGTTACTTATTCCAGCATTTATGCTTCCAGAAATCCGTGAGAGTGGTTCATTGTTTTTATGCATTTGCGGTTCTTGTGAAGACATCAATCCATGATTTTTCAAATTTCTAAGTTTATTAAAATATTTTGCATATAATTTTCCTTTTGGACACTTTCTTGATCCGCTTCTTTCAAAGTATATTTCCTAACAAACAAATGCAATTATATTTAATATTTAATGTTTATTAAGACATTTATAAAATGCAATAATTAATTCTGTTAAAGTTATTCAACTCTAGGTAAGTATTTACTAGGTAGGTACTTACCTATTGAGGCAAAACGAGCCGATGAATTTTGAAAAAAATGTTTGAAAAAAAAACGCGAATTGTAAAATGACGAGGAAATTCTGTATAGTGTAAACGACAATAACGAAGACGTATTACGCAGGCATTTTTATGACGATTGACATAGGTACGTGTACTGCACGCACGATAACGCGATTGCTATCGGCCACTTTTGTGGGAAAAATTATTTTCCATTTTAAAAATAGACCAGCCATGTTATATTTTCCAATTTTAACAAATATATATTGTTGATTTAACAAAATATAGTCAATTTAACAAATATGATTTTATCAATAATTAATAAAATTGTTTTGTTAATATTAACGATGAAATTTCGTTCTGTGTACTCGTATATTTAATTCAGTGTTTATACATTAACACAGCAACTAATTTAAATAAATTAATGATACTTATTAGTTTTCAAAATATAACACTGTTTCAATAATATGGTGTTATCAAATATAAATGATTGTTTGAATAAGGACGGATTCAAACACTAAAAAATACAACAATATTATTGATAAAATAATTGATATTGTTTTAAATACCTGCTACTGTTAGTTTCTACTCGTATTTTCTTCTCGAATTATCATTGTTCACATTTACGAATTTGTTATTTATTATGTAGGTACTGTTTAAAAAATAATTGAGTTCTAACAAGTATTCGGAATACTAAAATATTTAAAAAGAAGTGAACAATAGTGTCCTTAATAAAACATGTAGTACTCAAGTCTGTATAATATTTACATTATATTATATATATATATATATCGTCCTGCTATTATTGGTTCTGTGGAACAACGATTCCGTGTGCCTGGTTGTGTTATGTATTAAAACAATCGTAATATTTCTACGATGTCACCGTTAACGTTGTTCGTACGCACATTCATACTCATGTTACGCTGTAATACATATATTATTATTATTATTATTATTGCTCTAATATATACTAACCAAACAGCTACCACCACTTTCTCGTTTACATTTCACCACCGTTAAGTAATTGGAGTGGGTAAAAATGTATTATGCGTACAGTATAAATCATATTCATTCGTATATATTTTTCAGTACGGTATATTGTCTCAGGCATGTACCTGGATCATAATTTTCAATGGAGGGGAGGAGCGATAATTTTTTTTTAAGGAATACTTTATACCCAAAAAAGTATACTTGTAAACTATTAATACAAATATAAAATGTACACACAATAAACTCTTATGAATAAACGGATTTCAGTTTATTATTATTATTTTTTTTTAATCTTTATATATTTCTTTTTATTTTACCAAATCTATTGCTATATATTTTTTCACTTGAATGTCTATTTCTCGACGAGTTTTTTCAATAAATGCTAAGTCACGTGATTATTAGTCTTGCCAAATCTTCGAACTCGATCAAATTTTTAATCTATAACAGAGCAGAAAGTAATAATTTGAAAAATCGTACGAGCGAAGATACTATGTGAAATAATATTAGTGCAACTAAGACAACTAAGACGAATGCAAAGTGGTGACGTTAGTAAATTGCTTATTATCGTGGATGAAATCGTAGTATATCATCTTTGAAATAATCATCTCAATAGTAATTAATATTGTTACAATTTGGAAAAAGACCCGAATCGATGTTTAGAAAGATCTTTGAGATGAAGCGACACCAGTCGACCAACGAGCTATAGGATTAGAATTAATTATATCTAATTCGGTATAATATCATTTGGAGTTTGATGAATGGGATGGAAGCGATCGCTCTTATCGCCTATCCCCTCAAATACGTGCCTTAATTAAATAAAGGTCTTGTAAACAATTTTTTGTTTACCGCCTCAAGCTTTTCACGAATATAATATTCATAACCAATACCGCATGTTGTCAATGCCTATTTAAATGTTTCGGCATCCAGTAAAAAAATATGTTTTCGAATTTTCGAACTCATAAATCACGTACAAAATACAAATATTAGCACGTATAAAAGTTTATAATTTAACGCGTTAAATATGTGATCACTCGTTTTACTATTAATTAAATAATAATAATAATAATAATAACTTCTTATATTATTTTCACATGACATTGCGTGATGAGATTATCCAATCGTGTATTTGTAATTGTCATTACTTTCCACCCACTCATTCCATATGACTACAGTTGCACTACTCTGTTACCCAAATGGCGCCATTGTGCCATACGGATTCAGATAAACGAATAAAGTAAAATCGCTTTTTCCTACAGTGATTGTTTAATAGCCGGTGTTGTTTTAAGTCGATAAAATTACTGTGTACTGTAATTTGTAAGACATAGTGTCTATTAATTGTTGGCTTTAAGATAATAATTATTTTTCGTACACCCATTTTAAAGGCAATACAGTATAAATGTATAATAAGTTAATACAATTTCATTTTTTGTGGCCTCCGGGCGCCAGGTATTATCCGTTCGATCTTTTTAGCGAATCGTAACAATAATGATAAATATTATTTTTTTATCATACGAAATTCTTTAATTAAAAACAGGTTATATAGTCTCCGAAAACGTTTTGAATGCAAAACGAAGCAGTGAGCCGAGTGAGTGTAAGGCGAGTATAACGTATTAATTTAAAATAAATTTTAAGGACCCGTCTTTTTTTTTTATTATTATTACTACGAGGGGATTGAAATTTTTTAATTTTCCTTACAGTATTTGTCGCAAAACATTTTACTGCTGCTGGAGTATATAACGTGTTTTTAATTATCCAGATGAGGATGAAAGATGGTATGTGTAAATTAATTCACATAGGGATAAAAGATAGCGTTATCTCGATAAAATTAAGAAGAAACATTTTTAAATTTATATATTTTCAAATTTTTGCTGTCCTTTCAAAACCCACTATCGTATGCAATTTTGAACGTAGTATTTAGAAACGTATCATTTATTGAAACGTTGACTTGAGTCAAGTCGTGACTCGACGACATTTAAGATTTTCGTCGAACGCGTCGAATGAAGTGACAAACGTACGATATAGTTTAAAACTTTTAAGCCTTAAAACCAAAAATCACCACTTTTATCAATTAAATACTCGGGGATCTACAATTGCCGCCGTAAACAGCCTGGAATAAAAAGAACATTTTTTTTTTTTTTCGAAAAATTTGTCTCGTTGATTACAGTCCATTGTTACGTGTTTGGTGAAAATTTCATGTCTCTGTCGGTTTTGAAAATTACGAAGCGTATATATTCACGTCATTTTTCGACCGACAACACACTTGTTGGCGGACGTAATTATTGAATACTATATAGTTTCGCGAGAAGAAATTTGTTTTTTAAACGAGCCGGTGGACTTTTAACGGATCTTTTTTTTTTTTTCCCCGACCGCGTGTGTACGGATGATAGTTGTTGTAGTGCCGATCTCCCGCCAATGACGCGTTTATTTATTTTTATGTTTTATTGAAAACGAGCGTCCAGTTAATAATAATCGTCAAGGCGCCGTCACCTTGAATCGTTTTTCCCATTCGTACATCGCAATAATTTTTGTTTTCCCGTTTAATGCCGGGCGCGACACAACGGTTTTGGCGGCACCTCTTTTCTGTTCTCCCGTTGCGAAATAATTCGTGCCGAACGCACCGATAAATTGACGTATATACGTGGACGTGGACGGGAGAAAACGAATTTAATTTAATTGAATCTATTTAAGACTCGGGCTTCAACGGAGAGTGGGGGGGGGGGTGCGTAGGAAATAGTTTTTTTTTTCTCGTCCTTTCTCCCCGAGTTCTATTGAACCGACTAGAAACCATTTCGCGGACCCTATGAGTCAACGCACTAATTGTCCGCGCGTATCACACTCTACAGTTCGTAATAGAATTATTTATTATCGTTAATCATTACCATAGAGTTTGACCGTCACCGGATGTTCGGCGGACCACTTCGTCGACGAAAAGTCACACACGGCACACGCCGTTTTCCTTCTGTTTTACGGCAACGGCGGCGGCGTCGTCGCGCGCATCGCGGGAGCGGTAACGCGGATGACGGCGGCAGCGGCTGTTACGGTGTGCGTGTGCGTTCGCGCGGCGCTCCGCCATCGGGTTTTATCGTATTCGTCTCGCCGCGACGTTGTTCCGCTACGGCCGTAGTAGTCACGTGCCCTCGGTCCGCTGCTGTTGCTGTCCGTCCGTCCGTTGACGCGCGCGCCGCCGAGTGGTAGGTACCCGTTTTCTCGCTATTCTCTTTTACGCGTCCGCTCGTCCTACGCGCCGTAATCGGTTTTAAACAAAACCGTCGTCGTCATTACCGTTTTTCGAATCGGAATAATCAAAAAAAAAATTGTATAAAACGAATCACGTTTTATCGCGCGCCGGATCCGGTGTCACTACGGTCTCTGTTTTGGTTTTTTTTTTTTTTTTTTTTTGTCGCAAAAGAGAGAAAACGAAAAAGGCGTAAAAAAAAACAATCGCATTTTAATATCGGGGACTAATGGAGTCGAAACGGTACCGTCGCGCCGCCGATGACCGCCGCCGCCGCCGCCGCCGTCTCGTGCACACGGACGCTTTCCCGACGTCACTGGCCATGGCCGTTTTCTTCGGACTGTTCGTCTTACAAATCGTCCGCAACACCGGTAACGTTTTTTTTTTTTTTTTTTTTTTATATTTTCGTCGACAACGCACGCGTGTTTTTCATTCATTCCCACAACGATCCCGTCGATCGGCAATTATTATTTATCTGATCGCAACAACAATAATATGCCGTCTGCAACGCGCGCGTACATTTCGTCAACGTGCTTTTCCTACCCCCGGTAAAAACTATGCTTTGTGGGGGTAGATGTAAGTCTAACGCAAAATCTCGTCGTCTAACAAAACATTACACTAATACTATTATTTATATGCATATACGATTTTACGCACGTCCCGGCGGTTCGTTTCGACGGCCGAAACACAAATATGTTACGCAGCGTTCGATTCGACACGAACAGCGCCGTTAATCGTCGGCAACCGGGCGGCAGGTGCAGAGCTGTGTCTCAGAGCCGGTGGCAATATTTTAATATAGTGTACGAATCGTTTTAAAGCGTTCCGTTGCGTTTTGATTGGCACCGGCGATTTTTTTATTCTTTTTTTTTTACATTATTTCCGTGTTAAAGCCGGAGATCTACGCGCACTCGAGACACAAATTTATGTTCATATTTTTTTTTATAAATGTAAATTAACATTTTGTATTTATATATACATATATATATTTTTTTTTTTTTTTGAAATTTATTTTACCGTTTTATAATTTTAAACGGTGCAATACGGATTTCGTATACGATTATTCGCTAAGAAATATTAATATTTTTCCGTTTATTTCGTAATACCGCGGGTTCACAACGTGGTAATTGAATTGGATAAAACCGAACGGTCGAAAACAAAATGTGAAACCCCGTGGACTTGGAATATATCAATAGTGAAACTGGGGAGTGAAATTCGCGGTCGTTATTCATCGTATTAATAACAATAATAATAATAATAATAATAATTAAAGACGATGTGTTTTTTGTATACATTTTTACATTATAAAAATAAATAGCGGAATCAAATCATTTTTTTTTAAATTTTTTTATTTAAACGAAAAAATAATTGAATATTATTGAGCAAATGAATTTATTTTAAGAAATTTTTTTACATAGAAGTTTTTTTTTTTAAGACAGAGGCGGCAAATTGTTAAATCTGCTCCTACGTACAATTATAATAAATATATTTAGTAAATATAATTCATATTACGTAGGCGCAAAGGTTAAAATGGAATCGGATATCCGTATAGAACGAAATATTAACGACTACTTCTGTACTAATCGTGCGACAAAACGTTATTTATAATTTTTTTTTTCTTTTTTTTTTAATCCAATTTGATTGTATCGAAATAAAAACGTTTTTAACCGAACCGTTTTTAAATATTCGTGGTTACGATAATCGCTTTATTTTTTTATTTATATTTATATTATATATTGTCCCTCGTGTAATAATATACGTATATTGTAAAATGTTTAAAAGCGTAATGAAATGGTGTATACCAAGCTGTCGCCGTGCTCGATCTTGTTCAAAGTTATCCATAACAAGCGGTCAGATAAAAATTCGTACGACATTTTATATAATTCGTCGACAGATTTCCATCAAATTTGTGTGTTGCCGTGCACGCGAATTTTCCCATTAACTACTTTAAACGCAAACAGTCACTACAATCTTCCGCACGTCGTAACGTTAATTCTGAAATATACTAAACGTAAAGAAATGAAAAAAAATTAAAAAGTTCGCTTTGGCCAATAGTGTATTTTGAGCTGTAATTCATATTATCAGCGAAACGGATGTCGAAAAATACGTTTTTTTTTTATCGTACACATTATTATAATATACTGCAGAGAGATAAATGGAGTTTTAACACGTTTTTAAACCATCAAAGTATATATTTACGAGAAGTACAAGGGAAATAAATTGACAATTTAAAACGGATCGATTCCAAAGACGGTCTTGTAGACGGTTCGCAAGTTGTACGAAAATTGATTAGTTTCGTATAATTGCCGCTCGTAATACTCTATAAAACATTAAACAAATATTTATTTTATGAAATCTATTAAAAAGTCGTATTTTCGTGTTTTTGTGTAAATATTTTCAACGGGTTGAATGTACGGTGTATATATTTACAAAGTCTTAAATTCCAATCGCGATATTGTAAATATATTATTTATATTCGTTGATTATTATTTTATATAAAGTGAATTAGCGTATGCCTGTATTTAAACAAAAAAAAAAAACTTGGAAATAATTCGGAACGTTATTACTATTGGATTTTTTATTCGAGACGGATTTTATTTAGTTTAAGCCATTAGAAAAAAAAAATGTTTTTTTTCAACAGTTTTAAAGTCTGGTTTTCGTATTATTTTAATTGAAAAAAAAACCTGAATAACGTAAGAAACAATTTTGTAATTAAAACTGTAGGGCTGCACAGCTGATTCGCATATAAAAACTTTCGTAGAATTTTACGTGCAAATTTCGTTTCTTATTTACGCATAACCTTATCCGAGTTGTTTCCCGCGAAAAACAACCGTAATAAAGAGAATTTTTTTTTTTTTTTTAATTATCGAAAAAGATAATTTTCGGAATTAAAATGGGCTTATTTTTATTGCAGCGTCCTCTTAAATCACATTTCAATAAATTAGGTACCCACGTTAATTAAAATATTTAAAGAGGATTTTTAAAGGGATGAGATGGTTTTTCAATATTTGAATTATGGGGGTACACAACTTCCTTCCCCGATTAGTCTGCCTTTTTTTATTGTTATAAAATTAATTTATTCAAAACGATCGCAAATTTTTTTTTATTATTTTTTTTTTTAAATTAAACCTGAAATAATAAAAAATACGGTACATCCCTGCACCGTAGTTCAACGCACAGGTGAAAAACGTCGGAGCCGGACGAATTTTTTCACTGATCATAAATACGTCACTGTTTTGAAAAGACACAATATCTCCCGTCTCGGTTTTTAAAAACGGTAAATATTCAAAACTGCGCTGCTCTTTGCAAACCGAGTTTATCGAGCTGTTTGATTTCGATAATATATTTTAACACGCACACACATACGCATACACGAGTATTCTCTCGTTTTCTGTACGCGATTCACATCTAAACACGAATAAAATTGTGTGTTTTAAACGCTATTTCGCGTTTCCACAAACGACGAATTTGGGCCCGACCGCGCGCGGCCACAACACTCGTCAAACATTAACTCCGGTTTTCTTCCAAAAATTATATTAAATCTATCTAATCGGCGATCGATAAATCGAATGGAAGAGAACGCTACAGGGGATATACTACAATATTATCCGCGCGTTATTATTTCATAAAATGTTGTTTTTTGCGCATTAACATTTTACAAGAACACGTAATAATTCGTGGCGTACGGTAAAAAAAAAAAAAAATGTCGTTCGTTTTATAACGTTAAAAAGCCCACGAACGTGTATGTTGTAAAAAAAAAAAGTTAAATAGGATTGGTTTTTTTACACGTATGTTTCAAACGCGTTGCTTACCACGCCAAACAGACAATTTTATAGGTTTTCGACACATGTGCGTATGCGGATTTCAATCCACTTCGATCTGGCAGTCTCTTAGCTTCGCTATCGATTCATGATATTGCGTTTAAACGAATCGAGTAATATAAAATTCAATTATACGTATAATAACAATTACGCGTACGGCGCAATTTGTTTTATTTATTTTTATTTTTATTCGGATCGTTTTAAAATTCGTCCTGCAAACATCAAACATCAAACACACTGCAAGTAGGTAATATATATATATATATATATATACGATAGGGAATATGTACGACGTGTATCCTAAGTTTCCCATTCGGGGGAAAACAATGTTGAATAAAACATTAGTGAAAATTATACACGTTTTATTTGTATATAACAGAATTATCTTTTCACTGTCTCTAGAAAGTAAAACAAAAGTTTTTCTTTTTCTTTCTGTCTTTATTTCTTTCTTTCTTATTTTATTATTTATTTATTTTTTTTTTGATTAAAGCGCGTAAAATTTTTTATTCTTTTTTCTCGAACAAATGTTATATACTTTGTACTCGGAATAACAAACTCAATTAACTTTGATCGGAAAGAAGAAGAAGAAGAAAAAAAAGGAACTGTGTGAAATACAACGTCAACCTTTGATCGGCTTTTTCTTTTTCGAATTAGTGATTACTATTAGAAAAATACGAACGCATTATCACTCCGGTTTAATATCTCGTTTCGAATATATTACTGCAAACACTGTAAACACACACACACACACACATTTTGTTGTTTTAGACCATAGTAAAATAATCGTCCTACACACACACACACACACACCATTGCCGTGAACCCATTCGATCGGGGATTTTATAAATGGTAATCCGGATTTGATGATCCATTTAGTACGGTACGCTGTTCCGTCATGACTTACTCCTGCTCTAAGCCTACAAAATGCCGTTCGAACTTGAATAAAATACTATCTGTGTGTCGTTATTATTATTATTATTATTATTATTTTATATTGGATTTGTTCGTCTCCGTATTTGCATAATGGATTCGGCGAACGAGCGTGGTGTATTAAATGAATACATTACATTTTTTCCCTACCGATCCGAATTTATAAGTTGATCCGAACTATTTCATACCGGAATTATTAATTTAGATTATTAAAATAAAAAAAAAAAAAACAAAATTTACGCAGTCCGTTTTAAATAAAAATATGTTGCCAGTACAATTGAAATGCTCAATGGTATTCTCAAAAGCGTATTGTAATAAATCCGAAATTTCAAATGCCATTTTTAAAAATGTTTCGATCAAAAGTATTATTATTATTTAAAAATATATTTTTTTTATTTTACTTCCCGTTAACTCGTGTTTTCATAATATAATTAAAAAAAAAACCGACTTTATTCAGTAACAGTAAAATTCGTTTCGATTTGTCACCGTTTCATTTCATATAATATCTTCTCTCGAATATTTCGTATACGCAATTGCAGATCTCAAACACGAAAACATTATTATTAATTTGGCCTCCCGGTCTATTCGATCAACACACACACATCGCATATTATTAAATTATTCGCATCCCGTTTTTTCTACTCACATTATATTTATCGTACACCGTTCGTTGTCCATTATAATATTATCTTCAGATTATAATCGACATATCCTCCTGTCTTCGCCGTTGTTTTGTCAATCAATTTCACTGCAGATCTCGTTTCTTTCACGTTGATCATTTTTTATACGATATTTTCATAAGCCATATATAATTATTTACCCGAGCATTCGCGTGATGATTTATGATAAAATTGCTCTCTCTCTCTCTTCTCTCTCTTTCATATACACACACACATATATGTATATATATATATATATATATATAATAGCCAAAATAAAAAAAAATTTCTTCGCAGTTGTTCCGTGATATATCAGGAGATGTCTATCTGTATAAAAGATAAATAGAGGATGTGTGTTTCGAAAGAGCGCACCGCCGCCGCCGATTACTTTAATTTCGTATTTGAAACACATTTCTATTGTTCGTTTTGTCGAAAAATAAGACCTATTATAGAGTTAATATCAAAGACACAATATGAAAGAAATTCACGCATTCGAAACCATTTTTACATATAAAAAAAAATAATATATTTACTTCATTTGCGATATAAATGTTACGTATTATGATCAAATGCAAATACGTATTATGTACGTTTATTTCATATTTTTATATCGATATAAATTTAGTGGTAAATTTTTATTTTTTCTCTGGAAATCCGGGGGCGGGGTTAATATGAAAAATTCGTCCTCGTTATAAACGATATCCGATATAACATTTTGAATTAAAATTTTTTTTTCTTTAGTAATAAATTAAATACAACAGATAGCCTATATCAATCGAATAGTAATAAATTACTCGTCGAGTAATTTAGTATTTTAGTATACATTTATTAGAATTTAGAATGCAGAAAATTCTAATAAAAATTCCAAACGTCTACGTTTATTGGAGAGTACAATGAGAATTTCTTCAGGTTTTATTCCGCCAACCGTGAGTAAATTGCTATACGATCAAGTCGTTTTTCCCCGTTAAAAATTAATTTTCTATTTACGTTTTATTTAATGAAAACGAATAAACATTAACTGACTAGATATAATTCTGAGGGTGTAGAATTTTACGAGATTAACGGAATCCTCGTCACGATTATTTATTTTTTTTTTAATTTTAGAGAGTTGGATTGACGTGTCGAGTGTGAACGGTTGTATGGCGTTGGACCAATGATGCACATTAATATTTCAAATTCATTTTTGGTGTTGGGAAAAGAGGTTAACCCGAATCCTCTCTCTGTTAACCCGTACCACTGGGTATTGTCGGTTTATAATATAAAAACGAAAACCAAATGTTTTATAATAATTCAAAACGAGTATAAAACACGAATACGCAATTATATACGCGCAACTGTATTTATACATTTAGTAAAAAATTTCAATAGTTTCGGCTAGGTGCGTAACAATAAGATGAGTAATTTTTCTCTCGCTCTTCACATCTCTTTCACTCGGTTCTTTGAAATACTTTTATTTTATCTTTAATTTCGTAATTTTTTTTTTTTATAGAAACGCGCTTATGAATATCTATACCCGTTTTAAACATTGTTGGTATCGCCCTCACCCAATTACACATTTCTGAATACGTCCCTGCCGTATATTGGTGTACGGTAGTAATTATTATTATTATTATTATTATTATAATTATTACTGGTGAACCGTTCTGTGTATTGAATTTGTCACGCGTCGTAGACTTGGACTACGGAACAGCTGTAAGGTCATAATTATTATATATTGTAATATTATTATTTCCTTTTGTCCCCGTATATGCTCGCATATGCTGCCCGCCGACACGCGCTGTCAGTCCGTTTATTTTTAGAGACGCACTTGGACGACGAATGGCGACGGACCGTTGGCTCGTGTGGAAGAAAATAAGGAATTTTCGGTGAAACGCGTAAAAACACAACGTGTAAAACGCTCTCGTAAGGCACAACTGTATTAATTGAATTCGGGTTAGTTAATATTCGATAACTACGTGTCGGGCCAATGGTTTATTTAGAATTTCGTTTCTCTAGGCAGGTACACATTTATCTGTTTCCATCTCTGATCAGTCTATACTGCAAGTAAAAAAAAAAAAAAAAAAAATTACATGTTATAAAATATGCTCTACGCGAATTCGCAGCATCATATCGTTTTTCGTTCAGTAATGAACCAAGAAGTAATAACCAATTGATTCTGGTTAAGGATGACAAAATGCAGTGGTTTAAGTCAACTATTCAGATAACTCGGGGGGTGGGGGGTTTATGAAGAAATAGGTTTATTCAATAATATAATAAAAAGAAAAGTAATGTGCGTAATATACCAGGTGTTACAATAATTATATTTCTTCCAATAATTCGTTGTTAAGATATTAATGAAATGTCTGATTCCAATGTTTTGGTGCGGAAAAAATAGACGACTTTCGATGTTATACGGAAGGTTAAAGTGGCCGGTAATAACGCCATTTGTCTCTTGCATACAATTAACGAATATTAATTGTATTAATATTTATTTACTTAATTAATTAGCGGTTACTACAATTTACATCAATAATTATCAGTTATGAATAGAAAACATCTTTATATTATGCTTAAATTGTCTGATTAGATTTTCATTCTTCAAACTGGGGGAAAAAAGTCGAATATATATATATAACCTAACCTAATATAAATTGATATCGAATCGATAAATATTTTTAATAAAAAAAAAATAATATGTAAAACCAATTCAAAATAATTAAATAAAAAACATATATATAATAAATAAATATACACATATATATATATCAAAATATATATTTAAATATACAAAAATAGCCAACGAGTATTAAATAGAATAAAAGAAGTTTGTTGTATAAGTTATTTTATTATTACCGGTTTCGACAAAAAGTCATCAACAGGTAATTTAAAAAATACAACAGAAAAATATAATAAATGAAATTGATTGAGAGAAAAAAAATACATACAACCTTCTTTTATTTTATTTAATACTCATTGGCTATTTTTGTATATTTAAATATACATTTTGATATATATGTGTATATGTATATATGTCTTTTATTTATTATCACGAGTATTAACTTATAATTTTTAATTTCTATCTTTTTGATTATTTATTTTTCACATATCCTTTTGGTTTTTATTTTAATTTTTGTAAATTCCTATTTGTTTTCACTAATTTATTATTCAAAAATAATTAATTAATACTTGAACTCCTCCTCCTCCTCCTCCTTATGGGCGGCACGGGCGCCTGTTATGTGTCTCTTTCTACTGCACGGGAATTCAAACGGCTTCGGTTATTATTATTATTTTTTATTTTTCGACGCGCACAAAGCAACAAAAGAAAATTGGTTTTTTTTTTTTTATTGCGCGTACACAAAACGCAAAACACTGTTCGAATGATGTCGATCGGCCGCGAATATTCATTAAAAATATTTTCGACAAGTCGTTTTTGGCCGGCGCGCGCGCATACACTTTCTGGTGTAAAATATCGTTTTTGCCAAATACGCACGCCCAACCGCGGCAACGTGCCGCCGACGGGGGATAGCTGCATTTTATTTTATGTTGTAATTATACCGCGTTATAATACATTTCGTGTATACACATCGATGTGCCAACAAAGGGTTAACGTTAACCAAAAAGGCTGACTTTCAAATAGGAAGCGAACTTCGCTTTAAAAGCTAATAATTGTTTGTGAATTATAAATACGGATGTGTGTTTTTGAACGTGGCCGGAGGTGATAATATGTCGTGGAACGACTTCCAGTGCTGTTGTATGTGTACACCGCGGAGCCGTGTACAAGCGATTGTAACTAATACGCGTTAATAATAACACGGGCGCGTGCGCGTTGTTATAACGTTTAATAAATTACGAACTCGAGTTTCAGTCATAATTCATTCGAGTTGAGTTTAGTATTTTTGCAGTTATCATATTCGCCGCATTATAAAATATGTAATACGTAAAAATCTCGCGTCGCAGTGTTTGTGGTCGAACGGCCTCCGAAACGGCTCGACCGATTTTAACGACATTTTTTTCGTACGCACTTGGTAGGCATGCGAATCGGTCGTAAAGTGTTTTTCACTCTTCTGCCCCTCCTCAGGAGTGGTGGTAGCTAATACGGGAAACTTTAGGATTCTAGGCGTTAAATAATTACCACGGTGACCGTTCAAATTGTTATTAAAAAATAATTTATAATTTATTATTACTAAAAAAAATGCGCACGGTGTTTGTAAACATAACCGATTTTTATGAAATTTGGCTCACCGTGTGTAATTTGGTCCAAATAAATGATAAATTGTGTACGCGTTACAATAAACAATGCCCCAGCAAGACGCAAGGGGGCCAATTCGAGCCGTCGAACGAATAAAGCAACAGACACGCGAAATAGTAGAGCAGAAAGAACCGACGAACAAATCCAACAAGATAACGAAAATGTGTGCGTGTGAGCATGTCGGTATTGCGTGCATCTCGATCGCAACAGGCACGAGCTGAACGAAACCAACAAAAACGATTAGAACAAAGACAAGCGCGTGTCGATTTGTAGTTGACACACGCAGAGCAAATGACCGACAACGCCCACAAGTAAATCGAGCATTTACATCCGATTCATTCCTTCGTCTAGCATTCGAAATGTTGAAATAGTACAGCTGAGAGTAAATATGTGCGTTCGAATGTTTCAAGATGCATCCGCTGAAACATTCTCAAAACAACTCTATTAGATATCGGCGATGGAAAAGTAGCTGTACGTAAAAATACTGAATGCATAAAATTGCCGACCGATCCCGGCACAATCATTAATTCGCAAAATGCTCTCATTGACCAGATGTTTCCCGATATACACACGCAATACTTGAATCGTGAGTGGCTGGCAGTATGAGCAATTTCGGCAGCAAAAAATGTGGACGTCGACGATTTGAATTTCAAGGTACAACGGTTGTTGCCAGGGGACTTGGTGTCATACAAATCTATCGATACAGTTTGCGATACCAACGAAGCTGTAAATTATCCAGCAGAGTTCTTGAACTCATTGGATTTGCCAGGCATGCCACCGCACCATTTACAACTGAATGGTGGATCTCCGGTTATTTCGCTTCGTAATTTGGACCCACTACGGCTGTGCAATGGCACGCTATTGGTCATTAAAAAATTGATGAAAAACGTTGTTGAAGCCAGCATTTTGAATGGCAAGTTCCGAGGAGATGTATTACTACCACGAATCCCTATTATTCCCACAGATGTGCCAATCGAATTCAAACGGGTTCAATTTTCAATTAGATTGGCACTCGTAATGGCAATCAATAAGGCTCAAGACCAAATTATGGATCGTATGTTTGTGGCTCAGATTTGGGCACACCGTGTTTTTCACACGGGCAATTATACGTGGTATGTTCTCTCGTGGGTGTACCATCCAGTATATTTGTGTTGGCTAAAGATGGACTCACTAAAAAATATCTTACACTCCATTGCACTAAGAGACTGATAATGTTTTTTTTTTTTAATTTTCATAATTTGTGATATGGAGGTAATTTGAAATTTATTAGTCAAGATAATAAAAGTGAAATGAATTCAAAAAATGAATGTTTGGTGTTAGGTTATTTTTATAGGTCGTCATCGTTCACAGCGCTCCATTCCTCTTTCAGTCATACCCCACACACTTACAATAGGTTAGTTATTTTTTATTTGATTACCGAAATATTCACGCTAGGAATAATTTATATGGAAAAACAACGTTTGCCGGGTCAGCTAGTATATATATATACTCGTATATATAATGTATCCATATTCAACGTCTGTTTAATATTTTAAAAGCTTTTTTTTATGTTCTGAAAAAATATATATAATGTAAAGAAGAAAAGAGAGGAATAAAAAACGGCGTGTAGAATTTTGTAGAAATTTAAGCGCTCTTTGACGGTGAATGTAATGTAATTGTTAGTGTGCGCGCGCGCGCGCGAGAATATTGCGGAATTCTAATTTGTTCTCCACTTTGTCGTTCAAAGTTGAGGTCTTTTCACGCGAGGAGAACTAATGCACGAGCAATCCGTATTGTAATTAAATTAACGCCCCGCTAAGAGGTATAAAATCAGACGTCTCCGGCTATTATTATTAATAATAATAATAATAATAATATCTTTTTTTTTCTATTCGAATATTCGATTACTTGCTTAAATCAGGCCCCCCCCACCGAAAATTCAAGAAATTTCTTTATGCCTCCTCCATAGGATGTAATAATTTTTTTGTCGAAAAAATTATTACCGACCAACAACGGCATTATATATTTGATCGTTCGTACGACGACGTTACGGGAAATACTATCGTAAAAATGTGTACCGAATTCCTAATAGTTGTTTTTTAAAATAGTTTGAGAATTTGGTAAAGTTTAAAGTTTAGTCTTGGATTTGATTTATAAATATCTCAACAATGATATTACTTAGTGCCTCAGCGCGTCAAAAAAAAAAAAAAAAAAAAAATTCCAAACGCCTATGGGCGAATTAAGATGAAATATTATATAGTATACGCGTTATTTTCCAAGCTCTCTCAAATGCCAATTCATTATGTAATTGAACAAAATTCGTTTGCACAAATACCATAAATACATATCTATATCTATTATTAAAGTGTTTAGAAGGAAAAATAACGCGTGCGTCGGTATTTTTAAAGGTTTGAAATGTTTATCGACAACATACAATTTTTAAACCATTCTTTTTTTCCTCGAGATTTTTCTCCGTCAAAATCATTAATCAATCGTATTCAAACGATTTCACAACACCCGCTTCGATGTTCGACGGAGCTAATGTTCATCAAGGCGTTCGTTCGTCATCGTTGTACGATACATACCCGTCGTTCTGTGAAACGTCTTTCTAATGTCTCGTCTTCGACTGATTTTAACGCGAGACGAGACGCACCGGAATTTTCTAAACAAATTCGTTTAGATTAAACAATTAATTCTCTAAAGCGCAAGTGGATTCGACGCCGCGGAAACTCTCTGTGTGCGTCGTTTGGAAACTTTCGGTCCGAGTGTGTGCCGTCCGTTCTCAAGGCGCTCTACGCGCAGGGCCGGATTTAGGGGGGGGGCAGGGGGGCCCCGGACCCCGGGACTCCACAAAATGAGGGCCTCCACTTAATGGGATTTTTTTGCATCCTAGTATAAAACACAATATAATATTAAATCACAAATTGAATAAAATTGTTCAATCATTTATATAGTAAAATTAAAGTAATTTAAAATCGATTATTATCACTTGTAGAGTAGGATAAGCTATATGCGATAAGGTATGGTTTTTAATTTTGAGAAAAACAGTTATAAATAAACACATACAACTTGTATAGCAGGCCGCCCGACTGCTGTTGTAGATAAATACGTGTAAATGTTTAATATATTATTAAATTAAATTATAAATTTATAATAATATATTGAATATAATATGTTATCGAAATATAATGTATAGATACTTTTAAGGTGGGCCCGGGGCGCTCACATTCCTAAATCCTGTCTCCCGTCTACGCGCATCAATCCACGTCCCTGGAGGCGATACAATATAATAATAATAATATTATTATTAAAACGCTTGTGACACTTGTGTCGAGCGATATAATTTGTTTTTTTCCATAATTTTCTCCTCGAGAAACGGAGGAGACCCATTGCGCAACGCAATACACGAGACAACGCGAGCAGACGTGTGCTCGAGAAGATAATAAGTAGATACGTACGGATCCGTATCGAACGATTCCCCCCCGGGCTGTAGACCGAAACGGGCGGGCGAATACGACCGTGGAATATTATTATCCGCGCTTACGGCACCGTATCGTTCGACGTGCGGCGGCGGGCTCGTGTATCGCGCGCTTTATCCGTAAAAACCGTCATTCGACCCACACACGCGTGCTGGCCATTGTTCTTATATTGTTAGAAAGAAGAAAAACAAAAAAAAAGCAGTCGCGAAGAAGTTGCGGTCGTGTTACGAAAATATAATTTAAAAAAAAAAAAAAATCCGGTATGCGCGTGTATGTTGTTTTGTGTTTTCGTAACGTTATGATATGCGCGCGCGCGTGTGTATCGTCGTTATTATATTTTCGCGGTTTGATGAGGACGGCCCCGCCGAGAGACTCCAACAACGCGTGACGCGCGTGCGCAGTGTGCGTGTCCGACTCGAACCGGTCGACGAAAAAGTGCCCGCGCGCCGTATTATTATATCCGTTTCGCGCGGTCCCTTTGAAACCCGCCGCCCATCCCCGCCACGTCAAAACGGGCTCTTGCGGTGGCCCCGTTGCGCCGTGCTCTACTGGCGCGCTACGTTTCACGGCACGCGATCGTTACGCGTACCGACCGGCCGGATGGCGTATCCGAAGCATACGGAAAACGGACACCCGGCCCGCGCTCGGTTCGACGGCGGCGGCAGGTGTGTCGCGCGCGTTAACCGCGACCCGGCGACTACCGGCGGCTGAACCTCCGTCCGACATTGGGCATTTACGACGACCGGCGGACCGTGTCTCGGATCCGCCGGTCGTCCGGCTAGTGATGGACAAACTGAATCGATCTTTTAAAATATCGATCTTTTTCACACAAATGATCAATTTTTGAATCGATCACTGACGACCGATCTTTTTATGAATCGATCCAATTTTGTAAAGATCGAATCGAATGGAATAAATGTATTATTTGTTTAAACATTAAAATCGATTATTTATTATTAAAATTATACATAATAGATATCTATTTGTTGGCGATGTATATACATAGGCCATAGGTGTGAGGAGGTAGTGACTAGAGAGTGGCTATTGTTGAACTAAATTGGTAAAAAAAATTTAAGTTACTATTTAATGGTATTATAAACATTAAAACTTGTTCCAATAAAGGTAAAACTTTTTTTAGGTAACAGTATTTCGATTCTGTAAAAGATCGCGATCTTTCGTTGTCGATTCGTTTATAGATCGATCTTTTTTTTTCGATTCAAAGGATCGATCCACTATCGAGAATCGCTCATCACTACGTCTGGCCACGGGATTAAACGATTTAATGTTTCGTCCACGGTGTTGGCGCACACCAACGGTATAAATTATCGCGCTACCTATACAATATTATTGTACAACACTTTTGTCACCGTAAATTGTATTATAATAATAAGGGACGGGGATCCGTTCTCCGACACATTGACAAGAACTTGACGCAAACGAGAGAATTCAGTACAACCAACAAAGTTTACTCAACAAATAATCAAGAATCCATCCATAACTACATGTTATTATCATACGGAATTATTGTTTGTGTGGTGATGTAATTATATCGTGGTTTGTATAATAATAAAAAAAAAATTTATTTTTATAATGTAATATAACTTCGGATTCCGTCCATTCCGTGACGCAATAACTATAAACATCTTAACTATATCGGGGATTTATAATATAAATTACAGCATTTCTTTCTGTATATTTTCAAAGAAAAAACCTCAAAAATCACCGAAAAGTTATGATGAAAACGTGTAACTTTATATTGTATTGGGGACAAATTTTTTTTTCACAATAATTTCTCTCAATTTCGGGCTGTTCATAGTAATTATAGATTCAGAGGTATTTAATTCATAAAAAGATGTGATTTTTGCTTGAAAATTCAATAAAATGTCGGACGCGTACGTTACTTCAACTATATATATGTATAAAAAAATCTTGATAATCCTTAGTCACTATATTTCATAACCGTTGGCGAAAAACAAGGTATTCAAAGTACTAATGTGATGTCTTTATAATCGTATGAACGAGATGTACAATAATAATATTAAAATTTATTTTAAAAAAGTTTTGATTTTGTATTTGTTTTGTCGTGGTAAGTACAGCGGTGTATCTCAGTAGTGGCAATTCTTAAATAAAATCATAAGCATTTAAAAATATAATTTTTACCACTTTTTTCTCTTTTAAATCTTGTAACTTTTTAATAATTAAATTTTTTTTTTTTAGAAAACCAGCTCGGTATAGATAATATTGTAATATTTATTCTTGTATAAACGTTTTTGGTGCGTGTCTAGACTACGAACTACGTTACTAACTCGAATTACTTCAAATTGCATCCGGTAAAAAAAAAAATATTTTCATACATCTTCGAACAATATCATTTTCATACATATTCTTATGGCGATTCAATAGAGAAATCGGATAAACTACACATCTTATACTTAAAAAAAAAAAAACGCATTAATTGGACGGCTGTAATCTAAGCACGCGTTAATAATTGGTCTATGACGTATACACGCGTTTCGAGCGAACGCGTGAAAATAAAAAAAGGAAATGTGTAGTCGTTGTTATAATATTACCGTTCAGTAAAATAAAACCATCCTTGTGAACTATAATAATAATAATAAAAATATATATATATATATTAAAAATACGACGTGTTCTCCGATTTCAATCACGATTATTGCACATGTATATAGATATATTTTTAAGCACCAAGGAAATTAATTTCGTACGTGGATGAATTTCGAGTAAATAGGAAAAAAAAAAAACGTGTTCATTGTTAGAAGATGACGTTAAACGCGGACAGTTGATTTTTCGTGTATGTCGATATTTATAAAAGAAAAAAAAGGAAAAGAGAAAAAAATCAATTATTACCAAATGATGCGTTATTATAGGTGTTTAAAATAAAAACCAACATAACTTTGATACTGCGCGTCTAGAAATGGACATTGCGACACGTGTTCAATTGACTATATTATTTCTATTCGAACCTGTTCATTACACTCTGCTGTTGTATATTGTTTGATTTCGTAGAATACGCGATTTTTAATTCAATATTCGCCGTATAGAAAATACGCATTTCACTTTCTACAATATAATTTTCATGCAAATAACGTATATAATATTATGTGGACGGGTTACGGATCGTTGTGTATTAAAACAGTTTTCGAGTACGAAATATTTGAATAATAATAATAATAATAATAATAAAAAAAAAACGCAAATAAATGGAAAAGTCAACCTCTGTAACGTTATATAACGGCGTCTTCCATCGAAAATTAGTTATACGAGTTTCGTAATGGCATTTTATTATTTGTAAATACATCTTTAGTGAACAGTAGTTTGAGAAAAATTTAAATTGATGGCGTTTTGTATAAAAGACGTAATACACGCCATTTCAACGTCGTTTTTCCGACGAGAGCAAAACGACCGTGTGGAAATGAATATTTTCCTCGTACAGAACTACGAAAAAATAAAAATATAGATACCGACGGGATTAGTCATTTTATATTGATTATATTGTCAATCGATTAAGTCATCGATGTAAATTTGGATGATGTCCAGATACAAATTATTATTTCTACCGATCGAGTTACTATAAATACTTATTAAATATATTTTTACCGCGATTTTCGATTATTCAGCACTCAGTGGTGGATTCAAGTGGCCCCCCCCCGCCTTGGCATTTATATATATATATATATATTCATAGTTGTAATATTTGTATGTCGTTGGAGAAATTTAAAAAAAAAATTCCAAATCCGACAACTTCTAGTAATTAATTACACATTAATACAAGAGTAAGTCCGATTATTATTTTTTATTTTTCAATTAATATAATTGATTGTTGGCAATTGGCAATGGTCAAGAAAAAAAATAAAAGAATTCGAGAAGAGTTCGGAAAATAAATAAATAATACGGTATAGATACGGAAAATATTAAATAATTGAAACGTTTACGATAAATTCATTTCAAGGAGGAAAGAAACTCGAAGGCCATAATATTGTTTTTAACACACTGAATTTTTACACAAAATAAAATACAATTTACGCGACAACATAGTTGTCTCTTAGATATTTTTAATTCTTAAAAAGTTCTGAGATATAAATTAAAAAAAAAAAAATAGTAAAAATCGTATTTTTAATAATGGTTATAATTTATTGAGAATCAAAGAAATTGTGGTGTTGTTGTAATTAATTTTTTTTTTTGTAAATATTTGGGCGTCTATGAATGCGACTTTCAGACTCTTTTCCCGCGCTAAGTAATGATTTTGTTGAAAAATAATAGGAGTCTTCTTAATATTATTATTAACATTAACAAATTAATTTAATGCATTCATGCGACAAACATACTTAACGTTGATTAGTATTGTTGTGAATTCGGAATAACAAAATGAAAAACGAGCATACTACTCGTACAATAATCTATTCCGGCCGTACAAAAATGTTTATCGAACTACAAGCGGCTAGCCGTGTTGGACGGTCTGACGTTTAAAATGCTTTATGTTGTAATGTTCGCTAAAATACAGATTTCGTTAAAATAATCGTGACGGTTGATACGGAACATGTGCTAAAAATTGTGTTCGGGGGAAAAAAAAATTACGTATAATGTAATCAAACGTTATTCGAATGTCTTTTCTACGTTTTTAGATTTCATATACACTTATTTTATTTCAATGTCCGTCCGTATTTACTGTAAAGAAATTTACATCGATTTTTACGCGCTTAACGTTCTTCATCAATTATATTCGAAAATTTCCGGAAAATTTCCACGATAAAAAGTGATATATTTTTTTATTTAAAATCACGCACCGTCGTCGAGTCATAATGTTAAACTATAACTACGCGTGTGAAATTCGAATTTTTTTTTTTAATGATTTTCTGTATAAATCTGTAATAAGCCGCGGTGTGCAATACACGTAATATACGCGACGGCAGGCGGGCCAAAGGATTTTGCTAAATTTAAACGTCCGCTGGTCGCGTAGCCAATTTTCCATCATAATAATATCCACGATGACTCAAGACAGTGTTTCTCGTGCGATTATTAATTTACGTTATTTTTTTCTTTTACAACGTCCACGCAGCTAACAAGCATTGGCGGCTACTATTCGTTGCTAATAATAATAATATTGTAAAACGACCAGGATTTATAATTGATTATAAGTTACAACGGAATTCGACCGAAAGTTTTTTGATTTGCCGTAGCCGATAAATATACACTTGTAAACTTATTATTGTCCTTTTTTCCGAATCCGTCGACACACTACAATTAATTGTGTATTATTTAATATCGTTTAAAAGTTACGAAAATCCTTCTCTGTATAATATCGTTCACGCACTGTTCATAAAGGTTGTTTTTATTATTGACAAATGTATTTTCCCGATTTATTTTTATTAATATTATTATTATTATTATTGGTCACTGCACACCGAACGCTGTACGTCGTGGACGAAAAATAATTGGCGTTTCTTATTTTTTTTTTTTTTTTTCGAAAAGTAATATTGCGAAGGCAAAAGAAAAAAAAACCCGTTGGTTTTGCTCGCGTTCCGCCGTGTATTTTCTACATAAAAAGTATCGATTTGAAGCGCAATATCATTTTTATATTAAACGTTAGGCGGTATAAAACATAATTCCGTTTTCCCGGAATAATATTATATCGTCAAAGCCCCTCGAGGTAACTCCAGAGTAGAAGATAATGATGTTCTTGCGGGAGGATGAAAAAAAAGCAGCTCGCGAATCGTAAACAAATTCCGTTTAAAATATTTCGACTACGCGTTGGGAAAAAGAAAAAAATTACTTCCGTAAAGAAAATATTTAATCCGTTTCCAAAACGCGCGATATAAATGTGTTATGCGCGCGCAAAACGTATAACCGAAAACAACGAGCGTGACGCGCGATGTCGTCAAAATGCTTCCATTTGGTTTTTAACAGAATTTTCGAAAATAAAAGCGTTCCGAAATTAGTTTTGTTTTTCTCTCTAATAAAATATTACGAGTATCGCTGTCGACTTATGATGAGTTCGCCACTAGTTGTCGTGCGCGGGGAGTACGTTGTTACACCCGGAATTCGTAGTTTAGAAAAAGCCAAAATCCGTTATTATATAATTTGTCATCGCACTCCGGAAAGTACGCTCAAAACCGTGTAAAATCGATTTTTTCGTTTTGGACGCCTGCGCGATGTCGCTCCTCCCGCTGCGTTCGATTTTTAAATTTTTCTCGTACGGACACAAATAATTGTCGGATATACGTACGAACGAAATTTACATAAACTTTTAATCGATTTCCGCACACGCCCGTAAACCGCGTCGTAAAAGTAAATATAACAGATGTTTTACTCACACGCATTCCACGTTTCTAATTCGAACACTAATGACTTATTCTTCATCGTAGGTCATCGGCCGTCAAGTCAAACACAAATGTGCCACGCCGTCTTTCTCTATTCAAAGCTAAGACTCGCCGATTTGTGTGTCTACCTCAATTCGCTCTACGTCTTTTCTAACCCGGTCCTCTCACGTCTTATCCGTCGGCCGTTCATTCAATTGGTCTTACACCGTCTGAGTTGTACCGCTTGTACGAGGGAACCTCGTTTTCACCACGGCCCAAAATAACCGCACCGTCTTCATCCCGTCCACTGTATTGGGATTTCGACACGGCTACCGAGTGTCGATATTATTTCGAATCTTCCACTCGCCGTGCATCCGCGGGGAAGGGCCAAAAATCAGAATTTTTCTTTCGATCACTAAATGGATTATTCGCTTGTACCGTGTAGATGCGCCGAATTCTCAATATCCATACAATATCACAACGGACGGAATTGGAAGGGAAAAAAGAAAAAGCCATTAGGTCGTTGGACGGCGTTCTTGACGTATTTGATTACTTCACTTTTCCTCTTGTATTTCGTTGTTATGAGTTATAAGCGCATTTGAATTTCCGTTACATTTGCACAATCGATTGTTTTACTATTAGGCGTACGCAATCAATACAATACGGATTTACAGTGTCCGTGCAAAGGACAAGCGGCGGGCTCGTCGTAGCACGTCGAATTTGCAGCGTTCGATAAGACCGCATACGATCGAAATACTGTTTTCTCGTAGTACCCGTACGATTTCGTTTCGAACGCGATACGTCCGGTAAGACGGATTCGATCGGTTTCGATTACCCCGTGTTGCCGCGAAGAAAACGGCTTCGTACACGCACCCGATTTCGACTCGACCCGGCCGTGGTTTATTCGATGTACTCATTCCGTCCCAATTGTTTCTCGTGTAGACGAATAATTTTTCAAATTAATAAAAACCGTATCGAATCAACGCGCGTCCGTGAAACCCAAGGCGGGTGCCCTCGTGCCCTCGTCCCTCCGCAGTACCGAGGCGGTGGTACCGGCGGTTCATTATTCTCGTTTTATCGCGACGAACGCGTCCCGCCCGTGTCGCGGTACCCCGCGTGCCCCGTCGTCCGTGTCCCTTTCGACGACGGGGCAGCGTTTACCGGAAGGAAGTTCGGCGTGCTCGCGACGACGACGCGGGTGCGTACTACGCGTGGTGGTGCACCGGTCGCGTCGCGCGGTGTTGTTGTCGCATCCGCGGCGGACACGGTTTTCCAGTCTGTTGAACGATTTAAACGATGGTGTTGTCGCCGGAGAACGGGGCAATATTCGTTTTCGGTTTCCGTGTACGTCACGCGACAATATTCACCTGGGATTTTTTTCATTTTTTTTTAAATTCTGACAGCGCCGGATTTTCTCTCAATCCCCGTGTTGGTATATGGTTAAATAAACGATTTTTGTTTTTTTTTTTTTTTACACTTGCTGCACGGTGCACAAGTGCTCGTGCAGTGTTCATAATTACAGCGAGAAAAAAAAATTACACCTCAACCGCGTAAATCAAGCGATTTATTTGTCCGACAAAATTATTTTTTCCTATAAAAATCCACTTTCCTAATTCGTATAAAACTCTCACGCAGGAAATACAACTCGATAAAAACGATTCTAATCGCTTTTTTTAATTCTCGACTCCAAGACGCAAACCATTCGATTATTTCATCTTCAATACTCGTGTATAACGCAATCCGACGTAACCGTTCGCATACGAACAGACGGGATGATGTTATTCGGTAGCATTGTCGATTTAAATATTTGGCTTATTTTCTTTTTTTTTGAATATTCGACTTTAGAAAACACACACATTCACGCGAAGCCTGCGCACAAGGAATTATTAAAACTTATTTCACATTACCACATAGGAGTGAATTGAACGCGCCAGAAATATTCGTGTATTACTATAGAGACACTTTAGACAAATAACCATCGCAAATATAAGATTTTTAGCGTTATGAGAAAAAGCTATTGGTTGTACAATTAGGTTTATTTGTTTTTTCTTCGCGCGCTATTCCGGTAGTACATTTTGCTGGAATGATAACTTTAAAGAAGTCATTTTTCGATATAGTTTTTAAACAGAGTAAAAAAAAAAAAAAAAAAAAAACCATAACAAATTTCGTTAAAAACGGCGAAAACGCTATTTCGTCCGACGTTTTGAAAATAATGGTTCTAGAGCAATTTCGGTCTCGCCTGTCGACGTTCGCCTAGAGACTCGGCGGGATTTAAGGGCCCGTTATAAAATAGCAAATTTAAGTTAAAAATTTTTTTTACAACAAAAATAATTTGATATAATGAAACAGAATCGTTTTTAGACGCAGAAGAAAAGCAAAACGAATATAATATTAAAAATAAATTTAAAAATTTTGATCGATTACCTGATGTGTTTTTAATATTGTAGGAAATTCACATCAATATCTGGCCCGATTTAATTCGCTTTATGTAACATTGAATTATAGTCGAATACCTCCTTGCACACAAGTCTTATATTATGAACGCGTGTATTTTCTATGAAAAAGATTTTAAATAACAAATTTGGGTTCTCGGTTGCGAAATCAAATGCGCACCTTGTTTACAGTTGGTATACATGCAATAAAACTTAAATCATTTACATAGATTAAAATAATATTATAGTCGACGAGATTGATATTCTTCGAATCACGAATCAAAAGACTATATACTTTTTCGATACGAAAATATATTTAAAAAAAATTTTTTTTAAATTTTTTTACGTGCACATTGCCAGTTATATTAACGTTATACGTTTTATACAAATTGAAAAGGTCGTTTTTTTAAAATGCGATTTCACTCTTTTAATGTTTCAAAAAACACGTCACCTAAACTGTATATGTGGTTTTTTTCTTTCCAATAATCTCATACGTCTACAATCAATTTACGAAAAAAGAAAAAAAAAATTGTTCAATACTATTATTGAAAACTGTGCACACACGCAGACTCCGGGCCGTTGCAACCGGTGTTAGGTTTTTAAACGATATACGAATATTGTTGTGAAACGAGAACGGAGGCCATGTTGAACATTTTTGTCCGGGGGCATCCAGATATCATGGTCCGGATCTAAATCGTGCCAGAGAGTCTTGAAACCTACGCCGAGTATTGGCTTAAATATATTTTCGGAAAATTAATTTACCTGACCCGAGGTCGTATTTACTTCGAATTCCTAGTGAAATTCTATTATTTTCGCGCACGAAACACAATGATGGTTATCGTATATATTTTTATTTTTATTATTATTATTATTAAACGGCGTTATTATTTTTGTTTTCGGACTCGACAGTTGATATATATCGTATATTGAACAAATTCTCAAGACGGCCTCGCGCGTTAAAAATAAAGACTTATAATCCTACGCTCAAAATACGCTCGTCGTGGTGTACACAGCCGTTCGCACAAACGTTCGTATGTTGAAACGGACGGTTAACACGCGGTCATTCGTCTTCCTACACGCGATAATAATAATTATGAGCCGACGGCGGTCCAGAGGTTTTTTCGCGATTTTAAATACGTAGACGATTCCGGAATTCCGATGAGCCGAAACGCACCACCACCACCACGTAACACGGTCGACGCGTTTCGATTTTCTTTCGTCGTTTCATTTTTTGTCCGTTTAACGTTCCGCGAACGTCTCTGCGGTGGTAATCGCCGTCGTCGCAACGATAGACAACGACCGCGTCGAATTACGTGTGCGCGCAGAAGACCGCGGCCTGCCTCCTTCGGTACCCCGGTTACGCCGTCGAATGTTATTATTATGCGCAACACTTACCGCGGTTATTGTACACAATGTGTGCAAACCGTTATACCGTGGCCGGCGGCCGTATCCGGTGCGGTGTCGGCGGCCGTATATAAATATCGCTCGTGTGTTTTCCGACGTTGGTAGTTCTTTTTTCGACGTCTCGCGCGTACCACTCGTATATTTGGCCAATGTACACAATAAAACAGTAGGTCGAACACGGGTCATATTCATATGTAAAAAAAATGAAAAAAAGTAGCGAAAATATAGAGGAATTTATGAAATTTAAATCAAAAACAAAAATCAAAAGGATCGAATGTTTGTTTAAATACATTTTAGACGATATTAATATCGTTCCATAGGTCTTCTCGTCGTACACATAATTTCTCTGTTATTTATATATTATATAATATTTTATTATTATATAATTTTTTATTTTAAACTCCTTGTCTTTTTATTGTAATGTTCATTGTTTACTCTGTGTATTTTTTTCCCTCTCTCAATCAGTTTCACTTATTATAATTTTCTGTTGTTGTATATTTTTTAATTATTTACCTGATGATGACTTTTAGTCGAAACCGGTAGTAATAAAACAGCATATACGACACAACCTCCTTTTATTTCATTTTATACTATAATACTCATTGGCTTTCTTGAATATTTAAATACACATTTTAATACATATATACGCGTATTTATTTATTTTATATATATTTTTTATTTATGTGTAATATCGTCTGTACCGGCGGTTCGTATAACGCGGTACATTCAAAACTGTAGATTTTTTTCCTCTTAATATGACTCTAGCTAAAAAACTCTCCGCGTTTTTGCTCTAAACGTGCGTGCACAAGCACGGATCGCTGTCGTACGCCCCGTAGCTGAAACGGCGAGTGTGCACGAAGGAGATAAGACGTCTCAGCGATTCCCAATCTGGGGGGGGAAATTACTCCTTAATGGGTAAAACGGGATTTTCCGAGGGTTAAAGAAAACGCTAATTTTCTATTTTATGTACGCCAAACGTATTTGTGCGTGTATTATTCAAATAGATATTGGAGACGCACAGCTAGTAACGTTTCGGAGAAAAATTGCTGGTGAGTAAGTATAATCATTATTGTCGGAGAAAATATCGAAAATCGCTCTGTCCACCGACTTGAAGGGCGCGTCCCTAGACGGTTTTTTTTTTTACATCAATAATTTTGATTATTTTTTTTGACGATGATAGTAATTGTATACATTAAAAACTGTTATAGGAGGGGGGTAGGGGTAGGGCGATCGCCCATTCGCCCCTCCGCTTTTTGAACGCGCCCAGAGACTTACAGGTGTAAAAGTTGATTTTCGAATACGGTGACCATTGTAAATGCAAAAAACAAGGAACCGATCGAACTACGGCGTGAGATGTACATCGGTTGAAACCGAACCGAATATTAAGCAAATCATTAGAAATAAGCAATGTCAATTGTCTCATTAACTCTGACATAATTATGTGGACTTAAAGTAAATAAACGAAATTTGTTTTTTTTTTGGTTGGCCGATTAATATAAATTAAAAAATATTCATTTTTTTGTTTTTAATCACAGTACTGTTTGTAGAAATTTCTATATAACCGTTCCCTTCCCACACGATTTCGCCCCCGTTAAATCATTGCATACAATTTGCAAGGGGATGCGTCTAATTTAATTTTTTTACACTTGTCCGGGAACAGTAAAGTATAGTAAGTTTTGGTAAATCGAGCAGAGCTTGTGCTTGGAATTTTCAAAACTACTCAAAAGTTTTTTGTGTAAGCGGATTTACCGGATTTAGGTACGTAAAAATTAATGACACAAATACAACATAATCAGTTATTACATATATAAAATAATGATGGATAATTTTTTGTGTTGATACAATATAATTCAAAAACCCTAAAACATTATATACTTTATCAATATAATCATATAGTTTAAATTTTTAGGTACTATCCAAATGTCTAATTACAACTAATCAACATTTCAATTAAGAACTGCCTATATTGGTTAGAACTACTTAAAGTGCAAGCTTTGAACTTCAGTTTAAATTGGGCGATAAGAATGGAATGAGATGATACAGATTTATTTTGTAATATTTTATTAAATGAATGAAAACAATAAAAATGTCTTTAAATGTTGTTATCAACGCCGAAATAATAAATAATTGTTGTCGGATATTACAAATTCACTAGATTTGTTCAATTAAAAATGTAGTGATGCTTGGGGGAAAAGGTAGCATAACCTTATGAATTTTCAGGACATTACAATTCTCAGGGACGCACACTTTTTTTTTTACATAACTGCACTCCTCTTTTAATTTTTTTCCAATTCAAACACTGATATATTAGACAATTTTAATGTAATTTTATTTTTTTTTTTTGTGTGTAAAAAGTGAAAATGATCAACGATATACGCGTGATGTCGTTAAAGTCGAGCACGAACTGGATAGTAGACACGCAAACAATCGCGATGATGAACAATACGCGTCGCGTGTACTTTATACGGTTTTACGTGACTTGATCTACTGTAACACGCTGATCTCGTTTGAAAATCGAGTGAATAATGCTCGAATAGTCGAAAACAACATTTATTACGTACAATCTCCGTGCTCGGAGGCTATCGGTTTAATTCTAATTACTTTATAAATAATGAAAATTTAAGAGAGACATTTCAAAATTTTCATATCGAGAAAATTCGGGTAAAGAAACGAGTAAAGTTTGGATAGGAAAACTTTTAATAATATCATTATCTTGGGTGGAATAATATTATAAGGTCTATATCGGTATTCGGAAAACATTTAATGATATTTTAATATTATTTTCATTTGTTATTATATACGAGCGACGGGTGAAATCGAATGGATCATAATATTATACACTAACTAAAGGAGTTTTCAAAATTATGTAATTTATCGACGGTATCATGATTTATCGAAAACCGGCGTAATAGGAAATAGACAAACTTTCTTCCTCAGAGGATACCCCCTGCACCACGACCTTTTGTAATAACGTGAAATTTATTGTCGTCATCTTATGGTCCATCGAGCGTACGACCATATAAAGAATGTTATTAGAGAGAGAGAAAGTGAGAAACACAGTACTGTATACGTCATATGTATAATAAATATAAATTCTAACCATATAATACGCCCAAAACAAATGTATACACATACATTTATAAAGTAACACCGATTAATCCTAATTTTCGTTGTTTGGATAACTCGATTAAATTGTTACAATATAAACTACATAACTGTTATACGTACAGCAACTTTGTTTGCATTCGCATTATGTTAACTCGATTTTGTTTATTTCCGACCGTCAAACAAATTGGTGAAAAATTAATGCAAATTTTTTTACGAACAGCATGTTTCTGTCTTTAATGTAGTCCAGTAACTGAGCGAATCGCAAATCACTCGGATATATTGTAAAATGTCCAACTATAAAGTGTCGAATCTATAAAAAATATTTCTCGCTTCGGTCCAGTCATGTGATGGAAAAGAAATATTGGCGAATTACAACACGCTATGCAACATTAATCGTGATTTAAATTCCCAAAGAATATATATAAAAAATATAATTTATGTTATTAATCGATAACTATATAAATATACACATTTAAATGTTTACGAATTAATAATTACCAACAAGAATTATTTTCAGTATTTATCGTAATAATTAGTCCTGCCGTACGGTTTATTCTCATATGTTATTTCTTCGCCTTTATTCAACAGTTGTTCGATCTGACTATTTATACTCACTACGCATCTCTAACCATAAACATTTCTTTGTCTACTCCGTAAATCCCCATATCATTTTAATAATCACGTTTACTTTGTCCTACCTTTGCTTTATGTACATTAATAACCAGTTCATTATCCTTCTTCTCTTTAAGTCTCGACGTTCGCAAATATCATCTCAGGGTTTATTCATTCCGCATTTTATCTAGCCTAGTAACATCCATTTTACCGTTTTTATATCGGTTACTTTTATTTAACGTCTAACATTCAGTCACATACATCGTTTCAGGTCTAACTACAGTTTTATAAAAAAATTTCTTGTACTCTGAATGCCGATTTTTTTGTCGTAAAATATTCTCATCACCTCTCGTTAATCCATTCAGCCAAGCCTTATCATTATACATTCTCTTTAACTTTTCCGTTCACTCGCTTTATCCTATTTTTCTTCATTCATTTTTGAACATAATTTTTTAATATTTCGTTTTTGAATCATTGATTTTCAATAAATTTGTTCTTCAGGACTTCTCCTCATCGTTCTATCCTACACTCCAATACGAGTATTGTATAGTCTACCGAAATCACGTCGTATTAAAATATGTGTGTATATACATATATTATATGAAAATTATAATTGTATAATTTAATATTTTATTTATTTCACTTACGTTTGTATAAACCTATTTCCTTGCCTAAAACTAAATATTATAGTCTATTAAGCTCCTTTTACGAGTACTAGTCGATTTTCGTGAAATGTTTAACGTAAGATTGCAGCGTAAAGTAGAAAAAAAAAATAGAATATTACTTCCGAGGTTTTGCACAATGTGGCTAGACACTTTTTCGGTTGCCGTGTAATCAACCAGATTCTTTTTACCCCCGTATATTATATAATACATATAATAATTATAATTACGGTTCGGATGTTAATGCCCTAAAAACCCTATAAAGACGCCCTAAATAATTCATTTACGATTTAAAAAAACACAAAAATGTCTTTTAGAAATTTAATTTACAATCTAAAAATATTAAAAAAAAAACTTTTAAAACTGTTCAAATTACTTAAATTATTTATATATATTTTTAGCTATAATTTTATTAATTACAATTAATTGTACTCGCATATCAAACGACTAATGATTTGTTATAGAAATTATAACAATATGTTGTTAAAATTATAACAATGATAACGTAATAAATTACATATTATATGACATACTATTTTATATTTTCGGTTTTTCTCAACACATTAAAAATATATAAAATATTACGAAGAACAGTGAATTCTTAAATTTTCCGTTGATTATTAAGTAATGGTTTGAAAATGATCAAAGAGTACAGAGAACGGCCTTAAAATTATAGGAAAAAAATGTCATAAATAATAATAAAAATATCAAAAAACTTTTGGAAAAAAGCGAAATAAAAATTACATATTTAGATTCGTGCGTTATTGAGGCACAATTTAAGTAAGGAAAGTGTCACATAAGACGTTAAAAAAAATGCGAAACCCGGGCTTTAATTATGATTTTTAATTAAATAATTATAAAAGTAGGGTTTGTGAAAAAATATTTTTTTCCAACCGACTTCAATAGTAGTGACATGGATTCGTACGACGAGCGGTCGTGGCTAGGGGTGACGGAGAGAGGAGACCGGGCGAATATTGCACACGGGCGAACGGTGCCGGAGTCGCACATAGACGTAATCGAAAATCGTCTGACGCTGTGTTTCCCAATCTTTTTTCACTCAACGCTTCTTTTAGGTTTTCAAAAACCTCACACTTAATAAATTAAAAAAAAAAAAATTTCTATAATTAGCCGTTCTATTTAATACGAGTGAAAAATAAAATCTCGTAGGAAAAATCATTTTTTCTACACATACTGCTAATTTTTCATATCTACTAAAAACATAACGTACATAAATAGTATATCGTTTCGTGCGAACACTACTGTATTATCACCGAGACGAATAGATGAAATTACGTCGGATACGTTTTATGCTGTCGTTGATATTTCATCCACGACAGGTAAAGATAAGCGTTTCGACGATCCGCGTATGATTCTTCACAATTCGCCACCAAAAGAAACACTGCGCTATACGATGCACCAAGACGTTTATCGCGATTTAAGCGTATTTTATTAAAAAGCCCCCACTTATAGTTTTTTTCTCATTTCAAATTTATTCTTTTTAGTCGTGAAAGTGTAAGATGTCTATGGTTACTTTTACCCGAACGTTTATTTCATAAAGCGGTCTTCGGTTTATCAAAAGGTATCTAAAGCCCTATCGCAATAAGGACGAAAGTCACGGTAGAATCGTCCCGTTATTTAAAACGCCCATCCCGTTGAAATTCGAAAAAGCCCACAAGGGGGAGACACGACCCTCAAACGTTGACAATCGCCCGTCAAACGGTATTAACATTTTTTTCGATTCGTTTCGCAGATCAGGCGGTGATGACCGGTGGCGGCGGCGGCGGCGTTGGTGACGTGTTGAACGTGGTACGAGTGGTACGCGTGGACGTACCGTCCGTGGTACGGGCTCACGACGCCAAGTCGGATTCGTCGGCGGCGGCGGCTGGTGCGGGCGCGGGCGGCCGAGCGCCGCCGCCGTTGCTGTTGGGTTGCGCCTACGCGCTGGAGGGCGGCGAGAACGACGACGAGAACGGCGAGGTGTCGACCGCAAGGCCGACGAACGCGACCGGAAAGAGATTGCCGGAGGTGGCTATGGACGCGGCCATGGAAGAGTTGCAGCGGCAACGGGGCCTGGTGGTGAAATGGTATTTCCGACGCAATCCCGTGCCCGTGGCGCCGAACGACGCGATGGCCATCATCAACGACAACGAACAGGTGTACCAGTGGATCGCCGGCGGCGGGCCCGAGGCCGGCGGCGGGCTCGGGCCGCTCAGCGGTCGCACGGTCGACGTGACCGCGGAGACGCCGCGCGTCGACAAGTCCGCCCTGCACCGGATCATCCGGGTCGAACGGCCCACGGCCGAGCTGACCGGCGAGTACAGGTGTCAGGTGGAGGACTGGAACGCGGAACGCCGGTCCGTCTGGCACCCGATGGTCGTATACAGTGAGTACCGGAAAAAAAAAAAAAAAAATGAAACCGTTTGTTTTTATTTTATTTCGCGTGAATCTCTCGTCGACGGAGTACAGACGACCATCCCTTTCTACTCGCACTCCTTCCCCCCCCCCCAAAAAAAAAATAATATCGTTTTACTCTTTTAAATTTGACGGCAGAGTGGCGGCGCGCGAACATATTTTTTACCTGAGACGCGCGTTTTCACTCCGAAACGAACGTTATTATTCCTAAAACAGGAGAAAACGGGTGAGAAATATTTTTATTCAAATTATTCCCCCCCCCCCAACGAGTATTTCGGATGTTTTTGAAAAAACAAAATTATTCCGAATAAGACTTGTGGATTCACTAGTTTTCGGCAATACGCGAATATCGAATATGGAAAATTATTGTATTGCAAACACAGTCGTCTCATACAGAGTAATGAGTTTTAAAACGCGTCAATTGAATTAGATTTGAATTAAATGACTTCGTCGCGACTCCGCGGAAATTATTTTCGAAATTCAAGAGAAACACGACCAGATTAATGTTGACGAAATTCCGGTTTTTCGTTCACACAGAAAAGATTAAAAATTAAATAAATATAAAATTAACATATTTTGTATAACCAACAGCTTGCCATCGCTTTGCTCGGAGTCCAAAATGTTCAACACACGTACGTTCGTATTATAATTATTTCCCCCCTTCTCTCCCTATAAATTAAATGAAACGCGAGTGTAATGAAATTGTAAAATACTTTCTTTTTTTCTTTTTGTACTCCTAAAACTCTTTATTTGCGCATATCCTTAGAAAACGAGCAAATATCATAATCTGTTTTTTCGTATTCTAAACGCATATTTCGTAGTGGAATTATTACTACCGCGTGTTCAATACATCTCATTGATTGACTTTTGTAGAAATTGTTATCTGTAATTTGTACATTATTTTAAATTATGGAAATTATATATTTATAATTCTTATAACGTTATAAAAAAACGTTTCTTCACGTTTTGCGAAAAATAAAAAAAAGTATATTTTTACGAAAACAACGAACAGAGAATCTAAAGTGGTTCCTTGAAAAGTAATCGTTGTAAACACATTGGTTGATAATTATTATAAATTACACTAATATACATAATTATATGAAACACGTAATAGAAAATATCCAAAAGTATTCCTATGTCTACGTGTAGTAAAACTAAAAAGTAGTATATTTTTTTAAAATATTTATGTTGTATAATCTTATATTATTTAAGCACTGTATATATTTATTATTTTTATTATTGAACGTTAAAATAATAATAATAATAATAATAATAACAATAACGTCCGGAACGAATATTGTATAAACGTATCAGTGAAAATACCCGTAAGAAATTATTTATTATATTTGTGAAAAAATATTTGAAAATATGTCCGTTGCGATTTTATTGACGTTCATTCACGCGTGGACGAATAATAATAATTGGTTCGGATGTATATTATTATAATGGAAACACAATTTTGTCTCTCGGTCTGGAATGTTGATAAAGTTCAGTATACACTGTGAACGGTCCGATAATAGTCAAACCGAAAGCTTAAACCATCCTTTAATCGAATTCGCGAAACAAATTCGCCCAAAGATAATGTAATTATTGAAAAGGAGTGAAAATAAGATTGGGAACTATTTGAAGTCGATGATACCGTGAGATTAAATAGGTCAAAAACTTCTAAAAGAAATAATCGTTGAAATAATTGAAAATTATTTCAGAGATGGCGCAATGAAACGCATAGAGAGCGATAAGAGAACAATAGCTAAATTAAATTAATTATTTCTAATAATTATTCTTAATACTGACGCGTATATTTCGTTGCATTTTATTGTCCGTATTTTCATTTGTTGAACATTATTCGTATATTGCGTTTAATTTAAATCATATTATAATCTATACATATACAATGTGCATAGAAATACGACGAAGATGACAAACGTGAATAAATCAATTACGCGGGGGAGCGGGAGTTTTTTTTTCATAAAATTATTTAAGTAATTTTTAATATTATTCATTTGGACGTTTACGCCGGTTTTCGTCATAGTGTGTTGTACAATCTTCACGTAATACGGAATTAATTATTTGATGTTTTGTACACAATTCATTTTGTCTGATCGGATAAGATTGTTACATTGATTTGTATTTATTAAAACACAACGCAGGGAAACGCGCAGTTTGACAGTTTAATACGCTAGTGTTTCGCCTAAGTAGAATGTATCTGCAGACTCGAGGATAGCGAGAAAAATTCGGGCATAGTGTGCGTTCGCGGCTATCGATTTTTTTCTTTCCACAAAAACACACTTTTGCCTTGTGCATTCGTTATTTGTTTTCGATATCAAAATATTGTGTTGACGAACACTGTAAACGTATTGTGTTTTCGACTAAAAGCACTTCAACAGCACCGTCGCCGCGGCACAAACGCATATTAAAATACAAAAGACAAATAAAAAAAAAAAAAAACAGCGAGTGGTAAAACGAGAAAAAAAATTCCGACCTCGAGGCATCGAATCGAAATCCGCTACGAATTTATACACTCTTCCATATTATACAATTTGTAAATTATTTATAATTATTATCAATATTTTTAGTGCGAACCAGTGGTTTATCGAGCAATTTCTTACGGTGGAAGTTTCGATCCACTTGTACTTGTGTAAAAAACAATAAATAATCTTAAAATAGTCATCATCAAGTGTATCGGTGTTGAGTTAGATAATATATAAGACAAAATCTCAAAAAATAATACGAATTAGGAATAAAATCATATTAGCAATATTACACCTGTATTTAATACAAAACTGATGTGTATAATAAAAAAATATTTATTTAAAAAAAATTACGCCTGGATTATTGCCAATGTGTTTGTAAAAGGTAAAAATTGTTTTCCGCAATAAGTTATTATCAGGTTATGATGGGCTCATCTGTGATGAACCATAAGCGGACATTTAAAACGAGAATACACATTTCGCGAATACTAACAAATATTTTATTTTTATAGATTTTTTATAATTTATATATACGTAATATATTAATTTAATATAATATATATATATTTTTTATCTTAACAATGAGGATTAAATATCGGCTAATTTCCAGTCTTCTAATATTTTTCCAATAAGTAATCGTATAAATAGCTAAAAAAAAAAACAGGGAAAATGGAGGGATAGGGGCGTTACAATTCCCTTAACCACCCCTCCCCCCTTGATCGTGCCCTTGGCGCGATATAATAAAAATATAATACATAAAATCGCTGCGAGCTTCACACGGAATGCGTTTGTTATAAATTTTTATTTACATTTTTTACTGGAATATTATACGAATCGCCGTCATCAGTATATTATATTGGATATCTTGCGGTTCTGTTTTGAACGTATAATTTCCTGTTCCCGTATAGAGGCGCTACGACGCGACGTTTTGATAGGGTAATATTCAGCGACCGGAAGCGCGAGAGAGCACTTCGAAACTATATTAGAATATGCGTGCATGCATTTTGTTTAACAAGCAAACCGTAACGATATATTATTACGCAGTGGGCTTTAATTATATAAAGAGAATTTATTATCAATTACGACGAGTATGACACGTTTGTTTAAAAAAAAAAAAAGAAAAAAAGTTTCACGACGTGAACACATATTCGTATTATATTTATAAGTTTAGCGTTAAAAAAACAAAAATTAAAATAAAATAAATAACAGGCGCGTCCATAGCGTTTGCATAGCATATTAATATTATTATTATTATTTGACATTCTATCAAAAACGATTAAAAACAAAAAATGAAAAAAGAAAAAAATCGTATTTTACGCGGTTTTCAATGTGTACGCTGTAAACCATAGGTTCTGAAACATATTTCGTACACCTGGGCACTTTGACAATCAAAATTTTTTTAGTGCCCCCCCCCCCAAATTTTTATACTCACCAATTGTTGTTTATTTTTAAACAGTTATTACAATTATTATATTTAAACATGTCATATTCTGTTTTAGGGTTCAAACTTACATTTTAAAGGAGCATTTTTTATAAGAGCAATTAAAACGCATACTCAATCGAATTTCAATGTATTTTTATTAAAGTTTAAACATATTTTTGAATTTAAATTTATCGAGCTTACTTTTAATGTGATGGATTAACCTGATGTAGTTTAACGAGTTTTTTTTATATCAGGCTCAAATTTACTTAAATACGGTCGTAAGTCGCCACGTTCGGTAACAAGCAGCCGATTTCTTTTTTCAGTTATTAGTGTTGTTACAGCACTAAATCCACGTTCGGACAAATACGATGATGGAAACGCTATTAGATATCTTTGAACAATCGACCATAATCCAGGGTAAAGTTGCGGGATTACATAATTTTTCGCTTTTTTCAATCAGCTATCGTCTCCCCCCCCCACCAAACTTCTTTGGGCCTTTTAACGCCCCCCTGAAGGCCTTTAACGCCCACAAGGGGGCGTTATCGCCCACTTTGAGAAAGAATGCTGTAAACAGTTTAATGGTCAATTATTATTATTATTATTATTATTATTATTATTATTATTATTATTATTATTAATATTCTTTGTAGTCTGTTTTTTTAATGCGTTTATGCACGCGCACGTGTAGACGAAATCGACAAAAAAAACGCCAAACCGTCAATAATTTTGTACATTTATGAACAGAGAAATTATATGTATTAAAATATACGCGAACACAAGTACATATAATTATGTATTTGTGCATACATATATATATATAAATATATTATATATAATGATATTCCTCGGGTTATAATAAATAATCTCTTTCCGTCGTGCTTGTGTTTAAAGTAAGAATGTATTATAATATATGAACGACAAAAAAAATAAAATAAAAAATTAATCGTCGAAAGTATGTAATCATATTATATTATTATAACGGACGATCTTGTTTCTGCGCACGAAAAAACCACATAATAGCCATGAGTAAAATGAATATTGTAAAAAATATACGAAGACGTTTGGCGTCTGTAGCAATAAATATATCAACTACAGTTCTGGGACACGCGTATGTCGTTAAAAATGAATGAATTCGTTATGAAACGGCTTTAGAAAAATTGCCAAATATTTATAAAGTGTAATGAAAATCGACTTTTTCCACCTATATCGACATTATATGTTGAAATATTCGAACCAATAAATATATAATAGGTTATATTTATAAATTGTCTACACCCGTGTAACAATACGCGAATACGGTGCGAGGCCACTTCTGATTAGCGGTTTTTTTTTCATAACGATATTATATCCATTTTGCATTAATCGTAAAAAGATATATATAAAAAAAAAAAAATATTTTTTTAAATAAAATCAATTCGTCGAAACGGATGAGAGTTACAAAACCACGCGATTTACGCGTGTATAAAAAAAAAAATTAATTAAAATTTCAGGCTTTATGCAAGTAATTAATCGAATTTGAGTTACCATTATATCTGGCAATAATAACCCGAACGAATTTTTGAATAAAATACGCGAACGTTATATTATAATATTATACGTATGGCCTCGAGTCCTGTTATATATATATATATATATTAGTCGTACGAAAAACGTATTCGTTAATATATAATACTAACCACTGTGTTCATAATTTATCAGACATTGTGCTAATGTACAGTTCTAAAACGTTAATTTCTCAGTACCTATCGCTATTTTATAAACGAGAAAAAAAATTACTAATACATTACACCGAAGAAATTTACGTTTGAATCATACATTTTACTTACGTGATAATAATTGTAATAAATGATATTTTTAGAATTCGGTATGAATTTTATAAATTTACGTAACACTTATTGATGTATTATAAAAAAAACTTCCCGGGGATTGTATTCTAATGGAATTATTTGACGCAGGGCTACTTACTCTTTGTAGTGCAAAATTCAATTAACTAGGTATATTTCAATATTTATTCCGTAATACAAATTACGTTAAATTTGATACAGTTGTACGATAAGTTTTTTTTCGAATTGAGGTTTAAATATTCTCTCTTACTAAAATACGCATATGAGCTTTGCCCAGATATTGATTATTGTGCGGTATTGAAATTTTCTCAGCACAAGTCCACCGTGTCTATTCCTCAGTATTGACGTACCGCGTCTTGTATGAAAATAATTATAATTAAATTAATTAATATTAATAAAATCATAATAATACGAGTATATAATTAATAATAATAACAATTAGAAAGTGGATTTTTAGTTTTTACACATATTTACTGACTGTATATGCAATTCGACGAAAGAAAAGAAAGAAGAAATGTTGGACGTTTTACCGATCGTAGGATTTTAGAAAAAAATTGTGAGTATATTGGAATATATTTTATAAAGGGTATCTAATTTGTTTTGCGTAATATTATTACACGTAAAAAAAACAAAAATCACGTTCATTTATTTTTCCGTTTTCAAGCTTCTTTTTTTAACGATAAAAATCGTATTATTATTATTATTATTAATATAATAAAAATGAATGGTATAAACAGAAATAGCGGTAATACGATGTGGCAGCTAAATCCGAGAAAGAAATGTAGAAAAAAAAAATAATAATAATAATAATGCCGCCTCGACGGAAATCACGATCGCGCGCACACCACGTACTCTCATCGGTATAATACGATTATATATTAAATATACGTCTACTGTTGTACTAGTCTTGTACGTGTCGTCGTCGTCGCTTCCACGCGACAATACGATTTCATCTTTATCGTAGTATTATTATTATTATTATTATAATTATTCTTGTTATTAATATTATTATTGTTATTATTATTATTATTGTTATTATTATTATTATTATTATTATTATAATTATTATTGTTATTATTATTATTATTATTATTGTTATTTCTGTACAACGTCGTGTACTATTATTACGGTAATATTATATTATCTACACTTTACTGGAGACTCGTGTGAGTGCAGGCACAGGTCCTCGGGTATACCGCGTCCCCGACCCTTTAATCCGCGACCCTGGAATTAATCCCAAAATACGACGATATCGTATTATTGTGTACAATATTGCTAACGCGGTGTATTCAGTACATTGTACTGTAGCTGGGCCACGACGAATCCGATATAAACCCCCGTCGAATCATAATAATAATAATAATAATAATAATAATAATAATAATAATTATTATTATTATTATTATTATAATTAAAGCGCGAGTCGTCGTTAACAGACAGCGGGTTTTGTGGTAGTAATAACGATCGTTTACTGAGTTACTGCAGTCGTTAATTAAAACATATTAAAACGTTTGATTCTTCAAGAAATATACACGAGTCAACGGCGTGTGCTAATCGATATATTCCTCTCAATGAAATTACGATTACCACCTAATCGCGATATAAAAATATGTTTTCGCACAACCGTCGTTCGTTTGATGTGGAAAATGTCAAGAAAGTTTTGACTGTTCGATGTAATAACTTTACGGTTATGATATTTTCATAATGAGGTATATGTTTACTGTATAAAAAACGTAGTGAATATTATTAGTCAATCGACTTTCATTATAAATGGATGATGATTCAATTGCCGCCTTATGGATTGGTAATGTGGAAAATAACCGTTTAGCCGAAGCGAAAAGTACATACGACCTATATTTAATTAAAAGCAGTTTTCTCACAGTTAGATATATATATATATATAACTACACGTTCCAGCACTATACGGTGACAAAACTAGTTATGAATTTCATAACCTTTAACAAAAACAAACTTATGAACTACGGAATACTATGTACGGCCATACGGAGCCGAAAATGATATCTAGGGCTTGGGAAGTGTTTCTATCAAAAAAGATTAGTTCGCTTTCGCATTCGTTTTGCTAAAAAAAAAAACTATATCCTTTTTTTGTTCCAAAAAAAAAAAATATATATATATATTTTCGGTTCTTGAAAAATGAAAATTTTCAAAAATATTTGGAGAGAAATTAAAATAATAGAAATCGAACGTACTATTAAGTACACACCTTATTTTGCGTTATTTTTTTCATTTTTTAAATTATAAATATGTAAATAATTAAATTAAAAACTATAAGAATAATTCACATCGACAATATAATGTTACTGTACATATAACAATAATAATTTATTTAAAAATAAAATAAAATTTCCTCCGTGTAAAGTATGAGTAATTTAATTGTCTTGAATGTACAATCGTATAACGTTAATAACTTCTTCATAAAGATAAATACCATTGTAGATTTTTTATTTTTCGTCAAAAAATTTTTAATTTTTAAAAAAGGTTCTAATTTCAATGAATTGTACAATATCGAGAAACTTTTTTCTAAATTCTAAAAAAAGGAACGAAATGGATAAAAAAGCGTTCATGTTCCTCATAAAAAGAAAAGAAATTCCTATATGTTTCTTCACACACAAAATGAACTTCGTTCTCGAGACGTTTTTGAAAATCGAAGAAAATAAAAAAAAAACGCGTTCCTTCCAATCATTGATGATATCACTACTATTCGTTTCGCAATCGTTCATTGTTACTGTAGAAATTCTTCTTCGCGTAGCTATACTCTTTAAGACTTTTGGTCACCATCTATCTTTACCTCGTACAACATATTACCAATTCGCTACACGCGGGTCATACCGTCCGGACGTCTCTTTTTCTGCGCCCTTTCCCTTAATTCCTGTGTATCCATGTTCTACTGTTAGTGGATCATTTTTATTTTTCGCGCACGATATGCGACGACCGAGCACAGACTTGTATCCCAGAGAATCACTATAAGAACGTCTAAAAAAAAAAGTAAATAAATAAAAATACGAGTGATAGACTTTCTCCTCCCCCGCATAAAGTATGGCCGTTTCGAAACACGCGTTTATCCGACCGTTATATTGAATGATTATATTATTATTATTATTATTATTTTCACACATATTATGTCTCGGATTTTACTGGAACATTGTATATATTTATTGTGTAAATTATAATGTATATAATAGTAGGTATGCGGCGATGACCGGAATAATTGTCGTCGTTGCGGCGCGATATATCGTGAAGACGCGAAGAAAACGCGTGGCCGGACACAATATAAATTGTGTTTGCGGTTGAAGAAATAATGGAGAGAGAGAGAGAGAAAAATTTGAAAATAATTATCACATCGTCGACCGTCGTCCGTCACGTTTCGTCCGATCTGAATATTTGACATATTTTTCAATACGGATTACCGACACACGCACACACGAGTATTCTTATAAAAATAACCTAATTACATTTATAACATATATAACATTAAATCAATAGAATAAAAAATAGGTTGTTATACGGTTTTTTTTCCCGAAGAAATTCGTCGTTGCGCGTGCGATTCGCATAATTATACGAACGTGACGCGGGAATCGTTGATTCGGAAATAATCTACCGCGGAGTACAGACGAATGTCAACGAAACGGTGTGGTAATTTTGACGTGCGCCTGAAAAAAAAAAAAAATTCCCTAATCAATAATATTACATTTTTATTAATTTATTTGAATAATAATAATAATATTAAAACGTATTTTCTGAACGCAAAGAATTTCGAGATTTTTTCCAAATCATAACATTGTTTTCGTATCGTTTTTCTCGGTTAATTTTCGATTAAATCGCTTACGTTGTGAGCGTATGGTTTGTTTTCTTTTTTTTCTTTTTTTAAATAAACTGCTCACGATTGTACAGTACTCGTATTGGCCGACGTACGAGTACACGCGTCCCCGCGATGGCCAATACACGTTTTTATGAATTCTCCGCCTCACGCGTTTACCGTAGCGATCTATAAAATATTTTCGTTTTTGGCTTACCGACAAAATCGAGTCGCAGCAAATATTATTTCCCGTCGTGTTGCAATAACACGTCCACAACTGTTTTATTTATAAATAATACATAACGCGGTCATATAATATTTATGAAAGATTGATAGGTGTGTATATATTATACGCGCGTACCATTGCCCGTTCATCGCGCCCGTTTGAATTGGATTATAACACTCGAGGGGCCGAGCCTTTGATACGAAATAACTACAAAAAAAAAAAAAAAAAGGGCCGGGTTTAATAATAACTATATAATATACTCGTATATCCTATTACTCCGCGCCCGTCAAGGAATTCTGTCGAGTGTTGTCGTCTTGTGATTTGGATACCGGCATACACGGACGGAGTGGCGAAACCGAATTCAATGCGAGAGATTAAAATTCATCCAGGCGACGGAGTATTTTCCTATTACACACACACACACACGTATAAAAATATTTCTTTCCTCTACGTTTGAAAATATTAACTGGTAAATATTTATGACACACTCGTACGAAAGTTTACAACAAAATTCAATCGATAAATGTGTAAAAAAAATATATGTGTTGTACAGTAATAATATTAATTAAATTTTGAGTAAACGAAAATTATGAAAAACTTGAAACCGGATTTTGAATTTTTTTTTTTTTTTATAACCTCTTAGGTTATGCTTTTTTTTTTTTAGCTAAAAATGTGATTTAATATCATATGGATCTGAATAATATATTGTTATTTTGAATTATTCGGCGTTTTTCAGTGCATTTTTGACATTTTTAGGTCATTTTTTGTAAATTAAGGTCATTTTAAAACTATTTTTCAATTATTGACAGAAAAATTACTAGTTTATTATGTTATTATTGTTGTTTTACGTAATTTTCGTATAATAATAATTCGTAATTAATAATATAATTATACTTTATGTAATTAAGGCATTTTAACGGTACATTTTTTTATGTTTTTATATTATACAATATTAATATTTTTTAGAGCATTTTTTACGTAATTTTTATACGTTTTTTAAATTATAAATATCCGGATCCTATATATGTACGTAAACAACAATTTAGTAAAGAGTTTAGAATTCTCATCAAATGAATTTACTACAATATTTAGCTCCATAGAATATTTATTTCCGTTGCCATTATTATATGAATGCCTTGTTTTAAAATGTTCATTAGTTATTGGATTTCGCAATAAACCGTCATTACTCATTTGATAATTGATAAAAATGTTACGGTAATTAAAACCAAAATTACATTATCATCATTTTCAGAATCCACCGCTATGGTTGTTGACGTTTAAATGACCAAATATTTGATGAAAAATATTGGTAATAAACATAATAATTTACGTAACGAAAATTAATTTTAATACAAATCGTCAATGAATTTACTTACTATATAATACGGGATCCAGGACACTTCACAGTGGTCCAAAAAGAAAAAGTTCGAAAAAATTATTTTAATGATAATTTTTACTCTATTATAATATAAAAAAAACAAAAAACAAAAAAAGTATTCTATTGAGCAATTTAATATTAAACTTTATTTACATACAGTGTGTAGTGTATTAATAATAATAATAATAATTATAATAATTAAGATATTGTATAGCAATCAAATGTTTATACCATAGTGGTTTTTATTCTATTTTTTCATATTCCATAAAACCTTCGTCACTATTTTCCTTATCAAAGTCATCAATGTTTTTAATATTGTATATTATATTTAAAATACAATATGTCGCTACTCCACACTATTTTTTTTTAAAACAACAATGCAGTTTAAAATTTAAAAAAAAAAAACGTGATGTCAATGTAAATTAACTAGTTCATATAATATATTCTAGGTGACTAAAATTTTAATTGTATAGTAAATTTATATTCCTTATCTAATAGGTATTTCAACGTAACCAAAATCGTCGATATAATATTAATTTTCTTCGAACAATCGTTGGGAAGAAATGAATAGAGTTTTATGAATGTACAATAAACACTATAAAAGCCATAATTTCATAATCATTAAGCATTTAGTTATCTTCTCCATGTGACTCTATCAAATTAATAACCGTTGGATATCTTATTTAAACTGATATAAAATAACATTCTATTTTTAAAAATAACTAATTTCAATTTTAATTTTCAGTATATTTTCCCGTTTTTTTCGACTACTGTGCGCGGTAGATCATAAAAAAAAAAAATTCTCATTTCCATACAGTCTATCAGCAGTCTTCTGCAGTGGTACACGCGTTCAAGCGATTTGTGTTTTCTATTTCCATAATTTAAAAAAAAAAATGAAATTCATTATTCACGAAATTTGTATAAAAACACAACAATGGTAAAATAAGACGGCGATCAGAAAAGAAAAGTGCTATTATATTTGTTCGATATGAATGGAATGTATGTGGACGCAACACTTTCATTTATTGTTTCTATTTAATGTAATATTACACGCGTTAGAAGAGAGAGAGAGAGAAAATGAATCGATCACGATTTTCAATATATCAACGTTTTCAGTGGTCAACAGATTTTTTTTTCTCTCAACTCGTTTGCGTCAAATCATAAAATATTTTAATTCCTATTTTTTACTTTTTTTTTAAAAATACTTTCGATTCGTTTGAACAATACGAGTTCGTTTTTTTTTATTAATATAATATACGCGTTACTTTCTCTATTGTCGATAGAAAATGTTAAACGGTAAAGACAACTGCGGCATGCGGCTGCAGGTTATAGAAAAACGCATAAGAATTATTACGATTCCATTGATGTATTAAAAACATTTTACGTAGAATTTGTATGATGTGTGTTTGCAGCTCTATGGAATTATTATGATTCGAGAAGAGAGAAACTATACTGAGTGTTGACACGCGTTCGAAATTTGGGCAAAGTTTTCAATAATTCGTTTTTGATATTCGAATACTCGGGATAAACTTTTGCATTAGAATTTCGTCACGTACGTAGAGAAAAAAAAATGAACGGTTAATTTTTGTTTGTTTTTGAAAATTACAATACGAAGTTCATCGAATCGCGGTCTGTGTTTGTAAAGTTTGTACGAGACAGGTTAATTAAACACGTCGTGGAAATGCAAATACGAAAACGCATAAATTAAACAGTTCTCCCGCGCGGCGTTCGAAAATAAATATTGAATATAATTAATAACCGCACGATTCGTGTGTGAGGAAATTTAATTTCAACATTTCCTCGCACCACGCATTATGAGCAATCATCAGCAATCATCATCCGAAGCAGCAGCAGCAGCAGCAGCAGCGGGGTCTGACATAAATTTACCGTGTGCACGGAACCGCCGTCGAGTTTGAGACGATCGTCGGCGCGACGGTAAATAAATTACACAATATTTGGTCGTAATTTCGTCATAAATAGTTTTTGAACAGAAACACAATAGACGTGCCCTGTCAGAGCCATACATTTATACTGGGATTTATCGATCGATAATATCGTTTATGAAATCCGGCCACGGGCAAAAAAAAAAAACGCGCGGTGACGTTCTGACCGTTTGCGTTTGCCGTGTCCACTTCGGGTAAACTAAAAGAGCAACGTATAATTATTTTCTCATCGATCCAAATACATTTCATTCGAAAAAGTTATATAAGCCGACACAATGTATTGTTATTTGAATTCTACAGTTCGAACGCAGAATAGACATCATTTAAGATGAAGTATAAGTCCAAATGGTTTAAACAAGTAATGTAAAATATAAACGGTAACCAGTTGCGTAATATAAACATTTTGAACTGATAACATATTAAATAGATAATAATATAAGACGGTAAAAGTGGTCGTCACTTTTCTATTTACGTTGGAAGTGTCTCTTTTTATTTATTTCATGACGAAATCACGTCGTAGTCTCTTCCGTCGAAACGTGTGAACAGTACGTTAATAAAATATCTGTGGCGAATCGAAGCGAAGGCGTATGGCCAGGACAGTACACGGAGTATTTCGTATTCTGCATACCTAATGGCATAGATACGATTTTTACTAGGAGTAGGGGGTTCGAAGGAATTTTCGAAATAAAATTGCGTTAATAAATTAAGTAATTTTTAATGAATGAGCCCTCCATAATAATTTTAAAAACAAATTCGACTCGCCGGATTGTTGTATACGGGGAAAGATGTAGGTCTTTTTTTTTCTCACCGGAATACATTTTAAAGGGCCTCGTAGAACTAAGGGCTCATATTGCAAATATCTAAGCCATGTTTTCAACTCATCATAATATTGTATAATGAAACAGTACAATTATGAACTCTATTTTAATTTTAAATAACACATTTAAGCACGTAATACAGATATCACAAATTATAAATATTGAACTTATGAAATTATAACTGAATATTATAATAAATATTTAAAACGATAATTTAGTAAGTAATAAACTTTCGGAATCTATTGTGTTATTTGGGTCTAGTTGGGATAATAATTCTTTTTCAATATCTCGTATTGTCATAAAACCATCTAAATGTTCTTGACACGGAAAAATCTTTAAATACGTTTTTTCATGTGTATGCTTCGAAAAGCTATGTTCATAGCTTACCTGGGTGATATTGTGATAGTGTCAGTAGTAATTCGTAACACCTACATAGACCAGAAAAAATGCATTTGTATATAAATAATACTTTACTCTTAAAGTGAAGACACAAATTTCACGACATGTTAAATGTATCGATGAATAGGGCACATTCTTATTATAATCACTTTTATTTAAATATTACAAATGTTTGGTCTAAAATATTTTAATAAAAAAAAGATTTTATTTTCACCAGACAATTCATTAAGAGCTTCATGGCTCATACATTATTATTTGAATAAAAAAATTTTTTTTTAGTTTATTCCGTTATAAAATCAATGTATTCATTTTTCAGATCGTTTAATATAATTAATACATATTTGGAATAAAATCAGTAATTGATTTTTGTTTTATGTTCACTTGATAACGAATTTGGAGATATTGCAATATTTGTTTAAGAAAATTTTTGGTCCAAAGCACGAGAAATCAGTATAAAGTTGGTCAGGTTTTTCAAACATTGACGATGAACTTTTTATATTGTATGACTGTTTGGAGTATTGAATTATATACACTTACTTGTAAAGCGTATATAATGATTTATCAATTTGTTCATAAATCGAGTGACAAGAGATTCGCCTGGTATTTTTTCATTTCCAAATTTATGACAAATGTTCTCCGATTTGTAAATTGTAGTCACTATCATCGAGTTGTTCGTTGGTCTATGAATCACAATATGAGTTGGCTGCTATTAAAAAAAACGTTTTGACATACATACGAAATCAATTATACAATTTGTACAGTGCATTAAAACATTTTCCCGCATTATTCTTTTACGTGTACGGGGGTTCTCTTTATGAGTAGATTATTCTAAAGAGATTATATTATAATACTTGATTCGTTTTAAAAAAAAAAAACTGCCGAAACCATTTCGTGCCTACATGATTTTGTCACGTCTTCCTACAATATAGTAAAGAACACAAACCAATGATTCTTATCAATTGTATTTATATATTTTATTTTGTGTACAAATATGATTTTAGTGCGTATTGCAATTCTCAATAATTTGAATTCCATATAATTTATAGTAGTACAGTTATAATAGTGCACTGAAATTCGCTCTATTCAATCAATCAATGGAACGCGCGATTCCGACATTTTAAATAGCGAAAACAAAGTTTTTTTGGTATGGGCAAGTGGTAAATACCCTCTCCCGCCGTATTTACGCCACTCCGAATACGGGCGTTTATACTATTCTGAAGTTTGTATCGTTTATATTAAACGAGACATCCTATACTTGCAATAGAAACGACAATAGTAGTTTTCGGTTTTTCAATTTTTTTTTACCAATTCCGGTGTTGAAATTGCTGATGTGTAATTGTGCACGACGACGACAACCAATTGAATCGATCGGTTGGAACGCCGAAGGTTAACAAAAACTTACAAAGAAAACAGAAGAAAATCGACCGGTATCATTACACGCGTACTCGAATGATTACATTAATGTCGGAGACGAGTGATGCTGGGCGCACACAGTAAACGGTTTTTGTGGAAAAATCGGAAAAAATATACATAAAATAAATGCACCGCGTTACGGGCAAAAGAGGAAATCAGCGTGCGTCCGCGTGTTTGAATACACCCGCGGGGCGATATACTTTTTTTTCTCTCTAGGATTATTTACAAAAGTATAGTATTTGAAGACATAGTGTTCAACTGAAATAATTAATGATCGAAAATTTAGATATCACGAGAGTATTACGTTTCCCGAACAATTGAAAGCGTAAACGTTGGCCAGAGAAAAATAGATTTAATTAATGTATAATATGCCAGCAATAATATAATATGGACTAATCATTTGATGGAAAGACGTACGGAAACCTCGTATGATATCAATAATGACAATGACAATAACAATAATATAATATGGGTACACCCGTTCCTGCAGGGTTTATAAATTTACATCACAAATCCTACGTTATGCGTGACGAGGTGACGTCCGGAATTTTAAAACTGAGCCGAATCGGACCGGAATCGAGGACGAAGGGCGATTTTTCTCGCCTGAATTAATTCTGTAGTCTCGGGTCGAGATAGTAGTGGTACGGGATAGTAGGTGCATATAATATTCAACGTCCGACGACGACGATTATTTATACAATCCGGTAGAAATGCAAGAGAGATAAAATGTTTTCACCGTTGAGCCTAAGCCGGTTTTCCGTCCATCTTATTTCGCGAATGAATGATTAACGACGAGGAACTCTCGAATTAAGTGCACGAAGAAATACAACGTTTTGATCTCGTCCTTTTTTTTTTTTTTGAAATAATAATCAATTCACCTTTCATTTGTTTATTACGTTTTTTTTATTATTTTTTTATTTCAGCGGGGAAACTATAATGTATACGCTTGTATTTTATATCGGTTTTGCGAAAATATCTTTTCGCGTTTTACGTTTTACTTTTTCCCAACCGAAAAACACTTTTTTTTTTCAACACTAATAAACACGTTCCGCGAAAGTTTCATATTGCGCTATACACTATCCGTTGAATGTATAACTGTATCCCTTTTAGTCTCGAGGTTTTTATTTGTTTTTACAAAATCAAAGGAGACACAGAGATAAATACGACGAATTGGTGTTTATTTTTAACCGTATTTCCGGAAAACGAAATTCGCGATTCTTCGAACGACGAACGGTTTTAATTTCACCACTCTTCGTGAACGTCAATTTCATAAAAAATAACGAGAATTTTCAAAATTTTCTAAATTTCTACATAACATCGTTGAAAACCTAACCGCATTAATGGCTCGAGTAAAGTTTTTTTTCGTTTTCAGATTTATCGTGCACGCCCGTCGGGAGACACATCATTATGTCGTTTCTGCAGCAGTTATTTGTTATTTTAAAATATTATTATAATTGGGGCTGAAGTTTCGATGCGCTTCGCACTGTTTTCCAATGCTTACTGTACGGTGCACGTATTGCCGCAAATCCTATATTATTATTATTATTTTTTGTATAATTTTGAGTGAAAATAAGAAAATAAATTTTGACAATTTTTCATTTGTATGTTTTTTTTTTTGAAATTTTTTTAGAGTTTTTTTGTTGTTTTGGATGCGAAATAAAAATTCTGAATTGTATTCCAAGTGTTTTACACACCAACGTGATTTTTATATAAACACAATATCAAATTACAAATCAGATACTCATATTATATCGGACAATAGTTGTAAAATATAACTTTTTGTGTTCGGATTAAAACAAGTCCGAGTCGACGAGATCTGTAAAGAGGTCTTTTTAACTTTATATTGTTCACATTATTAAAAATAAACGGATTTGCGCGCGTCGTTTTGAATTTTCGGGGAATAAAATAAATGTTTTGTGAGCGGTTTTTTCAGAGTTTTATAGAAAACAATACGTTTCCAGCTCAAATATTATAATAATATATTACACGGACTCCGAGAAATTCGTCTGTCTCGCGTGAAATCGGAACGTAATAAATATGGGCGCGCGAGTGTTTGTACACGCGTATTAGACATAATCTGGTTGTCAACGCGTGCAAATATCAGTCATCAGTCACGTTTTTGGGATTAACACAGGATTCGCAGGGACGAAGGGAATGCGGGAATATCGGAAAACGTCTGGCGCAACGTGCGCGTATAAGCGCGTAATAAGTTGCACACTGGTGGGAGGAGGAGGAGGAGTGTCGTTATTATAATACGAATATATAATGGTTTTTCGATATTATATATACGTGTGTGTGTTACACCATCTGTGCATAATATACCTCATGACCAGAGTTCCACTGTTATTACTACACAATGTTATTTTAAAACAGTGGCTTATAGCAAACCGTGTTTTTTATGAAGCAACTGTTTTTGGATTTTATTCAGGGATGGTCGGTGGGCTCTGAGGAAGTTTTGACAAAATTGTTGTGTTGGTCTTCGCAAAGTAGTAGTTTTGTGAAGGCAGATTTGAAATACTGGAAAATGGGTATGCTTGTAAAAATCGGAACACTATTTTTACGCTAAAAATTGTCTACGGGGGAAAAAAACGTCATTATAATCAGTAGTATATTGTTTCTTGAGTTTTCTTATTGAGTGAGCGACGCCACTGTTTTTAAACGCCGGTTTAGTTTAGCCGTGGGCTGGATTGGGTTTGGGATACCAACTCGGTGAAAAAATTGTCGCCATAACAAATAAATAAACGAATCCTTAGTTATATTGTATAACTTTTAACGATGAAATGTCTATTTGGACGATTTAAAAAAACATTGTTCGCCGACGAATCGATCGTCAAGAAGTAGAAGACGTACGTACGATTGTGTACTTATTTACAAAACATTCGCAGGCAGAAATGAGAATATTTCCTGTTATTAAAAAGTCGTTGAATTCAGTCTTGTGCAGTGTCTTTTTTTTCTAATGAACTCCGCTAATTTTATTTTATAAAACTACAAAGCATTAATGAGCAAAACTTTGAAGGATTTCACAATAAAAAATAATCGTAAAAAAAAAATAACGTTACTGAAAGAAATTGATAGAATAGCCAATTATTTGACAAAATCCATTGAAAAAACTGCGAAATATTTGGTTTTCGAAAATTTCCACGACTGACCTATAGTTATAAAAATTTAATTTTAAATTAAGAAATAAAATATTTTTTCCGTGTTTTGAATAAATTATTATTTATTTGTATATGCGTGATAAATAATAAAAATACCAAAAAAACCTAATTATAAAATAAGTAATAATTATTTACTTCGGTTTTATTTCCGAAGAAAAAATAATTTTTTAAATAAAATAAAAAATTCTCGGACTCTGTAATATATATATAACTAAACGGCGGTCGTGTTATTTTTTAATGAAAACAGTGATAAAAATCTCGAGGATAAGCTATTTTTATCGCTTGCACTGCAGTAGCAGTGTCCGTTTAGATCGACTAATATAAAAACATTTTTAATAATGACAACAATAAAATATAATATACCGTACTACAAAAAGAAATATATATATATATATAAGGATATCTTAAATAAATAAATTACTAAATCGTACAAAATTAAATTTTCTTATCGTCAAATGGTTTTCTACAATTTTATTGCGTACTCTAATCTCAAAATATAACTTTGGAAAAATTAAATTCTTTGCATATTATTGTAATAATAATTTAATTTCATCTCACCATTCATATAGTTTTTCTGTTTACATAAGTTAAATTTTTAATCTAATTGTTTCAATGTATATTAGGAGTGATTTCAATTTTATATTGTTTTGCTTTCTATTATAATTGTTAGTATAATAAATAGTTAAAAGTCTAGAATATTGTCAATGATTGCAACATAACTGTGCGGGCCAAATATTGTTCTTAAAAAAAAATTAATAACGGCAGATGTATAATTTTGTTTAGATTCGATTCGAATCGAAAATTATATATTGAATAATAAAATGATTGAATTTGTACAGTATCCAACAAGATGTATAAACTAAGTAATAAAAATAAAAAGTTACGCTTTTTACGTTTTATTTAATATATGTAAATAAATATAAAAATAAGTTATATAATTTTTGGTATCTTTTTCAAATACTATTATTCATAAAAAAAGACTGTGTGTTGTAGTGTTGTGTGAGAACACAGCATGTTGTCGTTATTTCGAAAATTATATAGACCTGTATAAAAAAAAAATTTTAATTATCTCATACACTATTAATTTTAATGTGGAAAATTACTTAGAAATTTTAAATTTATAACATAATTTTTAAATAAATTCAGTTTCGTAAGAATTACGTATTGGACGTGTAAAGAAAATAAGCGCAATAAATTTTAAAATATTTTTAACATACTAGTAAAAATTAATTAAAAAAAAAATTTTATTTTCTATCAATTAATAATATGTCATATTTGTATTTTTAACAATTCACTTTATTGTGTATACAATTCCTTCGCTGTTTTTTTTTTTTATTATTGTAACGTTTATAATATTTCTTTACCTAATTTAATGGTTAATTAATATATTTAATTTTATTTCTCACTTAATTCCCTTTGATGTCGAAACCGATAATATAAATAAACAAATTTAATACAGCAAATCCTATGATATATCTTCTTATTTTTCATTTAATCCATATATAATTACATATATGCAAGTACACGAATAGAAATACACAAATTTAAGGGTATTATTTTTTTTACATTTATTCATTTTCGTATATTCATTTATTTATTCAATTATTCGTCGTTACTGTTTTATTATAAATATAATGTTTGCGGAAAATTGTGATTAAAAATTCGACGTTTTTCTTACGTAAACATATACTGAGTTTTTGGCCTTATTTTATAAGAACGTATAAAATATAATATAAGAAAATCAATATTATTAAATATTGGCATACTGTTATTACAGCATAATAGTGCCACATAGACATGTATTAGTGGTTCAGCAGACGTGGTCGAGTCGATCATTGAACCGTCGTTCGCTGATGGGTTTTCGCGTTTTATTTATTTTCTATATAATTTTTTTCTTCTCGTTTTCCTTACACGTCGTGTACCACCGCCACACGCACGTTTTTCGCATACTTATTTTAATATATTCCCGAGACGTATATACATTGTTTTCACAACCGTATCTGTAACGGTGTAGCATATAAGCTCATCCTCTGCACGGTTTCCTCCGCACTCTTTTTAGATAATCCGTTAACAAAAAAAAAAAACAACGAAATTCCGTTATGTACACACATATATAAGTGATAGTCAGTGTAGATAGTAACAATATAATGTTATATATATATATACAATATGTTGTTATCGATTCTCGTAAATTTTATTTTTATTTTTTTCAATTTACTTTTGAGACAATGCGTGAAATAAATTATTATTATTTCGGAAAACATCGAACCGACGACGTCGTCGATATATAAATATCGGCAGCCACGCCCGCTGTCTAGTAAAAACGAATAATATCTATAAGAATTTATACTTTCAGTCGATGCATTGGAATTCTCGAAAATAGAGCTCAGGTGTACATTCGTTTTTATACGCAATATTTCGCATATTCTATATTAATATATTAACGTAATCTATATTAACATTATATTATTTGAGAGAGTACGTAGAAAATTCGTGTACGAAATGAAAATACCATTTACAACCGTGACCAGCCGTAGAGTTGATGCGAAGACACATTGTACTTGTCTCGACAGTCGGCACGATTGCGATTTCGATTTGTTATTATTATTATTATTATTATTATTAAAAAATAAGCTCGTTTGAAACTTGAAAAAAAAATGTATTTATTGGGTCGTCAGAAAAATCTCAAAATATGAATGAACGTAATGATAATGATTATTATTTTAGAAATATTATCAACCTCCAACGGCGCAACCATCGTTTAATAGTGATGGACCTATATTAATAATAATAATAATAATAATAATAATAATAATAATAATAATAATTACAATAACAATTATAATAATTATACGATGAAAATTCTATGAAAAAATGTTCTCGCGTACCATCTACGAGCTTTCAGCGTACCACTATAGTGGTACACGTACACGTTAGGTCGAGGAACTGCTGGTTTATAGTATATCGAAATTATTTTTTTCTTTTTTGGTTAAATTATGTAATAAAGTTTTTTTGTACAATTGTGGCACATTAATAACGCGGCGCGTCAAATTATTATAAATATTTTGTCAACTAATTTAATTTATCGTAAAAATTATTCTTACGAATGTGATATTTTTATTCATTAATAGGTCACATTGCATTATTATGTAGCACTGGAAACACAAAATCCGATTTCATTCTGTTGAGTGTTTTTTTTTCTTTTTCGGCGACGGGGGTTTGATGAGGTGAAATCTTTTTGCATCCGAACCTCATCCACGCCATTGGGTATGGTTGTGATAATGAATTAGTAAAAATCCTTTGAATTGTGACTGAATTTCAATACGTATATACGTAACGTAACGATTTTTCGATGGAAATCGACGTCATCGAGTACGAACCGTTAATTTCGTTGACCACGACTCTTCACACGAATATTACACATATAAATATGTTTGCACTGCATCATAACAATATGCTCGTACAGAAATCGATTTTTAAAGAAAAACATATCGGCGTCTGTTGTATGATCAAATAAAAAATAAATTATAGACAGCATTATGGACGGACAAAAATACGTTATGTAATACTCGTTGATACACCGTGTAATGTAATGTCTGAGAGCATTTCTTCTTCGTCGTCCGCGTATCATATATCATTAATACCATTTCCTGTGGATATTTTATGTGCGTCATTCGCCCCGGTTTATTCGTCTGAACTCCGAATCGGATTTACTGCAGTCTATTTTTTTTATATATTACCTGAGGGTTTATATAACCGATAAAGAATTTTCGATACGCGTACAAAAGTGTAATACATCGCTTATTACTCGTATAATACGTTTGTGCGTGTGTTGTGACGATATCCGGATAAAATTTGTACCGCGCCGATCACGACATATTGGATTTATTATTTTTGTTTTTATCCTAATAACTAAAGGAATAAGGAATGAAACGAAAAGATGAAATCGAATATAAGAAAATTACAGTGTGTGTGTGTGTGTGTGTACACACGCAGAAACCTAAACTGCAAGGAGAACTGTTAGGGATCTGAAATAAAACAGAAAGTATCCTGGAAATAAGCGAAATGCTTACTATTACCGTCGTGTCGCACTGAATCACCTGTTGTCCCCAAGTCAACGTGCGATGATTTTTGGCATAAATTAATGTCAAAATGCGAAGAAATTTTGAAAGTTGAAAATATAGAAAAACAAAGTCAAACAAAAAAGTCAGGGACGACGCCTTCGTTGATGACAAAGTCGATGACTATGAAGAGCGCAAAATAACTAAAAACACCACAGACATTTGATGGCAGACCAATAGATCAAAAGCACCAAAAGTGCTCACGTCCTCCTTACGGACGATGTTGACAGATGGTGGTACCAAGGGTTACTTCTTAAATTTCTAAATTTTTCGGCTAAAGTCGAATGTTTTCCTCTTTTTATTTTTGCTGTTCTTTTTTATTGTCGGATGTGTTTTAATCCGGTCGGATGAAGGAACGCTAACCAAAACCTACATCGGAGACGAGTCTTCAGCCCCGTCGGTCAATTGTCGTCTATAGATATTGTTTCCTGTTTATTATTTTTAAGAGTATCTGTTGACTTTTTAATTTGTATGTTTTGAATCGGTATTTTTAAGTTCTTTTATTTTTGAAGATATTGTGCTTTATTCAGCGATATACACGAGAGGTGACTACGGCGTTCCTTCAGTTCAGTTGTTTCATTATTTTTTCTAGGTTATGTCTATTATTTCAATCAGGGGTGTATGCCATCTGGTGACTTTCAAATATGTAAGAATAGTGTCTGTATTTACTTTTGATTTATTCTGGTACGTGTCGTTTTTGGTTAATTTCATTAAAGTCTATGTGTATGCCAGGCACTATGCGGTACGCGCGATTTTGACCCAATTATTAGATTCTGAGCTGATCAAGAAATGTATTGGTTTTATAACGATGTGTTATTTTTATGTCTGTACCCAAAAATTCAATTTTCTTAGAAACATCCAAAAAACAAATTTAAAAATTACCGAAAATTTACGTAACAACGATAAAAAAACGCGATTTCATCGGAATCGATTATCGTTATTTCTTCGTAATTTTGAAATTAATGATTATAACAACTTGAAATATTCGCCGCCAAATATGTGTAACTTTATATTAGAGGAAAAAATGTCTTTTAATTTTGGGCTATTTACGGTAATTGCTAGATATCAAGATATTTCATTCATATGACAAGGAATAATTGATTTTAAAAATTTAATACAATATAGTTGACAATACTAAAAAAAAAAAAAAAAATCTTGAAAATCGTTTGTGAAAATTTCAAATTTTTCAACAAAGTGTATTTTATGTTTTTATGTACAAAATTACATTTGTACCGAACTATAATGGTTCTAGAGTCCTGAAATTCTTATCGAATTTGATAACTTCGTTCTGTATTGACGAAAACAACTCATTAAAAATGTTTAAGGAACTTGGTTTTATTGAAAGAAATTTTATTAAATTTATCTACCGTGAAAAATAAATCGTGTAAATTATTTGTTCTGTATACAATATTACATTATTACACGTTATAAATTTAATGATAAATGATATTACACGGCTGGAGGAGCTCCGTTCACAATTGGTTTATCGAACGCAATGATACACGCGATTGTTTTTTATATTTAGAGAAATATAAAAACCCTATAGTGTCTTTACCCGAATATTTCACTCAAGCGATATACAAAAAAACCTTTTTTTTTTTTTTTGTTTTATAAAATATTTCGGTTAACACATTGCGCGTTAAGTGTGATTCAATGATTATTACATACATCGAGGACAGTGTTTATTTCAACGTTTTTTTTTTTTTTTTTTTTGTTTGTTCGTCTTTTAGAAGCGCGTATGATTTAGAATCACTCTCCTACATTGACTTATTATCACCGTCCTCTCGTGCCCACCCCACAGTACTTTGTACACTTCGCGTTTTCTTCTTTCCCTTCGCCAATCCCAAATAGGGAGATACAGTAGTGATTAAGGGGGGGGGAGAAGGAGGGCGTTTAAAATACGAGAAATTCCTTTTCGAATCGAAAAGAAACGTAAATGTGAATATCGATACGTTAGGTTAAACAAATGTCGCAACAATCGAATCGTTACGTAAAAGATTATCCGCGAACACCTCGAACATTCGTTAAAAAACTTGTTACCGCGCGTTTTCCACCGAACGCACGTTAAAAAGAATCAATCGAATTCGATCGATTGACATTCGGCGGCGGTCCGTTACACCGTTTCTGTTATTTTCTCGTCATTGGCTTTTTTTTTGAAATTCTTTTTGTTTTTCTTAGCGCCCGAACGGATTTTCAAAGTGATCGTAGACGATAACGACGACGACGACGAGGACGACATCTCGGAAGGCAGCGGCGGCGACGGGGCCAATGCGACGACTACACCGGTGACGCGTAGCAGCAACGGCGGCGGCGGCGTCCCGCAGAACGCCTCGAAAAAATGGCCCACCGAAATAAACGTCACGTGCTACGCCGCCGGTATGAACCCCGAACCGTCCATGAGCATTTGGGTGAACGGAGCGTGAGTCGTATTTATTTATTTATTTTTATATATCTCTTTCCAATATAAAACAGCAATAATCCCACCCACTAATCTTTACGTGTCGCACGCGTTATTTTACGGTTTTGGTTTAACGCCGTTCTGTAAAATCCACCGTTTTTTCCTCCGCCGTCTCTTCACCAGCACACCGCGCTGGGTCGTACGAATCGCCGCGACGCCCCCTCGGGCCATAATGGCCGGCGCGCGCGGACGCTCCTTTCGCAGGAGGAGACACCAGAAATAATTAAATTTCGTACGTGGAAAAGCGTTATTTAATGTTGTGTGATCGCCCGTGGCTTGAACGATTCTGTTTTCCGCGAACGCCAGACCGTAATTTACTTCTTCGCCAGCAGCCGCCGCCGCCACCGGTTGTTATTAAATTTTTCTCCTCGAAATCCGACGCGTCGCCGCGGAGAAACGGCGGCTATTTAAGGGGAAAAAATAAAAAATAAAAAGCGTTTAATTAAATTCGAATAATCGACGGGCAAATTTGGGGGGGGGGGGGAAACGAAAACAAAACCGTAACGCCGAATTTCCAATAACGATTTTTACGTTCAAAAAATTACAGAAAAAAAAAGAAAGATGCACACCAGTGGTTTTTAATATTTTTATCACCGAGTACACACTATTTATGAACGTTAATTATAAAACCGAATTAGAAAAGCAGTAATGCATCGTTTCCGTTCAGTAAAATCATTTCTGAGCGAAGTTTCGATATTGTAATATCGACTTTGTTAGAGTATTCAAAGTGATAATAATAATAAAAAAATAGTGACTTGGGACTTGTCAAGATCTTTCGAATATAGTTGAAGTAACGAAGGATTGATGTCGTATAAAAGTGTCTGCATTTATAATTAAAAATCGCCACTTTTACAATTTAAATAACTCAACAACTAATAATCGCTATAAATAGTCTAAAATTAGAAGAAATTTTAATCGTAATATACACTGCAAAGGTATGCATATTCGGTGAAAATCTTAACACTCCAGGATCATTATTTCGGTAGTTTCTTTGCGGCATTTTTAAAAAAAAAAAATAGTTTTTCTTCCGTTTTTGCAAATCGTTTTGAATTACGCATGAGGAAACTAGTGAGTAAACCGAAAAACTTTTCAAATAAAGTACCGACCGAATATAATTTGCTATGCCGGAACGTAATGCGCATGACGAAATCGTTCGAGTATTTTGCCTGGTCAACGATTTTTACACAGAAAAATAAAATTAGTAACATCATTGTAAAATCAATAGTTTCGTCGGTGGGCGCAGAATCGAATAAATTATGACATTATTATTTTCAACACGTACAGATCATCGAGTATTAAATAATACAATTATGACTTGTTCGATTCAAATGCAATTTATGGCGGCGAGTGTCGCGCAGTAATAATATTATTCTAATCAACCGTGACGCAGACTGTTGCGGAGAAATAATCCGCAAATATCGAATCGAATAAAATTATAATAATGATATAATGTAGGACATAATATATCTATGTATAGACATAATGTAGGTCTATCGGGTAGGACAATGCCAAAATAATAATAATAATAATTTATCAGACTATTCGTGAAATACTGCGTGTAAAATAAATGCTCTTCGTACGGGCCAGATGAATAAAACTAAATATTTTTTTGTTTTTATCAAATAGATATAAATTCAAATTGTTATTTGCCGAGTATTTTGTGGAAGTACTGGAGTACAATTACTCGTATGTAGTATTATATTGTATTAGGTGTATTTATTAAAGTCAATATACAAATTGAAAAACGTTAAAAAGTAATAGTCACAAAACAATTGATAAACTCGTCGATTGTAGTAAATGTGATTAGATTTTTGAGCACAGAGATGAATGTTTTGGTTTTACAACGTGTTTTTTTTTTTAGTTTGTTTTTTTCTCGAACGATTTCGATATACGCGTTAACTCTTTGCAATTATCAGTTTTTGTGTAGTCGGCAATTTTTTTCACCTTTTACTTCCTATTATAGTTTTTTTTTAGGCAAAATTTGGAAAAGCGGAAAATGTCAATGAACAGGAAAATTTCTCGACGTTTTTCTTTCGGAAATGGCGAAAATTTTTTGGATTTTTTGAAATCAATACATATTCATTAATTGTAATCAATTACTATTTCGGCCAAGACTTTTATTTTTTTGAAAACAACGAATAAATCATCGTTTTCAGATTAAAAACAATAATAAAACTATGAATTCTCTTTCTAAGTAATTCACTCGATCACGCCGATGACCATTGCCTGCGGTTTGTCAAATTTTCAGTTATTTTTCCTTTCAAATTCACAAACAAAACAATACACGTCTAAGAACACGTGTGGATAATACACAATATTTTGTTGTTAGCGGGTGATTTGAATTTTAAACTTTTGTTTAAAAAAAATTTAATGTAATAATAGAAGTGCTCGTTATACAAATATTGTTTAATCCGAGCAGTGGCTTATTCAGGATGTTAGAATTCGTTGGCGCAATTAAAGTCCAATACCATTTACGTAATTCCATAAAAATTCGTTAGTTGTTTACTGAACGATTGTCCATTGACTTACATTATTGCGGTGCATGAATTTGTGTTGTCAATTTTCTTGGATAATTATCATTAGCAACAGTACACGCCGGTGTAAATTAAAAATGCGCGGAACGAAAACCGTTTTTATCAATATCGTTATTACGAAATGGCGAGTATCGATTAACGCGTACAATATTGTTTTATAATATTGTATTGAGGGGCAAAAATGCGCAGACTTTGTAATTCGATACGCTTTGGTAGTCGTCGAAAAAACGAATTTTCACTTTACGAAAATAAAAAAAATTTAAGCATTTCTATTTATAGACTCGTGTGTCTAGACGTAGTTAATTTATTTGCGTGGTCGTGTCAGAAGACGATTTTTTTCTTTTTGTGCAAAATTGCGTTTGTACACAACCGTAATGGTCCAGGAGGTTTTTACCGAAATATACGCAAATTTGTACTTTATATTAAAGAAAACACTTTTTTCTTAACCATATTTTTAGGCTAATTACGTTTATCGCAATTGATTATATTAAAACGATGTAAGAGGTTAATCGAAAATTATGCATTATGTATTTACTATATAATAATAATAATAATTAAATAAATAATATTTACACGGTCGGAACTCCGCTCAGAATCGTTCACTCGCGATTAGGATGTTATTCACGCAATTGCTTTCAAATTTATTGTAGTAATAATAAAAAAATTTTTATGAAATCATTTTATCCAATAGTGAATTCGTTTCACCCGCCGGGGGACTCGCTCTACATTTTGTTTGTTGACGGATTTAAATTAATCTGTATTGAATTGATATTTCGCGTACAGGGTACAGGACTCGGTCGCGGTAACGGTGACGGAAGACGACGGGGACGACGACGAGAGTAACGACGGCACCGGTGCGACGGTTACGACGACGACGACGACGACGACGACGACGACGACGACGACCACCGCGAAACCGAGAGTGACGTTCAGGAACAGGTACCGGTTGAACCGGGGCGGCAGCGACGAGGAGTACAAGAAGAAGTACGCGATCCGCGCGAACAAAGTGGTGTCGCTCAGGGACGCGGCGGCGGCTGGTGTTCAGAACAAGCAGCAACGCCGTAGGAACGTGGTCGACGTGGAGTGTCGGTTGCGCGTTCCCGGCGACGGCACCGGCGACGGTTACTGGAAGTCCGACCGGCCCGCTGACCGTTACTACGGCTCGCGCAAATCGGTCGCGTACAAGTACAAGACGGCCGCCGCCGATTCGCCGTTCTCGTCGGACGCGTTCGCCGCGGTGTCGTCCGCGTCGTCCGCGGCTGACGACGACGACGACGACGACGACGACGACGACGACCAAGCGATCGCTGCCACCGAAACCGATAACGGCGCCCGTGGCGGCGGCGATCGTTTACACGACATATTCGTCCGGTTTGTGATCGCAGCCGCCGTCGCCGTCGTTTGTCGTTAGACAGGTCCCTGTCCAGTTCCGCTCCGCATCGACTCCCCTCCCCCCCCGTAAACCTAACCTGCCCTCTTATAAACGATCTTCTCTCCCCGCCGTCCCTCGCACACGCCGCCGCTAAAGCGTATTTGTAGCGCGCTTATTCCGACGAATCCATTGGACGGCGAGACCGAACTAGCCGATCGGATAAGTCCCCGACTGAGTTGAATTGCTACGAGACCCAGAATTTTAAAATATTAAAAAAAAAAAACGTATTTAGAAAAAAAAAAAAATAGAAAATTCCACGCGGCGAACGTGGGGAAAGAAAAACCGTTTTAAATCGACTGATTTATTTATTTTTTTTAGCCATCCGTTTATTTTCGATACGATTATTTCGACGTTATGGCGATTTAGTGGAGAGCGGGGAAAAAAGAAACTGATATTCTCCGGTTATTAAAACGGTGTATCGTTTCGTCCGCTTGCCCATCTCCGATATCACAATATACGCAGTGTAGCAATTCACCCGGTCGTCGTCGTTTGACGAAACGCGATTCGTGGCGAGTGTATTATTTTATTCGAATGTTTAGGAAACCGTATTTTCGTGTCGACCGTTAAAAAAAGAATTCGACGAACAACTAACCTGTTTTACAAATATAAGAGGACTCTTTCGTACTCGGCTAAAATATTTTTGTATTTATTTATTCGTCGCGGGCATTTTTGAAATTGTCGTAATGAAATGACTCCCTTTGGGACAAAAAGAAATCTAATTGAATTACTTTAATTTTCGAATCAGAGATTTACAGATTTTTCATAACCGGAATCAGGAATTTTTTTTTTATCCACAGTTACTGTACAAACACATTGCGTTTATGACGTGCGTTTCATTTTAATTGCAATATAGCGACGACTCGTGTAATAATTGTAGTAATTTATTACGAGTTTCTCGTAGAACAAATCGCATTGCGATTAAAATTTCTATTTAAGAATTAGAAACATCAGTTACTCTCAGTAAATAGTTTTCCGTTTTGCTCGCGTGGCTTTGTATATTATATTTTTTCTCTCCTGCTGTATTTTTTTAATTGCCCTTTAGATTGTTTAGGACGAACCAGTAATATCTAGATATTATATAACAGTGCAGTACACATGTACATTGTCGTTTTTCGTCGATTTTTATAATACACGCTTTAATCGTTATTATTATCAGAATTAGGATCTTATAGCATTGAATAGTACGATGTAATCGATAACTGGAAAAAAGCATATTAAAAACAGCAACAGGCAAGCTCGGCGTGATATGTAATATAAACCGTTATTTGGGCGCCTTTTTTACGCTCTTTTTTTTGTATTAAGACATATAATGCGCATTAAGTAAAACTTAGCATGTTATTTATAATAATGAAAAAGTTCCACATTTTTGAAAAATAATTGGAAGAAAACATTGGTCATTGATTCACGATGAAAATCAAAACCGGCACAATTTTTTTTTTTTATATATTTTCTGACATATTTAAAATACAGTGGTCACTTGATTAAATAACATTTTTACATTTTTCTAAATTTTTTTTTTTGTACAAAATTCTTAATAACTGATATTAATTAAAATAAATTAAAGCCGATATTTAGAGACTTTAAACAGACGTCTTGGCGCCCTTAGGCGATCGCCCGGATTGCCTTACCCTCACACCGGCCCTGCCAATACATATGCTTTATAATAAAGATAATATGATTATTCATATAGATTATATAATATGAAATATTTAACGAGATGAGCAATTTTTCTTGCCTATTTATGGGCAAGAGATTTATGAAAAACACGAAATAATTTGAATTTAAAGCGTATTAGCGACAAATAATAATAATAATAACAATAATAAAATCACACGAGAACTTGGTAAATAGCGTTAAACATCCATAGCGCATGATATGCGGCAATATAGAATTCTATACTACAGTGGTATTCATATTTGATGCATACAACAAAATATGTATAATCTCCACTCTGCATTTTTCATCCGTTCGCAATTATAATATTAACAAATGCCATAAAATCCGCCGAGTCCTGTTCGATACTGTTTGCGTTCGAACATTATATTATAATTCATAACTAACAATATTAATATTATACGCGAGTTAATCGCATAATGTGTGTACGCGTTGTATTATGGAATATTATGTATTGGCATTCTGTTGTCTTACAATAGTCAGTAAGGTAGCTTTATTCCGCCCTCACCACTAAACTCGGTATTACGTTATTTATATAATTGCGATCTTTATGTATTGTAAATATGTAATTTTTAACACTACCGTCATTATATATATATATATATATATATATATACACACACACACACACGTTTCTAGTCTAAAAATGTAGTAAAAAAAAAAAAAAAATTAAATATATTAATTGTAGTATTGAAAATTAAGATTTTTATTTGAATTTTTATTATTTATAATTATTATTATTGTAGTATTATGTTATATACTAATACTTGTACCGCTATACACAAAGTGTTTGTTTGTTGAACTATTTATTATTTTCTTTTTTCTACGATTTTTTAAATCTTTAGCATTAAACCTAAACGATTTATCACCAACTCGTATTATTATTAATTTTTTGTTCATTGTTATATCGCTTAGATTATAATGTTGTATTTTATCCTATAACGCATTTATCTAAACGGATATGAGAAATTTACGCAACTTTAATATTATCCAGAAACTATTAGGCTAGGAATACCAAAGATACGTTTTAAATGTATTATCCCGTAATAGATTAAATTATAGAATATTACTGAAATAGTACATATAACGATTGTATATACTTATATACATTTATATATAAAATAATAATAAGAAATTTAAAAATCTTTTTATTAATTATGTAATTAAGGTTCACTGTATGTAATATAAGATATATATTATTTATATCCTAATCATTTTATCACACACATATAATATTATAATATATTTGGGTAAATCGTACGTTAAGAATCGAGAGAAAAAAAAGAAAAATTATAATGTAATATTTACTTAACTATTATTCACTATTTACTACTATATGCATTATTTTTACTCATCATACTACATATTCAATTCATATGTGTTTTATAAATAAATTTATGAGTTTAATAAATACATTTATATATATTTATATAGATATATAATCTTCTTTTGTAAGACAATTATTGTACAATGGAATTGATTAAATACAATACAATACTATTATTCTGTTATAATTTAATTTTACGATATTGCATGATATCATAAAGGTATTACAAATGAAATATTCCTCAAAAAAATAATATTTATTAATTAATATACTAGATATATAAATGTAGTGTAAAAATATTATTAAATAAAAACGAAATTGGTGTGTTAATTTAGTATACGGTAGATAAATAATATATAATTTTATTTTTCTTCTTCAAAATTGTATAGGAACCAATAATATTCAATATATTCAGGGATGTGTAGGTGTAAGACATTAATATTCCACACATTCGCTTTTTAAGAGGTTCTGAATAGACATTTTTTATAAAAATATAAAATTAATGATTTTAAATTATTTAGGTATATTTTAAAAGCGATTAATTCATTGTCTTATTTTATTGTTATATTATCACAATATTTATACATAAAAAAATATATTTTATGTGGTTATTTTATTACTAACATGTAAATGAAATAAAGAAAAAAAATTAATAAATAAATAAAAAATCGAACATTTACAAAGTAATAATTAGAATTGTATTTATTTTAGGTAAAAATTAAAAATACTATAATGTATAATGTTCTCCTGTATATATTGTAAGAATTTGTTAAATAATACCATAAATACAGTTTAAGAAACCTTGTCTTCGGTTTGACGATGAGATTTATCTACGATTTACCGGTGGTGTGGCGTTCTGTTAGGCGAGTGCCTAAGATGAAACTGTTATTGGTATAAAATGCTCTCGGCTCTCAGTTTTATCACATATATACTGTTCGAGCATTTATTTATTTTTTCGTAAATGGTACCAAAATTTTAAGAAGCGTCTCGGCTGAGTTTCTTGTACATTGAATTTTATGCAACACACTTGTTTATAATTATTTTATAAATGTATACAAAATTCAGAACATCGTTCTTACAACGAAATATTTAATTTTTAACAGGGAAAAAATGAAATTTTTAATTTTTCCATTGTGAAAAAAAGAAATTGACTGCTGTCGTCTATTAACTGCAGCGGATTTTAGCAGAAATTATACCTGTTGTGAGGCGAAATGTAATGGTATATTTCGTAATAAAACGTGTGAAAAATGCGTAAAAATGTTAACAAAACCAAACTGTTGGTTATGTTCATTAACGTCAGATCAAATGGTCGGGGTCGCGGTCACGGTGTACACGAAAATTGAGGACGGTACAGCATAGCACACGCTACCTCATTGAACTACAAATCAACATAACGTATTTAACCATATTTTTTTCCTACGTAAATCGACGTCAATCAACAATTACTGAACTATGCACAAACTTTGATTTAATTATCTAAACAATTCCGCATTACCATACAACCGTTTGTTCTATAATTCAACATTGACATTCTGCTCACCTCTTCACTTTTACCCTTCCCATCATATACAAGTATGTATAAACTCAGTCGGACTTACGTCGGCGTAGCTTGGGCTCGTTTCATTAACAAAATCCAATGACAGTGCTACAATCAATCACACGGTTTACTTACAATCTCCGGCATGATAATTCTACTTCAAAATTTGCCTATTAAACGAATTAGAAATCCGTTGATAATTCGAGCCGAAGCAAAAGCAATATACGTTCCTTCGATATAGCTAAGGCGGGCGGCGAAATTGATTGTAACGAACGATAATATTCGTGAAATCTGTAAAACGGGCAAAAAATTAGACAAAATCGTATCACGCGTGTGGTATTATAACTATTTGGGTTATGAACAATATCGGAAAATCGATAAGGATAATACATGGACGTAAACGGATAATTAGTATATCCTGTGGGTGGCTGAATGCTATTTAACTTTAAAAATTAGCACGATTCAAATGATATTTAAAAATATGTATATTATACGCCTGTTGGACGTACGACCAAAAATCCCTTTATGTTGTTTTGAAGTTTTCCATTAATCGCTTTTATTCAACAAATATTTGTGTGTTTTCGATTTGTTGACAAATTATTATCAATGTAGAAATATGAATATTTTCAATTTGTTTATCGCCTGCAGTGACCCACTGCACACTTCGACCTGATTCCTGGTTTGTTTTTTCTTATTATCCGTTACAAAACATGACCAAAAAAAAGTTTTAATTAAAGTTCGTAAGTTGCCAAAGTTGACTTAACGAATATTTTTATGTGTTACTGAACACTCACAAAAACTTTTTTTTCTTAGTACCGAAATTAAATTTGACGAAATAACTTATGTACGCACAGCTGGAGTGGAAACTACAAAGGATTCCCCAGGAGTCAAACGTGTTAATAATTTCGTATTATTTTACGAAAATAATAGCTATCCTGTATTTTATTAGCATTTGTTTCAGTAGTTTCAGGTTCGTGTACCAAGTAATTCTACCAGAAAGAGTGCTCTGATCTCTGTTCTATCCGTTTATACTGGATTTCCAGTTGGCGAGTTGCATCTTATTGATACTTTAGAAAAATTATTTATCGATTTTCGTAAAATTTTTTTGTTAAACGTTAGAACAATCTATTGAAAAATTGCATAAAAAAAGGATCAAAATGCGATTTTGTCAAAATTGTTTGTCTTTAAATTTTTTCGTAATTCTGACGCTAATAGTCATAGAAACATGAAATATTCACCAAGTATATAACTTTATATTATATATTAATAACATTTTTTTTTTCAATTTTGTGCTATTTATAGACGTTGAATTATTTAATTCGTTAAAGGGGTAATTTATGGTTTTCAAGGGTAAAAAGTTTTATAGATATTACAGACTCTACGTTACTTATTATTTATTTTCAAAAAAATCATGCGAATCTTAAATAATTTTATTTTTCAATACCACTTGAAATTTTCCGACAATGTATATTAAATAGAAGATCCGTTATTAATTAATTTATTCTATTAAATAGAAGAATCGGTTAATTGAATGCATTATCACATTGTTTACAAATTTATAATATGAAATAATAATAATAATAATCCAATTCTAAAATCATTAACTAAGTAATTCACTTAAGCAACATCTAAACCGTAACGCGGCTCGCTACTTTTTTCCTTATTACCTAAATTGGCAATTACACTTATTCGTTACTCGGCATTTAATCAGGACACTGGTCCTGGATGTAGCCACAATCAGGTCACATCCACTTACGAGAACTTGGGCGGACAGACCGACGTCGACCCCAGATGCATGGAAACAAAAAGTCAAATACAGAATATGCTGACTCGGGTTTAATCAAATTTAGCCCGGTGTACGCAAAATTAAATTTAAAAAAAAATCTCATTTCCAATGACTGAGATAAAGTCCCCTCTATGGAATAGCTTATGCATGTGCTTATTAGCCGTTTGCATCTTGTAAAGCAAAAACCTCGGCGGCGCCCCTTTGTCGACATCCGACACGTTTGTTCTTACGAGATATTATTATATTATGTGCTTAATACGACTGAAAAGTCGTTAAATGGTTTTAGGAAAAAAAAAGAAAAATTTTCCTATCTCCCCCAAGTTTTACGAAAACGCGAGGAGAGACTCGAGTTACGACGGCGATATAACAAGGTCTTACACTAACCGTTGTAACATGACTCGTATTATGTTAAAAACAATATTTTAGACTGCTCTTTTTATATCGTCGTGTGTATAATGTGTATATAAAATTATCCTAATTTTATTTATTAACACCGTAGGTCCGGAGGAATTATTGTAAAATATATAAAACGTGATTATACTGATGATTTGCTCGTTGAATCTAACAAAAAATTAACGAACTTCAAAACGAAAGCAACAGTAAAGCGAGAAGGTTACATCACAAAGTGTAATATTGTATAATAATATTATATTATATAATTTGATAAACATTGTCGCGATGGAACTTTAATATTCAGTAAGTGTCAATTCGTCAAGTGTCTCGCATGAGTCGACGACGTCCACGGCACACTTTATAAAAATCACATTTCAAATTCTTTAAAATAATATGCGGTTCACTCAATAACCAGCATTTTCGGAAAATAAAAATAGTAAGTATTTGTAATGAAAAATATCTAAAGTCATTCATCCTGTGTTTATGTCTCATATTTATGCGTTTTATACACGATTCCAGTGAAACGCTTAAAACACGAGATCTGTAAAGTGTTTCGTTATATCATAGTATTGTATTCTGCAAATATATACGCGTAACTGTTCGCTCGGCGCATAAGGACTATAAGTGTATTTATATATAATATACAAGGGGTAAATTTTTTTTCATTATTTCTTCTTTTTCCTTAAGTTTAATACGAATATATATCTGTGACCGATCGTGTGCGATATTACAGTACTCGTATGTGTACGGACGGACAGAAGTTCGTTCGAATTTTATTTAAAAGGCACGCGTTTATTTGTCGAAATAACTTACGTATACGAATAAAGCGTGTACAATATTTTCCGTGTGTGCGAAAACGCACTTTATGTCATTACCGTATTATTATTTCGCGTTCTACGAAACACGGCTTTTGTGCGCTTACATTGAAATTCGTTCGCAGACGTTCTCGTGACTTTTGAAATAACTATTTCCGTATTCGCTGTGAACTGTCAGATTTTCACGTCGTGTGTATTTTGACAATATACAAAATAATTGGATCGTATACGATCACAAGAAACACGCCTAAAGTGTTATTCCGGTGTTCAGTCATTATTTTATTTACGCTATTAATTTGTTCGTTGTTGTATCGTGTAACTCCTATTAATTTTCTTTATATTATGCATGTTATCGCACATTTGTTTTTGTAATTTATTTGCCGTGTACGAACACAAAATGCTGGGTTTCCGTAATCCGACTCGCGTTCCGTGACTAGTTCAAATTGAATTATTTAAATCCATTGTGAATAACAATCGTATGGATTTCGATAATCAGTATTAATGTTGTGTGCTGTTTTGTCGCCTGCACAGGAGTTCGAGCAGCAGCGCGAATTGATTATTGTGAAAAAAATTCCGTTCGTTCGGACTTAAATTATAAATTACTTTTGAACTACGTTAGAATTTTCAATAAGATTTCATTACGCTCGTTTAGTGTTATTCGATTTTATAAATCGAAAGTATCATTATCATAAAAATATATATGTAGTTTATATATTTACATAAATAAATACCGTTGCGTGTTTTACAATAAAAATCTGTCGAATAAAATTATTAATTAAAATTTTATCTCGGACAATTTTGAAACATTTACAAAATACCGCGTTTGTCATTGTACGTAATATCATTTTGATAAATGTAAAAGTTTCTAATTTTTTTTTTTTTTTTTTATCGTCGTAGCTAATTAATTAGAAATAATAAAAATCGTTACGCGTTTAAAAGTGTATATTCCAATTACAAACAACTGTCGGAGAAGAGTAAATTTTGATATTAGCGATGGTTAAAAGTAGACCCATGGAATACGTAAGTGGCGTACATATATAAGTTTATTTTATTGGCCACTCAAACGCCGGATTACTGTTTCATACGTGATAATTTCCTGTTGACTTTTTAGGAGTCTTTTGAATTATTTAATCAGACCGATGTCAATGAGAATAATATATGTCTTGGCCAATGTGCGTAGTGTGTGAACGAAAACTGTTCATATATCAATTATCTCGGTGAAACTCGTTTGCGTACATTCAATATTGTGTACTTGAAAATTGACGACTCGTTTGCGAACAACTATGACCAGAAAACTCAAAATACCTTAAGTTTTTACCTTGTAATATGTTTATCTTCTAATAGATATAAAATAAAATTAGATAAAATCGTATCGGATTTTTTTTTTTGATAAGCTTACAGTTACACACGCTGGTGCATGTGTTGAATCGTTAGTCCGTTGGCCAGAAAATAAATATTACGAAAACGTGTATATTACCGCATCATAGACGTTGATATTTCTAATATTTTTGAAACGCAGAGTTAGAAAAATGATGTTTTAACATCGATAATTATAAATTCAGTGAATTCCGAATTTTAAAACGTAGAAATCCGAATTTTAGATGTAAAAAAAAAATTCTACAAGCGTTATTGTTAATAAATAGAGTTATAAAAATGATCAACGCTCATATTTACGAGGAGTGTGAAAATCAAACAATAACACGACATAAATGTTATCTATCGTTTTATGGAACAAATACCATATTTTAAAAATTAAACTTCAACGAGTTCATGTGAGGTCGTTTCGTCTGTAGTTTAATACACGGTCGTATACTATAAAAATGCCTCGTAAAGTTTTTATTATAATACGAAATTCTCCATCAGGTTCTTAATAATCAATTTATTTCGCGCCTAAATAAAGAATAATTAAAAAAATTCGAATAAATGAAATATATATATATATATATATATATATATATATATATATATATATATATATATATAGTTTTAACGTGAGAAAATTAAAACGTTTTATTATAACATAATTTTATAGCCGAGTGATCTTGGACACTCGATGATGTAAACCGACTGACTCGGATAAACAATATTTGACTTAAGATTAAGTACACAAAATGAAATTTAATGTCGGGCGCCGTAATGTACACATCTAAAGTATTTCAGGAAAAGTCAAGGGAAAACAGTAAATTAAATTACGTGGGAAGCACGGTTACAAAAATGTAAGAAAATTAAAAAAAGAGAAAATTTTGTGTAGCACAAAAATTACGCTATAAAAAGTTTGATTTTTGTGAAGAAGAACTTATTTGGAAGTATGAAAAAAATGTGAAGCTTTGTTGCCCGACATTTGGTCGATAAATATTCTCACGACGAACTTAATTTTACATTTTATATTCTGAAGGTTATGATATTTTATTATTATTATTATTATTATTATTATTATTATATAGTGTCTTCGGTTTGCACAACGACTTAAACAGCAGAGGATTCAATAATTAAATTACACAAAATCACTGTTATATTTTGACATTATTACATAACACGTATAAAAACACTGTGCAGACCGAATATGATACGTGTGATAATACATCGCAGTTACTTTAAACATTTGTACAAAAAAAAATTATATATATATATATTTATAAATGTAAAATAAATTTAATGATATATGTATAAATATTTTGAGAAAAATTGCTTTAATTTTTATTATTTTTATAGTTTTTTAGTTGAATACGTATATAAATATAGATATTTAATAATTTATCATAAGGATTTTCATAACACAAAGTTTTTTGACGATTTTTGAAAAAAAAAAAAAAGAACAATTATACTGTGTATCCAAAATTAATGTAAATGTCATATACATAATATTACAATGTATTCGATTGTTTAGTCGCATATATATAATATATATATATATATATTGACTGACATTGTGACTGACGATAATCATCCGGACGTTTTAAACTCATTTCTAATAAAAATAAATGAAACTGTAAATTTATATAAGTGGTTATTTATGTTTATCATAATTAATTTATAAACGAGTTTTTAACTCCGAGGATATACGCCACTGTCACGCCAGTGGTTAAAATGATATCTACTTGACAGTTTATACCGCAGGAATAGTATGCGTAAATATAATGGCTTATATCTTTTAATCGAAAAATTATTGTAATTATAAGTTTTATTTTACTGTCGAAAATCATTGCATTGGAAAAAAGGATTCCGAGCAGAATTTCGGTGTAATATTAATCAATAATTTATTTTTATTAATAAAATATAATTATTTAGTGTGTACAAGGGTAGATACATAATTTACGATTAACATTTTTGAAGTTATTGAAAGTTATTTCTCCTTAATATAATATCAAATAACGATGTTTTTCGAATATTTCACGTTTAAATAACCATTAGTTTTAAAATTACAATGAAATGATCAATTTCAGTAAAATTTTATCGTTTTTACGTGACTGTTTAGTACTTTTTGATTTTCAGACGCTTTTGAGAAAATCGAAAAATGACGTCTCTAAATTACCAACTAGAAGAAATTCGCTTTCAGAGACAAACTATGATTGTAAAGACCGGAGTTATCGGTCCGGAAGAATTTTTGGGTACAGATATGAAAAAATACATACCTCTAAAACCAATAGATTCCTCGCTTCACTCAGAATTTAATAATAATTGTAAAATTTTTTTTATGATATTTGAAACTTTAATAGGAAGAGAATAAGCAATAAGTAAATAATTCCTTTATGAAATATCGAGTTTTGAGCAAAAATAATATCGAAATAAATTTAATCTCTTTTTTGTTTAAATTTAATATACATCATAAGTACCAGTCAAAATCATAGTTTTTAAACATTTCAATTCTATCTCTCTTGAACATACTTATGTTGTAATAATAATCATATTGTTATTTTTAAAAAAAAAATATTAAAATTATATTATAGCACTGTATATAATAAGAGCATTTTGTTGTAATTATGAAAGTTTGAAGAACTAAGACAATTTTAGAATTTCAAATTTTTCATTAAACTTTTTAAAATCAACGTACGACTATATTATGCTTAAAAATATTATACTATTGAGAAATTTGTTGTTTTCTCAAAACTCTTGCCTTTATATAGGAATGAAAATAATTCAGATAATATTCATTACAATCATACTCAAACTTTTATTATGATATAATATTATGTATTATGCTGCATGGAGAACGGTCTGTTTAAATCAAATTGAATATTTCAATTTCTTTTCGAAAATCTATAAAGTATAAAGTGATGGTGTGCAATTTCTAGTATTCGTAATTTTTTTTTCGATTTTGACATTTAATTCCAATATATCTGCAAAAATAAAAGTATTTTCAGTATTTACAAAAATCCTGTACCTTGTTGTTTTCTTTTCTTATAGAACTAAACTCTTATTATTGTTTAAAATCACTATTTCTCAGATTTTTATAAGATTCCGACTAAAATATTCGGAATACTGTATTCCCAATACGTTTTGTCGAGAGTATTTAAAACAATACTTTAAATATCTACTTTAAAAAAAGTAAAATTAAAAATAATATCTTCTTACTTATACTTGTATGTAAAAATTTTTTTTTTTTCATAAAAAAATATGAGTAGCACAACAAACAGTAGTACGTATTTAAAAAAACATTTTTATCAATAATCTTGCCATGTTTAGTGTTTTCTATCTTTGTGTTTATTTATGAAAACAAATTTGACAAAAACCATTATTATTAAATGCCCAAATACATATTGCTGGCTGTTTACATTCAATTAAATAATAATATAATTAATATAATCGTATTATGAATAACTAATAAATAAAAAGCATTCCAAAAAATATTTGGATTACTTTTTCTTAAAACATTTGGAATACGTATTCTAAATAATTTTAAAACATATTCTGTCCAAGTATGCTATTTATTATAATGAAGGTCTTTACAACAATTCTTACACAATAACTTGCGCGCTCTAGTAGTTTATTTAAAAAACGACTCGTTGAAATTGTACTTTGACTATTTATTAAAAGATGTTACTTTCACAATATCACAGATCTCTTTTGTGTATAATGTTTTATAATATAATACATATTATTTTGTTTTGTTTTTATGGTAAAACGAATTTAAAAATTGTGAGTTTAACACTATAAATAAATATATTTGCTATCTTAACAATTTTGTTTTAATTAGTTTAGCAGGTAAAGTCACTAATCAAAAATTATATTTTTTTATAACACACGTTCGATAATATCTACTGTAATTCAGATTTCCAACGTTACTAAAATAAACTATTCAAGCGAATATAATAAATAATAATATGGACACGAAAACAGATATAAATAATAGTAATATGTATAAATAAAAATCAAATACATTTATAGTGACATCATATCATTTTATAATATACGGGATGCGTTATAGAAATCGAACCTATTTTGAACGGATATCTACTATGGGGAATTGAAAGAGATGAACGATTGAGACCTGGAAAGCGAGGTGTACAAACACTCGGAGATGGCAATTTATACTGGGCATAGATAAATCAATAGATAGTTGCAAATGGTGGTAGTGATTTAAGTGATCTGAAAGAAAATACGACCATCGTAGAACCACAGACGAAAACCGTGTTTTCGTATAAGATAATAATTTTATTTGAAGCGGTACGAGCGATCTCGGATTCTGTACATCTCTCGTTCCGTCGTCGACGTAGTTTATTGTAGTGACGGGAAAATATTGTTATTTCTCTTCATATATAACAAAACCCGTTGTTCGATCATTGTTGAATTTCTTCATTCGCCGCCATAAGTACACGGTGAACTATCATCAATTCACAGCGTGAATAAGTATTTTAACGGACTCATAAATAGTATTATACAATTTACTTCCTTGTTAATTTGATCGTAATCGTACCTAATCGTTGACCTATAGACTCGCGTGTGTGCGAATATAACGATTAGCCAATTGAAACGGCGTAATTAACGTGTTCGAATGCTTATTTTTCTACTGTAGGTTTTTATTTGTACCTGTCATGTTCTATCTGTTTAAAAAAAATTTCAATCCCTTTGGTGAACTCCGCGTATAAAACATGTTAATACCTCGTCGCTCTGACTTAGTTTTATTTATTAAATTTTTTAATTCAATTAGTATTTTAAAATACACGTTTTATTTTATCAAACCAACCACCAACGTTTTATTTTATCATCCAACAACTTTATTATGAAAATAAAGTTCTGCGTACTCCGGTTTTGGATTCTGCACGTTGGCGATCCTTCTTGTTAAAAAATAAATAAATAAAAATAACAATTTAGAGTTTGTCACACCACGCCGTAAAAATGTACATAAGGATTTTAGTTGTTAGTATTTCATTACTATTATCATTACAAATTTTGTTATGTTTTGATAACAATACTTAAACCATTTCCGTTTTGGTTATATTTTTGAAAAAAAATTATGATTAATAATGCATTATTTTATTTTTTTACAAATTAAAATTTTAATATTTTTTATAAATCGTAGAACACCAACTTTTTTCCCATCTTTGTGACATTATATTTATTTTCTTTAATTTGTTCTTTGATCTGTTCATTGTGGAAATTTTTTTATATTATTATATCTAAAGAAAAACAATTTCTGTTTTTTTTTTTTGAATAATTTAAGTTAGATAATATTATTTTTAAAATGTATCGTAAATCGTTTTAAATAATACATATGTATATAATAAATTGAAAAAATATTTATTCATAATTCAGATGTTCATTTATTGAAATATATTACAATTATTTTAAAATTAAAAAAAACCCGGTATTGATGTTCTGGCTTAAGGTTACTTTTATTGGAGTTATAATCAGTAAAAATTTTCGGAATCAAAAGTTAATGCCAGGAGTGTTCTTCAATAGACATCAAATGAACACGCAAGAACTGTAATCTGCAAACATTGAATGGATGTTTGTATTAGTTTGAAAGTAAAAGAAAATAGTTTTCGTACACGACAATAACCTGTGATGTTTAATAAGACGCGGATTTTTTTATTTCTATGTCTCATTTAGTATCAAAGAAGTATTGAAAATACTTCTACTTTATATTGTATTACTTTCATATACGTCTATTTAAATAGAAGCTCGGGAGTAATATTTACTGTTTTCAATTTTATGTCTGGCAATTTAAAATTGAATCAAATACGATAGAATTTTAAATGGGTATATATTAAAATATCATGTTTTTTTATTTAAAAATGTTGTTGAAATAGAATATTTGTTTTTCATCATTATAAATAAGTGGAGAAGATACACACAATTTTACAAATAAAATGACCTATTGATCACATTTAAATATCTATTAATTATAAAATATATAATTATGATTGTTATTTATTAGCCAATTAGTAGAATTACACGGTTTCGCGGGTGGACGGTTAATATTGTTTTCCTTGGCTCCAACAGTAATCAACTATCAGGAGAATTCATTACAACAATATTGAATAAACCTATAGTGTACAGACTGCTTTACTTTGTTTACGACCTAGACATTATTTTCTGATGTATTCCACGTGAAGTGTAGTGACACTTTAGAGTAAAGTTTATATTGGGTTTTGTACATGATGAATTTGTAGGGAAATATTTATTTTTTAAATGATCAAATTGCGACTGTATAAAATTTTTCCCGTAACAGTCTATATAATAGACCTTTAGTGAGGCCGTCAAGATTTTATTTCTATTTTATACGTTTGTATATCTTTGAAATTACCTCTATAAAATTGTTTTTCATGAATTCTTATATAGACTTTTAGACGATTTAATAGTCAATGCATTTTTATTTTATGCATTTGTACATTACAATATTATATACTCTTGTTTTTTTATACACATTTTATTTTTATTACATAATAATTACACTTCCGTATATTACGTTATATTTTATTTCGTAAACTATCGTTTTAGTTTAATGTTTTTGTAGACGATATTTAATTAATATTGAATACTATTCATAAGTTGCAATTAATTTTGAATTGCGACCACTGCCAACTAAATATATATTTAAAATTTATAATTATCAGATTTTTTTCTTCTAAATAAATCGTTATTGTAATAATTATGCTGATTGTCGGAAAAATGTGTTTGAATGGGATAGGTTACTGCATTCTTCTCTTCGGCACTGCTCATATTATGTGATCGCCATGTCTGATTAATAAAATTCATTAACACATACACACGGTTTATGTATGAAAGCATTTTATATATTTGACAACTCATTGTAAAGACATGCCCTGTACATTACAAATAATAAAATATTTATCTTTAAAAAAAGGAAAAGAAAAAAATAAAAAAATCACAGATATAATACAAAAACAACGTAAAAAACTTATATAATATAAGGTATTACAATTATATAAATAATTTTTAACAGTGTTAATTTTTTTTTTCATCAATATTTAATTATATATTATGGTATTTACAGAAGATATTGTCAAAAAATTATACTTTCAGTCACACGCATTATTTAGTAGTAATATTATAAAATATCAATGTACGAACGACATTAAAGATCGTTCCTGTCCCACGTATGATATTATGTTATAATTTTAAAGGATTCGTTTACAATATCACACATCCATACAGACACACACACACACACACACACACAGGTATAAACGTACACTTACACAAACGTACACATACATGCACTCACTCATACAATCATGAAAGTGAAAGTTTAATGCCTTCATATGTTATAAAGAAAATGTAACGCGTTTATTGTGCATCAATTATGAACTCAAAATAACTACATTGATTGTGTAGAAATAATGAAACATACGGATTATTAAATTAGGGAAAAAATATTAAAAATTTTAAAAAAATAATTTTTTTTTTAAAGATTTCGAAAAAACGTTTATGTGCGCGAGTACGTTGTTAATAAAACATTGAATTTTGGCACAAATGGGGAATTTTGGACCAATTTTTATTTTTTTACACAAATCGTTAAAAAAGCGAGGATTAAATTTTAAACGATAAAATCTATATTATAAAAAATACGATTCAAGGTAATAATAATTATTAGTTGTAGAGCACACAGTTCGTGTAAATGTCGGCGTGGATTTCAACTGATGATTATGTTTAGAGCACGTGAATGAAATACACATTTCGTAATATAATAAATAGTTAACTCCGTTGAAGAAAGTCGTATTATTTTAAATTTTTTTTCTTTTATTAGAAAAAAAAAACAGTAAAAGACAAACAAAGTATTTAGTTCGTCATGTTGAGCAATGTACATTGAACGAACGGCGTTTTGAAATTGAAAAATTAAACTGAAGAATTTGTAGGAAAAAGAAATATAAAAATTATTATTCGAAATTGAAATGTAAAACATATTGTGGTAAAACGAAAGGCGTTTTTCAAAATAATAATAATCTATAAATGTTTTATCTTATTATAACGAAATAAAACGTATGCATTTGTGTTGATTATCTGTCAAATTAAAGAAAAAAGTAAAAATTAAAATTGTGATCTATCGTTCACGTAGCTACTTCAAAAAAAAAAAAAAAAAAAAAGAAACACTACATAACGTTTTAAAAATACGAATAATTATGTTTTCTTATTCTACTATAAAATACAATTTTTTAAAACAAAAGCGTCTGGTATTGTTATGTATTGTAAACTATACTACAACATTATTACGACGTACTTAATTCAAACTTAAAAATAATAGGTTTTTTTTTTAAATTATTCAAAGACATTAGCGTATAAACGTTAAAATTAGTTTTTATAATTTAATTTTTTTTTTTTACCTGGTACTGAATACAAAAAACACATAGCAGTAATTCAACGAATTTTCCAAAATTACATTATAAAGATGCGCTGAATCTACACTTATACAAATACAACCGATAATATAATATATTTTAAGTTTTTGTTTTTTCAACGGTTATACGTTTTGAGTTGTTAAACACTGTTTAAACATTATAACCGCCGTGTTTGTCTGAGACCCTGAGCTTCTCTTATAATAATTTATAATGCATATATATATATATATATATATATATATATATATATATATATATAATTAAAGGTTATACACTATGTGTAACACTTTTATTATAATATAATATTATATGTACATTTAAGAAAATAACATCAATCAGTTGGTGGGATTAATGCGTTATAACATACAAATCAAACATTGACGTTTTAGACCGATTACACTATATAATATAACTTATATTAATTATTAATTATAATAATAATAATAATAATAATAATGATACAATTATACGAGCAATATTATATAATGTAGTAGGTATAGTAATAATTATATTAACCTTAATTTTACAACAAATATTAGTATAAAATATATAGATGATAAGTTTCAATATTATTATGGTAAAAAAAAAAGACGAAAAGAATATTAGTTTTTATCGGTTAAAAAAAATATCCAATTGATTTTTGTTAACAGCTATTCCTATATTATACATACGTAAACAAATTACATCGCTTACGTGTGATATTTTAGATTTTAGCACCATTAATACGACTTAAATATTAAAGTATATATATAATATATTAATATGACGTACCTACGCTAAGGAATATAATAATGGCCAGATATATATATACATTATGTTATTACTATTAAATATTATGTAATATTCATAATAAAACAATTAGGGCGAATTGTATGTAAAAAAAAAAAAAAACCTTTTTATATAATTTTTATTAAACAGATTATTATCGAAAAACAGATATGAAGAAACGCTGTGTGAAGTGTTCACACTGCCTATGTAATAGAGACGCCAACTTTTTCAAAACGGTTTGAATATTTGGAAAAATTTAATTGAATTTCAAAAAAAAAAAAATTCGTTAATATACAGAATGAATTTGGAGGCAATCAATGTGAAATTATTTGTGACGATAAATCTAGGAACGCGATTATTGTTAAGTGGAAAATTCATTTTCCCGTATGTTAAAAAACTGGCAGTCACTTTAATGACAATGGTTTGTATTGTATGCAGCGCGCACGAGTGTACAAATCTACTTCCACGAATATTATTAAATCGACTGTTAGAAATCGTTTTGGAACAGGTATACATATTATATAGCATGCGTTCAATTAAAACCTACTCATTACAATTCGAGAATTGATTCGTAGATGCATCTAATATTAAGCGGAAAATTTCAATTTAAAATTAAATATACTCGTGTGAAAATATAAAATAAATTCAATTTTCATCCGTCAAATATTATGACAATAACTATTTTAATAAACACTTAGACGTTTAACACATTTAATTTATTTCATCGTGTATTACGATTTGCGAATTTCTTCTTTTAATGTAATACATATTATATATTATATTTTTTTTTGTCAAAAACTGACATTTTTAATTTTTACTTCGTAAAAGTTACGCCAGCGAAAAACGAGTAAACAAACATTTCTTTTATTTGAGACACGCCGATAACCAAATGGATTAAGAGCTCTCTCCGCTACATTGACACTTAATGAATAATTTATATACATGGACGTGTTGTGTTGATTTATTACATAAGAAACGTTGAGAACAGTTTGAGAAAAAGTATTTGGATATTTTGAATGTCATCTCAGTAGATACATATGAAAAAACGATTGATTTCTATAATAAAACCGTATTTTAATAGATGATATCAGAAAAAAAATCCGGTCTTGTTATTCGATGATAAACGAAATAATGTCGTCACGTGTGGTCGGACAATATCAATAAATAAATTCATTCAAGTCATTAAAATCAATTCAGATTAAGTCATCTTATAGGGCTTGTTATCATTTCATTTCAATATCCTGTGCCGTGTAACAACATCATATATTTTGAGACTATTGTGTTTTTGTTACATTTTAAGATTTAAAATTGCTAAATCCGGATTGCTTGTGGCCTAGTTAAAACGCTTGTTTATGGGAATGGGTCGACGAAGAATTTTGAAAGTCCTGGTATGCATATTCACGTATTGAAATATACTAGCGCCGTCAATATTGACGTATAAGTGTTACGCACGGAGAAAAGAAAAAAGTCGCGGCTGGGAGGATGGGAAACGACTGGACGAGCGATACGAACATTTATTAACGATGAAATTAAGCGCTACTCACTCACTATTTTCAAGTGTTTCTTTAAAGTTTGGTCATGTCGTGTATAGAAAAAAAAAACATTTGAGACATTGATTTAGAAAAAAGAAATTGACACATTTATTCTTAATTGTAAACACGTGTTCGAAAATCAAAAATGCATGGTATATTATTACAAGGCTTGGGCGATTACATTATTATAACTTACGATGAATCTAATAATACGAATTATATACTATAATTGGCAAAATGTCACGAAACACGATGCGTGCCTATATAATATAATTAACCGTTAGATATGTTCAAATTATTTACGTTAATAATTTAAGTAAATTCACGGTGATCTAAACTATATTTTTCTTGTTTTTCAATCGAATATAATAATATATATTATATAGTCTGACGATCGTCGTTTTCGTAATCTCACTATAATGCCTAACCAATATGCCGGAAAGCTATATTCGTACGAAAATGCTGAAAATTAAAACGTAAGACTTAAACTATTCAAAAAAAAAAAAAAAAAAAAAATAAAGGCGGTACGTACAATATTTACAACCGTTTACCATAAGACAAAATAATACACATATATAGTATAATAACGTGCGCGTAAAAAAATACACGAGTAAAAACGGAACGGAATAACGGTCCGGAATTCAAACCGCACAGGTGGTAAAATAAAATATTATATTAATATATAATATATTATATAAATAATATATTATAGGTGGTGAAACTCCAAACGTTTATGTTTCCCACGACGTTTTCGATGTTTCCAATTGTATCGGTCAAGTGTCGCATTCGGGTTTGTAACCCAAATTTTTCCGTTGTAAGAACAGTTGAATTTCACGGAAATTCGGCCGACTTTTGTCGTCTCGCTGCCAACACTCACACATGAGGTCGTAAATTTCTTTTGGACAATTGATCGGCTGAGGCAACAAAATCTGAAACGGATTCGATAACAGATTTAATGCACACGATTATCGCTCAGGTATATAATACACAAACGTTTTATTTCAATAAAAACAAAAATTCGTTTTTAAATATTTACTTTTACTATTTTATAATAAATTGTTAATTTATACCGATTACACGGAGTATTTAAATGTTTTTAAATATTAAAATATCGAACACTGTATTTTAAGTACAAATTTACGACATTCGTATATGTATGTATATATATAGCTATCAGTACGTTTACCCCCAGGTTAAAGAGGTTATTTCGATGAAGTTGTTCGAGAATGGACTTCACAATTAAAAATTTAATTAATGATTATTGAAAAATCTGCAAACAAAAAAAAGTACTCATAATATAAAAAAAAAATAAAGAAAAATATTTAGAATATACGCGAACCTTGTGTGAATGTGTCATTCGTGAATAGCGTTTAAATACTCATTTAAAAAAAAAAAAAAAAACACTACCGAATCATCGAGAGAGCTACGTTATAATTCAAATATCCATTGGACAGCCTTTTCGTGTTTTAATACTTTAATCCCTCTCAGGTATACATGTATGTGCTTGACATTTTCTACTCTGTCACAAGTAATTAAAAAAGTAAAATACAAAAAGTGAATAAGGCGTTAAATCTCGTTTAATATTAGAATTTTTATTAGATATTATTTGTGAAAAATTGTATTTTCATTTCAATTGGAAATTGTATTGACCAATCATGCGTCTTTCGAAATGTTTATTGGATTCACGTGAACTTATAACCGGATGATTTGAATACAAGAAATTACGTTTCGTGTGAAAAAAAGTAAATAATATTTTAATTGTATTCGGACTGTTTTGATTGACGTTATCGAAACAATAGTTTTCATAATTTTTCATATCACGTAGAAAATATTTGTTCACAGATACTTAATGTACGTATTTGTGAACTCGGGTTTTTCATAAATCGTGTTAATAAATAATATTAAAAGGAGATCTATTACGTGCAGTATCGATGTTTGAATATATTTGAAAACGGGTGTTTGTCATCAAATCACAATAGTAATAGTTAAAGCATAGCAACTATTTATAGTGTCACATATATCGAGTGAAATAGTGTGCGAAAGAGAGAACTTTCGTGTCCAATATTGTATTAGACATGCGTAATGTATATTTATTAATATTTTTCAGCGTTTAAAATATATTAACAATTTTTTTTCTACGGAATATTTAATTAAAAATATATTTATTGTTTAGTAATTTCATTTGAAGTACACATTCGTTAATATATATTACATAATAGTAATAGTGTTTATTAGTAGTACCTACTTATAATAGTATTATGATAAGTGGATAAATGTCGATTAATTGGAAAATTCGCGATTTTTAATGTATAAATACAAATTGTACATTATCGACTGAATACGATATTATATTATGTATTTTTTTTTTTTTTTTTTATATATTATTAACGCATGTAGCACTAAAATAAATTTCTTTTGCCGCGACCAACGAAATTTCATAATTATACAATATATATAGACACTGGCGGGCGCCAGAGACAAACGTGGTTTCCTCACTATTAAACTAATAATGTTCTACGCATTCGTGTGCTTCTTGAATGAAATAAATGCAAAACCCATTTTGATTTCTATAGTTGTGTGCGAGAACGCGAGTACTGTAGTTATATGATATTCACGTCAGTGTCGAATAAATAAAACCATTGACGTTTCGACGGCCGAGGGGAAACAAAATACAGTACGTAAGCGAGAAAAATCCCATAGATGTGCGTATTGATATTTTGTCATCGTCTCAGTCTTCAGATGATGTAAAATGTGACATTCAAATCGCCTGTGTACAGAAATTTATCTATTCACATTCGTATACAACACGATTGGCGACGACGACGTTTCCTTCTTCTCATTATTATTATTATTATTATTTTTATTATTATAAATTAAGTGTTCGTTTATGATTTACGGCAGTGCACATTCTATGGATTTTTCTCGACTGCGCTTTTATATAAAGTTATAGGGAAGAGGTGATATGGAGTAGAATAAGGAGAATTTGAGTTCATATTTTTTAAAACAGTCTAAAACAAATTCGTGAATAAAATGTTGAATATTTCAATGAAACTAAATATTTGGAAAAATAATTTAAATATAATAAAGGAAATGTGATTAATGTATTAGTTTTATCTTGTTCAATGTTATAATTACTTTGTTTTTTAACTGGGAGTTTTTTTTAAACGAACAAAATATGATTAAAATCGTCTACTTTTTATTGAAATTTCATTTGTTTTTTCAGAAATTAACGTTTACGCTTTTCGGCAAATATATACCAATAAAACCATTCTTGTTCTTTCGCTTTAAGCGCGTGTCTTGACATTCAAAATTGTTTGAACCGTATGATTGTCTTGGATCCGAGTGCCCAAGGGGAAACAAATATTTTAAGTTTCTACTACTTGCATACTCTGATGATTTATTGATTTTAAAATATTAACTTTACCATGATTAGATATTGAACATCAATACTGTAGGGTTTTGCATCTATAATACGAGAAAACATATTTTATATACGTTATTTAATTACGATTATCGCATGATACGATAATACGTATAAAGGTTCAAAATATATTTAATTAATCATTTAATCATTATTTCATTAATCATTTAATTATTATTATTATTATTATTATTATAATACAATAACGAATTTTGACAAAATCGCCTTTTAACCGTCTTTAGTATAATTTTTCGTGTCAGCTTTAAGATATTAACGAGAAAATAGATTTTCTTCTAATTTTCGGGTCGTTTTGATGTGGCGTACAAGGAAGGCCGCCTGCAGCGGGGCCATGCTCCCTGTTATTTTATTTGATACATGTTTAAATTGGTGATATAATTCGTCGACAACCCTATCAAATAAAATACAGAAACTCGACACGATTTTCTACAGTGGCGTAATCATTTTGGGAAGAATATGGGTGTCCAATCCACCCATCCTTAATCCTTTTCTTTTATAAGTGCGAAATATAATTTTGAAACAAAATATAAGTGTTTCTGATCAAATTTGTACAAATTAGACGATGGAAATTTATTTGTGCACTGTAAAAAATTTGATCAAAAAACGGACTGCGTGGGAAAAACTCGCGAGTTCGTGTGTCAACGGACAATGAATACGACAACGAGAGACGGTTTTGAAAATGACGCCGAGCCCTCTGGTATTGACTAAATGCTGTGTTCATTTTAATTGATTAAATCTATTGTGTCTATGCTCTGGCAGTACATAAAAATGTGCTGCCGATACGTCTCGAGGAGGTACGCAACGAAATGGATCTGAGGCCAAAAATAATAGCACTAAAATATAAACTTTAATTTTTTTGTATTTGTTTGTTTTATTTGAATGAACAAAAATGTACTTAAAAAAAAAAAAAAGATTATATTTTTTTCTTATGAAAAAATATTGATACTCCGCTCCTTCACCACCTGATCTTGATTGTTTTGCCACGGAAATCACGTTAACAGATGACGAGATCATCTGCGGAGCGTTCTCTCTTTATGTCGGGAAATGTGTACACAGAAAACGAAAACGTTATTATTGTAACACTAATAGCTTGACTTCGCTCAGAATTGAAATATTATAAGAACATATTTCACAATGTAATTTGTACTCGATTAAAATATTTGTGTACACGCGTGAACTGGGTACGTATGTAAGCCAACGACAACGACAAGAGTGCCACTCAGGGCCGTACATTTCGCGTAGCGTGCCATTACGCGAGAACACTGCTGTAAACGACACGCATATTGCCGGAAATAATGTTATGTACGGACGAAGTGAAAACTTCGAAAACGTCGAAGACTCGTTGAAACTTTTAGCGCAAACTCGGCGAAAAAGTTTTCTAATAACGAATTAACAATCGCGTGGAAGTTTGGTGGTCGCGTATAAAATAATTTACGGATTTCGCGCGCATTTTATCAATCAAGTCGACTGAAAACGCGTACACGGTTCGTAAAAACATATATATATATATATATATATACAAAAAGAAGTAAAAAGGAAAACGACTCGTCTGCCAAAAAAAAAAAAATTCTTTGTCAGTGGAAAACAATATAACGAGACACTGTTTTGTTTCATCGTACGCAAGACAAGATATTATAATTTTATTTTATTATTATTATTTTTTTTATACAAAGAATAATAAACGACATACACAATGCGGAATCTTTAAAAACGACGATGATTCCGGAAAGATACGAATCGCGAGAATCCTTCAAATAACAACACGTATAATACTCACGAAATTTCCGTCGTTTTGATAAAGTCTGGTGACGTTGTCGATAACGTGCTGATCATTGAGTTCTTCGTACGGCTGTTCCCGGGCGAATGTCAGTATTTCCCAAAGTGTAACGGCGAACGACCAAACGTCGCTTCTCGGCGTGTACTTGTTCTGTAACATACACTCGTGTAACGACGATAATTCGATAGAAAATTTATTTAAAAAAAAAAAAAAAAAAAAACGCTCAATTCGTCCATTTTTTACCAGTAATATACTTTCCCATGACATCCAGCGGATCGGTAACGACGGCCTCCCCTCGAAGTCGAAATAGTCTGCTGAGTACACGCTTTTGCTCAGACTCATGTTCGACACTTTTATAGTGTAGTTGGGACCGACCAAACAATTTCTGCGGAAGTAAATCACCAGTTAACAGACAATCGAATGCTGAACATTAAGACGACAAATATCGTCAACGAAACACATGAAAATAATGTTGGTAAGTAGATTTTTACTACAGGCAACGAGTGTGTCTCATAGCTCTGCTAGGTCCAGTCGGGCCTATTATTTTTTTCTTCTTTAAATTCATAACAGTTTTTATCTGGTATCATTTCGGATATATAATATTATATCGGTCTTTTTTCGGGCAATAAATTAAAAATATTTTTGTCAGGTTTAATTTTACATAAATACGGCCAGTCCTGGTGTTATTTAACAGGTGTCTTAACATCTCAGTACTCTTGTAGTCTGTTGATAAATAAGAACGGTTTTCTTGGGTCTTAATTTTTATTTACAACTCCCCGGTCTGGTTCATAATATAAAAAGGACCGTGTACAGCTCTATTGCGTCGGATTTCTGGATTTATTTTAAATATAATATTATTACATGTTGAAAGCGGTTTCGTAATTATTAATTTGAACCATCGTTGTACCACACAGTATTTTCATCATCTGAATAATGTATACGTATAATATATAACGTACAATAGTTATAAGTACATTACTTATAACTGCCCGCTGTGGTCAACCTGATTTAGACTTTACGTTTATAATGGTGCTCGTTATCGAAAAGAATAATTCTCGATTCTCCCTTCGTAATAAAGTGTAAATATTATTATCTACATGGTTGTCATTTTAATATGACGTGTTTAGAGAAAAATATTTTAAAAAAAAAGAAAACAAGAAATTTTGGTACAATTAAACATTTAATCGTTATATATAAATATACATTTCACCATTACGCTGAAAATTTCCGATTAAAATTTTTAGGTACGATTTAAATTTTGATCAAATCAAAAATAGAGTTATTTTACATTTTTATTTCATTACAATTGTTGTATACAAATATTTCAACTCCAGAACCTGAAATTTGTGTACCGCGATTGTAAGATGGATGAATAAATGTTGGTATACTGTTCTTTCAACGTACTGATAGTTATTATTATTTTATAATTTTCCTATTTATTTAGACAGACATATTTATATGTCGATTTATACGGACGTCTGAATATTTTTGCTAAATAAATATTGGTATTCCTAATCATTTCAACGTGTTCCTCTATTAGTTTCGTACATCCAACCGATTCGGCAATATTATTGAATGAGTTATTATTACACATAAAATGACATAAATATTTTGTTATCTTTTTTTTACTAAATCACCTTGCAGCCAAGTCACGATGAACGAAATTTATGACTTCTAAATATTTCATTCCCGACGCTATTTGAGTGGCCATATGTATCAGACAACCGTAACTGAAAAATTTCCGTTATTTATTAGTTATTATATTTTGTGTTTTGTTTAAAAAAAAAAAAAAATCATTTTTTTACCTTAAGGTTTTTGCGTACGGCGGTACAGGAGGTGCCGCGGTCAGGGCGACGTGTTCCTGGAGAAACTGATTGAGATCGCCGTGTTGCATAAATTCGGTTACTATGCAGAAAGGTTCTTCTGACAAACAACATCCCAATACTTTGGTAATATTGGAATCTCTGATTTTCCACAACGATTCTACTTCGTCGTAAAAATCTTGTCTGCGAAGAAAAAAGACAATACGATGTGGCCACAACGTTAATTTTTCCACTTTGTCGAACGCGATTATCTCGAATTGGTCGGACGCGCGTTTATCAACGTATGAACAAAATCAAACGAGAATATTCCAGTCGTGTGCGTGATTAATTGATTAGCGAAAACCGTTTGAATACAAATCATTGCGTATTCATTTAAACGCTGTCGAATTCATATTGCAGCTGGAAACATTGATCGTCGTGCGATCAATGTCTGACAGGTGGACAATTCCCTGCAGTTTTCCCAAAACGAGATAAACGCGCGTTCGCAAGGTGTCGTGCAGCACGATTTGTTGCGCATATAATATGTTATTGAGCAGGAAACACTGGTGCGCACAAAACGTTAATAGGACACAGTTCCCTGCTAGCAGCAGAAAAATTCGGTCAATTATAGTCGAACGTGTAAAATCGTATTTACTTGGTCGTTTCTGACACGCCTTTTCTCAACGATTTCACGGTGACCAATTTGCACGTTTTAACAGACGACGATGACGACAACGACGATGACGTCGATGGCTGTAACAGTTCGTCGGGCAACGATTTCATTTCGCACAAATGAACCTGATTGGAAAACGGAGGCAAAACAAAATAGAATAGATGAAATGACGTTATTACATGATGTGTATTTATTTTTTATTTTATTTTTTTTTTTTATATCTAAGAACGCCTCACTGAGTGTAAACTCGTGTGCACGACTTGGAGTTAAGGTTTTTTTTTTTTTTTTACAGTATTCGTACTCAATAAATACGCATAAAAGCATAAATGAAACAAAAACGTTTTAAACATAAATAAAGGCTATTTAGAATATTGTTTTAGTTATAATCGCATTATGTTCGTATAGGAGCCAGTGGGCAATGTATTTTTTGAAAACGGTAAAGGTATACTGGACACGTCATACGGCATTTTAAGTAGAAGTTATTAGTTGTATATCCAGTGTTGACTTTACATTTTATAGGGGACAATAGGTTTTTTTTAGACATACGTATGTTATTAACTGTTTTTTGAAATATAAATTAATAATATTAAAATCTTCAAATAATGTTTTATTATGGACAAATTGGGTATTTTGTAACAACGTATAAAAACGGTACTTAAATCGCATTACGGGATTCGAAGAGCGGCTTTAATTTAATACATAAAAAAAATATTATACTATTTTACCGCTATTACTATTACTATTCTCTTCTGATTCTTCCAAATGGAACACCGAGAATTTTCTTATTGTTTTTATTAAATTATATTTGTTTGTACCAGAAACAAAAGCGGATATTTTCTTTATACTCTGTACTACAGCCACCAGAGCACGAGCGATATTTAAATGTGACATTTTTTATAATAGGTGTGTGACACACCTATGAACAAATATACGAGTGTTCACATCAATGCGAGATGCTTCGAAACTATTGAGGTTTATTAGTCAGTTCCTGTTGGAATGATATTTATGCCAAGCGAATAATACGCGTATATAGACGGATGCCGAGAAGGATAAAAGAAACGAAATGGAAAATCGAGTAAACCGTCTGAAACGAGATTAGGACTGTAATCGTTCGTATAAATATATACGAACGCCTATCTTTAAAATCGATATTATTAATTATTTATAAAAATAAAATACGGTTTTTTGAAAATCGCAACGGCGCGTGTGATGGCCGAGTGTTTAACCAGTATTTCGTGGGACATTTTATGTTTTGCGCAACGTAAATATTTAACACGTTTTTATACTACTAATTTTCCTCTCTCCGCCGATATTAACGATATAACGCGATTTCGTTGCTCACCTCGCCAAAATGGGTTTTGGTCAGTGTTTGGACGACGGTCAGGTGTTCCCTGGGGATCTCCGGCGGCAACTGGCACAGAGTATCGTCCGACCTAGTCAGCGGGCACGTGGAAGCGTTGCTGGCGCCTCCTCCGCGGCTACTACTCGATCTGGAAGACGTGGGCGGCGGCGACCGGGGCGGTGGCGGAGCGTTTATCTGCGGAAAACCACAGTGTACAAGAAGAAAATGCTGGGGAAAAAAAACGCGTATAAAAACTTTCCAACCGTTATAGCGCGTGCACAAAAAACATTTTATCTCGTACCATTGCATCGCAGAGGTTTTTCGCGATTGCGGCGGAATGATAAAACGAAGGCAATGAAACTCGGGGGGGAAAAAAAAAACGATTTTTCGTGACGATTTTAAATTTTTTAAATACCGGATAAAATTAAAAAAAAAATTAAATATATATATACGTATAAACCATTGGTTTTTCGACATATTCTTGCAGAATTTACAAATCGGAAAATTTCGGCAGTCCGAATGCGACGATTTTAACTCGTTATTTTAACATTCAATAAATAAAATAATTCTTTTCATTTGAAATATACCGAAATACATCTGCTTTTGGCGGAACTGCTTTTTTTTAGCTACGCACGCTATTTTATTATTATTCATGCGTTAATATAATTTTTCGATCGACTGAAATGAATTAGGTGATTTTAACGGGAACGATATTTTATTTACTTTATTTTGATGTTCGAATGGTCATGACCGATATTTGTGTGTGCGACGACCGTTAAAAAGTTAAGACGCTCTCATATAAACACTGCAAATGCGTAAATAAAATGTTCGCTAGTATTAAAAATGATAAAGAAAATAAATTCCGTTTCACCCGAATTCCCTTTTATCGTTACGCAACTAAAGTCAAATGATACACACCTTCGCCAAATTGTGTAACGTAATAAAAATATACACAATACTATCGTCGATGTTTATTTAATGTTCAATGACCAAAGGCCATCGTTACGGGAGCCGCTGCGTATTTATATAATATTCTCATTATAATTTGTTTGTAGATAGTGAAAAAACGTATTATTTTTATTTATCTCACTTGGACGGTGGAAAAAAAAAATCGGAGCTTGTAAATATTATAATACGAAACAAGAATCCCGTTTCGTTATTACTTTTGTTTTATTTATTTATTTTTTTTTACTTTTTTAACGAATGTATTATTATACACGGTACACGGTTCGTGAACTCGATAAAAAAAAAACTTCAGAAATAATATTCCCCCGAGTGCGTGGTCCATATGTATGTGTGTATATTGATATAAACTACCTTTATAGGGCAAATACATGTTACTTTTATTGGAAAATTGTTGATTTTTTTGTTTTTGTTCCGTTTTTTGTTATTTTTGTAAAAAACAGGGATTCGATCGATGCCCTGCTTAATTGGTATCTTCTCGTTAGCAACATATTTCGTTTGTTAATTTCGTACTTTAAACATAAAGAATTCTATAAATAAATATGAAGTGACTTTGGAGAATGAATAATAATTTGACTACGATGTTAATTAAAAATGATATATCGTCTACACAGTGAATAATAAATAATTACTTATTTTTTAGTTTGAATTCACATATATGTGTATGTATTTATATCGTCTTAAATTGACATCGAAAAATATTTTCTATATCCATGCGGTAGATTTAGACAATTTTTTAGCACACATAAATGTTTCATTCTTATTTTTATTATGTTCTTTGAGACTAATTTCAAAAGGTTTTTTTATATATTTTATCCAATGCACTGTACGGTTATATTTCAAAATAATTTCTTGTGTTACATGCGTTTGTAATTGTGTCAGCATATATTGCGAATTTATGAATAGAATTTTCATTTCTCATGTCGTGCATTCTTAATGATCTCGATTTTAAAATTTTAATTCCTTTATTAATCAAAGCTATTCCTACCCAACGAGAATATTTAACGCATAACTTTAAATGTGATCTCGTTGGCGTAAATAACGGAAAATGTACTCTAATGATCAGAATGCTTTTCCTGTTGGTTTAAATCAGCAGAAGAAAAAGGTTTATTTTTTTGATATTTTAATACTTATTCAACAATTATTTGTGAAAGTAAAAGAACCAAAAGTCATAAAATTTAATGAATATTTAGAAAAAATCGGATTTTTAGTTATAAATATATTATTACTATCGCATATTTTCTTAAGTATAACTTAAAAATTTACTTTTTACAAAGGAAATTTAAGGATATACGTAAAAGTCTGACAACGGAAAAATTCGAAATTTCATAAAACACAAATTTGTGTCCCGAAATGTTCATGTACGAAGCGGCTGAAATGGCCGCGAAATGTAAAAACGCAATTACTTTTGAAGAGAACATTGATTATCACAAACACTTTGATGAGCTTTGTGCAAGATCATAGATTTCATAAATTTAAATCATTTTTTAAAATAAAATTTTTTTAACGCTTCAATAGATGTAATAAATCGAAAAAATAAAAAATAAAAAACATTTTTTTTTAGATCAAAAATAGGTTTCAGATAAATTTTTAGTTAAAACACAAAATAATATTAACTCTAACAATAAAAAAAGCACGGAGAAAAAAGGACATTATTCTAACAACAATATTAAATTGGTTTCTCTGAATCATTACTGATTGTTAAATTATAAAGCCTCGTATAAAAACAATTAGGAGCTAAATAGAATAAATTAAAACTATAATAGAATATTATATTAATTTATGAAATATTACGATATGACCAGTAGGGTATCGTTCGTTGTGAATTATTTTGTTGACAATACCTATAACGGTAACAATGGCCGAACTGGCATTTTCAAAATTAAAAATGATAAAATACATTACACGGGGAATTCAATGGGATACTACGCAGCATATTATAGAAGCTGAGGAAAAGTAGAATTGATTTACGTTTTATATCTGAATGACTTTTATTTGCTAATTTAAAAATTCAAACCGTTAAATTTTAAAAAGATTTATATATATATATAATATGTATAAAATCATTTTATACAATAAAAAATGTCGAAAATACACTGTAATATGGTACATAACATCTACTTTGATGTACCTATAATTGTTTTATTCCTTTCCTTTACATTTAAATCGAATAGGACGAAGGCATGCGTTTTGGTTTTTTTCGCATAAGGACTGGAATTTTTTTCACGTATTTATGTCATATTATGTGATGTCAAATGTATCTCTTACGCGTAAGCATTCGCGCTGTTCGGATCAAAAGTAAATTCTTCAGAATAAATAAGAAATTTATTTATTTTTGACAAAATTTCGACGACAGTAATAATAATAATAATAATAATAATAATAATAATAATATAATAAAAGCAACAACAAAAGTGTATTAAGTAAAATATTATTATATCGTACTCTTGTTAATAATGTATAAAATCCGAAATTGAAAATACAAAGTGAAAACAAAAAAAAAAAAGGAAGAAAACGAAAGGCGAAAAAGAAGCAAAACGATAATGTGTACTGCAGAACGACGATCGGTCTCGTACAAAAGCTACAATATATTAAACGTAATGTTTTTGTCGACTATGCGCGTAACCACGACGCGGCCTTTGCAGAGGGCAACATCGAATAATGATTGCCGTAATTGGTACAGGAAAAAAAAAATAACGAAACGAGAAAGCGATGTCGTCGAAACAAACACACGGGGGACAGGGAAACGTCGCGCGGATCGCATATTTTTCGAAATACAAAATATTGTAATAACGAGAACACCGTCGGGATGTTTTATTGTTATTATTATTTTTTGATCAACCGACAATTATTATTATTATTATGAGATACGAAGACACTTGAACGGGCCGTATATTTATTTTATGCGTAGCTGTCGTTTGACAAAAAAAGAAAGAGGAAGAAGGACCGAGCGGCGATGACGGTCGCCAAGTCGATCGATATGTCCGTGTAATGGCAATACGATTTCCACGCGAATTATGCGCGCAACGATGTTCACATAAAATCGCGTCCAATCGGTTATATTTGCCAGTTATAGTTATCAACCTTTAGGACCTCATGGACCATGAGATTCATGAATTAAAATTCCGCGTATCACTCATAAGCCAAATATTCAAGAAAGAATAATAAATTTATTAAATAATGATTATAATACTTAATCAATAAAAATTACGAAATATGTCGTGTGTGATAAAATCATTGTTTTTTTTAATGGTAACTGAATTTTCAAACGGATTTTTTTTTCATAACTTATATAACATATGTTGTGCGTCGCGATTGTACAACGCGCGCTCAGTGTAAGAAAGTTAAAATGTAAATGATATTTAAATCTTTCTGCGGCCATCAAAATTATCTCGCGAACCGCGGAACACCGGTTGGCGACTTCGTTGGTGTAAAAAAGAATTGAGTCTGAAAAAGCTAATAATAGAATTTCTAATGCGAAAACGAATAATGCCCGTTCATGAATATTAGCTGAGGACGTGATGTGGTGTCGATGGAAAAGACCGACGGTAAGATCAAGGCCAGTTTAGAAGAAAGACGACGAAATGAATAGGGATTAACTAAATATATTTATATAATAAATTTGAAAAAAATTCCGTAAATAATGATAGTAATAATAATGAATATCAATACTCTGTATCCAATCGAAGTATTTAACAAATAATATATATATATATGTAATTTTTATGTTATTTGTGTAAATTTTGCGACAACTTTTAAATTCTCAGCGTATTGATTTTTCAATGATGTTTTTATATGTTCTTATTTTTATTATCTATGTCTGTACTCAACAGTTTTATCCGAAAGTATGTTCCTATCTTTACAGTCATAGTTTTGTTTCCGATAGTAAATTGCGTCTATTCAGTACTTTGAAATCACTTTTCGATATACTTAAAAGCATCTAAAAAAAAAAAAACTACAGAAAAATTTCGTTAAAAACGTCGAAATCTATTATTGTTGTTTCTGCGTAGTTTGAAATGCGTAATGTCTTACAGTTCTATGGAATGCACACACATATTTGTATATATATATATAGGTGTATAAGTAGGTGTATATAAGGTGTTTATAGGTGTAAGTATACATAGCACGGCACAGGGTGGTTACAAGAAAATATCGTCTCGGCAGATGACGATGGCTTAGCTGGAATTGCGATTGATATCCCACTAAATTGCGTTTACATACGTCGTCATACAAGTTACGGAGTTGTTATTAACCCCCGGGAAACTTCGACACAGAGTAAGTATTGAGAAAATATAGGCAATGCAATTTATCATAATACATTTAGCTTGTAATATGGTGTATTTTTGTGTGTGTGTTTACACACGTAATAAATATTCATCGTGAGTATTTGTTCTTCCTGGTGATGGAATAGTGCGATATTGAAACGGTTGTCAGGACGGTATGGATAAAAACTCCGTTTTTTTATACCGACCGGGGGTGATTCTTGTAACGTAAAATTAAATTTAAATCACTTATTGTAATACTATATGTATATGATAAAATTATGTGTTTTGTCTTTTTCAGCTTAGGATAAGCTTCTTTTTTTTTTAATGATTTTTTTGAATAACATTGTATATATCAATATAACTCCGTGTTTCGAAATAGAATATTTTTTTTTTGAAATTATATGTGTGCACACAATCAATACAAAATAAGTTAGTATTATTATTAAAATGTGTACGTAAAACAGAAAAATATTACAATAAAAAATTAATCTGGTTTGTCATAATGATTCAGCACTGATGAACATCAAATTGAATGCACGACGCGCGAGTAATTGACAGTTATATTAATAAACGATTTTCATTTAATCGTGTAGTATGGAGTAATGGAGCAACGCGACGCGTAATTATAAAATAATATTACAAACGTATGGTAATGTAATATATAAAAATAATCATTACATAAATATGTTTTTCCCAATTTTTTTCATAATTATTTCTAATAATTAAATTATTTAGTTTTTCTAAATAACTTAAATTTATTAATTATTAATATTAATCAATAATACGAGTATTTATTTTATTTTGTGTAAAATGTCATAAAACATTATATTATTTTTATTATTTAGCAGCAATTTTTTAGACTTAATAATTGCGTTGTATGAATAAGAAAATTAATTCATTTAGAAAAGTGTACAACCGTAAGTGTTAAATTTGTAAAATGAAATATGTCTATATGGAATTATGATAATATTATTAAGCCTAAAAATCAAGAAAAAAAAAAACAAAAATAATACAGGAACATTTTAAACACGGGTAATATTGCGTTTTGTGGTCATCGCAGTGAGTATGCCTCTATAATACCTCCCATCGAATCCGACCCCAGGGACACGTGTTATATGCCAACACGTCTTATACGCGTTGGGCGTCTGTTTTTTTCCATTTTTTTCTTATTGTATTTTCTTTTATTTTCCGGTGTTCATTTGACGCACGAAATTGCGATAGAATTTGTATAATTTTTATTTCGACGAAAACGTTACCAATTTGTGTACTTTGCAGTATCCCTATTACCTGGCAAATGTCCGAGGCGGCGTAATACTTTTCCAATGTCTGTTGGTGTGGTAATAAATCGTCGTGTATGGACGCCTGACTTCTATGCAACGTCAACGTTTTAGACGACGATTGATGAACGTGTGGTACGGCATATTCTTCTTGAGTAACGATATCTCGAACGTCTGAAAAAATTTCGTTATTTCTCTAACAATTTAACAATCAACAATATTTTTAAACACATATAAACTCTTCGTTTACATATAAATCGTTTAGTTTTATTTTAAAATTGTCTTTAACGAAATATTGTAATTTTTTTATTCCCATGTATTCTAATTATTATTTATTACATAATATTTATACTAAATAAACAATTGGTAATCGAATTGCTCTTTAATGAAATAAATAATATTATCTTCGGTTAATCTTCGGTTTATTTATCACATTTCGTTAATCAAGTAAAAATATTTCTCGAAATCAATTCACAATGTTACAGAAGGACTTTATATTAAATTCGTTACAGTGGTTGCTCGTACGGAATAAAAACGTTAACGGTATTAAATTGAAATCGACAATATTATTCAGAAATATAACGAGTAATTACTGAAGACATTATTGTCGGTTGTAATTAATTAACATTATCGTAATTCATGATTTTAAATAAAATATTTTGTCGAAATTACATATATATATATATAATCATTCTTAACAGACAAATAGTTTAGAGGAAAAACCAACCCTATAAAATTGTTTGCGCCGCGTTCAGTGAATGTCATTGATAAAATAATATTGTAAATTATAATTATAACTAATAATCTCGTAATATCTCAACACCGTATTTATCTACAGACCATCGCAAACGTTTACTTAGAAAATCACCTTGTAGCGCGAGTTAAAATATTTGAAAACATCAGGGAAAAAAAATGCCGGGGGAAATTACGTAAAGAATTACGAAAGCTTATTTGGCCGCTTTTGTAGAGAAGAAAAGTATCTCAAGAAAAAACCAACAGAACAATAATGAAAAAAAAAAACAATGTAAGAACTGATGTATTTAATATGACTGCGTGGACGCGAGACAAGTGTTTTTAATAAGGCGGAAGAGAGTTCTGGAGGAGTCTAACGAAATGAGATGTTAGAGACGAATGAAAGGAATTAGCCGGACAAAAACGACGAGACCGTACTAACTCGAGTTGAACGAATAAGACTTATAAATGCGATCAAATGATGACGGACGGGACTGTATTAAATGGCACACCATTATTGGTCGCGATGACCTTTACTAAATGATTAGAGGAAACATTTGGGCATTGACACGGTTGAAATATTATATTTTTCGGCTAAAAACGGGAGTTGAAATAATTGAAATACACACAGGACACGGCGGAATGGCCGAGAATAATGGAAAACGACGGATCCCCGTGAGCCAGCGAAGAAAACAGTTAATATACATTTTTATGCATAGTGCAGGAGGAAACGAGAATATTTCATTGAGACGCGTATGGATATCGTAATACGCACGTGTACGAAACGAGCGCTAGGATACATATGAATATTTAAAACAATAATAATAATAATAATATTAAAAAAAAAAAATGTAGTAATAAACCCTATTAAGGGTTTTTCAAACGTTCGAAATTCTTATTACTACTCCGTCGTATACACCGATTTGCCGCTGGTGTTGTGGGGGGGAAACGAATGGCGCGGCGAATCGGCGGCGGGACGACGACGTAATTTTCTAAGGTGCGTCGTAGTAAAGTATTTTTCTTGACTGAAAAGCAAAAAAAAAAAAATAAATAAATAAATGCGTACGCGCGTAACGGTTTTAATGAAATTTCTTCCCGCCACCGCCGTCACGTCCTCCCGATCGCGACACAATATTTCCCCCACGCGGTCTGTACACGTTCGCGTGGGACGGAGTGAAGGAAAAAATTACTCCGTGTTTACGTTTCACACGCCGGCCCGTGTTATTACATTTGCATGTAATAACATTAAAACCTTATTACATTTATCGCGGAAATTTTCGCTCGTATAATATATTAAGCACGATTATATCGATGCGTGGTACAGGCGTGTAATAATTCGCTGTTGCGACAATAATCGTTTTCCGCGCATTAAAACGCAAACTGTGAACTCGGAGAAGAGAATACGCTCCGATCTTGTTCGCTTTCGCGGTATCGGCGGCGGTGACTTTTTCATTTTTTTTCGGAAATACATCAAAACGGTATTGCGCGTTTTTATATCACTCTCGGGTGACATTGTCAAACCCTGTATATATATGTACAAATATGCGTATATACACGTGCGCGGCGTTTTCGTTAAATTTTGAAAACGCACTATTTTCCGTCGCACGCACGCCGAATTCTTTACGCGGGTCCGCTGTAGACGTTTACGAAATTCGCGTTTTTGACTTAAAAAAAAAATAAAATAAATAAATAACTCGAATACGAGACGATTTCTCTAACCCTTTCACGCTACGTAAATTTTGCCATGAAAGTTTAAACGCGAGGGGCTACTAGACGAATACCGATGATGAATGACGGACGACCGCGGGGGCAAATTAATTTCGGAGGAAAATACAATTGTTATGTGTGTGTGTAGGAACTATTGAAAATCGTGGAAAGTATTTCACAGTTTGAATTTAGAATTCGGAGAAATTATACTCGGAAATATAAAACGCAGGGAAAACGCATTACGCGAGGCGGTAAATTGCATGAAAATATTACGCACAGTGGGAATACGTGTGTGTGTGTGTTTGAATTTTTCATCATTAGACGACAATAACGTTACAATAATACGTTTTGTATTTCATTTCATAAAAATCGTTGTCCGAATCGGATATGGACAGAAAATGATGAATTTAATTCAGACCGATTTCCCAGCACCGGCATTTAACCGCGTTCAGTCGACGTATTCAGTATTCTGGTGTACAAAGTAAAATATGTAAAATTATCTCGAATAACATTTTTCTGCTTAATTACGTCTCCGTGCAATGTCCTCCACCTTTCTTTCGCGTATTTCCGTGTTATGTTCTTGTTGAATTTTAAATTCCAACTAAATGTTTTCCCGTGAAATATTTTCTCGGTTTTCATTTCCGACATAATTATTTTCTCGACACATTCCTCTCATTAATGATTATTATATTTTCCTTTTATTTTCTTCCTGCAGATTTCGTTACTTTTATTATTTTTCTGCAATTAATTATTTCTATAGAAAAAATTCTTTGATATTTACGGCTCCTGATGAATATTCTTTCGATTATTACCCAGGTCCCATTTATATGCATATATGTAATTATACTTTTTATTTATTTATTTACTGAAACAAGGTATGATTAGGTCAAAACGGAAACGGCAGATTCAATTTTTTTTCAGCCTAAAAAAAACTATAAATTAATAAAAAAATCTCCGCTTCGTCGAAGAAGAAAATTGTACTACGATATACCGATACATATTTCTCCTACAACACTTCACTCAGTCCACTTGATAATTCAGCGTATTTTTTTAAACTTAAAAATTGTGTATGTTATTGAAAATTATTCGTTGTAACTGCGAGTTGAAAAGCACTTAGATACAAAAAATTTTAGTACATTCGAATATTCATCAATTTATAAATTACAGATTTTCGCGGTGACTCAATTATTATTATTTTATCAATATTTCGTTATTAACGATTATGACAATATCAACAATTTTGTCTAGAACTACTGGATGATTAACATTTATGACAATATTTGGTATGATTTCTCAATTAAAACGTTTGAATCATTTTATTGACTGAAATGTGCACGAAAAAATTATGCGCATTAAAATAAACGTCTGAAAATTCGTGCGTTTCATTACATTGCAGATGTTTTATATGATGTATAGAAATTTCGGAAATGGGTTTCAATTTGAACAATTTGTTAGCGGGCAGCTTATTTTTAATTTCAAATCAACGGTACACTTTCATTCATTTTCTGCATTCCACTTGGGTATTAAAAAACTTGTTTAGAATGTAAACATTTGAACATAACAAAATTACATTGAATATATCGAACAAGGGGGTTTTTCGGAAAATTTCTCTCGACACTCCGTTACTGCAACGAATGGATCACGTAGAAAACTATCTAGTGTTTTAAACATTAATTAAAATTAACATTTCAGACGCATCGGATTTTCAACTTTTAAAGGGAAAAACTCAAATTATCGTTTTACTGCTATCTATTAATGTGTAGGAACATAATATATAAATGATTTCAAATTTTTTCCCGATTCTTTAAGAATATTTTTAAAAACATCAAATAGTTTTTTAGAGTTATAAATTTCAGACGAAACTAATAATGGTTTTTCTTTTCAACGATCGAAAATAAATGAAAAACAAATTAATTCAACGGTTTTTTTTCTTGTGTACGTTGAATTCATTCCTTTTTTTTTAAATTTTATACGCGTAGGTATGTTAAATTTTGTCGTTTAGCGCGTTTAATCGACGTCCATTTAAACGCGTGAAAATAAAGAAGAACACCCCAGACAAATGTCTATGATTCTCCTCTATCCATCTCAAATACGTCATTGTTCACCAGTCATCGCACTTACCCGTATAATCGGGACTTATGAGCACCGAAGGTCTGCGCGCTACGCCGCCGTATGGCTTATGATAATTACTGTTGCTCTTGTCCGAGTCTTCGTCCAGATCCACTTGACCGTATATGTGTCCGTTGGCGTTCACTCGTACCGGGAGTTCCTGCCAAATATCAACACCGAATTAATTAATATTATTATTATTATTATTTAGAAATTTATTCAAATTCAAATGTGTACAGTCAGTGGTTGAACAGGGGGGAGATATAGAAGATGTCGTCTTTCCACTTTTCTTTTAGTCAGCGTATTCCAACCCAGTTACTTTTCTCCTTACAATTTCTCGTCTCTCTTGGATTTTTAAAAATAATTTACGGTCGCTGTGTTGCGAAATTTTTTTTTTAAATACCCATCATTGAATATATTGGTTTTACAAAGCTGTGTTTTATTTTCATGTCTGTATCCAAAAATTCTACCGGAATAAGTGTTCCAATCTCTGCACTCAGCACTATATTCCGGTAGCAAATTGCTTTTTTTCGGTATTTTACACCGATCATTTTTCGATTTTCTCAATACTTTTAATAAGGTACAGAAAATATCGGAAAATTACGTAAAAACGGTGAAAAAACGTAAATTATTCAAAATCAATCATCGTTATTCCCCCGTAATTTTAAAACGAATGGTCATAATTACTTGAAATTTTCACTAAATACGTATCTTTTGATGCTATTAGTGAAATAAATGTTTCAAACATTTTTTTTTTAAGTTTGAGCTACATTTTTGCAATTATAGATTTTGAAATTTTTAATTCATAAAAGTGGTAATTTTCGGTGTTAGGAATTAAAAATTCAAAACAATTTCAAACGTTTGTTTCTTGGACTATTTTCAAAAAATCCTAAAAATCGTTAAATCACAATTTCTTTTTATAACCATTTTAAGCATTTCGACCAATTGTATTACAACGACGTACCGCTCAGAATGGTTTATCGAACACGATGACTTATAATTGTTTTTAAATTTGTAGCGATAAAAATATACTCTAAAAATTCTTATCCAAGTAATTAACTTACTGACATTTATAACACTCCACAGCTACTATCTCTGAAATCTTAACATCCACTAAATTTAAACGTTATTTAATGACAATTATAAAAAATATATTTCACCAAGTTTAATAAGGCTAGTGTTAAAGCCTTTTATTAAAAAATACTTTTTTTTTTTTTTGCTTATTTTTCAACATAATGAACCGTTGAAAAATTTTCCCTCCCCTTCAGAACTTAAAATGATAAGACTGTTCCGATCCTTCGCACTTATTTGTAATCCAATTCGACCACTGTGTACATTTTGTAATAAAATTTGTGTATTGCTATTATTGCTATGTCCATCATTTAAGACGCAACGATATGATAAATGGAATCGATTATTCCGCAGGTCTAGGGCCAATGTTAATTACATTGTTCACGTTTTAATTCGGTACAATACTTGTGTATATTATATTATACATATTCTGAACAAATATATAATATTTCTCAATTACAAAGCTGGTTCATTAATTTTTATATCATTGTAGCCATAGAATATTGTAATAGATTTTATTAATTAAATTAATTTCCCAATTATTTTTCGATTTGTGATTTTGTGATAGTTAACAGTCTTTCTATCGATACGATTAATTATAATTAATAAACGAATAAGGACGGAAAGGAAATATATTTTTTTATATATCTATTAGTTATAAAACAAAGATTTGGTCCGCCCCGAGTGAAGCCCGGCAAATCAGTTAGTGATTTATAATCAAGTTTATGACATGATTGATACATGAAAATTATTGTGATCGGATTTCAGAAATTTAATCAAAATATTCTGATGCGTTTCGTCAACGTAACCAGTTGTATGATTAAGTATATATACTTTATAGTAATATAATTTTTTTTAAATAAAACAAATTGTTTGTGTCGTGTTTCTATGTTAAGATTGTAACTGTAAGTACTACGTTTAGTGTGAGAATGAGTTTTGTTATTTCCGTTGCATGAAAGATATCCGTTTTACTCAACGATCAAAAGCTGCGGATAAGAATTTTTTCTAGAATTTAATAACTCAACTCCAACTTTATTACATATGTATCTTTTAACTACGGCTGTAGTTTATAATAACTCAAACTACCAAACTCTATATATGCTTATATAGATGCAAAAATATTATGACTATAACGTAATAATAATGACTGTAATTGTATAAAAGAATACATTTTACATCGATGACTATATATTTGATTTTCTCTTTCAAAATTTACATTATCGGTACACGAATATTATAACAAAATATTATTAAAAATTACATTATTCGCATTTTCTGTTTATTTAACGTTTTACTGATGGGGCCGGACGGGTGGGAGATGATGGAAACAAAAAAATGAAAAATAATTTCCGATTAATCATGTTATTTCCAATAAAAACAGTTTAATAATATTATATACCTAATATTCTTTCGTCTTTAAAAAAATATTATAAAATATACGTTGTATTCAATACGATGGACTTAATAGGTCCATTATATACGAGTGTGTATATATATAATATATACATATATATATGTAAGTAATATAAAAAATATTTTGTTTTTTTATTATACGAAATGCTCCTCAATATATTGAAAATTTATGAGCCAGACGGATTGTAATATAGTATTTTATTGCACAATGTTATTTAGGTACAGATCTCTCGAGTACAATATAAACTATGTAGCATGCAGTTATGTGCGTATAATATGTAAGTGCTAAACTATGTTAACTCACCGACTGCGTACATGTATACATTATAATAAATATACAAAATTATACACTATAGTTACTGTCGACAAATCTTAATCATAAAAACGAGTTCAGTTATTATTTTCTTTTTTTCCGGATGTAAGTATTGAGGCACACTTGAGAACATTTTCGAAATATTATATTATTGAATCACTCTAAAATTCGACGTTTCAGTTAAAAAATATTTATTTACGTAACGATTAGGGCTTGGAATAAATACACGTGTTCGTATCAGAAATGTACAATAATTTTCGAAAAATCATATTCACTAGTATAGAAACATCACCTATTTTATTTTAAACATGAATACAATAAAAGATTTGTAGTGAAAAGACAAACTAAGTGAATATATAAAAATAACCGAATAACATTATTTTTATAAATTCCTGTAGATAATTATGTTTTTCATTATAAATTCCTGTTATTATTTAATAATAATTTTGGAGAAAAATAAAGAGGATGAGATAAAAGAAATATCATAGTGCGTTAATATGTGACGAGTATCCAGGATTAGGTAATAAAATTTGATTTAAATTTACCTCGAGGCATATAAATTTGTACGAGAAAAGCATAAATGTTTACATTATGATAACATAAATTTAATTTTTTTTTTGTTTTTTTTTATAATATGTTAACGATAAAATGGATTATCGTGCGTAATTTTAAGGGGAATTTGAAGACAACACATTCACAACCGTTGTAAATTAAATTATCTTTTACGTAATGATATGTTTTTTTTTCTTTTTTTTTTTGCTAAAAATACGCATTATCGGTGCGATTTTATTAAAGAAGTTTAGATTCCCGAAAATATTACGGGTGTGTAGAATTAACGAAGTGTGTAGAATTTATAGGAATTGAAAATTGCCTACCCGTATGTACTATCACACGAGCACCAATTTCTAAAACGTGATCTACATCATAGATAAATTAAAATTAAATCAATTATGTGTACGAAATAAAAAATACCTATTCTCTCAACATACCAGTACATAATATTTGAAAATCGTTTTAGTCTGGATTATCTTGTTGTACATAGTTTTTCAACTCACATCTATATTCGTTGTTCTGTATGGGACTGCGAAAAGGTTTTTTTTTTTACGACAAATCGGAGTATCTTTCCATGTTATTCGAATATAATAAATGTACAATTATAACTTTATAAAGATAATTAAAAGAAAACAATGACTTTATAACGGTAATTTTAAAATGTAAATGTAAGTATAAAGTTGTAAAAAAAATGTTTTATGTCCCACATTTCAAGAAATAACTTTAGTTTTTAAATATTAATTGTGTTACTCAACGTTGGTCGGTATACAACTGAAACAGTTCATAATATAAAATTAGAACTTGTTCTTATTAAAAAGCCGAGGAAATTTCATTCAATATATAAATATAATATTATGTCTTATATTCGGTATAATAAATATGACGCCTCTGTTGGTTGTGTTAAAATATTATCAGCTGGATGAACCGTGGTGAGTGGTCGTTATTGGCGTTTTAAAAATAACGGTGTTCTTCACAATTCCTGTAAGACAATTGTCAATCCGGTGGTGGTAAATTTTTAGCCGTCTATTACGTATTCCGGTGTGTACACTACGGTGAAGCCATTTACGTCGAGTACAATTTTTTTCTTTTTTTTTTTAGTGTAATTTAATTTAATTTGATTTGTATCATTTATAAATTGTTATTTGATTATCTAAACCGATCACTGTATTGAATTAATCCGTATAAAAATATTCACGTTGTATAGCCACTTGAAACACCATAAAAACACATAATTTTAATTTATATATATATATCGTATTTTTAATAAAATAATTATAAACCTACAAAATACTTCAAAAGTAGAAACTATTTCGCCATTGAATATTGACGTTCCAACAATATCAGAGCAAAAGAATGAATTAAAGTTAAACTCTTTAACATGTTTCAATACGATTTTTAATTTATATTTTTATATTTCCTTATTTCCAACAATAAATATTTGTTAAATTACGTTTTTGCTTAAGAACTATTTTGAAATCACGAGTTTCGCAACTATCCATTGTACAACGCGTAATAATGTAAACTTTGTCTACTCTGTGATCTACAATTAATGTCGATCAGGTTGAGTCATTCGTAAGATCGGTCTCTATCAGTTGGAGATAATAAATTGTCGATGTAATAATTGAAAACAAAAACCGCAATTAAAAATTCACAAAAATACATTAGTAACGTGTGATAAATGACAATGTTACATCAGTACTAAAGAGAAAATCTCGGGTTTTTAAAATTATAAGGATAATTTTAAAAGTTTTGGATGAAGGAAAGAACGTCAAAAATGTTATACTAGAACATTTAAATGCAAGTGAAGAGGTGCGCTCCTGCAGTGACTATTGCTGATATCAAGCGACGTGTTTCTATGTATAAAAATTTATTCACGATTAACCGCAGAAAGTGACCGTTCGACTGTATTAAACAACGATTGTCCGATTCGATGTAGTAAATACGAAATGTATGACGATTAGATAATTCGTGAATCCAAATGTCGATTGATTAATTTTTTTTGTTTTTGTAAACTGAGAACGTTATACCGGCGATGATTGCGAAATTAATTAATAATTTTGTTTAATTTTAATACCATTTTTCTCCATAAAAAAAGCTTATAACATTTTAATTCCTAAGCGAAGTGAGGGGTGTATTGGATTTACAATTTTTCTTTTTATGTTTGTTAGAATTCTACCAGATGGAATGTTCCAATTTATACGGTAATATTTTGTTTTCGGCAGCTAATTGCATCTAGTTGGTTGTTTAGAGCAGTCATTTTTCGATTTTCTCAAAGGCACTTTAAACAACGCCCTTATAGTAAAAAAAATTCAAAAACTACCGAAAATTTACACAAAACGCGATTTCGGTTAAATTGATTGTCGTAAGTTTTTCATAATTTTGAAGTTAATGGTTATACGACCATGGTATATTTACCAAGTATATAACTATAATTCCTTACATCAGAGAAAAAAAAAATCGTAAATGATGTATTTTATACGCACTGTATTATTATTATTATTGTATATTAATAAATGATATTATATTGCTCAGAATCGTTTTTCGAATGCGATGATTTATAATTATTGTTTTGAAATTTATACTAACAGTATAATTCTAAAATCATTATCCGAGTAATTCATTAGTGTTACGTCCACAACACCTTACGGCTCGCTAATTTTTTTTAATTACATTAAACTTTAAGTGCGTATTCGAGTGCGTATTTTGTAGCGCGTTATGGTATTATTTTAAAGAATGTCTTATGGGTTTTTAGTGCGTACAAATCCGTTCCTTAGTTATCCATCGTTTAAACGATCAATGGTTGATTACATTTTAATATTTTACTTGTATACACGTACATATAAAATAAATATTACTGTACAAACGTATACACAGAGGTATGTTTTGTACTTGTGTAACGTTCGATATGTAAACGGATCATGTTCAAAAAAAGAAAAAAGAAAATCAATTAATTAATTTCGACGTATTAATTTCTCTCGAAGGCGACGTCTCACCGCGTATACGATCGGGATGGCGCGTCTTTTTTTTCTCCTTCAATAAATCACACTACGCCGTCACATTTACACTCTTCTAACGCCGATCACGTACGCTCTGACGTAGTCTACTGTTTTTCTTTTCGATCGCTCTTATCCGTTCCAATCATCAATATAATATTGTTATATTATATACGCATTTACGTATATTATTCTATACTGCTTTCGTCGATACGCGTTATGGCGGTGACGTTCCTCCAGTGAAACACCACCCAATGATTATGTAAATATTTTCGGTATTTACTCGCGCATTTATATTTGCCCAACAAAACGTCGGGTAAATATTTATTAAATTTCGTTATCGCTATGTACGCACGAAATATCGTCGCATAATCCGGAATATATGGACTATATTACGGTATACGCGCATACCAACGAATAATAATAATAATTATTATATATATACGTAAAATATTGTGGTTTCTACCGCATGATATCTTTTACGGTTTTCTTAAATATCATATTACTCTCGATTAGATTTTACGATAAAAACATTGTTTGACAAAAAAAAAAAAAAACAAAAAAATACTTTTTGCGTGTATTTTTTTTACACGAATATAGAAGAATTCAATTAGATTTGGAGTAAAATAATAAAATGAATATTCGGCAAAAACGGTATATACAAGATCTCTTTTACTATATATATAATCTTACTCCTTTACTGTTATTTATATAATCGAATAAATTGTAATTATTATATTGAAATATTATTTTTTATTCTTTTATTACTTTTAGTGCAATAGATCGCGTCCTTTCTTGTTTTAGTACACAACATATAGCATATCAAGAAGAGTAATAGAAACAAAAATAACGATCTTAGAACAGATTTTTTTGTTTTTATGTATAAAATAAAATTATATTAGTTATTTACATTAAGATTTTCCCTTTTTTTCTATCCTTCTGTATTCATCATCCGAAACATCTTTTATCACTAGCATAACTGTTATCGGCAAATACAAAAACCTCCTTTTTTTTTTTTTTTATATATTTTTGTTTTAGCATCGAAATATCTTTATGGAATCATTAACCAAATTCGTCACTAACCGTATTACGATTGTCAGGGAATAAGTGAGAATGAAACTAGTGACGCGTTTAAAAAACCTAGTTGGTTGCCTAGAGGTTTTCCTAACATATTAATATATTAATCGAATGAATGCAATTACAAAACGTAAAGAAAAAACATACGTGTTTCTCATTATGTGGTCACACTAACCATTGAGGAGACATTTGTCGAAATGAATCGTTCGTGATTATGTAATACAATATAGGAATATTTCTATTAAAAGAAACTGTCAACCACTTTTCCTATATAAATATATAAATTATTTAATATATTTCATTTATTTTTAATATTTTTATTATCAATGAACGTACAATTTACAACTACTATGCGATTAATTTTATTTTCGAAATAATCAAAACAAATGTTTACGAGCATTTTTTATTATTACAACCGTATAATTTTTCCCGGTTTCGTATTTAAAGGTGTTGGGTGTTTATAGTATCTTATACAATCTCGACAGTTGGACCGGCTAATAAATAATGTTCAAAGGGTATGCTCCTTATTCCTACGACGTTTGAATAATTTCGTGTTCTAGTAGGCGTAATGGATCCATTAATTATCGCACCTTGAATAATGCGTAGAATTTCGATATTTAAATTTATAGTGTTACGTTAAAACAACGAGTTCACGCGCGAAAAATGTGCCGTTTTTAAAATGGTCTACATTCGAACAGTTCGAGTCATGCTGCCGAATAGAAAATAATCACTACATTATTATCGGCTATTCATACGGTTTCTGCAGATATACTATATATATATACATTTATCGAATTTGAAATCGAATGGTGTATTTTTACTACACATATTACCGCTGTAAAAACGACGGAAGAAAAATTCAGATGAAATAATATTATAATAATGAATATACAATACGCATGAAGACGAGCCATAATTTCGTGGATAAATATAAACGTCGTTCCGCAGTCTGTGCGTTCCACCGACATTCATAAAGAATTCCGATTTAAAACAAAACACTTTAGTACGTATGTTTATCGTTTTATATAATGGGAAAGTAATGTAATACTATTGTGCAGATTTAGGCTAATGATATTTTAAATAGGAATATAAACGGGAACTAAATTTTGGCCTTAAAAAAAATCGAATTTTTAACCCGCAGATGACTTGCGTCGCAATTTCCTCCTCTCCCCGTAAAACCCTTCAATACCTTGACGCACGTGGTAGGGTAGTAAAATAATAGGAAGCGTCCCTGCGGCATTTTACCGTTCTATAGTCAAGGATACACATGAGTTCCGTCCCGATTTTCTCTTTTTTTTATATACCAATTCCATTATGACAATGGAAAAAGGTATATACCGACTCGATCAGAGAAAAAAGAATGGTTATATGGGAACCGGGAACGATACGTTTTCAAGGAGTTTTGTATAGGCGATTTATCAGTAATTATTACCAGGCATTGAAAGACGATTCTAACGTTGAAGGATAGGCAGAGCCGTATTACCGCTTAGGCAGTGTAGGCTAAAGCCTAGGGCGGAAAATTTTGAAGGGCGGCAAATTTTTTTTTGGTGTGACCCAAAAACTACGTTGAGATATTATTTTTAAATATAAAATTTATTTCAGCCTATGGGCGGCCCTGGATCCTATCCTGGATAGGAAAAGTTATATGTTTTATTTTTTTTAACCGGGACGGCACTGGTACACGCCTTATATTATACAACGTTTGTGTTTTGTACAGAACACGTATGCAGCTTGAGATCTGTCTTGGCACTATTTATAAATACTGTATTTCAATTGATTCAGAACCTTTGAGTACTATGAAAGTTGAATACATAATTTTTACAATTTAAAAATTCAAACATGGTGTGGCGTTTCATTTTTTTTTTTTTAAAGTTGTTTTACAATGTACAACCAACACAATAAAAACCGTACGTCAAATTGATTTCGATGCCACTGTTTTAGTGTTTTGCTTGTATTTCAGACTTATGATTTACTCGCGTTGGTTGTATTCGAAAAATCGAACGAGTGGAACAATTTCTGAATGAGCGTAGCGATTGAGAAATTTTGTTATGGAGCTATTTGAAATGCGTCGAATAAAAAAGCGAACGGATTTATCTTAAAACCTAAGACAATAATCATAGAACGGTATGATAGAGAATTCAATAACTCAACCAATCGTAGAGCGTAGTCGAAGATTAATGTCATCGCTATGACCGGCCCCTCTAGAAAGTCAAAATTTGGTCCATCACTCGGTATACGCTGTACATTTCGTATCACGTGAGTATAATATTAACAAACTGATTAAGCTAGTCAAGGGACAGTTAATGAGTATATATATATAAATACACATATTTAATACGATGAAGCCTGGCCGCGAACAATCGGCTGAAAATCTAATAACATGCACAGCGATAGTTAATAACAATATGGACCATTCGAGACATCAGTTGCGTGCCCCCTTTCGATGCCTATTGTCTATATACGTATACCAGTGAGTGTACGCTGCACAACGAATTATTTTGTAAAGCGGAATAAGTCATTTGACGGCATTACACTATACGAATTCGGAGCAATTCACCACAACAATATTATGCACAGACTATGGCGCGCGCGGAAAACGCCATTGAAACTTTCAATTAGCCGAATAGTAGAAATCCCGGCGTGTCTCATTGTATCGATCTGTTACGGTAAAAACTGATATTATTTGGAATTCGGCGGCGCGAGAGGGAAACAATGCCCGGAGACATTGGAAATAATTCACGATAAAGACTTTAATTTGATGGAATGCGCGTTTATCGTGTGCAATATATGTGAAATATGTGTCATAAATTCTGAGTAGAAGGAGAAGGAACGAATAGCGTGATACTTTTGCGTTTTCTTGTATTATGACGTTGCGGTCTAATAAAGTACGGTAAACCGGAGGAGAAAGGTCTTTAAGTCAGACACACACACACACACACACCGTTTTATGATAATAAAATGGTGTCTAGACAGGCTCTCAGCCAGTTCGATTTTTCAAGGGAGTAAACCAAGTTGTAGGCGGGGGGGGGGAAATTAGAAAAAATTATTTTATAAATCGACGCTATTTGACTTTCGAAATCCGAATATATTAACGGAACGATAACGATTGGACTTTAATAATATATTTATATAGAAAAAATAATATTGAAACCGAATTCGTTCTTTGAACATTTTTAAAACGATAACGAAGACCCGGACCGGATAAAGCGAACACATCAATATAACTCATTCATAGACTTTTAACCGTTTTCTAGTTTATAATTATTATAATAGTCAGACAAACGACTATATTCTAATATTTAATATATTTCTATTTATTTATTTTTTTTTTACAAAAAAAGAAAGTTTTCCGCCGCAATACGAAAAAAAGCAATGCGTTTATCTTATCTTATACAATATATTTTAATTTTTAGATTCTGTGCGGCATTTCATTGATTTTACAATGATGTGCTTTGTTATTATTATATTTTGTCTGTGCCCGAAAATTCTACTAAAAGGAGATATTTACAGTCACGGTTTGTCGAAATACGTATACGCGCAACAAGAATACAAATTATTAATTGTGCGATTTTGGGTTTATTGTGTACCTACAGTAGTGAAAAACAGTCACAAGTCCTCAAGCATATTTTCGATTAAATCGATTTATTGTCAGAAGTAGCAAAATATGTTTGTTAAAATTTGAAGAAAAATAAATTATAATTATTTTTAACAGAATATAAAGACGATTTATTTCCAAAATATACGTTTTATGTATACATCGGTATAAGTATCTGTCACAGTACTCCTTACACTGTTAAACTATATGTTACATAATATTTTAGTCGCTGATAATTTGGACGACAGTTGCTGTGCCTCATAAAAATTATAATTGTAAACGCACACTATGCGGCTTCAAAAAAAAAAAAAAAAAAAAAAAATAGATAAAAAATTTGAATCTCGACAACATGCAATGTGCTTTATATCGCGACGTAATATATTCAATCGAAAAAAACTTCAATCTCGACCAAATTTTTTACTCGAAATATCTATTCGTTTTTCCTCAAATCTTCTTCTTCTTCTTCCGGTCACTATTATTCTCCCAGAGTATCCATCGCAAAATTCTTTTCACTTCACATTTTTCGTCCTACACCACAACATTTCATTCCTGCACTCTTCCGCGTTTTCCAAATCCATTTCCACCACCGTAAAAATCCACCGCATCCGAGGTCTTTTTCCTTCCATTCCACTACTGACCAACACACAACATTTTTCCAACCGTTGTACGCATCACTGGAATCCCACTCAACCGAAATATCTGATTAAATATCCTGAGACACGTACGAGAAATTTCATTATACGACAGTGTTAGCGGACGATTATTGCAGTTATTGTAAATATTTCTTGAAAATTTTACCGGACTGAAAACGTCATTCGTTCGTGAAGTCAAAGGAAAAGGGGGAAAAAAAATACACGGTCGGTTATGCTTGGCATATGGGACGAGTACAATGATTTGTGTTTCCCGCCGCGGAGGAAAAACCGTTATGACCGCGGAAAAGTGATGAAACGACGGGAGGACCACCGAGTGCGCCGCTGCCGAGTACATCGCACGTTATTGCACGGGACTCTTAGGCGCGGGTGACGACCCTTCGCGCGCCCCGGGGACACGCGGCATAATTTATACGGGACTACCGCGGCGATATTTCACCTCGCGCCCGCGACGCTGCGCGGTCTCAGGAGTGCGTAATGAGATGATCGGCCTGTACGGTACGGTCGCTCCGCCACTGACACCGGAAGGTGAACAACTCCCACTCTCTCCCGGGACAACGTCGGCAGGTAAACCCTAATTGCGCTTTCGTCCGTACGCGACGTCTGCAGCGTCTGTCGTTGGGGATCGACCGGCGACGGTGAATGGTGGGGACGGGCACTGAGTACACACCGAACGACGGTGGGCGAATGGGGGTGATTTTTGTTTATTTTTCCCAACCCTTTCCACCGAGCACTTGGTTAAAACGCGTAGGGATTTCTTTTGACCGCGGATACCACGCCGGTCTGCACCGGCGCTTGTGCTCTGTGTGGTTTCACGAATCGGACCGAACTGACCCGGAACATGACAACCGGTTGTGTTGTCAAGTAAATGTGTTGATCTGAATTGCAGACCGACTGTTGTTTTAAAATTTGTTCAGCGAACCGGACCGAACCGAATTTTCTATTGGACTGAACCGCGGACTGATATTTTATGTAACAAAGGTCACATCAGACTACACAATATTTTTTTTTATACCGGACCGGATCAATATTATTCGTGTTAAAGACATCAGATTAGACCGGACCAAATATCTAAACGACCAACGTTAATTCGTATCGTCGGCGATTCGTGAATGCATTGATTTTATATAATTGGTTATCGTTTGTGTCCAATAGGTGTTTGGAGAAATTTTTATTTTCTTTAAAAAAAATCCACTGAACGTCGTTTGTCCTTTGATATTCGAATTTATTGTCACTATTGAACCAAATATTATTATTTATCATATTATACGATTTAAAATCAATTAAATATTTCGTATTTTTGTACACATCGTGTGTAAATTCTATTGGCATCGTAGCGGTCGTCCTGCATAATAATCCTGTAAAATTTCCATTTCTTATAATCCGCTTGTTTACTAGAATATTATTTCCAGCTCGCCCAGAACATTATACCACCGCACGCAATTGCGCATAGACATATCAGCTGTCCTACACGTAAAAGTAGTAGTCATGAATGTATGACGGCAAACGTTTCGAAACACCGTAGAAAAGTGATTGTTGAACGGCGAATTGGAATCGAAATCTTACACCAATACTTGTTATAGGAACGAATTTGAAAGCAAATAAAGATTCCCGCCATCAGACATTGTCACCGATCGAATTCCACACTTGTCCGTACTGTATAACTAGCGACTTTTGTTGCCCAGAAGTTGGGACCAAAAATGCTGCAACGCTAAGTGTCTGCATTGCATGAAAACACGTGGCCACGCGTATATCGGAGCGCTCTTTGGGAAAAATACGGACAAGAACGCCTCAACCACCGACTGTCTATCTACCGGAATTCAGTCTTCCAGAGCTTGATTAATTTTTGAAATAGAAGGGACCATTCAGAATAATCCGAAATAAATACTTTGAATGAAAAAGTTAAAAAATGAAAAAACGAGCCGAAGCGTCCGTGAGTTCAGCATAGATAGAGTCCTTATACTCCGGAACCGGTGGCAATCATGCCGTGTCGATAAACACAACGATCATAATAAATGTCTACAATAAAGTATTTCGTTTAAGTAAAATACTTTTAGACTCAGAGCTAATACAGTGTATTATTTTGCGAACGACTTGAGCAATCGAGATGTTAGTGTACGCTATCGAACCGTCACTGATATTCATCATTTACTAATAAGATCTGAGAATATATTCTCTAACGTTTCGCTTAGAATTTTTAAACAGACGTTGTACCAATGTACACGAACGAATTTCGATCATTTGTTTTTACTGACCAAACAGTATTATTTTTTGATTATAATATAATTTTAATACCTACGTAGTAAATAAAACGAACGGCGCTACAAATTAATATACTTATTGTAATGTGAACATATTTAAAAGAATGAAAATAAAAAATAGATTTAATTTTCAATATGAACGTTTCGTTTAATGTCAGTTGTGAAAAACCTACACCTTATACTTTTATATATAATATGATCTGCCTTTATGCTCTTCTTTTGCGTCATATTAGCGTATCTCTCAAATGCCTTATAATATTGTTGTAAACAAGGCCCGTTGACGTTATATATTATATTTGTTTTATAATAATAAATTCAGAAATTACTACTTAATAGCCATTATAATAATCTATTTTTTATAACCGCCGCCGTTAAAATAGTTAATAGGTTTTAAATTTTTATGGTTTCGCATCGTTTTCGATGAGAATTTTATCGCACTGTGTATCGTAAACCTCGGTAAGGTTCGAATTTTATGGCTCTTGCAACTCTTTCCTCATAATATTTTTTTAGTAAAAAAACAATATTGGCTGTGTACTTTACACATATTCGTTTTTTATGAAATATGTATAGTTAAAATTCCAAAACGTTTTGAGTTTTGGATATCTAATTTTTAAATATATACAATCTTTAAGTCCTTTTTAGGTTTTGAAATTCAGTTTTTGAAATTTCTATTACAATATGACGGTAAAATTACGATTTTTTTTCCTGTGACAGACGAACGTCTTGCAACGGTCTCTTTAAAAAAAAAAAATTTCAATATCGTAACAAGTAGTAGTATATAAATATATATATATATATATATATATCATGAAGTTTTATCGTTTAAATAATTATTGTAGTAATTTAAAATACATTGTAATATTTTTCTCTTCTCATTGGAGACCAGGAAAACAACGCGCGAATGATGTTTACAATTATATATATTTTTTTCTCTAACAATTATGATGCGAACAATTATTAGACAAAAACATTTTTTTTTTCTTAATATCATTTCTTATTTATGTTTTAAAAGTAATTTTAGTTTTTAATTAAAATTCGTATTAAAAAAAAAAACCATATAAAACTTCGTTTTTTTATAGCGACTTCATTTTTAGTGCAGTTTTTAAAGTATTTTTAATACAAGACTACAATGGATTTTGATCGCATTTAAGTGTGACAATGTTTGACTCTTGGTTATTACTCATAAAATCAGTTGAAATCAGTAGTTTCACAGCTGAGAAATATTTTAACACGAAACGGCGTACAATATGGTTTTACTTGATTTCCGTTGAAAACATTGCGAGTCGTATGGAAATGTGGTTTGGTTAGATTTTTGTTTTTTTTTTTCGTGTAACATTTCGTGTAATACAAGACTCTGTATATTTTCAGAACGTTGCGAAAAATGAAAATAAATAATAATTCGTTTTTCGCATCCCAGTCCGGAGAAAATTTTTTTCAGTGTATAATCAATTAGAACGATATTTTTGTACGTTCCTCATACATGTGCGTATAAGTGTTGGAACTGGCCGACTTACATTTTAACGAGTTGACTGTCAAGAGTATTGTTTGTGATTGTCACAGTGACACGGTCTCAGTCGAGGCATATTAAATTTAACTGAACTCTCCAAAAATCGTATCGAGAGTTTTTTTTTTTTTTACGGATTTTACGTACATTTTGGTGTAAAAAAAAAACGATACTCATCACGCGAAGCGTTCGTTGTGAATGCTCGCGAATTCGGCTCGCAGATAGATGTCTTACGCTTTTGAATATTCGCGCGAAACGCTATTCGATATTTTCTAAAATGACTGTGCGCTCTACGATTTTAGTGAATACGGCCGGCCGCGTTAGGAACGGATTTGATAAGCGCGGTCGACAAAAAAACCGCACGTACGTTGACGGCGACATTTCTGTTTTAAAATAAACGCGATTAAAAATAGCGAATGCGCGCGACTCACCGTCAGATGTATGGCCGGTGGTAGGTGCGGTTTGTCGGCCGTGCACTCTTGGAATGATGCGCTTCGACTTCGGCGGGAGATTTGCCGGATAAGGAGACGACGACGACGGACCATTACGAACGCCACTGATGTGCCGGCCAGTACAGTGGCAGCCGTCAGCGCACCGACTAACAGACCGACGAGACGGTGGCCGCCGCCGCCACCGATTTCGTTATTCTTACGGTTTTTCGTGTGTTGCGGTAAACCTGAAACGAGAGGGATTATTTCATAAAATTCGACGATACTTCGGAACGGCGTAAACGGACGGAGAGATTGTTCTTAAAGTCTCAAAAAAAAAAAAAAATCATTCTTTTAATTATCAAAATGTCGAAATTGTATTTCGTTTGTTGTGAAAATAATAGAATATCAGCGCGTACTATTGAAATAATAAGGGCGTATATAAACGTAATAATATTTCTATAATTATTTAAAACTCGGCGGAACTTGGAACGTTGTATTCATCAGGAATTGTGAACTATCCAAGTTTAATACAAAATTGTCGAATGAATATGGATTTTTGTTTTTACTCGATCGTAGAAAACCTGACCAGATTCCATGCGATCGAGTTCGATAAAATATCGTGTACCGAGTCATATATAAAAATCGTATTCATTTCCACACCGATCGTTATTGTATATGACACTCCCCACCCCCCCCTTCCACCAGAGATATGTTTAACCGTATACAACAATGATTAATGTGGCATAATATGTACTTCATACAACAACGGGCGAATTGAATCTGTTTAATAATTATGAGGTCCTTTCGTCATAAATGATTAAATCAATTGTACACGAAACACTTTTGTCTCGAGAATTACTTTGCTCCGGTTAAACAAAAAATTATATCTACAAAAATGGAAGCGCGTCGTGTTTCGCTGCTTGTGATAATTGAAACCATACGTACAAAAAAAAAAAAAAAAAAAAAAAAACAAGTTCCGTATATGTAAAACAATTAGTATTTCCGTTCAAATCGGTATGACCGGAAAGAAAATTAATTTTATTTTCACACAATTATTGGCGGTCCCTGTGTTTTCCGTTTTCACGATGCTCTAAAGTCTAAAGGTATGGGTGGCTTGCAATGTAAAAAAAAAACAACAGTAAATTTGAAATTGACAAGTCTATAATATATTCCACAAATAGAATAATTAATTTAAACGAAAAAACGATATTCGATTTTCTCTTTAACCGAATAAATTTTCATTTTTTACACTATGGTCTTGTTTTACGGATGAACGAAACGTATTCGTATCGTTTTCATTGGCTCGCCGCATAAACAAAATAAAACACATAGTTTTAAACTAATGTTTAAAAATTAAGTTTAACAAAAGCGATTTAAAACTTTTAATTGAAGCAACGTTATTAATTATTAAATGTTGATTAACAAAAAAACAAAATCGTAGTTCAAAACGCTTTCCAACCCCTAATTAAATTTTCGTAAATTCCATTGGGGAAAAAATGTGTTTAAAATATACGAACAGGATTTGTAAAAACTGGGTTTGGCGTTCGAGTGTATGTCGAATTTTATTCAACAATCTCGAAACGCTTCAAGAACGGCCAGGTTGTTTTACTTGAAAGGAATGTGATAAATACAATTTATTTCAACCTATAGGATTTATATCATAAAAAGAAATAATATTTGTTAATCAGACCGAATACCAATATCGGGCCTATTGGAAAAATATCTCGGTTTCCCGAAACACCAGTCTGTTCTTGGTATTAGTAAATGTTATTCAAGTACAGTAAATATAGAACCTACCAGGTTTAAAAATGTTCAAATACAGATAATTACAATTTCGAACTCAAAATGCAATTTACTTGATATTTTTAACGTTATTTTGTTAGTCTAATTCTGTAAAAATTTACAAAATGTTACAAATTGTTTCGTCAATATATACTTTCGAAATAATTACAGTTAAAGTATAAGGTAAAAAAAAAAAATACCTAGTTAATATCATTTGTCAGGTGTGCGTGCAATATAAGAATACTATTTTCGTTATTTATTTGAATATTTAGATATAAAATCCATAGTATCTCGTAGTTAACATAAACAAGAGAAAAAAATATCCAATTGAAAAATAAATTCTGTAAACAAAGTAAATTTACACAAGTATAAGTTTTTTTTCTAAACAAATGTTAAATTATAGATTTATTAAAGTAATACGTAATGGATACGCTCTTAAATTGGCTATATAATTTAGATGGAAAAATTAATTAAATTACAACCGTGAAAGTATATTCGTTTATTTAAAAATACTGCGCATTTTAGTCGTTAAATATTTTAAAGCAATGGTGGTTCTATAATATTCATAAATAGTGAAAAGTGTATTTAATAAGAAATATTAATTATTCACTTCATTTTATAAGAAAAAAGTATTACCTATATTCCATTGAAATTTATTGTAAGCAATACAACTCGTATTCATGTAAATCGAAATGAATTAAACTTTATATTTTTATATAATAAAGTATTTTATTTAAAATGTAAAACGAATCATTGTATATAATATGTATAATTACAATGCTTATAAATTTTTTTGGGAAATGTAATAAAAAAATGCTTTTATATTTATGCAAAAAAAAAAAAGAAAAGAATGTGACATTATTCAAATTTTGTTGACGATTTTATATTATTTGCGTAAGTGCGTAATATGTGAAATACGTACGGGAGTTTAGAAAACTGTGAAACATAAATTTCGACCGTTTCGAGTTCCAAAAGCTGTAGAGCGGAAAAGGAAAAGAAGAATGTGAAATCTTTATAAGGAGAGATAGAGAAAAACGTTTAAAATAAAAGTCTTTTTAAATCGTAAATACTGCTGTAATGTCCCAAAATTTCGATCAGGTGAATTGTCGTACAGGAGACTGAAAATTGGTATACGGGGTTATTTCAGAGTATCTCGTGATCCTTATGGAAAAGCTACCAGCGTATGAATTCACTCAATTATTATAGATAATTTTAAATATACAATCCATAGCTTCTATATTAATAATGATAATAGGCAAATTTTTATCTAGCGTGTTAATTATAACTATTTCTCAATTTTTAATTATATTATTGTATTATTTATAAAAAAATCAAACAGTAATTATATTGTAATCGACATTAAATATATGTTGAAATTAAGTAAATATCGTGAAATTGATTAGTGATTGATAGGTATATAAATACTGTATTTATATGCTCGCTTTCTTCGTTCGTGGTAAAAATATCAAGAAATGTCTTTTTAATTGGGTGTTTTAATAATGGCCGTTAATTTTTAAAATTAAAATTTTAAAAAGTAAAATTAACATTTCCATAAATGAAATGTGTTGTAACATATAATATATATATATATATACGTATATATAAATATATATATATCATTCGATATAAATTTTGTAGGCTATTCGTCTTCATTAACATTTTTATAGTCTAGTTTTGGACTGAACTACAGAATGGAACCATAACGAACACACTTTTCTTTCTATTGCATAATATTTAGATGCTGGGTACATGTTATAAATATTTCATATGATTTCTTCGAGCATAAATATTGGAGACTATTCTCCGGTGTATAGGAATATCCGTGTATTTTTTTTATCTTCATATTTTTTACATTTTTACATAAATATCTTTTCATATTTTTTTTTAAATTAATAATGAACAAAATTATAAAAATAACGCAATATTTTCGGTTATAGAAATGAGAGTTTTTCATTATAAAAAAAAACGTAATATGAGTTGTGAATACACATATTTGTATAATCTTGATACATGTTTTTTTTTTCATAATTCTTTGGTCTATATTATGTACACGAAATAATAACTAAGATTTTTAAGTAATACATAATTAATGAATCAAAATTATAATGCAATAAATTTAATGGGTTTTATCGCGTATATTATACGACACAATAGATGTACATATAATATTATGTACATTAAAGTTTTGTCTGCAGTCGTTATAAATTAAAATATTAGTGTGTTTAGGTTAACGGTTTTGGTGATCACGACAAACACTCGCTTAAAATTTACATAAATATGAATTTCATTAGGATCTCTGAAACTGCTCCTTACCCGCATTAGTTTGAATATTTTTTTAGCAACATAACACTTTGCCGAGACTGAATAATAAATTAGTACATAATTAATATATGTGTGTATGCGAGTATGACTCTAATATGGTTAAAATCGTATAATGCTTTTAATTGGTAACGTGAAAGTTTCCGGATGGACCGATGATTATGAAACCGCGTTCACTCTGACGGCGCGAAACTACCGGTGTGCGGAAAATAAATATATAACGTTCATCGAAATAACAGTCGATATTAATAGAGGTTATGGTAAAAGACGGTTAAATGGTTCCATTAATTTTCATCCGAACGTATTTTGTACAATGTGTGTGTGTGTGTTTTATAATTTTATACAGTAGAATTATTATTATACGTATTAGGTATTGAGGTCACGAAAACCCCGTATTCGGCCGACACGAACTTGTATGCAAAAATTACGATCGTAAAACTTTTAAAAGTATTAAAAGCCATAAACATTGTGTACGTACATCGGATAAGAGTATAACGTTTTCAGTTATTATTATTATTATTATTATTATTATTATTATTGATTAAAAGAATACAAAAACTCGTAAAGATAACGAGTATATCGAAATTCGATTTTCCAACCAACGGCGAACAACAGCGCAGTGGTGAATCATATAAAAATAACACACGTAGGTATGGACTGGTTATAACCTATTAAGATACCGAGATATTTCCAGACAGATTGGTTTTATGTATTGTGTCTTCAACACGTTATACACATTAAAAAAAAATAGGATACTAAACTTTTTATCGGTGCGACCTATTTTTAAAGATTTTCAAATTTAGATGATCCACCCAAATCAATTTTTTTTTTTTTTTTTGTATAAAATACGGTTGGTTTAAATATTAACTATATAATTTAATGAAAATAATATATATCGTTATATATGATGATGTATGGATTAAGGTTGTTTCGGAAATGAATGTAAAAAAATGACCAAAAACTCAATTTCACAATGTTGTATGAAGAATTCGATGGGATGCAGCGTTTAGAGTTTAAATAGAATGTGTTATGTATTTTAAATAAAAACACTAGGATTATAATAAATATCAACCGTTGGAACTCAGTTTTATTGAATTGTCTTCATTGTTTCAAATAGATTTAATAATAATTTTTCATTAGCTTATGGTTTTCATATAAACATTTTTGGCAATCCATCAGTCATTTAATTACGAGCGACAATTTGGGAACCTCTGCGTCGTATCAAATAACTTTCTCTACAAGTTAAGATACTGACGTTATACACGTGAAAATTTGATGATATGGAAATAAAATTATTTACAATATTAAAATATTATAAATTAAGTTAAAAATGGGAATAACGTACCAAGTAGAAATTCAATACGTGTCAGGTCGTTTTCTAATCGATTTTCACTGAGCGGCTACGATCAAATTTACTAATGAATGTACATGTTGGATAATAATCACGCATTTATGTTTTGAAACTCCGTGGTAGTGAAAAAAATTTATAGAGTATATTTTTAGAATAATCGACACAGCATCCGTTGCACGTTAGAAATAATTTGTTTTACATTCGTCAATGCTTATAGCTTCAAACGGAATGGGTTAGATGAGCAAAGTGATCCTCCTAAACTTACAGTACCGGAATTTCTCCACGTAAAAGACACAATGTCTTGAATCACATTTACCTTTTTTTATACTAATATAATGTTTAAATAAAACGTAATAAATATTAAATTGGAAATATATCTGCACAAAAATAGTTGTGATATTTTAAAATTATAAAAAAAATTAAATTTGAAAGTATTCTCTTTTTCAATATCCTTTTGAGGAGTAATATTTTATTGATTTTGACAAATTCGTATTTCGTTATTACCGAATTAATTTTTTTTTTTTTTTTAAAAAATAAAAGAAAAATTTACGATCAAACTCTGCGTGACTTTTAGCCATAAACGCAATTATAAAAAACAAACGCTTTGATGTATTTTATATATCTCATTAATAATATGTAGTTTCAATTTAAATCAAATTAACCAATTTTCTGTCATTAAATTTTAACGGGTCTTAGTTTTTTGTTTTGACAATTTTCAAAATAACTGCGCTATTAGTAGTAGTAGTAATAATAATAATGATAATAATAATAATATTAATAATATATGTAATTATTGCAACTAATGCCACTTTTATCCATAATATGAAATATTATAGACCGCAGTACCCGATGATTGTAGTAAAATTGCCTATCCAGAACACCTGTGGTCGTCTACGTATAATTATTATAATAAAAATATTTTTGGTCTATTGTAATTCATCGTGACTTATTTGATTTTTACGTTATTCGTAAAAAACGAAAACTGTATCTACAAAAATAATATAAATTTTTTGATTTTAACCGGAGCGATTCAAATACTCGTTATACAGTGTACAAATTTAACACGAAATAATTCATTTTTTCCAAATAATTTTTGTATATTTTTAGTTTAAAACCAATTATTCATTATACGTATGTTTTAACACAAAAAAAAAAAAATCAATAAATCGTCACTATATCGATAACTCTTTGCTCTGTTCAATATAGTTAATATGTTTAACTTTATAGCCCTACATACCGACTTAAAGGTAAATTAATTATACATCGTATATTCAATAATAGGTTTATTATTTTCAAGCATATTACCATACAAAAAATATATATTATTTATATTGCTCACGTCATTTGGCTACAATATTTCTTTTAAAACATATTTAAACTGTTATCTAACAATATTTATAGGGGTTTTTACGACCTTGATACATATTGGCATTATATTGGCAGTATTCCTTTATTGATTTTAATATTTCAACCCCTTATTTATGAAAATCTTTATATTCTTCATTTTTCTAAATATATATATATATATATATATATTTTTTTTAAACTCCTTAATTAGTAATCTATTTTCAAAATTTATTACATCTCGATTTTCATATGCACGTCAATTTTACTAGTGTTTCAAAAAGACTTTAAATTGTGATGCCAAAGAGTACCCAAAGGAATTGTTTGCTTAGTATATTATAAAGATTAACATATCATATACCGGTGAAATAACAATTTCATATAAACACTATGTTTTAAATTACCCACACTCATCATGCTCTAATGCTGCAAAGTTTATGGTAGCCAACTATTCCGATATTTTGTTAACTTTTTTAGATTATAATCCAACATAATCTCGCAATTAAATTCTAAATTGTGTGATTTCTCATAGATATGTAAAACTAACGCACGCACATAATAATTAATACCATGTGTTATATGTGTATCGATGGATTCTTTTAGCTATATTCAATTTTATGTATTTAAAATATATTTTTATGTTACAAAAAAAATATATATATATATATTTAATGCACTGTAATATTATGACAAGTGTTATCAGGTATTGTCTACTCACTAGTGAGGTTTTATAAATGACGGCATGTTTAAAAAAAAAAAAACAAGAAGAATTTAAACGTAAAGTATTTGACAGTGCGTATTGTTCGACGTAATAAGTTAAACCATTGTTTTTTGTTTAATTCGTGATACGTTTTGCTTCAGTGATTTCATGAAGTAATTTATACGTATATTTCTTAATCTGGTATAACTAATTTCAATATACTTTTTCCTCAATTAATATTTGAATTTAATCTGGGTTAGTTAAAAACTATAGTAATACCTTAAGCCCGTGAAATTAATTTAAACTATATAAATAAATTACTTGCGACGATACAGCGTTAATCGCTAAAAAACATTCTCGTTTGTTATTAAATCCACATTAAAAAATCACTGGCAGACCTTTTTTTCTGTTATGCATTTTAATGTTAATATTGTTAAAAATTTATTATATTACACAGGTAAACAATTATTTGTATGTTCCATAAGTCGCGATGATAAAATTGTGTTAACATAAAATGTATAATATTAAATAATAAATAATTTTACTATAGGGTTGTGCGTATTTCGAGCCAATATAAATTGCTGTAGCGAGTAATAAGTATAATACAAAAAGGAAAAAGTCTCAAAGTGTGTGCGATTGCGTGTATTGTGAGTACCGCTAGGAGGAAAACGTTTAAATATTTGAGAAGTAAATATTATAATATTATTATTTTTATAATTGTTTATTACCAACTGTATTTACACGAATTTGAATAGAAGTTCCTACATGTAGATAAAAGGAGAGTGCGTATTGGAAACTTTTATGTAAAAAAAAGTTATTGTAAAAATGCGAATTGACTTTATTTCCCATACCATAGGAAAAAAAGAGTTTTTATATTATGACGTAGTCGATCGATACGTCTACGTAATATTTAATAATTTATAAACTACGTGAATTATTCAATTTTTTTATTTAAAACTTGTGGTTTGAACAGTGAATCGTTTTTTTTTTGTATTGAAATTAATTTTGTTACGCTCTAAACTTATATTTGTTTCGAAGTTTTGAACAAAAATAACGAATCTAGAGAATGTTCAAAAATATTTTGTTCGACCATGTATATATCGACATAAGTTTTTTGTTTAAGATAAAATAAATACATGGTAAACATATTTATAATAAATGTAAAATGATTGATTATTTTAAAAATGTTATCAGAATAAAAAAACTATTTGTATCATTTTAATATCTGAGATATTAATGTGTTATTTAAAACAGCTGTTGGTTTTCCTCTAACGTATTGGCCGACAAATATATTTTAACAATTTGTGTTCGTTTAGTCTGTAAAAAAAAATAAAAAAATATTCAATGCTTATCATTGTAAATACATATAAGAAGCAGATTCGATTTCGTTTATACTCATTGGGTTGCCATAAATGTATACTCTCTCTAGAAATCTAATAACTGTATCGATATATTATTTGTTGCATGATGGAATATATTGCGTAACATATACACACGATCAGGTAAGACGAGATTATAATTTGTGTTCGTCAATCGTACACGCGTAAATTGTGTCGGACAGAATAAAAATACGACTTCATTAGTCGGATTGTTTCGGTTCATTGAAAGCCATTTAACTCCCCGTCTCTCCCCGTCGGTTACAGTGTGATTACCCGCGTACGGTTCGAATATATATACCTCCTGTCTACAACGTGAATCATTAATCTGATGACCATTGTCTGTTCCGAATGTGCTCTGAATGACCGAATCCCTCTCCGGCGCCATATTATATACTTAATGTCCTGAATAATTCAATTCAATTAATAGTCGTGAGTCCTGTATATGCGGGCGTTATCCTTTTGGCCATACGCTCTAATACGCTCTCATCCTTTAATGGGTTAACGCGCTCTATATAATAATGTACTCGGCAGGCTAGCTGCATACATTATTGTCGTCAAATATTTTACGAATACACTCGAAATGTGCGCACACGTACAGAACACTTCGATATTTTATACAACGAAATAAATGACGACAAAATCAATGTGCCCAATTGTCTTACAGATATAAAATTCCATACGAAAATGTATAACCGTATATTGTATAAACTGACTGCAGAAGAGCACTGGATATACTATAGTGTACGTGAAACCTTCACCCTCGCCCTATTATTATTATTATTATTTTAATAATAATTTTAATAAAAGATTACCTCCGACAGGTGTGTTTTTCTCCTCTTTATGGTCGGCCGATTTCACTTCGTCCCTTTGTAACTCATTTCCTCTGTTGTTCGACTTGACACTATTGTCGTTTGGGAAGAAAATTGGTTCCTCCGCTTCTTCCGGAGGCCAAATTCCGGGCAACACAACTGGAATTCAAAGAACTCACAAAGTATTACACTGTTAAAATTACAAAAAAAAAATATATATATTTTCTTTTACTTATAAACACGTTTATATATACGTGTACAATAGGTGCTAAGCCGCTTCGCATTCCTAACAATAGAATCATAATAAAATATGATGTGCAAAAGCTGCGCACGTAACAAAGTCTTGTAAAATGATACAAGGCATTAATATTCAAATCCGTCTTAACGTGACTTATTATTTCGTGACACAATCGAATTCGTTGCCATATAATATTATGCGCAATATTTTTAAACAATATGAATTCACCGAGAGACTCTCTTAATATTAACCTCATGCACATCGAAGTTTTATAAAACTTCGAGCAACACGATGTAATATATAGTATGTATATATATATTGAAAAGGAGGTAGATAAGCATGGATAAATAAACCTGTAGAATTGTTTCCGAATGTTCGTAATGTTATATTTTAATAAAACAAAATACTGGAGTGTAAATACATAGTTCACCGTAAAAATACAATTGAAAAGTATTCGAACGATAAAAATCAAATAACTGTGATGCGGATGGGTTGCTTATTACTTTTTTACCAAAAAAAAAAAAAATATATATATATATATATATTTGTTTTAACAAAATATTAGAAAAAGAAATTACATTTGGAAAATATATATATATATATTGAATTATATAGCGAAATATTTTCTAAAGTACAGTAACAAAATAATAATAATAATATTGTAACTTAGTGAAATTTTTAATTTAATTATTTTTTTTATTTCTTTATTAAATTTGTAAGCATTCTATACTAAGTACATCCACGCGAGTATAATTTATTTTTGATTAATATTATTATAATTCAAGTTAATTGACGAAATTAACAAAAACGAGTTTTATATCCTACTATTTTAAATAATTAAAACTTCGATAATTTAATTTCAAACTTGTAATTTTACCAAAGTTTTGTAATGTTAAAATTTTTTGGTATATAAAATGTATAGGATAGTCGATAGTAATTTGCCCAGGGAAAAACGTTTATTCTTCTTACAAACATGAATTCGCACTTCCGCAAGCATAATGTAACATGTTGTACTGATTTCGACATCATTTACCGAGCGAAACCGGCGTAAATTATACAGACATGATATTTATTTTGAAAAATTTGATAACAACCAGAAATGATTGAATGTATTATTGAATGTGTGAGAACTTAAAAGTTATTATATAATATTTTTTAGGAAGTAATTTTGGCATAAGAAAATTTACTGACTGCATTTAAAAAATAAAATAATATAAAAATAAAACTCATAAAAATAAATACGAGTATAGTGGACGGAACAATTATACTTGTCGACAAATTGTACAAAGAATAAAAATAATAAAATGAACCAATTTGTTCCTCGCTTCGATCAGAATCTAAAAATAATCAAAAAATAAAAATTCAAAAATATTTTATGTTTTGAGCGAAGGGAACAATGTATTGGTTTTACGATATGTATTTTATTTTTGTTATGGATGTATCCAAACATTCTACCACAATGATTGCATCTAGATGGTGCTTTAATGATATCATTTTTTTTTATTTTCTCAATACTTTTTTCTAGCGTCAGAAAAAAACTACTATATCATTACATAAGAATGGCAAAAAACGCGATTTCGTCACAATCGATTATCGTTATTTCTTTATAATCCTGAAACTAATAGTTATAAAAACTTGAAATACGTATATTTACAAAAATTACTTTTGACTTTGAGTTATTTATAGTAATTATATATTTTGAAGTATATAATTTAAAAAAGAAGTTATTCTTGGTTTTAATGCTTAATAAATATATAATTCGATAACAGACGTACGCATTACTTCAACCACATTAAAAAAAAAAAATCTTGAAAACCGTTAGTCACGATTTTATTTTAAAAACAATAATTTTTTTTTTCGACAATGGGTATTTTATAATTTTTTTTTGTTTTTTTTTGTATAGAAAATTACGCATTACTTCATCTATTAATAATAAATATTATCACACCGCGAAGTTCCATTCAAAATCGTTTGCAATGATTTATCACATTGTCGTACATTATTGAATAATATGGAATATATTTGTTCAAATAGCGCGTAAAAATGTAAGTTATTGCCATGAGGGATGAAGCTAATTCATTCGTTTACCAAATTCACTGTAAGTATCGCTATCGTGTAAGTGTGTATTCACGTATCAGCCACTAATGTCGCGGTATAGAATGCGGATGGTAATTTTTGAAATTAGTTGTGCCCCAGTCGTCGGAATTTTTCACTGTTATTTTCTCCGTTAATGTTGATGAGCGGAAAAATAGAGAATAATTAAAAAACCTTCCCCTTGCTCCATATAACCCTGGACTCCGTCGTGAAATTCGCCCGTAGCGTTAAACAATAATATATGTATAATTCAACTTTTCTTTTTTTTTTTTTTGTCATAATATTATATGCAAATGGGCACACGCGCGCGCGAGGTTTTAACGACAAATGTTCAGCGGCGGTAGTGACGACGGTGTCATTTTCTGGGGAAAAAAAAATCGGATCCCTGATGAATACGTGATGGGAATATCGGGGTGGCCGTGTGAGGGAGAAAAAAAGTTCGTATTCATCTCACGCCCTAGTGGTAAAAGTAAGAATTGGCGAAAAAAAAAAAATGTTCAAAAAAGCAATTTCTTTAAGCTCCTTTTCTTTGGCGATCCGGCGACAGCAAGTACACCCCGAGTTCATTATTAAATTAAGTCGTCTCTGCCACGGTTTCGCATTAATAGACGCGCGCGAAGGGTGAATTCGATTTCATCTCCAGAGAGTTGTGTGTCGCGCTACTATATGGACTATAATATACATGCGACGGAAATGGGTGAATGTTACGTCGACACCGTTTTCATTAGTGGCGACTTTTGGTGGAGAGGATAACGATACTCTAAATTCCTAGAAAAAAAATATTCGAAATTCCTAAATAATTTCTAAAATTTTAGACGTGTTTAAGTTTTGTTATTTCTCACGATTCATTCTATGATTTATATACTATAACAACTTTGTCAGTCGGCCTTGTGACGGCTGAAAGATAATTTTCAACATTGCATTGCGCTCAAAACCCGGCTGCGTACACGGATGCGGCTGAAGGTAGACACAATGGTCTCTACGCTCTCGTGAATACCGCATATCGCATATGAAAATTTCTATAGATATCGAGAAATATTTGTTATATTTGCTAAAAGTAAGAATCGATGATTAGATCTCGTAATTTGATAATTTGTATTGATTCAGTTATTTTCAAGTTAATTGTCACTGGTAAAATAATATTAATCATATTATGTATGATTTGAATAATTTTTTTTTTTTGTAAGATATACATTAATTTAACAATTATCATAATAATAAGTGCTTACTATAATTAATACGGTACAACTGTGGCACTGCGATCAAAATGATATTGTACATACGCCTGATGGAAATTAATTATTTTCAGCAAATAAGTAAAACCGTTATTTTTATACTTCCACTCTTTAAATAATTATTAAATGCTAGAGCCGCCAGTGATTCCCGTGAAGAATCTCGTGTACGATTATTGTCTTCCACTGTTCTAATGAGAATCAAGCCATTAAAAGTTACATGTATTCCGTCTCCAATATTAAAGCACTTCCCTGTCTCTTCTCTGATTCGTGGATTTCATCGTTACGAGAATTATCATATCCTTTTTCTTGTAACTGAATGTAATAAAACACGCGTCGGAGGAGGATGTTCAAAAATATTCGCGATTTATTATAACTGCGCAGATCGAGACAACTTCGTTTAATATATGTATAAATATATAAAACAGTCGACATACTTATCCTACATAAGTATATAATATTACAAATACGTTTTATTTTGATCATTACATATCGTACTCGCCGTACTTATTACTCGTATAATTTATAATACGTCTCGTAACATTATTACGTGTTCGAATCGCAAAAGCGTATTGTCTTTTGATCGTATTATAAATACTGTTAGTGCACGATATTTTAATACATCATATAGACCACGGTACAAGATACGTCTGAATTCACATATTTTTCAGGAAACGGAAGAAAATCTTTTTATTTTTGTGAGATATATTATTTTAAAAACGTCGAAGTTCAAAACTTTTATTTGTGGATATATAATACATTTAATATAAGTATGTAAGCATTAATCAACGTTTTAATTAATCGTTACAATAAACATGTAAATAATCGTGGCACCAGTTTTTTTTTTATCAAACGTAATAACAGAATACATTCTAAACGTCATTTGCAGGTTATTGTACAGAATTTCATATTTATAACATAACGAATAAAATGTAATATCCAAAAAAATATTATTGTTATTATTATATAAAATAATAAAAATAACTGTTAATTAATAAAGTTTAAATTTCTTTCATTATTATAATGTATTATGGAATATTATTATTTCAATAATAAAAAATAAGTACGACTTTTGATGTCGATAGAAAAAAAAAAGTAAGTAATTTTATACAAAAATTAATAAGTCTCCATTGTAAGAGAAAAAAAAACAGATTAAATTTATCGGGAACAAGTTTTAATAAAAAGGTATTGCTTGAAGAACATGGCTTGTTAAAAATGTTAAAAAAAACATCTGATTTTTTAAAAGTTATTAAAATTAAAAAAACAACTTATTTTATTATATAAATAATAAATCTTTTCGATACTTTGTGAAAGGTAATGTTAACAAATTTAATGCGATTAAATGCTTTAAGACATTTGGTGCGTACAAAATATTTTCTTAGACATTAAATAAAACATCAAAATCTATTAAACATCGTTATGGTATCACAAAAAAAAAAAAAAAAACATTAATTAGTAGGTGATTTTATATGAAGTGGGTGTAAAAACAGATACGTCTGAATGGCGTATTTGGTTCATGCACGGGAGAAAAAAAATATTCTTATTGAATTTATAAGTTACATCCAATACGATATCACCAATGGATAGAGGGAAATTTTTACATATTAAATGCGATTTTTCGAAAATTTAAACGTAACATGGATTCATATTATGTGAGAATCTTTACAGTTCACGCTGTAAAATACACGCGTTTGGTTTGTATTAAAACGATAACTACTCGACACATATCTGATTCAATTATTATAACATATTATCCGTGTAGAATACAACAGTTTGTCGTATTATTATTATTATATGATTTCGACATAAATGCTGATTATAATCGAACAAGAAGGATTTAGCGATGCGTAATAACTCGATTTTCGAGTCCGCGTCCAGTTAATAGTTACTCCGTCGTACAGTGTCTAAACGGAATTAAACACGACCGAGACTCTCTTGTTTTTGGAATTCATTTCATTTCCCAAAACATATTTTTTCTTTTTATTCGAGCCGTCCATATAAATAATATGTGTAAAAAAAATTTATAAAAGTTAAAAACGATTTGTTCACGTTTTTCGAAATCGATTTTATGACAAAATAATTGTAAGAGACACCGCGCAGTATTCAGAAAATGTTTAAATGTACATTATTTTATCACTGTGTACAACGCAGAATATAAATTTTAAATAAATTTACGTCTCGTTTGAATAAAAATGTAAATTGTTTAAATTTCTTTGGCATATATAACGACGAAATGTCGATGAATAATAACAGTTTAATAAAACATAAACTCGTCGATTGGAAATGTCCCCACGTATTTGTATTGTATTGCGGGTGACATATCACAATGGAAAAATTGTCATCGCCCAATATTTGTTTGTCTCTTATTCGGCGATATTTATTTTATTAAACGTACAAAAACAATAAAACGGTGGCATGTAAACGTCACGGCTTATAATAATATAGAAAACGGCGATTTTGCGGCGAATAAGAGAAGACTTAGCGATGACGGTGATAAAATACATTTGACGTTGAGGAGATAAATGTAAAACTCTGTGCTGACGTTTGGAACGAACGCCGAAGTGTCGTCGAGCAAATAGAATGGAAACGGAAGTTTGGCGAACGCTTTGCACGGTGGTAATGATAAGACATCAACACGGCACGGCGGTAGAAATTTCGGTTTCGAAAAGGATATATCGTATTGAATAGGAATGCTTTGGGGCGAGTTCGAAAGTGACAATAAGTCAGAAAAACGAAACGACGACGTCTCGAAATCGACGTTAACTATTAAATTCTGTAAATCGTACGCCACTTCGCATGTACACACAAAAAAACAATGTTGCGATGGTAAAATAACAGTACTACTATTATTTAATTGATTACACGCGTATTTCGCGTTACGTTAGAATAAAATAATAATAATAATAATAAATATAATTATTATTATATACACAGGAGTGCGATGAAAATGTAATACGTAATAATAGTGTATTTTTTCGCACTGGTGAAGTGCAGTACCGTAGATAGAAACCTATTTCTAGACGGGCACTATTAAATATTGTGTATATCGTCATCATTATGCAAAAGTGCTAAAATAATAATTTCAAACTAATCGATAATTTTGGTCAAAAGGAATGGGTGTTTAATGTCCTCAGTGGCATCATTTGAACTGCACTAGGTACACTTTTGCGTATTTTAAATTGAATATTATATTCATTTGGCTCGTTTCTTAATTTGTTTGACCAGTGTAAACAAGTAGGGGCTACTTGAATTTACATACATATTTTGTTTTTTTTTTTTTTTAATTAAATAACTTCAAAGTGATTAGATAGACGTTAATTATTATAGATTAAATGGAAATAAAATCGTGTTTACGATAGTTCTTAACAAACACGAATCACAGTATTAATTATAAATTACAGTTTTAACGCATTTAAAAATATATATCGCGTGGTGGTAGTCATGGCTTTAGATTAGTATTTATTTACAGCGACGACGATTCATAAAACGAACCGTGATAACGATTTAAAATAATAATACGTTTCACATTGTATCGTAACAATAGACCGAGAAAAAGACATTTATCCGAGAATTTATTGTTAACTAATTTTTTACATTTTATTCACGTGTAGTTTAAATTTGGGACAAATGTTTTTCTTTTACTTCTTTATTTCTTTCAAATACAAGTATAAATTGGCTTTGGCAAAATTTCGTATTCATTCAGGTGACACGATTACAACGGCCGAGTTCAAATAACATATATACGCGTAATGGGCCTTAGTTGTAAAAGTTTTGAAATTTGAATGAATTCGAACAAACAATTATTTCATAATCTTGTTAGTGGAAGTATATTAACGAAATAAGGAATTACAAAAAAACACTTTATAAGTAATAAAAAATCCGAACCAACGGGGGAAGACGTAACGGTGAAAAGTACTTACGATAAAACCTTCACGAATAAAAAATACAATTCTTTTACGAATTAAGTATTATGTGTTTCTAATGTGTCGTTAAACTTTCGAAATGAAATTTTTTTTTAAATGGTTCAATTATGTAAAAAAAAAAAAAATATACAAATAAATTCGATTCTCAAGAGCGGCACATGTTTGAATTCGATAATATTCAAAACAGAGGAGAAAACTACTAGCGTCGGTGTATTAACGTTAAAGATAATGGCGAAACTTATCGTTCATCTCACTATTTATAGTGACTATCATAGCCTATAGATGGAGGTAAGGAGGAGGTGTTTCATAAAGACCTAAATGGACAAAACTGATTAATTCATAAAACATAACTTTATGGACATTTATAAAGGAAATCAACTTTCTTCTACTAATTATATAAATTACACGTGTCATTGAATATTATAAATTTGGTAGAAAATTTATGTTTGCATCATTTGACGTAAGCTTTTTTTGTATCTCCAAATGCAATCAACTTGGAAATAAATAATCTCAAATGTCAAGAAATATATAATAAACACATACCACTGATATTTGTGCCTAAAATTTTAAGGAAAATCTATGGACTAAGAGCGTATAACTGCAGGATTAGACCTTTAAAATAATTATTGGTTCGTCGTTGTAAAATCAATAAAATTAGATTGAATTTGCTTGTATATTAAAAAGTTTAACTTTTTGTAACATGTTAAATTTAAATGAAATATTATATTCACTTGTTTGATGTTGAATAATATTTTAGAAATCCTTAATCCGAAACCCAAAAAACTGTGTAGGTTATTGAGTTCTTCAATAATCAATAACTTCGACTTTGGTGACAGTAGTGCGTTATTCCATTTCGGGTGAAAACTGATTTAGTAAAACGTCGAATATATCTTATATATATATATAGAAAAAAAAGACATTTAATAACAGAGTCCTTTTTTGTTTTTAATTAATTTCTGCACGAATACATGGAGAGCCTTTACACATATATGTGTTGAAATGAGTATAAAAGACACGAGTAAGTCCACGTTATGGCTATTAATAACACCTACACAAAATCGCATTCACATATCCACATGCAGTCTCTCTCTCTCTCGACTTTCGTAATATACGATGTAGCATAAGGGGATGGTATCTTTAGAAACATCCTCAAACGTCCTCCTTTTGTTGGTTTGGCACATTATTATCGTAGACCAACCAGCGTTTAACAGAACATTGCGACGAGCTTTATATCTACATATACCTCTATTCATTATTATTATTGTTATTATTATTATTATTATTATTATTATTATTATTATTATTATTATAATACACACATTTTTGTTGAAAGACTTACTGTTCATTGATATATGGAACCAAACTAGGTAATTTTTTGGCTACGTTACTTTAAAGAGGCGGCATGGGCGTGTATATAGGAGTAGCTTTTGCATTTTCCAAACTTTTTTTTTCCTTTTCATACCGTCCGTCCATTATTAAATTATGGTAAAATTGTATAATTGTGTATAAATATATTTGTTATACTTTCTGTTACAAGTTGTTATTGTGAGAAAAGTTTCCATACTTACCACTGTCGAAATACAAATTTAAGACAGATTAAAAATGCATTATTATTTTGTATTTATCTAAGAAGAATTAAATGCTGCTGTAAATATTGACAGGGTATTTGATAAATTTAAACATTTAATACCTGCAGAGTGTTGATTAGCATTATGAGTTTTTCTATAAGAATATGGTTTTTTCATTACTATATGTTATTAAATTATGTATTGTGATTTTTATTTATTTATTTTTGTTAAAAAAAAAACCTATATCTTTAGTCTTATAGCGGCACAGAAACATATAAAATATAGTAGATCGATGTTCATATTAAAATTACCGACTAACTTAGTTGCGATTAATGATGTACTAAATATCGTATTATTATAAATTGTATACGACTGTGACAGTGGAAAATTCAACCGGGAAAGAGAATGTGTAATGAGTTGGAAATTAAAAAAATAGAATCGTGAGTACATGCATGAATAATATACATTATATACTAACTCAGTGTTTTATAGGTATTTTAGATATTCACGAAAACATAATGAAATGTATGTCTTATTTCCAAAAGTTTAAATAATAATTGTATTATTCTTTCGTGTTATTTTATATATATATGGTGGTTTACTCCACTGAAAAAATTATTTCCATATAACGATTCTAACAAACAGAATTTTAATTTTGATACCCGAAATAAAAAGTGAACGAGATTACAGGCAGAATTTGAAGGGAAACCAAAAAAAAAAAAAATTGATCGTGTGATTAATGTCACGACGCTCCTTGAAACCAGAGTCTACGCATACCATTGATAAATGGACACTGCACATTGGCGTTTGTTAGGATTTCACGTGAATATACCATGAGTGATTAGTGCGCTCGGACGATAGTGCAAAAGCAAAAATACGAAAATTCGAGGAAGTACCGTAGCCATCGTGGTTTTGCATCGTGAGAACCTGACCGTAAAACATTCCGAGATCCCGCGGGAATATAGGAGAATAAAGTTTTATTTTCAAAAACTCGAAAAAAATATATCTCTAGTTTTTTTTTTTTGCATACGTCTTCTGTTTTAGGGTTAGCTGGCGTAGAGGCGCTTACGGGTCACGATGGAACGTTCGGTCGGATGAAATATTAATATTTTCGTTTGGATATAAACATAATATACAGATATATTACGGGCATGTGCGCTCGTAGTGTATTATTATTTTTTTATTTTATGTTTTCGCCCGAATTCAATATACCGTGGACGAAATCCGTTCGAGCGATATTAATCATTTTAGGATAGCCAAAACGGCTTGAGATTTGTGCGCACAGCGCTCGTACACGAATTTATTATTATTATTATTATTATTGTTTTCTTTGTAATTTATTGGTTAACACTGTTACTTGTTGTAAACACAACGACAAACACTTTAAAGAGTTTACCGGTTAACACTTTACCGGTAACTCATAAATAAATATATGTGTGTGTGACAATCGCTCATTTCTGAATATTTGGAATATCAAAAAAAGAACATAATTAGTCGTATGTATAAGTTTTACTTCTTTTTTTTTTTTTTTGTAATACAAACAATATTAATTAGCTGTATTATAATTAAATCATAACGGTAAATAATGAATTACACTCGCTTATTTTAAATGTAAAGTTCTAATGAAGAAAATGTAACACTTTTTAATTTCTAAAATAATAATTTATCGTGATTTCTTTAATTTGTATGACATTGAAAATATCGGGTTTTTTTATTAATACGTTAATGATTTTCTTCCACAAAAAAAAAAAAAAAAAAAAAAAAAATGAAAAGCAACATTTTTTTTTTCTATAAAATAGTCTTTACGGATATTTTGCCATCTTATTATTTAAGATAAATTATAAATAGTCGATAGAATTTAAACTAGTAAACTAGGAATTTAGATTACTTTTCAGTATAATTAATGAAAATATTACTAATAATTTTATTCTTTTAAAGCCAATTATTGGATTCAATATAATTTTTCTCCTACAAAATAAGATTATAACATATTTTTATAATATTATTCGTCAGAGGTTTGTTACGTTACGTCTTAAGTTATAAAAACGTTCAAACCCGTAATTAATTGTTTACGTATAGCATATAAAGCTTGTAAAATTTCAACACAAAATTAAATTTGGTCATCGGTAAATAATTCTCGAATCATTTTGTGAATAAGATGATTCATTATTTTGAGATTTAGAAAAAGAACACATTTGTATATTACCCACCTGAGGGGAACCTATTTGAAGTGCAAATTACGACCTATTTCGATACTCGGAACGCAATTTTTTTCGTTTTTGATGTTTTCAAACAAAAATAACATATTTATTCGAATTCCCAAATGCTTTATTGAAAAACAAAACTTAGTTTTCATGAAAATATTATATAATAACATAGTGAATAAACAAATATACGAAACACGAAACAAGTATTTCTTTTCTTTGAGAAGAATTCGTTTTCTCGGAAATGCCAACAATCTGAATATTCTAAATAACGTATTAATTTTAAGAGTAATACTTTAATAAACTTATTTGTATTTTATATCAATATTTGTTTATATATATATACATAATTTATTGATAGAAATTTTGAAAATTATCAAATAATATTTAATATTTCAAAATTTATATCATTAAAATTATATATATATATATATATATATATATATATTTATTTATTTATTAATAACGATTGTGTTATATATACTTTAATACAGCTCTTCATATGCCGAAAACATATTGTTTTTATATTTATTATAAAATATAACGATAGGTTAACAGCATATGATACCGATGACAGAATCTATATAAACAGGTTTAATTAAATTTATTATTTTACAAGCAACAATCTATATAAAGTATTTATGTATTTTAACATTATTAATATTTTGGATATATTTTATTATTTTTTTTACGATAAATAAAACAATGATTTAGTTTAAAATTGTAATTAAAAAACTAGATTTAAATATATATATAATGTAAGTAGTCCGTTGTATTACACACATACTTAGAAATATATAAAGTTCTATACAGTACGTAAGTGCGTATATTTTAGATATTAATTCTGAAAACCCCTTTGAAATTATAATATTCGACCAAATCCTTAATGGATTCTAATGACAGTACAACGTTGGTAAATACTTACGTGTATTACACTTATATGTATATATTAGGGAATATTCCCTAAAGCAGCATAAATGGCTTTAGTGTCTCAAATTAGTTGACTAATTCGTAATCTATATTAAATTTACTTATTATCTAAAATAAAAGCACTACTGAAATTATATTAAAACTTTATGCAATTAAAAAGATGACTCTGAATTTTGGAAAACTAATAAATTTTGTTCTCCTTGTGAAACACAAACTTAAATATATATATATATATATAATATATATATATATAAGAATAAATATATGTTAATACACCTATATATTATTAACATATTTCCATGCTTATCTTTAATGTGTTTCTAACTATTTGGATACGCGAGGAATTTGTAATAGTAAGGCAATTGTTTGGTAAATGCGAATACACAAAAGAATTTCAATTTTAAATTTCGTAGAAAGTTAAGAATTGACAAAGTAATTCAATCGTTAACGCGATGTACATTACATTTTACGATTTCCTAAAATGGTTCTGCATTTATACGATTATTCACTTAGATTAAAGTGTAAGTATCAATTTTTAATTCAAAACGTAAAATAAAACAGATGTAACTTATTGAATATACCATAACAAATACATCATTTATATTACAAAAACATACAAATGAACACGGGAATGCAAACAAGTAATTTATCGTTAAAATATTTATTGATATACTCCATTTAATTTTAGAAAATTTAAGTCAATTTTTAGTTTTGAAAATAAAAATATAATCATCTAATATGACATCGTCAAACTTCCTATACTATTATCAGGCAACAACTATTCAACTTTTTAGTAACACAGGTTTACCGCGATGTTATATCAAAAAACAACAAAACTCTGACGGCAAAATCACCGTAAAAGCAACGATTTGCACACAAAAATATAAATATTAGTGGAACGGCCAAAATATGTGAACCGAACGATATTGAGAAATCGCGGCATCAACGAAAAATATAATAGATATTGGAAAATATTCAATTAATAATAAATATTTGTAATATTCTGTCATAGGAGAGACAGAATTCTTAAACTAATTGTAGAAACATATATATATATTTGAATTTACAATAACTAAGAGATATTAAAATTAATTATTTTTTATCTCCTTATAATATATTTTTTTAATCAATTTTTATTTTCGTTTATAGATTCATTTATAGCCAAACCTATTGCACAATAAATGATTAATACTTACACTATTATATATATATATATTTTTTTAATTTTGATTACAAGCATCTTTCGACGATATATTTACGACTTAGAGATGTGTACCCGTTGCACGATCGCAATTTGTGTAACGCGTAACATCTCGGTTTGCTACGATGATCCGTACGGCCGTGGGCCGAGATCGTCGAATTGTCCGAGTCATACGAATTTTTTTTTTATACGCATAAAAACAGTAATGAAGAAAAAAAGAGAAGATACATCGCGTATTATTGAGGAAAAAACGAAAACAAACATATGGTATAAGAATAAGAAAAGGGCACATGCAGACCATCTACACACACATTGACAGAACATTAAATCTATTTTACGTGATTATTTTGCAAATGGAGCTGTGTCAAATATTGTCGTTGACTGTTAGCTTTGATGAGTGATGTATTAAGTAAAGGTAAGTAAGTAGATAAGTAAAGGTATTATGTCATCACATAATACCTTTCCCATCATCTAACGGTCTGGAGGCACGATTGGTTCGGCGAAACTAACTCATCATATTATAATTATGCATTGACGAAAGGATAAGAAAAGACCCGTCACTTTTGAAGGAATGTAACGCACGGACAGCGTAGTGTGGCAACCATACCTTAGTTTATGGAGGGTTAATTTCAATGTTTATTGATACTTGTTTAATTAAACCGTATCTATCCACTTGGAATACCTTTTGTGTTTTTTTTAAATTACTAAAGACTCGACATTTGGGTAACATATACAGTATACTAAGAATTTACTGAAATGACGGAAAACTCTATTCATGCGTAAATATTAGAATAACGTAATCTATTAAAGTCGAACTAAACAATTTGGTAATAAGTAACATGATTTATGGATCTCGTGTTTTGTAGGGTCCATGTGATTTGCCTATCTATTAGGTAAAACAAGAAGAGACGAGCACAATTGAAATTTAGTACAATTGTATCATAAGTTTCGCAAGGTTTTGTTTTTGCAGCATCATTGTATTTTATTGATTATTAATTTATTTATAGTAACAGACGCGTAGAAATAAATAATATGACCAAAGTAAAAATTGAAACTTAACAATAATTTTTAATTTTTTGTAAATTGTACAGAATTATTCGATAGATAACTAGTAGGCAATAAAATATTACATAAATGAGCTGGAGTATATACTTTTTTTTAAAAAAATATCAATGTCCCAAGAAATCTTGTGATTGAATTTACGGTTAAAAAATGGATTTCGTGGATAGCGGAGTGACGGGTACCCGTGTTCTGAAATTAACTAAAAAATTGTTTTCGTTAAATATCGCAAAGTCGATTACCGGGCTTATGACGCGTACTTCGAGGGACGAGGAGGATACGTTTCACAACTATTATAGGGGTAGTTCGATCGACTTAATCGTTAGTCGCACGAATCGTTTGTCCCAACATTGCTTGTAAAGTGTTTAAATTATGAGACACTAGTCAACCCAACAGCTCAGAGCTGGTAATTTCTAGGCTTCTCAGTGACGATCATATTGCCACGGATGATATCGCAAGGACTAGACGATGTTTCTTTTATTTTCCTTGTTATTCATACAAAAATTTTCCATGTGGAAGTCTCCTACTCTCAAAAATGAGTCTATAATTAGTGTCGCTGTCAAATCCTTCACAACGGCACTAGAAACGTAGTTGCGATAAATCTGCTCTTAGGATCAAATATTGTTATTATTCACGACTGTCTTTGTGATTGACACCCACAATCTGTTGACACGCACTACTTACCGCTGGCATCAATCCCGGATGAGACGAAGGGGGAATTCGGCCAGAGAAAATCAGATGAAACTATCGTAAGTGGCCCGAATATCTTAAGGGGCTATTTGCAAAGAGTTGAAATGTAATACGACAAATCCCATGCAATTGTAAGTACGTTTTATACGTAATGATGCATAAAAATAACATTGCACAATGGAGAAATCAACAATTTTGTGGTTCAGAACATGACAGTTGTTTTTATTTTAAAATTATATTATTATTATTATTATTATTATTATTATTATTATTATTATTATTATTATTATTATTGTACACTGTCTCCAAATATATGCATATTGAATAACAACTATAAAAAAATGGGGAATTATATAGCCGTCCGTTGGCGTATGCAAACTAATTTAGTGAAACATATAAATTTATAGATACTTAATTAATTCGACTATTAAATAGGTTCGTAATTTTTCGACCAGTCACAAGCATTTTTGGAATCATGCTGTTGCTTAAAGCAAATCGCGCAAACTTGGGTAAAATACTTTTTTAAAGTATTTATAATACATATTCCGAATAATTCGAAAAAAAAAGTATTCAGAATATGTATTTGAATTCTTTGTGACAATAGTATTTCCTAAGTATTTCGAATACTTCCAAAACGTATTTCAAATACTTATAGAATACTTTTTAAAACTAGTTTTCAGTAATACGAATATCAAATATAAAAATTATATTATTATTTAATCTAATAAAAAAGTCGCCAATATATTATGTATTTAGAGTGTTTAATAATTTTTTTTTTGTTTTTAATTCTGTATTTATAAATTAAAAATAACTACTAATTAAATTATTAATTATGAATTATAACACAAATATATTAAATAATAACATAGTGTAATAAAATATAATTGATTACTTGAATTATGGCTGGTTTCAAACATCAATCATAACAAGATTATTGATGAAATAATTGACGTTGTTTTAAATATCTACCGCTGACACTCATTTTTTCCCGAAAGAATTATATTTTATATTTATTTTATTATTTTGATATGGGTACTGTATAAAATATGATTGGTCTTTGAAAAATATTCGGAATACTGTATTGAGAATACTTTCAAAAAAGTATTTCGAATACTGTACTTGGGAATACTACCCAGGTCTGTAACGTTAGGGATACCAGATTTTAAAATAAAAAATACGGGACAAAACTATAGACCATTGTAGTGTGGGCGGGGTGGAGTTAAAACGTTTAGTAACCACCATCCCAATATATTATAGACTGATATGTTTTATAGTTTATTTTTTCGAAAAATAATTTTTAAGAAACCATATAAAAAAAATTAATACCTAGTCGATTTAATTAAAAATGATTTTGGACTCTGTTTACTGTGGAAATAGTATTTAAAAATTTAAGAAAAAATAATTGTTTAAATAAAAAATGAGTAAGGTAATTTTGAACAGAGTATAATATTTTTTTTTTTAATATTAATTCGAATGATTATAATATTAATACAAATTCAAATGACAAATACTGATGACGGATAAGGAACGAGTAGTTCACAATACAGTGGCGGACCTCGGCTATTGATGTTTGAATCGGTTATTTCTGATCGATTGTCGTATGGTAAGCGGGGAGTGTTAGGAACGCGTCTAGATAAATCGTAGCATTCGTGTTATCAGCCAATCGGTGGTTAAAGCATTTTTTAATAATACTAACATTCGAAAACACATTTTGAATATTACACGGAAAAAAGTATGAAACGACGATGTATTATAATTTTACGGGACATTTTCACGATATTTCATATTGCGTTACGGGGGGACACGGGGACACTGTCGAGAATTACGGGACGTACGGCGTCCCTACGTAAAACGTGGATAAGGGTTTCACTCTCTACGTCTGTCACGTATAACGCGACGTCGTTCGTTCCTTGATTTTTAAGTAAAAAATTTCTTTTTAAATTGAAAAAATTTGACGCGACTTAAAAAAAAAACGAAACGAAACAATTTCGACACCACGGATCAGCCAGCAGTCGAAACGAGTCCGCGCAGGGCCGGATTAAGGTTTTTGCCGCCCATATAGGCTGAAATAAATTTACCGCCTAATTTACGTAGGTGAAATTACCGGAAAAAAAATTCGCCGCCCTAGGCTGTAGCCTACACAGCCTATAAGCGGTAACGCGGCCCTGAGTCCGCGGGGACCGTCGTGCGTGAACCGCCGTGAATCCAGTCGACGCTTTTACGGAATCGAAAACCGAAAAACGAAACCCGGAACGACCGCGTGTAAGATGGTACAAAAGCGACGGCGGTCTCGTCGTGCATGGCGGGTAGGTAAAAGACAACAACAACAACAACGACAAAACGTTATTGCGACTCGCATTCCGCGACCGATCGAACCGAATATACGGCGCGGTACGCACGCGGCATGACTACTGCTGACCTCGTTTCTTCGGCCGCGCTTGCAACGCCCGAGTGTTTTTCATTGTCGTTTGCTGGAAAAACACTATGCGTGTATTATTACAAACACAACCACGAGACCTCTGCATGTTATATCGGACGGTTATTTACATAATCGTGCGCTGGAACCACCGCCGGGCCCCGCCGAACACGACACGACGGGTGCGCCATGAAACCGTGTCGTCCGTAACGGCGCATAGTGTTCGTTACTATGTCGCTACCGTGCAATGGCACGTATAACAGTAATAATAATAATAATAACGGAGACGCGCGCAATACTCGGGTGTTTTCCGTTGGGGAAATCGACCGAAATGAAAAGCACGAATATGTGTATACGTTCAGGTTACGTTTGAAACGCGCCCACGCGGGGCACCGCCCCAAGCGCCGGAGACCGCGTGCGACAGATATTGCGCGCGTCGTTGTCGCGGTCGTCAAGACACGGTCTGCGAGCCTATTACGACGACGACGACGATTAAAACGAATTCGGTCCATCGTACGTACACAAGCTACACCGGCGGCGGCGGCGGCGATTACGAAATACCGTGACGGCGACCACCGTCGAACACGAGCGTGTCGATATCAACAATTTATCACAATATTTAGTCATCGCAATATGGATACGTCTTAATACGTATATCGGATTAACATTTCATTTCGTTTCGTTTTTTCGTCAAGTACGTACAAATCGTACGACATTATTTTGAATTATTTTGTATTCGCGTACAACCGTAATAACGTGTGCTAATAGTCGAATTAATTTGAAAATCGTTTGTTTAATTATTATTGTTAATTGAAAACGGTGTTGGGAATTTTGTCGTCGCGAATGCAAATAATAATAAATTAAAACAAAACAAATATTATATTTATAGACAATATATATATATATTATATTTAAGTATTGCGAAGTGATATTTCTAGTCCGTTTCCGAGACTTGGCCGCGGCGGTATGTTATTTATATTACAGATTTATACGTATTTACGCATTGTATGACAATATATTGTAATAGTGCCGTAGTGTAATTTCACATATTATAATTGCGTTATTATTATTATTATTATTATTACTTGTTTTTACTCGTAGTTTTCATTTAGCCCAAGAGAAAACGTGTTTTCACTCTGAATTCAAAATCCGTATTCTCGTTTTTAAGAGATGCTGACGAGGTTGGCAAAGTATTTTGTACATTATGCAAACCTTTATTTTCCATTGAAAGATCACGCAATATATATCGACGCAGATATAAATCGGCGTATCGATAATGCAAAGAAACATTTATCGGCATAGTCGCCTGCGTCGACCAGTGATGAGGTAACATCATTTTTTATATATAAAAAAAAAAAAGTCCAGATGGAGGGTGAACTGATGAAAGTAGGCGTATCGCAGCGGACGAAGGAGTATTCGCATTTGCACACAGTCGTGCACAATCATTCTTTTCGGATTGAACGTCGACGCTCTTGTGAAAGAAATTTACAATAAAAAATTCTCTTGTGCTCGTACTAAAACTGAATAGATTGTTTTAAATGTGTTGGCTCCTTATTGACAATTCAACAAATTTTTAAAGAATAAAAAAATGTTAAACACGCAACAATTATGATAGACGCCTCGTATCATAAAAGTTTACAAATCGTGCTAATCCTATAATTCGCTATTTCGATCCAAAGACGGGAGTGCTGAAAACGAGTTTTGGAAAGTTTTACAAATTTAATATGGAGAGACGACAGATATTTTGTCGACTTGCACAATTGACACTTTGAAAAATTAAGAGAGAATTATTTCCATTGCCAACGAGGCTTGGACGGATGAAAGAAAATCGTTTTAATGTTAACACTATCAAAAAGCAATAATTATTTTAAAAACTATTCTGGTAGTAAATTTTTATCGTGTTCTTTTAAAAGAAAGTAAGTGACTAAATTCAATATGTTCAGCCCAAAAATGTACGAAAACAGAAGAAATTGATCAAATATTGTCGTCAAATTGAAAAAAATTAAAATTATATTTATATTTTATTTCTTTTGTATTGTAAAAGGTAATTTATTCTATATTAATAATCAGTTATTCACTCTAATAAAAACTAAAATGTCGGAAGAATTATCTGTTTGTATATTATGGTTAATTTGAGCTTTAGTGGTTCGCCGGAAACAATTCGATTCGAATGATTAAAAAACAAAAAAAAAATCAATTAATTAACAAATGTGCGTCCCGCTTTTTTTTTTTTTTTTTACAAATACGGTCATCCTGGTTTAGGATCTAATAGAGCGTATGGGTTTTTTATTTCATTGCGTATTATGGCTTGATATAATAACTAATAACGCAATACGTAAATTATCCGTTATATTGGATTCGGAGAAAAACACGAATAAATATACAATACGCTGTATCTTAGACGACGTCAATAAAAAAGTCGAATCGATCGCGTCGACGATCAATCGTAGTATATTGCCGATGGTCGTATAGTGCACGGTTAAACGATCTATGGCCACAATGGAATCGACGACGAAGAAAGACGTATGGTGGAGAAGATGGCGAAAACGGTTGACGAGTATGTTCCGGAAGAAACGGAGTCCGACGACGGACGTGGAGACGACTGAGCAAACGTCGACGGTGATTGAAGAGTCGGCGGCGGACGCGAGTCTCGCGAGTGATGAAGACGGGACGTCGTCGTACCGAACGGAAACGAGCACGACGGTGTACGAACAGTCCGGGCACGAAGACGAAAACCCGAAGATGTTCAGGGAGGAGATGGCCGAGTTGAAGGCGGCACGTCTCAGTTTGATGTACGCCGAATCCACGTCGCGTAACAAACGAGCGGTGGCCAAATTGTGCGACGCGGAACAGGAGATGTGCCGCCTGACCGTATCCATTTGCGAGTTGCAAGACCGGCTGGCCGAGTCCGAGGCCAGGGCGAGGGATTTGGAAGACTGGCATCGGACTTCGGCGGCGGTCCATCGCGAACATGCGGCGAAAATCGACGAGCTGACGGCGGAAAACGGTACGTTACGCGACGCGCTGTCCGTGTCGACGCAGCAGACGAATTCGACCGTCCGGGCGATGCGACGTGCCGAGTCGATCCTCCACGCGGCGGGACAACGGGCCGACGAAGCGGTCCAGTCGGCCGCACGTGCGGCCGAACAACGGTCCGTGTTGTCGTCCGCCGTGGACGATTTGCAATCCGTACTGTCGTCGTCCGTGGCCGAACTGCGAATCGACGTCGTGCAGACTGCGGTCGGAAAACTACAGTACTTGTTGGCGACGACACGCGATAACAGCGATGCGGAGAGCGAGAATTGAAAAAACGGCACCGAGCCATTTTCTCATTTTCTTTGATATTATTGTGGTAAAGGCGACAAATCTTTGTAATCGAATGGAATCGAACGACCGAATAATAATAATAATAATACGACGGTGTGGGAAAGGTTACTTTTTGTACGATAATTCCAATAATAACCAACCGAGGTGTCGCATATTTATGACAAAAACAATATACTAAAAGGTTGATGACCGAGCAAAAATATAATATAATTTTTTTTTTTGGAAAACATTACTCTGACATTTATCGTTTTTTTTTTTTCAACTTAAAACTGTCGTAGGGAAACGGAACGAAAAGCAAATAATTTCTGAAAACTTTATCAAGCGATCTGACGGATTTTCGATACGGTGACATTTTACACACTTTATCAGTTATTTTGATTTTTGAATAATTATTGTTATTATTATTATTATTATTATTATTATTATTATTATTATTATTATTATTATTATTATTATTATTATTGTTATTATTATTATTCGGATTAAGGTTTCGTTTACACTACTGGCGGGCGTATGATATTATAAGGATAAAATAAGAATTGTGAAATGAAGGAACCGCGTACAAGTGTAAACCGCGAAACAAACAAAAACGGAGTACTTCGTTATTGAATAATTATTATTCATTTATATATTGTATGCACTTTTTCCATTTAAAACCTGATACGCCAACATCGGTGACCCGCGAATGGTGGGTTACAATAAGAGATGTGTACGCGAAAAATGGTCACGCGAAAGAAGACTCGTGTGAGGTGAGAAAAAAAATTAATCCATTCGAACGTTCTTCGAAGAAAATTCAATAAAAACGAAGGTATAAATACGCCGTGATACACTGGAAGTAATGCAAGTTATATATTGTCAACCATTTCAGCGCGAAGTCGCACGGGCATGAAATAAAAACAAATATGGACGAATAATAATCTATTCAGACCCTAGAGCCGTTGACATTTTCGAATCAAGTTGGTAAAATTTTAACATTGTTTATGAGTTTTACGTATAATATCCGTTTTCATCTCGCATTATTATACACGTCGAAATCGTTTACAATTTAATGATTAATTCGTGGCACACAATAAATTGATCGATTACAATTTCTTTTTTTACAGAAGAAAAAAGTAATTAAATCCACAACGCACGACGTCTTTACATTTTTAAAATTACTTTTGCCGAAATATTTATCAAACGGTCCACATACAATGTAAAGTTTACGGCGGCAGCGTAGGATTCAAAATCCATTTTCTTGCTCCTTCGTCGTTTTCGTTTCGGGCGTAAAATAATAACAAATGTGATTATTAAACAGCAGACTGTTTCGGCTGATGTGTAATCGAAACTATTATACTTTTTCTTTATAATACGAAATTCCAAATAGTTACAGGTTTATATTTGAAATATAAAAAAAAAAATTCTATCATTATGTATAAACAATTAAGTAAAAAACGGTAAAGTTATAATCGATTATTATTTTACAAAATATTATAATACAAACACAAACGTCGATTCGAAACGCGTGACCATGTGTCTAATAAAAACCATTCTACACACATTCGTGTGGGTGTGATATTATTTCATATCGCACATGTTTAATTAACATATAAATGAACAGGAGGAAATGAACAAAATGAAATAACGTTATATTACGAGTGTATACGAAAAAAACTATAAATAAAGTATACGAAACATTGGCTAATAGCAATTAAAATCGGTTAAATTAGCATACAGAGAATGTCTATAAAGCAAAGGGATTGTAAATATTGGAAAATTCCAAATACATTTTGAGTTAGTATACAAGTACCGTTAGTTTTTATGATTCCAGACTATTCGTGAATGTCAAATATTATTTAATCATTTATTATTAGAATATTTGGGTCACGTAGAAATATCAAAAATATAAAGAAAAATATAACTAACGTACATAAAATTGTATAAGGTATTCCTTGGGTAAAATTTCAAACGTTTGCTGTTTTCGCAATAAAAAAAGTGATAATAATAATAATAATAAAAAAAATTCACTTATTATTAATTGCAATAAATAAAAATGAATAAGTGGAAAACCGATAAAAAAAAAATTTACGTAAAAAGCATGTATAAAAATTTTTTTTTTTTCAAACGAAATAAAGGCGTAACTTTTCATTGAATTCAGATGAAATGATTAAAACTCACATATACATTATTATAAACCTAATTTATTTCTTTAACATTTATTTCCTATGACGGTGAAATCGAATTGCCATGCCCGTACAATGAATTTTATTATAAAATAAGAAAATTGTTCCGGATGATTTTTCCCCTTCCCTCGTTCAAAAATATAACGTAAATATTTATTTAAATTTTTTTTTACGAAATTAAATTTAATGCCAAATATAAAAAAAAAAAAAATAAAATATATTCGAGGTTTAAACAATTTCCAAAAAAAAAAAAAAAGATTAAGAACGAATTTGACGAAATGTGTTTGAATGTCACTAATACAAATTTGTACGTCATGCAAAAAAAAAAACAATAATAATAATAATAATAAAATAAAATCAATTTTTCTTTTCAATGTTACAAGAGCTACAAAATCAACTAATCATTAGTTAGCAGTAACGACTCGACAACAGCAACCGATTTTGTTTTGTAACGGATTGAGCCAGGGGCGTATTTACTTCATCCCCAAGGGGGGAGGGGCGAGTAGAAAAACGGCCCGTCGAATCTGTTGCCAATTTAGAATTATATGAAAATAATAAGTTTTTAATAAAAAATTATTACATTTTAGTTTTAGTTCGATAAATTTTAGTTTTCAGTGGATATAGGTATATGCACAAGTATCTAGGGGGCGGGCGATCGCCCCATCGCCCCCCCCCTTGTATACGCCCCTGGGTTAAGCGATAGGTAAACTCGCGAAATGTAATAATAATCGTTAAAAATCGCCGCATATTGCCGCGAGCGAATCCGTCGTTATTTTTCCAAAATCCTCTAAAGCATTCCGTCGCTTCGGCACTAAACTAATTGGGCTCCGCGTTAGGCCGTCGGACTACGCAGCAATCGATCCGGAAACGCGGGGGTGAGGGGGGGACCTATACGCATAATATACGGCCGCCGGACACTCCGAACGATTTCTGGTCCGGTGCGCGTTTCACGGGACCTAATGTCCTCCTCATTGATTCGCATCGGTGAATTATAATAATATATTATGTATACGCACACACTCCGCCGCAATGCCGCATATACGAGCAATTAACTATTATTATTATTATTATTATTATTATTACTATTATTATTATTATTTTATTATTATTATTATTATTTTATTATTATTATTATTATTATTATTATTATTAATACGCGCGCAAATCGCGTTACAACACATTCGTTACGACATTCGAAGAGCGGAGTGAAAATAAATTCGTACAATAATTCCGCGTAAATGTAATTAATCCCTATTTTGTCTCGCACGACCGTTTTTATTGTTTGAATTTCAGCGCTAAAATAAATTTTGTTGCGAAATAAAATTAAAAATTATTTCCAAACGCGACGTCCAATATGAAAAAAATCTATTAAAATGTTATTAACTCATTATTATTATTATTATTATTATTATTATTATTATTATTATTATTATTGTTATTATTAGTAATATTATTATTGTTATTATTATTTTATTATTATTGTTATTTTTATTATTTTTATTATTATTATTATTTTTATTGTTATTATTGTTATTATTATTTTTATTATTAATATTATTATTATTTTTATTATTATTATTGTTGTATAAAAAAAGTCATTGGGGAGGTATTAGCCCATTGACTCCATCCATCTGGCTACGCCATTGGATACACCGATTAGGTGTTTCGTGTGTGCATCCGCGAACGTTGTGTTACGCCACGACGTAGAATTTATTGAGCTTGCGGACTGTGTGGTACGTGTTATAAATACGGTAGACGGGCCTACCGTGTAATATGCGCGCCGCAGTCCCGCATCATATTGGAATTATTGGAACGCGGTGTACGTAGCGGCGGCGGTGGCGACCCCACCGGTTCTGTTTTAATAGAGTAAAATAACTCGCGTTTCGCGAAATTGGCACCGACGACGGGAATTTCATGAAATTACCACGCACGCATTTCTCGGCTATAGCCCCGCCGCCCCACGACGACCCGCGCGCAATTTTTTAATATTTCGTTCGTTTGGAAAAACGCAATTTCCTGCGTGTTATCGCGAAACGCCGCGGTTTTTTTTTTTTTTTTTTACGATATCGCAAAATTCGTTTTATAACACATCGGAGAGTTTAAAAACAGAAATTTTTATTCTGCCCGTTTTCTGACTTTTCAGACGGTGTTTCTTTGTTCAGTCTAAATATATATATATACCCCGTGATAACAATGTTGTGAAAATGTGAAGAGAAAATGTTTTAATTTCGAAAAATGAATTTGCCATACGAAGAAGTTATAGAAAGGGTTTCGAAGAGAAGATCATTGTAGAAAAGTATAATATATAGGGAACGGATGGGTCATATTCTCAGACACGTATGGTTGCTAGGACTAATTTTCGAAGGGATGATAGATGGGAAAAAAAACTATAGGGAAAGACCACGATTATAATACACGAGCCACATTATAGATGATCAAGAATGCATGGGAATTGCCGTAAACTAATTCTTAGATTGAAAACTGCAGAAGAACGATAATATTTTGTTTTTTTTTTTGATATTATAATTTTAATAAGTTGAAGGGAGTGTAATGTACGTTATAGCAATAATATATAATACATTCTTAGGATGAATGGATAAATAATAATAATATATGTATATATCGTCATAAAATAAAATATTTTTTCGTTTAGTTAGTATATGTTATAAAATATTTTTCCATCAATAATTTCTTTTAAATTAATTGCGAAAAAGAATAATAGAATAATAAATAATAATAATTAATTATAATCGTACGGCTGTTTACTCGCTACACCAAAAACCAGGTGAAAAAGTCAACAGACTTTTATTCGAGTTTCTATGGATATTTTGATAAAGAAACCGTATAAATAGCTTGCCTTTGTTTACATGATTGATTGTAAATCCAACTAAGAATTCTCATTGTTATTCCACATTAATCAATATCTTTTGTTACATTATTTTATACTCGACGTATCACAATAATATTACATTGTTACATAATGATTCTCCGTATACGCGAATCGTTAACAAAGATTAGTAAAATATGTTTATTACTAATTGTCGTGAGTTAAAATGAAATATTCTATTTAACTAAATTATTTCGATATTACAATTTTTTTTTTTTAGAACGATATAAATTTCGTAAATTTATGATACAAATAACTTGTAATTGTCTATTAACATATAAACAGATTTGAAATATTATTGTATTTTAACAACGTTGATTCATAATAATTTACAGTCAAATAACATGATATTTACTACGTTTTAATATTATTTTTATAGTCCTCTAATGATTCTTTAGGGGCGTGTTTTTTTTTTTTTTTTGAAAACTCACTTGGCTTTATATAAAGTTAAGAGAATAATTTTCACACATTTAATTAAAAACATTTAAAACAAAAATTTCTTTTATTACAATTTTGAATCATAAACATAAAGTAATTTAATGGATGTGAAAAGATTTAACCTTAACATAGTCCACCGATACGATTTTAAACGCAGTAATGAAACATTTTGCAATACCACTTTAGTGTCACAATGTTTGTTTAATAATGATCGGCTTACTTTTCTTCAAATTTTAATTATCCTCGTGCGTCTTGACGTTCTTGTGAACTCATAAAAGTCCGTAAAAATATCAAAAAATATATATTTGAAAACAAGTCGATAAAGACATAAACAGTACTGTAGATAAATTCAACGACGGATTTCGAAGTAACGAACAAAAGCACGAACAATTTCTCTCTCTTTTTTTTCATTATGTTTGTCTGAGAAAATTTAATTAAGTTCAACCCACGATCTTGCGTCATATATAAATAAATAAATAAATAAATATATATATATATATATATTTATACTTGTTCACTATATATATACATATATATAGCTTATGAATAGCTGAGTTTATTTTTGAAACAAAATTAAGAATACACCTACAGATTGAGAGCGACGATGTATTATTGTTAATGGAATGACGGTGTTTGTTTATCCCTCAATAAGGTTTATACCAACTTACATGTATCTAAGTATTTTCCAGTAGCCGATAAAATGAGAATATAATATAGCTGTCAAACCAATGTATTTCATATTTTCAGTTTTTATGATAATAAAATTTTGGTTTTAACGCGCGAAATCGAGTAACAGTCCTCGAGCTAATAAATTATTGCAATTTGTCACGGCTACTTTATCATCTGAATAACATTAAGTTAAATATATATATATATATATATATATATATATATATATATATATATATATATAATTCAGTTAGAGATTGTCTATCAACTACTGCATAGAATTAACTTTGTTTTGAGTTTTCATTGTTATCTTAGACAAAGCGTACATAGTTTTGTACGCAATTTAAACTTTATAATAATTTGGTAAGTATACGTTACACAATATCATATTTCAACTAGTTTCCTCGTGTGTTGAGACGTTAATATCAACACATTTAGATGTCGTAAAATATTTAATTCAATATGCACGATTTTGCTTTAAATTAAAAGAAATTACGTATAGAAACACACGATAAAATATTAAAAATACGATTAAATAATTATTTTTTAAATATTATTTTAGTGGTGTTACAAAATTTGTTGACTGTTATGTTACACGAGGGATACTTCTTTGAAAAACAAAATAAACAAAATATTTCAAAATACGAGCTAAGTAGTTTGCGGTAGATGCGTTATAGAACATTATGTGCTTATACCAAAGAAATAATTGCCCAAACAATGAAAAATAACAAAGTGGTATTCATAAAATGTCAACTGATGTTATATATATATATATATTTAAAGCTTTTTTAATTTTTTTTTTTAGTTATGTTTTAAAGACGAGACAAAGATGACATAACCAGAAGTAGAGTACAAAGGCCATTTCAATTATTACACCAAAGTTAACATAAATGGTTTTTTTACGAGCAAAATAAAAAAGAAAAAACATGAAAAGGAAATGAAAAGATAAAACATGAAACACGTTTAAACGCAAAAACCGACGTGGCAATAACTTTTTACAGAAATTTAATTGCAAGGAGAATAACTTGATAATAAAATGAAGGAAACATTTTGAATTGGTTGCGTTATGACACTTGTAGTATCTTAAAAATATTAGCTTGTGCAAAAAAAAGAAGATATATACGTATATAACGAACGACCTACATTTATATAAAAAAAAATATTTTATTACTTTTGGTCCTTTAATTTTAGTTATTAAAATTCTTTCGTGCAAATAAATATCAAAAAAAAAATAAATAAAAAAAATATTACATTGTTTATATAATATATATATAAATATGTATAAATTTGTATGTACAGATATAGATATTGAAATGTAAAGTGCATGTTATAACAAAGGACATTGTCTTAATGACCATACAAAATAATAATTGATCTAAATAGTAACTTTTATAGACTCCAAAATATCTCAAATCAATTTTAGCGTAACATTTTTTATATTAAAAACGTAATTGAACAGTTCGAATAGGAATACCGATTTTTTTTTAATCCGGTAGGAATTTAATTGATTTTGCCGAACACGAATGAATGATGGCAATAATAATTATAATAATATAATGCCAATATGCGGTGTTATAAATGATAAAAGGTATTAGTATATCACGTACATTTTCGTGTTAGATTCATTTAATTATTATTTATATTATTACATTAAATATTTAAATCATCTGCCCCTCCAATGGTGGATCGATATCGGTTATAACGATTGTATTACAGTAATCATACATTAGTGTAAGCCATGCATTTTCTAAATTCAATGTATAAATTATTTTAAAAAAATATTGTATTACGTACTTACGCAGTTGCCGTGTAAAAATATATTAAAATCTAATTGTTTACTACGGGGAAATACGGAAAGAATTCGTTCTAATATGTTCGATTATCAATGGTTTTTTTTTTAATGAAAATACTACGAGTATAATACGGGGAAAGGAAAATGTTGTAAGAAGTATATATTATGTGACGCATAATCGAGCTGCAACGTATATCGTGTTTTTCAAACGTTACTTGTGATTAATAAACTTTTTCCAAACTATTCTGTATTGTTATTGATAGAAATTATTTCTATTTCTTTTCATTGCATACGTTTGAACAGATAATATTGAACGTTGACAATGTTAACTGGAGTACCCGCGTATACATATAAATAGAGTCTGGAATTATATGCATTTGCATGAGTGTACACACTAATGAGAGGTTAAAAATATTAATGTTTCAAATCGAATTGATTTCATTGACCTCATTTCGGAAATAGAAATTTTTGACTACTCGTGAAAAAGTGGTATCATCAACACGGTATACATTATAGAGATTATCTTCTAAACCGTGTTGTTAATATTGATTAGTTATAAAATAATAAGCGAAATTATTGAAAATTAATTTCCTAAAGTTGTATAAAAATTTATTTTGTAAATAAATAAATGCATTTACAATTTTTAATTGTCCGTAATTTTTAGAGGACCAACGTTAATAATTTTCATTTTATTTGTTTACTATAATTTTTATAAAATCATCAAATTATTATTTTTAAATGTTTTTTTTTCAAACAAAATATATTCTGTAGGTAAAATGTTATTTCTTTGTGAAAAAAAAAATTGGGCTCTATGATTTGGCAAGTGTGCAATATAACATTGTAATTTATTTTTGTATAATATGTATAATTAAACATGGTTATTTACATTTTTGGTTACTGATTTAAATATTTATAGTCTAGTGTCCGTTTTTAATATATTTTTTTTTTAAATCAAAAAGTAAAATTTTTTTTACTATTTACAATTGTTAACGAACCCTGCTTATTTTCTTGTAATACTCTATAGTAAAACACGATTAAAACAAAAATGCAATTGAATATATGAATAGTTTTTTTTAATGTAATATACATAATATGTGGGCATATTAGAGCATATTTTTTAATTGAGTGGTACATAACGAAAACGTCACTTGTCCAAAAATCGTGAAAAGAAGTTAATAGTACATTTTTAAATTTTCCAATTGTACTCACAATGTTATGAAACCGTTTCAATGAAAATCAATATATGTGGTCATTAAAGCGTAAGACAATATTCGACGGTTATACAAAAACAACACTTGTCCGAAACACGTCTCCGACAAACACGAAATTTGTTCAGACACGTTAGTTTAGTGCAGTGTTGAGAACGTTCACTTAAGAATTGAATTCGTTGACGTATATATATACATATCAAATTGATTTTGGGTAATTCAGCTAAATTTGAAAATTGTCAGATGTGGATCGTATCTAAAAAAAGTTTGGGAAACTCTGAGCTAGACAAATGGGATTCGGTCACGTTCCCCGTACGATATTATAGTATAAAAAAAAAATGTTTGACGATGGTTAGAAACAATTTTATATAAATATATTCTTTTAGAATTATCACAGCACACCGGTAGAATTATTATGATAATTTCTTATAGAAAATCGAAATATTCGTTTTTATCGCGGTTTATACAAAATATTTTAATTGTGTAGATACACGGTAGTACCACTGTGTACGGATTTCACGAAATAATATTATAACACACCCGGAAAGCGGCGTTGTGCTGTATAGATACGGCTGAAAATGCGGAACGCGTCAACCGCGGGCTGAATTTGTCAAACATTCTCTGACAGATTTATTTACTAATACAATTACTCACACGCTCGGTTTAATGACAACGAGCACAGTACGCCAAAACATAGTTCGGATTCATTTTGTAACAGAGGCCACAGCAGTTTCCCCATCGCGCACAGACGATCGTACGGTTCTCTTCCTCGTATGCGCACACGATCAAAGACCTGGAGTGTAGGCCCGGACTGATTGAAGCCATTCGATAAACGTCTTTGACTTAATTATTATTATTATTATTATAGCAACCCGACGACAGTAGTATTAAAATTATTATACATCACAATTTATAACACTATTTTACATTTATTACACTACTACACGAGCTCACGGTAAAGATTGTTATAACATATTAGTTGGTGCAGATATTATACCCATATGCGTATAGTTGTTATAAACGAATTTTTTTATACCCTGCTCGACGAGGAGAACAGGAGAAATTTCTTTTTCAGTCAGCGATAACAATGTCGTGTTATAAACTTTATGGCCTATGTATAAGTACCATTTGACACACGCACAACCATTCTTTCTACAGTCTATTTTTTTTTTTTTATTAGTGATATGATCACGACATTACTATAAAATCTTTGTAAACAATGCCTTTGCGACGATATGCATTGATTTGTTCCCTCCAATCAGTGCGTATCGTTTAAAATCTGTTCTCAATCTAGTATCATTTGATATTTTCATCTGCCTGCATCACACCCATACACACCAATCTCGTTTTTATATGTTTCCGTTATATATAAAAAAAAAAAAAAAAGTAAATGACGACATACCTGATTCGAACGATATCTCGCTGATCATCATCCACTTGTTGGCAAAGAATAGTTGCAGCTTTAAGAATCTACCGGTCCGGTGGTGAAGTTTGACAGTTACGTTTCTGGCTTCGGGCATGATGGTGTCCGCAGGATATGTGTACGACACCGGTTCGGGAAAAAAGTGTTCGCCGCCCACACTGAAATAAGCTTTGGCGTGTGAAAAAACCTGTAAGTGAAGAGGAAAAAGAAAATCGATGCATTTATACGTGAATTCGACGAGATTTTTAGAAATATTTTCGTGCAGTGGTGCGTGATTGAAAAACAAAAAAAAAAAAACCTTCGCCGTATAGAAAATCGTGTTTTAGCAACGAGTAATATCGCGCGCGTATGTTGTTCAAAGGAGCAGAACAAAATATTCTGAAGACGTTATGGTTGCGCCCAACGCTGACGTATAGAAAATAGCTGCAATAGCGCACGTGTATAATAATGTTCTCTTGTGTTTATGATGTGTTATTTTGCATCGGGACCGACAAGATAATATATTTTTCGCGTAAAAATAACGCGCATTTTCCTGAAAACTTTTCTCGACAAATACCTTTGAAATAAGGAAACTTTCCCTTGTACCACCACGCCGATGCTGCGCGTATTCGAATAACGGGTGGCGTGTGCCTACGCATACGCGCATATATTATACATAAAGTGTATACACGGAACTTTGCATATATATTAGGTCGTCGAAGACAACGACGACGAGCACACATACGGCCGCGTGCATTTAAAACACTGCACGTATTACGACGCGGCCATCTCATTTCTTATTCGATTTGTCGTAGTCAATTTCAATAAGTTTTATATACGGACGGCGACGTGCAGTAGAATGAATTTTTCATCCGCGTGACGTCCGTTGTGTCGTATACACGGGGCGATTCGTCGGCTGCGAATGCTATAGAGTGATTCGAAATTCCGACTATAATCGATTCGACGCTAAACGGTTAGCCCGCCATTAATTCGCGTGCATACACTGCTTGCTAATCGAATTACAGTTCCCACGACGTCGGCTCAGAGAAAACAAAAAAACTAGAGATTGGTAATTTGTGAGAGAGAGTCGATTCGAAGAATGGCATATTTTTAGTTAATTGAATGATTCGATTCAATGCCTCACAAATCAGCCATTTCGGCTATTTGAATCAACACTGTTGAGCTGATAGCTCGTAGTACTATTGAACCGTACTTGGCGAGTACCACTGTACTTGGTACATTCATGTTCGGAGTGAGTGAGTCGACTTGTTATGAATTGAATTCGCCGAATTTGGTGTCTTCGACTAAACGGTAAAGCGCAACATTGTAGTACTGCGACTTATCAAATGAACTGATCAGATTTTCAAGAATGATTCATGATTTAGTCTGAGGAGTGCTTTGACAGATTAATTGGAAACTAATTTGTGAATTGGGAATTGACTTGACGAATTGATTCGTCTAAATTCATCACCTCTAAGAAATATAAAATAAATAAATAATTTACAAAGTATCCAGACAAACATTTTTTAAATTCACGTATACAATTTACAGATTATTTAAATGGATAGTGTTCAAAATATTGTCTTTTATTGTTTATTGTTTAAGTGTCAACGGTTTTACCACATTGTATTTTTTCGAAAATTATAGCTTTAAGCTATTCGGTTGCATGTGCGAATGGTCTCATTAATGTCCTCAAATTTTTGACCTTTGAGTGTTGTTTTTAGTCTAGGAACAAAAATAAACATTCACATAAAGACAAGGTAAGGTAATTATAGTTAATGTAGTACCATTGGAACGCTTATGTATTCCAACAATTTTCGTGTTGCAAAAAGATTTAAGTGCGCATGAGCGTTTTCGGGGTGCCAAAACCGTGACTTGAATTTCCATGATTTTGTAGTTTTTTACGATGTACTAATCTTTTCAAAACTCGTTCACAGAAAACTTAATTTACAGTTTGATTAAAAAACTCTTAATGGAATAAAATCAAAGTAATTAGGATGTATTGTTTTAATGTTTGACCGAACTTGACATTTTTTTGATTGATGTAAATTACCGCAATTATCGTAGCGACAATTGAGCTTCGGTTTCTGAATCATATCCATATACCCACGTTTTGTCAGCCGCAATGATTAATTTTATGAAATTTGTTTCATTTTACACTCGACATTTTATTTCCAAACACACTTCAACGCGATGTGCAATTATGTCCACAGTATAAATAATTTGGGCACCAATTTTACATACACCCTTTCATATCGAATTCATCCATCAGAATCGAATGAGAAGAGCCAATTTATTTACCATCGTCATTAGCGAATTTTCTGACGGTCATTTTTAATTTTTTTCAAACATGAACAATGGTACAATCCATTCGCAATGATGAAGGGTATCGAAAACTTTGGTCGTCTTCAATGAAAATCCGGCCTTCCTTAAAACGATTGTATCGGTTGAAAGGTTCACAACTGCTTAAACGTCTTTAATAACCAATATAATCAATCCAAAATTCTCTGTAGCACTTACTGGATTAAAAAAAAAATATTAATACAGTTATTCAATAATATTTTCTATCATAAAATCGCGATTTTGTGAAATACGACTAATTCGAACGCGTACTGTAAGTAACTAGTCAGTGAAAGTTGTCCAGATTAGTTTATGGATTTTTGTCGAAATTGTTTTTTTTATCGCACGTTTGTCGGCTCCTTCTTCTCTTCAATGAATTCTACAATGCACCGATATCCAAATAAATTGAATGTTTTCATTAAGAATTTCTAATTTACGTAGTTTATTAAATTGATTTTGTGGAAATGTGTAAAATAACGATTGAAAACACTTTTAATACTCGGTGATTAATGACGGAATATAGGTAAGTCGTTGATGTGTTTGAGAGTCTCAAAAGCTTCGGCAGTGTATATTGAAATTTGATTGAATACGTTGCAATAGTTGAATGGGGTAATTGTTGAAAATGGTAAAAATGCGTTTTATCACATTTTTATGTATTATGTTATATATAAATAATATTCTGGAGCAGTTTGATTTTTTTTTTCTATGCTTGTTTTGTGAACCACGAGAATCTGTAAATTATAGAGCATTTGATAATATTTGTTACTTGTTAACTACCGTTTTGATATAACGGATATTTTATCAAACTAACCACGTCGTGTGTTCTCGAGTATTTGGAAAGTCGAAATTTAAAAACAATTCTATTTGTATTCTGAGTTGACAAATATTATGAGTAGCATTTTAATAAAATATATTTATTTATTTTCTAAGGAAATCGGTTGATTTTTATGGGTATAATAGAGGTTTAAGAATATGAATAATGTCGATCCCTATTATAAAATAATAATAGAATAATTGTGAAGTTACATTTTGTTATATTAGTACTACTTAAATTAATCAAGTACAATTGTAAATTCCCGTATTTATGGAATTAATTTTACGCATTTATTAGTCACGGTTTTAATTAATGAGATCGATAACATGTAAATATCAACGATAAATCAAGCGTTTGACAAAATTGTGTTTGTGTTGTTTTTAATCAACCGTAATAGAATATAAATAAGATGTTCGTTTAGTTATAATGACCGCGTTGTTATATAAATGCTTACGTATTTATATCGTTTAGGTTTAATGCGTTTTTAAATGTATACCATTAAAAATGCATTAAACACGCGAACACAAAAAAAAAAAAACAACAAAAAATGTTAAAATGTATAGGAAAAAAATTAATTACCAATATATTATAGTAATTTTAAGTTTTTGACCATTTACAGGCGATTGGTACCGTGACTATAAACGGCCCCGGGAGCAGTGTATCAAGTTTTGGCATTTCAACGTCTATTTATGTTACCAGAATCCGTCAATTCGTTTCACAAAATTAATGTTCATTATTACATACACACCTTACATTAATAAATAAGTATTATTTTTTTTTTTTCATTAGACTTTACTCTCTTTGTATAATAGCGCATGACACGAATTGAAAAATAAAACAAAATTCGAATTTTTTTTTATCAATACGAATCGCGTTCATCAATCGTGATTCCGTTTGTGGTGCTCGCTCGAATCCCGGGCTATTCGTCCCCCGGGGTATTCGCCGTTGCGGGCGATTTATTATAACGTGACAATTAAAAAGGGATTCACGCGTGTAGCGAAAACGAACTCACCTGGACGCCTTGATGGAAATCGTTGTTGGAATACATGTACAGCGCAGTGAAATTCCTGACCACGTCAAACTCGAACGTCATCTCCACCGACGATCCGTAGCCCATCGTGTCGTTTTTCCATCCGACCCATTCGTTGTACTCTGCGAACGATCGATTCGATTCGGTTAAACGTGGTCAATAACCAGAAAAAAAAAAAAGAAACGAGACAAAACGCATTAAAATCAATACGACGGGACGTAACAATATTATGCGATCTCATTCGTCTCAACGGTTTTCACACGTACTTTTCACGAACGGTTCGTCGACGCCGTGTCGACCGTCGCACAGTTGTCCGATACCGTCGACCAAAACACCGCCTTCCTCTCGGCCGTCATAACCCGTGTCTTTTATGTCACCCTGTATCACCGAATAACTGATTACGCCTTCTGTAAAATAGCAACAAAAAAAAAAAAAAATAATAATAAATAAAAACCGTCGTCCGTTTCGTCGTTTCTCGAGGAAAATATTTTATTGGTTTTTTTTTTTGTCGATCCACGGCGACTCCACGTGATCTAACGTATTGTTTCGAGTCTGTCGTAGGTTCTTATTTTTTATTTTTTTTGTACACCAAGCAGACCTCCCGGTTTTCGCACTCTTTCAAAGTACCATCTCGACTTTTTGCCAATTTGGAAACAATCTTTTTCGACGCTCTTAAAACCAGTATATTATTTATTTATTATTATTATTTTTATTAAACCCGATTTTAGGGAAAAAATTTAATTTTTTTTTTATTTTTTATCGTACTCGGAATTCGTTTCGTAAATTCAACGTGACACAACGTTGTGCCGTATTCCGTACGCCCGTTTTTTGAACGTCGAGCTCAATGGCCGGTACATTTCGTAATTTGCAGACTCAATGTTTTCCGTATGCAATTTCGAAACTTGTCCCTTGTGCGCGCACAAGGGCGGTAAATATGATGTTAAAGCATAAATAACTTGCGCAGCAAACTGAATTAAAACTTTTTGTGTTTTCGAACATTTCCGAATAATATTTTTTCTTGTGCGCGAGACCGGGGAAATTCTTTGACGAATTCCGATTAAATTTTTTTTTTTTTTTTAAACTACTGTTTGTAATATAAGGCTGTCTTCTTCCGACGCCATGTCAGCCTCCGTTCAATCAAAGCATATCGATTTCAATACGGTGCGCTTTATTCAGTTTTCCTTACTTTTGTCCGGAACACGAGAGTATAGTGAATTTTGATAACACGAATATACATTCAAACTCATACCAAACAATTCGGATTATTGCGGTTGTCGACCACAATTTTAGAACCGCTAATACATCGTCGTCGTATTGTTTTTCTAAAAGAAAATGTGTAATTATTACTGTAACTATTATCGAGTGTTGAGCATTGCACACGAATCTCCAACGTTCCAATGCCTCCAAATCGAAATTCGCGTGTTATCACGAATAGTGTCATTGTCATTATTAGACAGCTTTTATGTTCTCTTAATGTAATAATTCCATATATAAAATTCAATATCTAGAACGATATGTGTGTCCAGTGTGACTTACGAATTCGAGTACTATTATTGATGAGTTTATATATTTAAAAAAAAAAAATGTTTTCAATATTATTTAAATTATAGTTAGAGCGATTTTAATTTATTTTTGTATTTCTATACGAAATTAAATAAGCTACACAATTTCACATTCGGTTTAATTAAATTATTTATTACGAAATATGTGTTGCACAGTTGTATAAATATTAAGTAAATAAAGTATTATTAAATAGTACAATATCGGAGTAAATATGAAAAAACTACACAAGAATTGCGTGATTATATTTTGTGATATTGAAGAAAAAATTTAATGGCTTCAAAACAATTTCTCGTACGAACGCCTCACGTCTCGTGTCGACGAGCCATTGTGTTTTATTATTAATCGTGTCTTTCAGAAAACATAACGACAATATTATTGACGATATATCATGCGAATAACGTATACGCATGTAAAAATTGAGGATGAAATAATACTAAATGACAATAATAATTATCGACAAAATATTAAGTTCTAAATGCTACTGTGGGATGCTTTGTCATTTGGGATGTAAATAAACAATGTATAAATTCACGAAAAAACGGCACTTGTGAAAAACAATTGAATTTGATATTGAATACTTATAAACGATTCCGTCTCTCAAAGGCTCGGATACGAATATGTTATACCGGGGGGGTTTTTTTTTTTTTTAAATCAATTAGATGCGTGTTCTGTCTTGCGTTCGAAATCGAACTTTTTCAGTAAACATTTGAAAATAAACAATACAAAATTTTCTTCAATTTTGTTCTCGACATAAGAATAAAACTTTTGGCATTGAGTTCGGTCCGTGGCAGTGTATATATGTATATGTTACGCATTGTCGAAATCCAATTACCAGAATTCAATCCGTCCGAAAAGAGTTCAAAGGATTAAGGGTTAATCGGATTTTACAAATTGTTTACATTCGAAGAATCGACGAGTTCCTGTAAAAAAATGTTTCGAAATCGTATTCAAATAATGAATAACCGAAATGGTCTTCGTAAACATGAATCGTTTAAGTTATTTACATTTGATGTAAAACGTATTCAAAACAATATAGCGAAAAAAACGGATTTAATCACGGATTTTGATAATAATTTTTTTTTTTTTAAATAAAATATAATTTAATAAATCCGCTGTGTAAGAACAACTTTGTAATCCATTACATCGTTCATCACACGCTGTTAATCAAATAATAATATTGTAATACGCAAAAAATACAAATATACATTTAAGAACTGAACATTGAGTTAAATATATTTAAAAAAAATACAATTAAAGTTAAACTAAAATATTAGGACGCGTGTAAATGTAAAGATAATTCGAAAACATTTTCCAATAAAATTTCGATGATTAAATTAATATTATACGTCCGTTGTGTTTTAATAATAACAATAAGTTAATTTTGGTTAACTAATCATAAAAGCAGGACACAAAAAATTTGGAAACGCAAATTTTTTTAAAGCGTATTATAGACACTTATCAGATTTTGCTATTATTCCGAATACAGTATTTTCAATATCTTTTTAAAAGCATTCCGAATACAGTTATTTAAATACTTTTTAAAGCTCAGTTATATTTTAAAAAGTACCTGTATATAAATATAATAACTTAATACTTAAAAACGTAATAAGTAATTATTGGAGAAACATATAGCATCTATAGCTGTTAGTTGCTACACATATTTTTTCTAAATAATTACATTTTATATTTAAATAATAAGTTAATATTTCTATACTATTTAATATGTGTTTGATATTAACTGTAAAGTAATCGGAATTCTATATTCGGAATACTATCCAATTATTAATTTACTTATTAGTTATGTTAATTTGTAAACACGGGATTGATATAAAAATAAATATATTATTAATCCCCTCATATATATGTATATGTATATACATTGATGGCCGTTTATATTGGATGAAATTATAACATAATTACTGTGCGTTTGATTATCGTCTTACTGAAAATTAGAAAAAAATAAATAGTATTTAAATAGCACGTGGAAAACTTTTAATAAAGTATTCGAAATACTCAAGGAATACTATTTTCACGAATTATTCGAATATACGTATTCCCAATTCTGTTTTTTCTTTCCGCGAAAGATATGTAATTACTTATAAAAAGTATTTTACTCGTGGTTTAGATTGGGAAATAATATTAAAACATACGCTTTTTTTTTTATGTACAAAAATACGGACACAATCGTGAGTACCATAAAATCAGACGACTGCGTCAGAAATTCGTTTGTGGTGACATATTTCTCTGCATATGTATGCAACACATGTGACAATTAAACTATATACGAACACGAATACGGTATGGCACGATTAATGTAATAATTACGCGAAAACAACGGACGCGTGTAGGCCTAATAACATTATATTATAATCCATAACGCCGCCGTTTTCTCGAAGTTACAGAATGAATTCGAAAAAAAAAATATGGTAAGATCGTTGCCGTGAATTAGACTTTGAATACATTATAACGCAATGGTCGTGGAGCAAGAAGTCTTTTGCGTCTCTGTTGTATAAACATTGTGCGGTGTAGAATGTATCCCAGCCGAATTCCCTAGTTAATTCTGTACACCGCAGTATTTTGCATTATTATTATTATTATTATTATTATATCAGTAGTAGATGTCGTGTATTACGACGCTGAGTTTTCCGATTCGTAATGATTCAAGTGACTGCGCAATATGACAATTTTCTTTTTTCACGTGTCACTCGCAGCAATAAATAATAAACTACACGTACTGTGATGATAATATGAAATTGATTGATTAAAAAAAAATAATAATAATTAAATGTACGTCGAGGTTGTGAGTCGTCGGGTTTCTCATTGATGGACGCACAAGATGAGTTACTCTGTCACTGCTACATTTGAATTTCGATGGAAAAATTATCCGGTAATTTTTTTTTCACTTGTACAATTTTGCACACTTTCCCGAACCCGAGATATCTACGGGGGGAGGGTTAATTAATAAGGGAAATTTGAATTGAAGTAAAATTTCGATTTAAGAGTGCGCTGAGGCAACATTAGCGCAGCACGGTATAATCAACCGAGATATCTCGGTCGTAGAGAAGTATACAAAATTTCTTTTTGATTGTACAAAATTATACAAAACACTAAGAGAAATTACATAATACTGGACAATTTCGGCATTGAAATACAAAAGCAGCAGTTTCGGGATACGCACTCGACTGATTGGTGATCTTTTTTCGTACAAGTGGAAGAGCGCAATTAATATTATACGCGTTTGGCTCCACATTCATAATAGTGTGTCCGAGTTCGTGAGCAATCTCCGTTTTTTCATGTCGTTTTTAGTACGTCTCATGCCTGTTCTCATCATGTTAAGTGTTCTCGATATTTCGTTATTCGTTATCCCTTAACGGAGTCGTTAAACACCTCCGTAATATATTATGCTCGTATTTTGTTCGCTATTCCAAAAGTTTCCTCCGGTCATCGAGACGAAGTCGTGATAAAACTTATACGACACAAGTGCGCCCATTTGGGGATGCAAATGGGTGATGTATAAATCCCCTTGGAAAAATTATTGTCATTTTTTTAATGTACATGAATAATAAATTCATTTTTCTAACGATAATACTGTATGTCGTACAATGAGGTACTTTATTAATCGATTAGGATATACGTCGTATGTCGATCAAACAGCTATACGTGTTATGTTAGTGTGAATGAAAAAATTATTAATAAATAATTGTTATTTGTTAATATAATAGTTTTTGGAAGTAGGGAATAGTGTAGAATGTTTGCGGGTTAGATTTGATATGAGGAAAAATCAAAATAGATGCGTTTTTGGTTCTTAGGTTTTTTATATTATATGATTGTCACCTCCGACCTCCCCCATCCCTCTAGGTATTGACAGATGACGGAGCCCTTGTTATGATACCCAAACTATCTTATTACTTATTATAATTATTATTTATTATATTATATTAATTATAAATTGTCGATAAAAATTGTGCATGTTTTTAATTGTTTTGCATCTAAAAGCAGATTTTTACTAACACAACGAATGTTGTAAAATAAAAATGAAAAAATAATTTCAAACTTTGAAATTGTTATAAATAATAAGGTAGACGTTTCTATCGAAACACCAGTAGCACGTTTCGTAGTGAACTTGTCTCCTTTTTTTCACTTAGTATTAACAGAACGTCACAGAAATTACTGCGAATTGTACATTGTGTAAAAAAGCTCGGTTGTGGTCCAAAATATTTTTTTTTATGGAAAAATGCAGAAATGCTTTCTGACAGTCTACATTATTCCCAACAGTTTATAAAAAATAAAAGTGACATTTGCTTCATTCCTGAATGAGGCCACAGATATAAATGCAGTACATATATACATATAGACAACGCGTTGGCGAACGTTTATTATTATTATTATTATTATTATTATTATTATTATTATCATCATCATCACCATTTAGAACCAAATACATTCGTTTTATACATAAGAGTTTAAAGGCTGATAATTCGATAAACTTTTTAGTTTCTAATCCCATTCGGACTCATAAGGATTTTGTAGATAATTTCGACACGAAATAATATTTGTTTTCTACGAATACGTCGATATCGTGTATTACTCAACTCGACAAATGTAAGTTATTTTTCAATTGTACGTAATATGTACGCTACCGGTAATATTCTGTGAATGAAATCACATTCGGACGACAAAATTCAATCTATGTAAATTAATTTGTTTACATTTGTGTCGGATTTAAAACATTTGTTTTCACGGGTAAACACTCCGAATAACGCATTCTTACCGTAATGGTAACAACCGATAATTTCGGCTCGAAGGCAAACCATACGCGGATGGTCGCTGTAAGGCACTAAACGGATTTTTGACGCTACGATGGCTGGTATTAATGGTCGGTCTACGATTGTATTTGTATCCCTGTTGGCTTGCAAAACCTGCGAAAATACAAAAAGAAAAAAAAAAAATTTTTGTTAAAATATTCACGTTTGTATAATACGTAAAAAAACATACTACATATATAATAAATTACAATGTGTTTCGTTCGTTTACTTAAAAATCTTATTACGCAACGTGACAATCAGTTTTCAACTGAAAAAAAAACTAAAAATTTAAAAAAACGAAAATTACAAAAACTGTTTAAACGTGTGTATATACGTATAATATACATTGCATATAGAGGATGATTAATTTTTATTACTGAGTCATCGATTATGTATCACACATTTTGAATAAATCGTATTTGAATATATTTTGAATTATTAACTCATTGTCAATTCATAGACCATTTTCAAAATTAAAACCGTAGTATTTATACCATAATTAATGTAAGATTTTAATTTTATAACCTGTATATCTTCGAACACAATCTTATGAGGTATAAATAAATGAAAATGCATTTTAATTTCATATTCAACTTTTAATTAATCACGAGTTTTGTCAAAGGACTTTTAAATATATATGTGTAATTTAATAAATACAATGAAATTTATAATTTTATTACAATTAAAATTTTATGTTTAATAGATATTCGATAATTGTTGTATTTTTTGATTAGAATCGACGTTACTTAATTACTTGCCTTAAACGATTCCGATAAACGGTTCTAGTAATGGTAAAATTTCAATACCAAATGCAGTATAACTCTTTTGTTGCCGCATATTAAATTAAGAAATTTATTAATTAGAAATTATTAACCGAATTAAAAAAAAAACACGTGTACATTTTCAAAAAAATGTATTCCTTAAAAATTAATTAATAAAATTCCGGGGTTATTTATTTAAAAATCAAATTTTGACATACATATAAGAAATACGGATGATATGTTTTGTAAAAATAGTGAAAAGATATAGAAATAAATGGGCAAATATTCTTCAAAAAATAAATATATATATATAAAAAATTCTTTATGTATCCTGAGATATTTCCTAACTCATTTTAAACATATCATTCCGTATTTTTAGAATATATTGTCACATCTATCTTATCGACATTATAGGAAATCCAATTCAATATGGGTAATAAAATATATTTTCGTTTTACAAGGATATGAAAATCATGTGATATCCTAAAGAATCGATTTTTATTCGGTCTGTTACGCATGCAATAATGTAAATACAATATATTGAAAAAAATATTCATTTGAAATTCTTTTTAAATTTACAACAAATTGTGTGCTATTGAGATAGATAAGTAAACGAAACATACGTTTCCATTACACAAACTCTGTTCCTGCATATCGTGTTACCCATATTAAAGTAAATAAATCACTGTTTAATAAATACACCATATATACAGTATATATATATATAGTCGAGTTGCAGAATATATTTAGTTCGAGAAACAAAAATGTGAAGACGATTTAAAAATGAACCTTCCGTCGCAAATCATCACGTCGTGTACGAATTAAAAATAATAAATTATAACAATATTCAGCTTTCAAATAATAATATGTTTATAAAAATATATTTCGTCTCTTTATGAAGTTAAAATTAATGTACTTTTTTATGTAAAATTCAAAAAAAAATTCACATTAATTATTGAAAAATTACCGAGATAAAAATTGCCGTATTAAAAATTTAGTAATAATAAAAAAATTACATTAGGAAAAACCTTAAAATATTGGTAAATTTGAAAATTTTTTTACAATAATCGGAATTATTTCGTTAATTTAATTATTCTGTACTATATTTATTTATATTGACCGAATGGAGAAACGTATTTATTTTTTTTTATTTTCCAACCGAAAATATGTTCAATCTATCTTTGCAGTCGCGAGTATAACATATTTGTAATGAAAAAACTCAGTGCTTCCAACCCCGCACTAAAACTAATTGAAGTTCTTGCATGAAACACTAGATGAAATATTGAGTACTAATTATTTTGACTGGAACACTATTGTTATTGAAATATACATAACTTCCCTCTGTATTCATTGAAACTACGCGATAGTTGATGGTCCCAGTTGAATAATAATTAATTCGACGGTGTCATATTCAATTTTCCAACATAAAACATCATTTCATCACAGGCGTACACTTTTCATCATGTTCGATACGGTTTGTAGCCCTACGCATTTCAAACTACTCGCGTATTACCACTCAACGATAGCGGAAAGCAAGTTTTCTCATTAATTGCTGTGTATAATGTACACAGACACACACACACATAGAACGGGTCAAGGAATATATAATAATATTATATTTACGCTATGTGCATATATTTTAAACGCTATTATATTAACTTTGTGTTAAGCATTTAAAGTTATTTTCGTACAAACAGAAATATAGACCGGGGACCAATATCTATAATATTAAGTGAGTTTGGTGATCCGTATAGACGCATCGAAATGGAATATAATCGACGAGCGTTAATAAAACAGAAACCACATCGACGTTATTACTCGGACACTGCCAGACGAACAATTAACGTGTACAGACATTTTGTTTAATACGAATTTTTATGGTCACTAAAAATTGAATAATATGACGGGGGAGTAAAAAAAAATGTTTACTAGATCGAGATATTCAACATTCAAATTTAGAAGAACTTATTGTAAAACAACCTATACCTTATCAATTCACAAAACATTTTTTTTTATTTCTATATTTCTCCGAACTTCATTGGAATTGTCGCAATTGTCTATAATATCACAAAAACATATCAATGTATTTCATATAAAACAGTTTTATTCCTTTCCTAAATCAAACGAAACGGTTGTTGATGAAACTCTGCTTTTAGAAATTCCACTTCTGAACTGAGAGATCAACATTTACATTTATTTTTAATTACCAATGCTCGAAGTAATTTTTATAATTATTTTATCGATGAACCTATACTTTTTTTTAAAATTGTATAAATGTTTTTGCTGATAATTTTTTTTTTGGATTACGAAGTTATAAGAAGACATCAATCAATATATGAATACCTCCACATTTTGCCGTAGTAACTCTCAGTCTTAACTAATATATAAATATAAATTTTAAAATTTTATACTATTATTGATTACATAAACTATATACAGTATACAGCGTATAGCAACCCAAAATATATAGGTATTTTATAACGGCTGTTGAGTCAAAACTCGATGCATTCATGCTAAAATATTACAAATATCGTATTCCAATATTAATAGTTTAAATTGCAAAATCGTATGCCTATTATTATGTTTAAAAAAAAATTATAATATATATATATATATATATATACTGGAATATAAACTGCGGATTTAATGATTTATAGTTATTATTTGTATAAATTATTTTAAATTATATTCGTATTAATGTTGAAATAAAAATATAATATTTCGATTATAATTAAAAATTTATATTATTATTTCAACTTAAATGTAATTTTATTAATATTTACGAGATATTATTTAGTCTTTTTATTTTTAATATTATAATAAAATTATATCAAAAGTATTGTTTTAAAAACATTTATATAACATAAAAATAAACATATGTCTTTGATAATATTTTCTTTAATGACCTAAAATATGATGATAATGATATAATATTATCATTAAGAAAATGTTATCTAGGATTCTTCTGTAAGAGTGCTAAATATTTTTGGCCCTTGTCTACATTTTACACAACATTCAACCACTAAATGATTTAAGTCCTCATTCTCTTCGCTACACCGCTCTACACATTCCTTCCAAACATTCCCAGAGGAATATTTAATTTCAAAAATGTGTTGCCACATACGTATAGAAAAATTAAGCGAAATTCTTAATTTAGGTTATGATTATGCCGCATGAACGTATGAGTTATCAACGAGAATATAATTTATGTTTTACGTACATTTTCGTAATACCGGCGCAATGCAAAACAATACTGGTTTAAAATAAAAGGTTTACATTATCAAATGCTTCCGCATTTCGCTGCTTTCATTATAGTTTCGACCCAAATTGTTGACCAACATATTGTTTAGAATGATAATCATAAATGCATATAAAATAAAAATCCGTTAGACATACTCACTAAATATGTATACACAATACTGGGAAAGGACTGTAGAAATAGACAGCTAACTCGGGAGTATCTGCTCTTCTTATTGTCTCCATCTTTTATTCGTGCCTTCAGGTAATAAGTCTATTCTAAATATGAGGTTACTGTTTTATATGTTACGACTACAATAGTATCTATATTGCGATTAAATTAAAAATCTCATGACAATTTATAGATGTTTATAACTATTATAAGTATTTAATTGATAGTGTTTATTATAAATTATTTAGCATAATTCTAAACAATTTCAATCAATTTTATTTAAAAAAACAACTACTGACATAATTTTAGAAATTTGACAAATCACTCAGAAATTGACATTCATATTTTACATGCCTAATTAATAAATATAAATATTTTAATATAAATTGTATTATTCAACTTATGTAAAATAAAAATGAACATTTATCAAAAGCTTTATTGTGAAATAAATTTCACAACACAGTGTCTAAAAATTTCTGTAATATTGTCGAATAATTTGTGACAATTGGAAATGCCAATATTTATGTAATGAATTATGTTTATAAATTCCAACAAACGTTTATATAATATAGTAATATAAAAGATAAATCACAGCCAGTTTTTTTTTAATATGAATCTCTTAAATTCGAAATGATTTATTGTAGGCAAAATGATTAAATTCTTGTTTTTTTTTTAAAATTATTTTCTATTTAAACTCAAGTAAAATAATTGTCCACTACGTTTCAATGTACAGTCAAGTGAGTTTCGAAGTAATACACTTAGAGTTATGTATAAAAAAAAAATTAAAATAATTATATTTTTTAAATACAAGTAATCGATAAGAAATTTTCTAATATCCGTTGTAAGGTAATAAAATGCGGTAATTCATAGCTTTTTATTCTTTTTTTATTTACCAATTAGTAAGTATGACGTACTGTACTCGGATGTGCTGCGTAACTCAGTTATTTAAAAAAATGTTATATGGTCGTGGAATATAAAAAAAACATTATATTTTGTATGTAATGTGGGAGGTAGTTTTGTGAAATCCTGGTATTAGGTGAATATTTGAAATTCGGCCAAACCGCGTTCTGTATAAATAAATATCGATTGAAATTCACATATTATACAACATGCGACGAGACTGTTAATATAATCGAATTTTTGTTGCGGAGCGTATATTTAAGATAAATTTTTTTTGCGAAATATTAAAATAATAAGCTGATGAGTGACGACACGCGTTGGACGCGTCGCGACTGTACAGTTATTATTAGATGAAAAATAAAACGCTCAAACGACTTTCTTGTTCTGTGCGGAGATTTAAAATTTTTTTTTTTTCGATTTTTTGGGCAAAAAAAACATGAAATAAAAAACTATTTGTTTGCAATGCCTACGCTATAAATCATACAACAGGACGCCGTCATTTTTCGTCAAAATGAAAAATTATTTTGGCTCATTACAGTTATGACCGTTTTCCGACAATGTGACAAAAAAAATATGTTTTTCTTTATGCGAAATTCCCCACATAGTTTTTTACATTTATTAAAATATTATAAAAAAAAAAACAGAAAATTAAATTACTTTGAAATCTTTCTAAACATACGTTCTTCGAAAACAATTTTACGTGCATTAAAATCGAGATATATTTTATTTAAAATACACCTAATTTTATGTGTATATATATATATATATATTTATAATTCATTAATGAATATTATAATCGCATAAATGGTTTTTTTTTTGGTATTTATTCGTTCTCAATTATCTGAAAGTAATTTTACGTTAAATAGTGTAATTTTTTTTATAATTTAAATAGATTTATATATCCGGGTGTAATAAATGTTTTCAGAAATTTAAAATATTATTATTTGTTTGAGTATCTAAAGCGGATAGCTAAATTTAAGCTATAAGTATAAATATGATAGCGAAAAACTGCGCTATGATATCTATACGTCATTTTGACGCAAAACCAAAACTCCCTTATATAATAACGTGCACAATCAGTGAACATTTTTAAGTTTCTATTAATACGTATTATAATTGTATTTAAGTATGTGTTAAATATATATATATATAACACATATTTAAATACATATATAAATATAAATATATTTATAATATATGCGACGGAATGCGTTAAACAATTTACAATTATTATCTCACTTTTAATTTCGGTAGTTATATTCGAATTGTTGAACATTTTAATTATAGAAATTGCAGTGTACCTATTAAAATATTAGTTCAGCACATTTTTCTGTCAATTTTCAATCGAATATAGTGTGTTATATGGCGGAATTTAATATAAAACGGTCTTTGTGTTATATCAGTTGGTGCACTTTTTTTTTCTTTAGTAACTATTGAGAAATGGAGTTTTCACAATTCCATTAAATTATTGCGAGAAAAAAAAAGGAATTATAAGAGATTTTAAAAATATGAAAACAAATATTTCGCCGTTAAATTTCAATGTAGATACTTTTATTTTTTATTATGAACATACAATATTAATTACTAATGCCTATTTTCATTTATTATTATTAAAATTACTGAAATGTATGAACGCCTATAAAAGATGACCGATGTTCGCTTCACTCGGGTTATCTCCGCCGGTATAATACTGTCATAGTCATTAAGTGTCATATCATTGCAGCAGACATCGAACGTGTTATCGCCATTCAGCCATTATAATGTCTGTTCATTTTTAAAACGATTTCCGATCTTGTCGCTCCGTACAGAGCGATTAATAAACGTGGACAAAACACATAAGGTACATCGGGACTATTATCATTTTCTCATTGAAGACACTTATAGTATTATTAATTATTTCGGAATACTAAGAGTTTACATTGCGTGCAAACAATTCAGCACCGTAGACACAATGCCCCGAGCATTGTAACATAATGTTTAGTGTAAACGCGTTTTGTAACTCATATGTACGAGAAATATTAATTGCGTTAAATATATCATTGGAAAAATGAAAAAAAAAAAACGGATTTATTATATTTTTTTTTTTGATACGTAAGAGAATTGTAGAATGACGCACATATTTTTTAATCGAGACTAATTTTTTATCGGTATGATATTGATGTTAAAAGTAAAAAATAAACTTAATTTTTAGTTAGGTAAATGTTAATATTTAAATAATTATTATTAAATTTAACGTGAAATTCGTCCGATTATTTACTACGCGAACACGATGAATAGAATTTATTTTCACTCGTAAATCATGTTGAATAGAAGAAGCCTAGTTCTGTACTTATTTCTAACAAACACAGCAGTTGAATAAAACCGTTAGCACGCAAATAAATAGTGAAAAAATACAGGATCAAACGTCGTAACGCTTGCTTGAAAATAAAATATAGGTACTTATTCGATTTTCGTTCACACATCCGAAATGAGGTAGGAATGCTTTCTATCTTTAAATGCGTCTTTCGTAACGAGCCATCATTAAAACAATCGATGATCGATTTTCAACATATGATTATTTAGATTCTGAATCGCCGCGATTACACACATCATGCCGTTGATATTTATGCATTTAACTAATATCAATTAAACCAAATAACGTTTTATGTTTGTGCAACGAAAGTGACAATCAAAAAAAAAAAAATCCTTTGCGGACCGAAATAGATTGGAACTACAGCTTCAGACCGTATATAATATTACTTCTAATATAAACCGTGAGAATTATACACGATAATTCAACGCATAACGGTATGACGATTGTAATATCGAACGAATTACATATATATATATATGGAATTTAATATCCAACGTTTAAAATCGCGTCAGGTATCGTGGAAAAACGAAAATTTCAATACGTTATTGTGTTTAAGAATAATACCAAAATATCGAATAGATATTTCGGAAAATTGTTTATTTATTTTTCGTCCCATCTGTCGTCTCGTTTGTACGTCATACGTACAAACGAATAGTATAGCTTGGCCACACTCACACGCAATGTCGCGAACTTAATATCAATTATTATTATTATTATTATTATTATTATTTACTCGCGTGCGTACTTCAAAAATACATAATTTAAACTCCCGAAATGGTGGTCACCGCCTACGTCGCAGCGAGCGATTGCGACCGCGGTGAGTGTTTACACACTAATTTGCATGAAAAAAAAAAAGTAAAAAAAAAAGAAATGAAAAAACAATTAAAGGGCGAATTACATTATTGGACCCGTTGTTATTCGATTCTAATTTGTGGTGTAGTTTTCCGCTGTACAAACAAAGGACCCAAACACGCGTACGGCGTTATATTACGTTAAAGCAGGTCTTATTCTGACGGGTGGACGGACGAAAATCGAGTAATGCGAAATGTAAATCTCCATGAATTTAAACGCCGTACAAACAGTGCCCGACGTTTAATAATTGCAATAGATATCCTAAAATTGGTTGACATTTTTTAAAAATTTGTCTGCGTATACTTAGTAATAAATAAAAAAAATGATGACGTATTGGGGTACACATTTTAGGACACTAAGATGATCATTATTATGGTAGTTTTATTTCGCGCATCGTTTAACGAATATCGAGAAAATCGTTTTTCTTTCTATTTTCGGGTCGTCCCGAATAACGCGTAACGAAACCTAACTGAGAAAATCGATAGACGTTTCAAACGACGTAGACAGAATATCGAAACGTGACGCATGACGAGATCGTTGGAGAGTTCTTTCAAATTCCAAAAATGTATTCACAGGAAAACGAACAAATATTATCGTCATTGTAAAACCAGTGGCTTCCCATCCCTTCGCTCAGAATCTCGTAACATCGTGAACTGGTCAATAAAAATTAACACGAAATCGGTCGCTATTTTTAACGGAAATGACTTAACTATAGTTTAGCCATATTCCAAATATTTGATATATATATATATTTATGATCGTTATTATAGCGTAGAGAGACGACATATTATTATTGTTGTATTTGAAACGAAAAGAATTCCAAATGAAATTTCCAGGGAGAAAATTGAAACCGTCAATTTTTATATACGCGGGTATATGATTACATGCAATATAATATTAAACGCGTAACATTATTTGAATAACAATATAATAATTTTACAAAATATTATATTATATTGTATTCCTAACGTAAACGTACGTGTTCCCGCAGACGTAAAAATATTATCGTCGCCGTCGTACGTACAAATAGTATCAAATCGTATATATATATACTGCAGAGCGTACACGGCGAATTGTATTATAATATTATAAGCGTACACAACACACAATAACGAAATTCAAAACAGACACACACACACACGCGGTGAATGTTTGTATAATAATAAGTAAGTATAATTTTGTAAATATATATTGGTAAGAGCGAATATATAATATATGTGTGTGTGTGTTCCATCGTTGTTTTATTCTCGTACATCCGCCGTGCTAAACCTATAACATAATATAATAATACTACCTTACTATGTGTATACGAATAAGCGACGCGACGCTGAGGCAATATAGCTGCGCGGGGAACGTTATTAGATTACAACACGAGCACCTCTGCCACCGCGTATTAATCTAATAATAATCTTCTCGAATAATCATTATTATAATACCGTTTAATATACAAATACAGATTTCCGCGGCAAGGTTTTTACTCTACACTACATATTCTTTAACCGTTTAATTATTATTATTATTATTAACGAACGAACGTGCGTAATAACGCCGGCGAAAAAATATTTAACACACAACTACTATGGATTTCCTTTTTTCCCCAAACGTTTTGACGTTTAACAGAAATTTCGAATTCCGAATTGTATTATAGTTTTTTTTCTTTTTTTTTTTTTTTATCACGTCAAGTTTTCTTTTTCTCTACAGCTTATTGTTTTAATGTGACCACGGTCGATTAAAGTTAAATGACACCGTCGTATGCGAGACCAGATCCATACTCGTCTGAGTTATTCAGTTGTTCGTGAGATAGTGTAGCGGTTCTAATATCTCCAGGGAGTTATTGTAAACTTCAATGAAACGAAAACGTTCGTTTTTTCATCATGATCCAATTGTCAAGTAAATTTCAGTTTTTATATTTTTTTTCTGCAAAAAAAAAACGTGATTTTAAGCCTTCATTGCCCTGTGTAATGCGTTTATACGTTCTTGGTTGCGTGAAATCGATGTCTCGTGGGCTGATTGATAATAACATATTTCAGTTGCTCCAAAAGTCATTCGCCACAGTCAGCCTCATCTTAAGTTGACAATTTTGACGCCGTTAATAGACGCTTTTGACTTGCAGAAAGTATAAATAGAGTAGACAACATTTACTTTATAAAACGGTCTAGGTGTAAATTTTCTGATACTGTTTAAATATTTAATTTACTCACATGGAAAATTCATACGTTAATACTACTGTCTCTAGGTGTTACCGGTTATCGACTTTTTGGATGGTATGGTATTCCGTTTTGCACGTTGTCAATTTGATATTTTTCATAAATAGTATAGGTATAATTTTCTATTTACTTAATATAACTAATATTAGAATAATTCTAATTATTTAAAGGTCGTATCTAACAATATTCCTAAACGTTTCACACGTGCCATTGTAATGTATGGCTAAGCATATTTTAAATACTCAAACAGATTTTAAAAAATAACATTTTATTAATAATATAATGATAAAAGAATAATAATAATAATATCAAAAATCATTAAATTCTTTCTTTGTATAATGTATATTAATTACTATGTATATATATATATATATATATATATATATATATATATAAATATAATTTAATCTTAATGTACATATTAATATATTGCCTTTGCCGTTTGGCGTCTAAATAATAAATAAATAGTTGTACACATATAAAATTATTAATCAAATATACACATTTTCTTCGCTGTTTTACTTTTTTTTTTTGTGTATTATCGTATAATTTTTTATTCTTCTTTTAAAATCCATGTCTGTTTATTAAAATATTCATAATATTCTCCATGGGATTTATTTACTTTTATTTTTTTTCCTCTATTGTTGTATTTTTCTTTTTGCTTAATACCCGATTATGACTTTTTTCGACACCCTTAGTAAATAAACACATTTAATACAACGACTTTTATATATATATATTTTTTCTTTATTTTATGTAATACTCTTTGGCTTTATTGTATATTTAGGTATATATATACAATATTTATATTGGCAGAATTGATATAGTGGTGTATATATTACGTAGAACTTTTATAACCTAAACACTTTTAAAATAGATTATTTAATTATATAGTTTCATTCTGGGGGAGAAAGAGAAGGAGAGAGAGAGAGAATTAAAGTAAAATAAAAAAAAAAAAACCATAAAAAAATATTTTATGTTATTTTTGTCGTGTGCTAAGAATTGAGTGAAAGCGTTTTGAAATAAAATAATTTCATCGTCGTGCTTATTGTCGCTTAATTTATTCAAAAAGGTTTACACGAAATAATAATTATTAACACGGGAACCGAAGAATAATAATAGCAGCTGTAGATGGAATTAATATTTTGTGCTCGCAATAATAGTAATTACACGAAATAATATGTGCACGCGCAATGATCGCACGGTGTTTGTACGCGGATCTCATTGAGTCGGATAGGTTCTCAATTTGCAAACACATATCGTCGTATACATATTATAATTCGCAAACAAATTGGACACAAGTAATGGATTATTTAGGATTTCAATGCTTTAGATGCGCAATTAACCGGCGCTTTTTTTTCAATAACACCATTGATGAAAACGCGGAAGTTCGACGTTTACCACCCAGCTTCTCTGCATACTGCGCATAACACCCAAAAGAAAATGTGTTAAATATTCTTAGCTCGTCCAAAACATATCTCTTTTCATTAGACTGTTTTGATCATCACTCTATCCATTCAGGTTTACGCATATGAATTTCTACATTTTCCGCTCTATTAATCTTACCATGACTAATCATACAAACAATCCAATATACAATATCTATATAACGTATAAATATTTCCAGAAATAGATAAAAATATATATTGATACCTATATTAAATATAGAAGTCTTAAATAGAAAAACTCTTCGTACGCATTGACGTTCATACACAATCAATGCTAATTCATAATATTTGAATATAATAAATGAACTATAAAAAATAATATTAAACATATGCATTATGTTTTACACGTAAACAAAAAATGAATTACATAGTATTAAATACGTAGTCTCAATTTTCACTTTTAATATATTAACATCAATTTAATCGTACGCGTATACGATACTTTAATATTTACATTATTTATTATTTATTAATTTTATATTAAATCAATGAATATTTCAAAACGTTTGCATATAAATCCGACACACCTTAACGTTCGGTACCTAGGCTCACTGCTCCCCCCCTCCAAATAGGCCACTGGATACGAGTCATGATATTTTAAATTATATAAGTAGATAATTTAACAGTGGCGGTTTAAAATGAGCAAATGCCCGTTAGCCTTGACTTGAATTTAATTTGTAAATCTCCTTTTATCCAAGGGATACGATGGGTTATTGTCTATACACTCTAATCCAGGGATCGCTAGGACTAAGTATTTTTTTTTTCAACTGAGCCGCATCTATACAAACTTATCGTGTAAAGAATGGGAAAAAGATTCCGTCGAATTCTTATTATTATTATTATTATTATTATTATTATTATTATTTTTTTTTTTTTAGAACGGTGTATAAAATCCGCGAACGCCAGCGAACGTTAGTGTTCGGTAAATTAATAAAACTAGTCACTAGATTATTGAAGCAGAATTAATCAATAAGGGTACTATATATAGCATTCTAATCACTTGCTCAAAGTTATAGTTTTATTAGTAATTTTTTTTCTTTTTTAGGAATAAAATATAACCGAAATTATATTTTTGTCATTGAAGATTTTCTTGTACTTTCGTAGAACTACACTAATGAAATTATTTTTGTTCTTAGGACGTGATCGGCTGGTCTCGGATCCGAATCTTGAAGAAGACACGCGTTAAAATAAATGAACAAATATTTTGTTTTCAATCGCTACATTCGAACGTTGTTGATTTGCCGATTTTTCGACATATTAATTTTATTGCGATTAAACGTTGAACGCGTTAGTAGCACCGTGTGGGGGTAGGGGATTTGCAGCCACATAATACGAGAAAACGGATTTTATCTGTTTTCAATAGCCACCAAGACACGACCAAGCCTACGAGTTCGAAACATATTTAATTAATCACGCAATCCGTTTAGTGAAGTGCACATTTAACTTTTCCAAATGCGCGTTACAATAAGTCCACTGCTCCGATCTTGAACACAAGTCTGTGTGTGTGTGTTTGTGGTGTGGTCGGAGGGGTAGAGGCAATCTAAAAGTGTCTGTTTACTCGCGCAATTCAAATACCATTCGCTACGCCGTCGGATAATTAAATTAAATTAGATTCGTGCAACGGAAAACCATGGCGTTGGATTTTAAACAAAATGTAAAAGAATAATCGAATTTTGTCGCTCTGAACGGCGATTATTATTTGTTCGGTTCTCGTGCGGTGTACCAGCGGCCCGACGCGGCGATCGGAAAAATTTTATTGAAATATTTATTATTTTTTTTTAACGAATAAAACGGAATTTTGAACTCTCGCATTTAAGCGCATAACGAAAGTAAATATAATAACTGAAAATAAACAAACGATAAGTACACGAAATGCGGTGAATGAATACGATTCGGAAATCCGTCTATAATATGTAATAATAGGCGAAATATTTGAAAAAGCACGTGCCGCCCGCCCACGGAAAACGACGTAGAAAAGCGTTTTTGAGTTGTTGCGTAAAACAACCGGCGACCGTTCCACCCGCGACGGGCGCATTTTTTATTATTATTTTTTTTTTTTTTGTGCTCGTAAGAGCGATTCCGTGTATTTTTAATTAAAACAAATAACGCGGTTTTTTTTTTTTTGTACAATACTATACTGCGGAGTTGCAAATCAACCAGTGTATGCGTATAATTATTTTGCCAATTTTCATTGGAATTCGATTTCCCTTCCGCGTTCACCGAACACTTAAATAACTCACGTATTGGTATACGAACTTTAAATTAATTTCAACGTTTTTTTGTTTGTTTTTTTAAATATCAATACATACATTACGATCGTACGCGTACACGCGCACATGCTCATTAGAGAAATTTCCGATCGCAGCAGCCGTACGTTTTTCGATTTTTGTCTTTTTTTTTTTTTTGTTCTTTTTTTATATGAATAATACAGATTGTCAACGCGTGTAGTTCGCTGTTTGTTTTACACGGGTGTATGTGCGTATTAAAATATTTCGCGCTAATCGAACGAAAACGAACGCGACGTGTTATATCGAATGGCGAACAGTATTTTTCATACACATATATTGTTTATTCAACGGATGAGTTTAAAATCAATTCCGAGCTTAGAAATACGTGTGACGACATATATTGGGGAATGGGGGGGAAAAATGAACGAGGTGGATCGTATATTTTCGTATACATCGGGAATCGTGGTGGAGTGTATATTTGAACACAATATGGACGGATGACGTAAATGACGTGCGCCTGGAACTTCAATCAAATAAGAAGTTAAGTTATCAGTCCAAGTGTATCCCCTTTTTCTCCAACCCGTTTGCGTCCCTAGAATCCCCGTGATTTATATAAAAATCATCGACGGTTTCTAAAATTCGGGGAAAAAAAAAGGCGAGACGTATGCGGTACATTTGAATTCGAATTGAATTCAAATCTGATTGTTCCATAAACGTACGCGGTAATCATTTTTAGGTATATCGAATTTTTTTTTTTTTTTATATATATAAAAATTTATCGCGGCCTAGGTTTAGATTTAACATGAAATATTCTAAAATGTTTAATTCATCAATAAACGTTTACTACCGCTGTTTGTTCTTTGCCGCCGCCGTGCGAACAATCCCCCGATGCAAACGTGCCAAAAAAATGGCACGTTTTATTACGCAATTTTCAAATTTCGTATTCTGTAAAATACTAATAAATTAAATTTTTTTTTTTTTTTTTTTTACGTTTACAAATGTTCAAATTAGTCTTGTGATGTCACGGAACGATTAACGTCTCTCGCGTTGGGCTACGAAACGGATAATTCATTTATCGTTCTATGTGTATGTACGACATAAAGTAAGTCACACTCCACTTATAAATATTATTCCCGTTTAATGAATTTTGGAGAAATTTCATTTGCTCATTTCCTTGAAATGACCGGTTAACGCGCTCAACTATATCTATATGCGAATATATATAACAATAATAAAAATAATACACGACTGACGACAAAAGAATACAGCTGCAGCGATATACGAGACAAATTAAAACTATACGATAAATTAAGGGGGAAAAATTTTCGAATTCTACGACGCGTACGTGTTGATGATTCAATGACATTAGACGGTGGAGGGAGTTTAGTTCTATATTAATATTCGTGAAAATCGTACGCGACCGTATCGACATTAATTCGGGCTTTTTTTCCCCCGCAATTCGGATTTCATAACCCTATATTTTGACAATGTCGAAAATTCGACGAAATTATCGAGTTTTTTTTTCCGTTTTACATAACACATAAAACGTAAACGAATTTATACAGCGCATAATATGCATTACGGTTTACGTCGGGAATTCAAATATTAATGGAGAGTAATTTACGTGTTATTTTTTTCCGCGTAAATATTACGTGTAAAATTTCAATTTTAACTTCAATCCAACGATTGAATTACGGGCGAATGTGAATAATTTTGTTTTTTTTCGCAATTCGATTGTTACGCGTTCAACGGTAAACGCACAAGAACGCGCAACGTTGACGACGCGGTTATAGTAATATTTAGTAAAAACAATATCGTATTGTCGTGTTGAATTGTTAAAAATTAATCGTTTAACATTGCCGACACGAATTGAAAAAACTGGTACACGTTTTACGGTGTAAAACACGACGCGGCGGACCACTGCGACGTTGTATAAACACGCGTTTCGAAATTACCGACGACGACGATTCGAAAACGCAGGCAACTGACTAATCGAAAACCATATCGGTACAACGAGACCGTGTGACAACACGCCGTTGTTCGTACGATACCCCGTGGTTGTAAACCGTGTGCGCGTATGAAAACACACCGAGACGAGAAAGTTTCGTCGCCGTGTGAATTATATTCACGGACCACGCCGACTAAAGAATTATCTCTCGCGCGCACTCGAAAAGTTTTTTGTTCGAACAAACACGTCCGCGCGGAACGGTGGTCACCGCCACTCATAATATTGTAAAACTTTTCCGTGTATGCGAAACGGATGAGTGTGATGCGTGTGTGTGTGTGTGTGTGTACGAAATACGTGTTATAGTCCGTAAAAATAGTTAGTAAAAATGAACCAATTCATTAGATAATCGTGAAAAAAATTGATTTTTTTCTTATTCTTTCGTACGTTCGCTTTGCCTCGGAGTCTCCAGTATCAAACGATTACCGGGATAATGGACATCTAACATAAAAGCAAAAGCCGTCGGTTCAAACGATGCAAACGTTAGTTCATAACCGAACACGAACGTGTGTACAGTAGTATACTGGACCAGCCCATGTCAGAATTTATTTATTGAAATGTTAATAATAATAATAATAATAACAACAATAATCGTTGCGAATCCGTTTTCGTCGTATAACGGCGGTCGGTGTGTGTGCCGACGGCTTATTGCCAAAACAGTAATTTTGACGATTTGAAATTGCTCGTGATTACGCTTTATACTTGTCGTTTGGTCGCGATCGCGTTTGATTTCTCAATACGACGAGAAATGTCATCGTGGAAATATTCTATAATGATGCATGAGAACGATGTGCAAACGAACCGCAGTGTCGGATAACAACACCGTTATAATACACGAACGATATCGTCCAATCAGTCTCAGAAGTGTGTATCACACCGCCGAGTAATGTTTAAACGGGCTAAATGGTTTTTTTATTTTAATATAACGCACTTTGAACTCCTGAACTCAACACACACGGAATTAAAATGATAGCCTGCGAGAAAACCTAAGTTTTCACACCAGTTTGTGCGTCCATATTGTATATGAAATACGAATCGTCGTAGGTGTAGTTTTTTTAATATCTAACAAAATCAGATCATGAAACCGTACTCGTCATACACAAGTATCGGTAATGGACTGAAAATTTCCTGATAACCACTTGATTGCCCGGGTCATTTCATAAAAAAAAAAAACAACAACAACCGTCCTGTAGAGAAAATAAAATTTCGTCGATTACACACACATGCTTTACGACGAAATAAATCGATAATTTACCACGTCACGATTGCGAGATTATTATTACATTATTTTTTTTATAATTAAATCAAACATTTTTTTTTTTTTGTAAATGCAGGAATACAATAAAATCGTGACCTAAGGGGAGCTTTGTCGTCCTATCGTTTCCTCTCCCTCAAATCCGTCATTGATATGATGGTATTTGACTGAATCAAACACATAAAATTATATTTCATGTACTGAGAATATTAAAACTAATTCTCGTATTGTACCTAACACATTCCTTAAACAACAAATTTCCGTATTCACAAAAATGTTTACATAGTTATTACTCCATAAGCGATTGCGCCTAAATATTGATATTTAAATAAATCGTTTATTGGTCTTCCTAGATTAATACTAAATATTTAAACCGAGTTATTTGTACATACACGATGGGATTCATAAACATCGAATTTTCTTGACGTTATTAAACGTTGATTTATCTCTCATAATTTGCAGACATTGTAAAAGGTTTTTTTAGTTTCGATCTTGTTTTAGAATAGATTACTCAGTATGATTTATCTATATTGTGAGCGATACATATAATTTGTGATTGGTTTTCAAAATGTGGGTTATGAGTTACGACTAGTTAATAACTTATTTTAGTATTAAAAAAATCGAATTTTAATCGGGCTATAACAAAAAAATAAATAAATATTTGTTGTGTATAGGATTTGCATGGTCCTTTCTATAATATCAATTTTTTTTTATTATTGTTTTTTATTTTTTTTTTGCAAATAAATTTACATAATATTGTTATTTGTCGACGAGTATGATAACACACATTCATTACGACTCTGATTTGACGAACAGAACCAAAATAATATTAAAGATCCCGGTGCGTATGGTATTGGGATATAAGGGACATATGTAAATAATGCATATCGTTACGTCCTACTGCGCCGTATTCGGAAGAGGAATATGAAATGAAATATGTGTTTGAAGTGTAGACACTGTTGAATTGAATCAAAGACAAAGTGTGTACGTGTATGCGTACAATATATGCATATTATATATTGTATATCGACTGTTTTCAGGCGAAATGCGACCTTCCTGAAGGTTTTCAAGAGAATGAAAAAAATATTCGGCCGTATATTTCACTGAGTTACAAAAAATTAATAAAAATTTGAATTTCATTATTTAAAGGCAAATCGTTTTAATTTCCGCGTATTTTCATCAAATATAACGAAACCATTTTTTCGTCACTAGTCCTCTCTATTTATTTCTTGTTTAGAGCGGTGATGTTCCCTGAAATTATCGTTTAGTCTCCGAGTGTAGCATAATAGTAAATTAAAAATATCGTTTATACCGTAAATTTCAAAGTGAATTATGACAAAAAATTAAGCACTCCGTCTCATTTATTGATTTCTATTCCATGCGTTATTATTATTGAAACTCGTTCGCTTTTGTCTGGAAACAGTTGAAATATTTTAATATTTCGTATAGACATATTATGTCTCATCAAAAATATTTCATATCAAAAAATGTAAATAAGAATCCATGCGCTTTAATTCTGAAAAAAATAATGTGATAGCATGTAGAGCCAAGTCTTGAGTAAGGCTATATAATGGCCAATGAATGTTACGAGGCTTGAACGTTTAGTGAAACAATGAGAAATAAATATTTGGCAAATGCCAATTATTGTCAAAAGTTTTTGAATGTGTAAAATGTTACGTTTGACATGTCTAATTATTGTGTTACAAATACATACTTGTATCCTCAGTGTCATCAATGCTCAATGCACAGAAATCTGATATTGCCTATAGACACTAATGAGCTATGAGGAAAGAAGCTGTTGATGTTTTGATTACCTGCGATAATTTCGAAAAACGGCCAAGACTCATATAACTAGTGTATAACATCTATGATCACAATGTGGATTCACTCGTGATTCTGATCTACGTGATACCTCTCACAACATTATTACAATAAAAGCGTTACGAGTTTTGGTTAAATTTTTTACACGAAAAGTTTAATTGATAAGAACTCAATATTCATCATGTAGGTTCTTTGTGATTTTTTTCAAGCCTTGTTCGGGGACAGAAACAGTTCTTTTCTTCACAGCGTACTCTCTGGTTTTCTGTTTTCTTTTTCGTTTCTCTTCCTGTAGGTTTTGGCGGAAAATCACACCGGTAGTTAGCTGTCGATCGTTTATATTCACATATATAGTTGATGTTTTGATGCTAATAGAGTGTATGTTTATCAAGCGGAATCCCAGTCAAAGTAGTCGCACTCAAAAGTGCTACGAGTGTCTGCCAAGTAAACGAGAAGGATGACGACCCGACATGACACTGTTCGAACTAAGCCTTTTGCTCTTATGAATTGTTCTAACATACGTTATCCAAATTGGGAATTTCTCTGTATCAAAAAATAATCGATATTAAATTATTTTCAATTTTTGTACTTGACTGATGTCAATTCAGACCATTGTTGGAAATAATTGCAACGCTTCTCGCCTATTTTGAAATATCTGAATCTAAAACGTGTTAAACTATAGAGTTGCACTTTCCACCCTTTCATTACTGTAAAGAGTTGACGAGGGAAAAATCACATTTTTCTTCTTCAATTTTCTCGTTATTTCTACGCTAACCCCGTTTCGCGTATCAAATTTCTGTTTTCCAAGACTTCCGTTCGCACCCTCAAAAAGACCTATAAAACTTCAATAGGCTAGACGGAAATGCCATTCGGTTCAATTATTTTATGTAATTCCCTGCAAAGGCGTATCAGGTGATTCGACAGATGACGTGTGTGTGTATGCTCGGCGCTATGCCGTTTGTCGTTCGTTAAAACCGTTCGGTGTAAGTACCATGTTCCGACCGTTTTTCCGCCTCTATCATACGATAATATGATATACGTAGGCATGTGTACATATAACGTTGAACGATAAATCAATTTTGAACTTTCTATAGTATATATTTCCACCGTCAATGTGTCAACTGACCAGCAAACGTTACCGTTATGTACCGTATCGGAATCATTTGGAATATTATTGTTTTTCGAATATATTTATTTTCATTTAGCGTATAGGAGTTGTAAGTCCAAAGGTAACCATTTTACAGTTCCGTCATCTGAGTTGTAAAGCTTAACCAATCCGTAATCGAATAATGACAAGGGGCATTCCTCTAGAATATGAGACATCGTTTGATTGGGACATCCACATTGACAGTTACGTCCCTAATCCCCATTTGCTCATAAGGTACGCAGAGCGCTCGTGACTAGACCGAAATCTGTTAAGGAGTATCCGTTGTTTCCCGGGGAGATTGAATCCAGGAAAGCGATTGTTAGGGTTGTGAATTAAGTGCTTATTTTTGGCGACCCTTCCTTCCAGTTATCGATCCATTTATTTGCTAATCGAGGAGACTCGTTTATATTAATATTTACAATTCCGTTCCATGCTGAGTTCCTCGATTTTAGTCATATATATGGAAGGAAGTCAATAATTAAACGGATTTTGAGATTAAGATTATCTAAGTATATGTTCCATTCTGTTCTGAGTGCTTCTTTACGCCTTAAGCTTCGAGGAGAGATATTTTTCACGGCAAGAAGCCAGGCTAATGCAGTTGATTTTAACGGTTCAGGGATCGTTCGCATTGTTTGATTCAGTTGAATGTCAATTTTGTTACAATGTTTACTATTCAGCAGCAAAACAGGCGCACAATACTCTGTTGCTGAATATACCAATTCCAGAGCAGAGGTTCGCAAAGTTCGAGCGATTGCTCTCCACTTAGTACCAGCCAACTTAGCGATTATGTTATTTTTTGTTCTAATTCTGTTTGCGGTGTTTTCGAGATATTTCAAATTTATTACGGCCGTCACACAACGTGCCGCCATCGCGCCGTTTACCGATGGCACCCAATCGACGTTTACAACAACATTATATCGGAGAAGATTTAAAAAAAAATAATCCCCGCCTCTCTCCCCGCGAAAATTATAGAAATATATATAATTAATATATATATTTTTAAATTTTGACACACCAATACGTATAATATCAAAGGTTGTCAATGAGAATTTTGCAAGGTTGAGTTATCGTAAATAACCTTAGATAAAAATTAATGACAAAAAAAAAGCTCAATTTACCATTGAAAAAAAATTTCCTTTTAATAGTTAAAAATGTGTTAATTTATGTGTTTAACATTTAGACCATATAATATCTTAAGATTTGTTTTAGTTATTCGATAATAAAATATTTCATCATTTATTTATTTTTGTTTTTTTAATATTGACTATTAGGTAACGTAAATTATGAATATGATTGCTATTGTTGTTCACATTGTTATTGTTATTATTATTATGATGTTTTTTCTTTTTAGAAAAATAAAAAACAATAATTACCCGACTCTTGATCGACTGAAATGAAAAGAAAATATGTTATTTAATAGCTAATACAATCATGGACGGTTAACGATAAAAATGAAATCAATCAGAAGTTATGGTCAAACTAAAGTTATTATCAACAGCTAAAATGAATCCTATAGCCTGTCGACCGTGACGTTGAACACGGTTAATGGTCGAGTGTATGATTATAAAAATCAACGGTTAAAAGTTGGTCTTTTTTTTTGGAAACTCAAAAATTTCCTGTATCTAATAAATTTTTATTTTCGATTTCGTTTTGTTTTTCTCTTCTTTTTTTATGCATATATAGATTTATAATTGTCGAGCTGTAATAGTTTTACTATGGAGCCGAATAATAATAATAATAATAATAATAAAATGGCAGTGACGATTTTAACTATTCGTGTTAAATCGTTTAACAATTATTAACTTTTTAACCAGCTAATGCTTAATATTGCGTATTATATATTTTCAAACAAAATATAATGTATCAACTATTTTGATATTGTCAAAGAATTAAAAAAAAATGCTATATTTTCAATCGCGTTACGTTAAGTGACGTTATGTGGCCGTAACGAATTTTGCAGTAGGAAATATTTTATAATAACGAAATATCGAAACGAAAAACTGCTTGCGTAATACCACTCATATACGTTTATTAAATATATACGCGCGCGTAGTCGCACGCGGTCGTCGTAATAATATTATATGAGGCGTATGAATGCGCATTAACTATAAATAAATAAATAAATAGACGTATAGAATTTGTTTTCATCCGAGAAAGAAAAAAAAATTACTGTGGTGCTTTTTTTTCTCTCTCAAAACTTATATTATATGGCCACACCGTGATATACGCGCGAAAACACACTTTTTCACACACACACACACTACCTCGTGCAATTGATTTATTCGTTTGGACACGTGCCGCCGCCGTCGCTTCTCTCCGAACGCAATAATAATAATAATAATAATAATAAATAATAATAATAATAATATCAGGAAACGACACAATCCGTAGATATATTTCCGTTATTATCGGTCTCTTTTAATAAAATAATACGTATTACGTTATTTAATTTTATAGTCGTCCGGTCCGAATTGGCGATTACTAATTCTGTGGCATATCCCTTTTCGGATGAGGAGACGTCATCGTGTTCGGTTGTATCACTTAAACTCTTCATATAACCCCCAATCGGTCTGATTGATCTGAAATGATATTTATAATGCCGAAAAAGAAACAGTCAACAATATCGATGTAGAAAAATCTGTTGATATACTCTTGATGAACTCAAAGATTATCGGTATTCGCTAATTTAAAATATAATTAATTTTTTGAGCTCGATGTTTTTACGAAAGTTTCGAACATAAAATATATAAATGTAAATATTATGCGCATGATTTCTTCTTCTTCTTTTTGCCGCATTTGTCACCTTCAAGTTTTTTTTTTATTTTTTCTGTACTTGTTCGGGATGGAAACGAAAAATATTATTACGCACACAATCAAAAAAAAAAAAAAAAAACGCGCGTGTCGATTTTATAAAATGTAATGTAAATTACTGTCCAAACCATAAGACCGAAAAATCAAGTAACAGCTACGTAAATAAATGATCCTTTTGGTTCAATAATTATAATAAAATAAATATAAAAAAATTGACGATTATAAATAAAAGAAAAAAACCATATTCGACTTTAAAAGTCGTGAGAATACAGCATCGGCTATTGAAGCCTTTAATTATACAAATGGAATAATTTAACACACGACTATTTGAGTCGGAAAATAATATATACGTGATTATTCGATCCAAAACACCGAAAAATTGATTTTGGTCATTCGAGCCAGAGAAAAGAATTTTTATAAAACTTGTTTTGATGCGACTGCGAATGACAAAAAATCCATAAAGAAAATATCAAATAAAAACTGATAACTAACAGCTGCTTATTATAGATTTCATAACAAGTACTGTTAGAGCGAACACAAATGTTATGGACCAAACTTTACAAAAAAAATAAATAAATAAATACGTGTGGGGTTACGTACGGAAAAATATTTCGAGAACAATTTTTATACAAACAAGACGATGGTCTCATTCCAACGACAATTTGGGCGTTGCTTGCTTACGAAAATAAAATAAAATTCACGGACACCGGTATATTTGTTATTATTATTATTATTATTATTATTATTAATAAATTTATGTTTTTTTTTTCATTTTTTAATCTCTATTATTTTTATTTGATTGCCAATCATTTTATGATGTAAAATTCAATTGTATTTTAATGTTTACATTACAATTACGTAAATAGTTTTCTATGCATTATTGAATAATAAGGGTGTACTATCAGAGTCTGCGTTAGTCATTTCATAGATACCACATTAAAACAGCACACATTGTAAATTCGAATGTCCTCCGACTTTTATTAATAATTTTTTAGTCATAAAAATGGTTAACACTAGTAATTTCATTACAAAATACATATATTTTTTTATCCAGAAACGCAACAGTTCTGATCTCTAAAAATAATACAAGTTCACCTACATAAATAGTAATTGTGTGGCAAAAAAAAATTAGAGTATCGTAAACATATCAGTTTTAATAATTTAAATATTTTTAAATGAATCAGAAAAATAAAATGCATTTGTAAATGAAATTTACGGTGTAATCGAAATAAATAAAAGTGAATAATTAAAATTAAACATCTTTTTTTATTCTCATATTAACAATATACAAAAAAAAATATTAACCTGAAGTAATTCAAATTCGGTTACTAATAGGTTTAAAATGCCGTTCACGGACTTTTGAACAAAAATTGTTGGTCCTGGACCGTCACCCAGATCATTTCTACGGATAACACTCATCCCGCAAATGTTATAATTCAGCTCGAAACACCGTACAACATCTGACACACAAATTAAACTTTTTTAACAATTAAATCAAACGTGTCTGGTTCACCTTGTTAGGATCGAAATGAATTCAATACGGATTTCACTGTGATTCGTGTGTTTCTCAAACACTGCGAGTCTTTTATCTTTTACAGTTTAAACGTACATTATATTACTGTAGTCAATACCGACTGAAGAGCTGCGTGTAAACTATAGGTAGGTTGAATATCAGGTTTCAAAAAAAAAAAAAATTATATACGAGTATATATATATTATATCGATCGTACTGAGTAATACTCGTTATATTTATAAATACGAATCACTGATTTTTACACGGCGTACACTGAAAAAAGAAAATAACAACGACAAACCCGAATTCATTGGAACAGAAATTTGCAAGGCATTCACGTGTTGGTGGCGTACATTTATAACATTCGATCACCTGCGTGGATGAATAAGTATATCCACTACATTTAAAAACTGTTTTAGTAATTTATTCATTTTAATTTTGTGTTATTGAAAATTTATTGAATAACGGTGATTACAGTACAGTAAGCAATACAGGTCACAATACACGTGAATAATTATTATTGTCAAATTGCAAGCACCAAAAGCGTTTTAAACGGAAAAATGTACACGGGAAATTTTACGTGTGACACGTTGAAGACTTTCAATGCTTTTGCAAACATGCGACAAAAAAAAAATAATAATAATAATAGAATATTATATGCATATAATATGTGGTATTGAAATAAATCGAGCATCGCTGTCGTGAAAAGGCGGCTTTTTTTTCATCGGCCACGTCGGTTTCTGATTGTATTCGACGAATTCCGTACACATTTGCATTGAACGACGTGCAAATGACGTTTTCAATATATTATATACGTTTAAATGCGTACGGTATATGTATATATGGTAATATATGTATATTACGATAATTCGGTCGATTTTCCGGAACTGACAACGCGGAGCTGATAGATCGGAAATTAAAATAAACTGTTGACAATATTGAAAGCCCCGAGCGGGGCGTCAGTGATGTGACTTTGGTTAGGTCATCAGGGGGGGATGGATTAATATTTTTTTTTATAAGAACAATTAATATAAAATTGTTTTTGTACATTCCTGTTCACCGTAATAAGACAATAATATTAGATGCAAAAAAAAAAAATTATAGTTTATATTTCACATCTACCGTTTTTGGCTTCAAAACCAAATAAATGCCAGCGCATGAATTAATAGACGATTTATAATCGATTATAATAAACATAACATTTAGTTAATATCAGAAGGTTTTCCGTCGTCTCCAAAATCGTTCTACGCCCACTGTTGGCATTCACTGTCTGTTGCAGTTATTTTTTTGCCCAAATTATTTACAATTATAGATAATTTTGATTGTAGAAATATGATTAGAAACACTTATATTCTGATCGAAATTCTTCTCATTAACAATAATAATAATAATAATAATAAGAATATTATTATTATTAAAATAACGGCCAAGGGGACCCATATCCCTCCTCGATAATTGCGCAACAATGGAAAACTTTATAAATATATATATATATATATATATATATATAAATTATTACTACATCTAATTATTATTTTAAAAAAATGAGTTTAAGTATATCACGTAGTTCTCCCTCCCCCCCTTGTAACGATCAATGAGAGAAGTCAAGAACGAATTGATTTGCATTTTGTTCACATTCGTGTTTTTGCGGTAATAATTTTCAGAGTGTATAAATATATATATATTTTTTTTTTTGCATGTAGTATTATAGTTTTAATCATAATAAGTGCAGCATTTTCAAAAATTAAAAAAAAAAAAAAACGAGTATAATATAAAACAAGAACGTCTCAAAGAACTTGTCTGAAAATATAATTGTAATAATTTTAAAACATTTATAATGTCACGTTGACTCGTTGCAACGCCTCGCATCAAATATTTCAACTGTCTTACATTATTTACATTGTACATTATCAAAATAATATCGAATACGAGGGCGTGTACAGCATGTTCGTTACATTAAACATTCCAATAACGTATAATATTCGTTTGAATGCGAATTTCGTAAAATATTGAAATAAATTCCAAAAATCGATAACTCCTTCAATGTCGTATCAAACACGTTTTGTAACAAAAAAAAAAGAAAAAACGATTTTCTTACTTATTTATTTTTACGGATTTATATGTTTTAGTGGTTTTTTTTTAAATATTAATTTAATTATAACCAAGTGTTAAATATAAATTTATTTTCATTGGTTGGCTACAATACTTCCGACTATTGATAATATTATATCGAGTGAATTGAATGCGAATCAGATGCACGCTCCGTTTAATTATAATGCGTACGATCCAGCTAAAATGCTGATGACTATCGATACATTCAATGTATTTATATGGAAAATTATAATTACAAATTCACGGCCGCATTAAAAATATGATTCCCGAAAAATTCAATTAAAATGGAAATCTATCAGTTTCTTCTTTTATTCCTTGTAGACAATTGGTATATATATATATATATATATATATATATATATATATATTGTATTTAACATCAGTTTACTCAATGTATATTTTGACGATTCTGCAATGAATTATATGTATGTATATTTTTTTCATTATTATTATAAATACATAAACACTTTAAAACTATTAATATTAAAAATAAACATGAAACTACGTTTTGTTTGTATAACAATATCGCCCGTGGATGGGTATTTTCGAATATTTCTGTTCGCTGAAACAATATTTGAACGATTTTTTTATACACCACGAAAGATGAATATATTTATCAATAATAATAATAATAATAATAATAACGATAAAATATTGTTTTCGCTCAAGAAGACGTATTAAAGTAATTGAAATTTTTGTTCATTGACATTTGACGAGACTTGACGATTTTGTATACAAAAACTATTATATTTAATGAGATGATGATTTAATTTTAGATATAATTTTTCTGTCAACACGCGTATACGATCGACTAATATAATGAATATTTATCCGGATTTATTACACGGACTTGATTCACGTTTCAAGAGTATTAATATTTTTCGTTTATGAAAAAAAAAAGAATACGATTAACTGTGGTCATATTATCTTCTAATAATACGATAGAATTTACTTCGAAATTACGATTAGGGCCAATTTTTAAGTGATAATTATTCTTCAGTAATAAACAACCTGTGAAAACAGTGTTGTTATATACTTAGCAGTATATATTTTTTTATTTAATAAATAAATACAGTTTATGGTAACTATAGGTCGGTTAATCAATCGAGACCACCGCAACATTTTCCATAATAATATTGTAAATTGGTGTTTTACTTAACGATTAAGTTAAATTCTAATACAATGCCACACATAAAATACAGTAATTATATACTATAATATTTTCCGCACAAATATTTTGATATAGTTGAAAATAAATGGCTGTTTCGTCTAAAAACTCATATATTATTCTCCAGTCCGTTCAATAATAATTTATATTATTTTGTCTTGCCAAGAACAAAATTTTCTTATTTTATCGCGAGTGAAAAATATTATCAATTTTTCGGGGGGTTTTTTTTTGTACGCAAATGATGATTAAATTATTTATTAATTTTTTTTTAATTTATATATAATTATTATAATTAATTCTTTAAATGTTTATTGAAATAGGTTATTAAGTGCCTACTACAAATAAAATTAACTATTGCTATCATATAGTAATTGTTATTCGTATATCATATTATGTTATAGTTTGATTCTTTGTTTTTCAATAACAATGATCCGGCAAATAATATTGTATTCATCATAAATAATAATAGGGAAATGCATATTCTCATAAAATCAATATTATTTAACCGACCGCCGCATTTCGTTTCTTAATAAAAAAAATGACTGTGCAGTCATATATGTTAAAAAGAAAAAAGAAAATACAAACTGCTATTATTATTATTATTATAAGTATATATATATATATATTATATATATAGACGCATTGATATCAAAAAATTGTTTGCGCCCGTTTAAATACTTTTTTAAAAATAGAAAAATAATTGTTTAAACAGGGGAAAGTTGTTTTTGAGAAAAGAGTTGCGAAAGTGATATTTTACCATTGACAATGATGGGAAAAAATTCTAAAATTATATACCTCATATTGGACGGTAAAGTTCGTAATTACTTAAATTAATATATATTTAATATTGTTTCGAATAATTATATAAAATTACCAGTTGAGTGTATTAGAACGAAATTAACTTAACATATTAAACGTACACATAAATAATTGATAAAAATAATATTATAATGTCTGTTTTTACTCGATTGCAATCAAATAAAACGTGAAAAAATGCTGTGTTTACGATGGAAAATTCGTTAGTTTTTCTTAAACCGAGTCAATAGTAGTATTACGTTTACGCTGCGATAGTGTACAGTTCCGCGTAAACGGAGACGAACAGATGTCGTTTTGCTTTGAAATTCGCGGCCGACAGAAAAGGCGCGGCGGCAGGATGAGGAGACGATGACGGCTAATAACGCTAACGCACATCCTCTCTCATGCACACCCGGCGTACACACGTTCGTTCATACAAACGTTTTGGTTGCGGGGACCGATCTCTGAGGTTACGACGTTCGTTTCGCTTCTTCTCGCGACTCCATCCTCCGGGGCAGGATGAACTCGCCGCTATCGTCCGACGCCGCGTTGCATCGAGTGTTTTACGAGAGACTCCCACATACGCGCGCGTACGTAGCACACCGTCCCAGAAAGTCCGGCGGCAACGGGGTCAAGTGGGATATTTTATTTGTATCCGTACAACGCAAACAAATCGTGCACCCTGCGCGTATAGTATTATTCGCCTAATGTTGTTCATACAACATCGTAACCTAACCGTGCAACTCGTGTTCTTCTATTGCCGCGTTCAACGAGCTGAGAGAGGTTTCGTCTGCGTCGCCGTCCGCCGTACGTTTATCGACGTGTCGCCGCGATCAACGATATTTTTTTATTTATTTTTTTTTTTTGTACACCGTTTTCGTAATTAAATTCGAATTTTTCGTGAGAGGAGGTGAGAAATTATTTTCACCGAATCACAACATTTTTGGATGACGCGATATACGTATTATTTTAATAAAATATGTCTATTGTATTCTATAGACGTTTATCAAAGACGTCGCACACGCATCAGCGACAAAATTTATGAAAATCGTGATTAGGGCTAGGAATTCATGCCCTAGAGTGCCTTGAAATATGTACGCATTTATGCCCTAAAAAAAAAAAATCACTAAATATGCCTCTAACGATCATTAAAGTATATGTTCTAAAGATATATGCATTACACATACCTTCCAATATGATGGTGAGCGTGCACAATAATACAGTAGTGGCCATAATTAATACGTGAAAAAATAAAAGAGAACTGACTGATAATTATATGATAAAATATGTTGAATATTGGTTTTCATTGTAATGTAATTTAGGTTTAATGGTTAAAAATGGGATACTCAATGAAGGAAACGCTTTAAATGTAATGTGATGATCGTTATATGATCTTTCCAAAATGAAGTAACGTAAGAATTGTACAATTGTTTTTAACACATTTCCGATATCAACGGCAGAGTGTGAATTTTAATTTGATGAATTATGATTTGTACTAAACGCCGAGTACGATTGACTATGAAAAACATTTTCAATCTCATGTTCATTAACATTAACGATCCACCATTAGACAAATGGAATCCAGAGTATTATGTGAAATCTTAGTCGATTCGACACAGAACAACTGATGGTACAGATGGTCAAGAACTCAAATAATTTGGCCAGTCAAATTTAGAAAACTGAACGAAGTCTATGTAAGATACAATAAATTTGTGTTTAAAAAAAAAAAAATGGTTTTTAATGGTCATTTAAAATATTATTTGTGAATGAAACGATTTTATGTGTTCACACTAAAATGTGTTCTCAATGATTATGAAAAAAACGTGCAACTTCTTGGTGTCCTAGTCCTAGTTGTGGTAAATTTCAACATAGGTGTTCACTCTTTACTCGACGACATTAAAGTGAAAAAAAAAATAACAATTTTTGTTTACTAAAATGGTAGTTAAAAACCACATTAAATAATAGGATATCATAAAAATATTTGGTCTTAGACAACTCGAGTGTATAATTTTAAGTATACAATTTATCAGTATAAAACATACGTTATTTACACGCAGCGTGAAGTGAACTGCTAATATACTGCTCAGACATGTGTATGAAAAAAATAAAGACAGCAATAAGAGGATTTCAGAGAAAATGCATTTTTTTCCACCATGATAACGTACGCCTTCACTTTAACGTAAAAAATCATTAATAAAATGGGTTGATAGATATTACCTAATCAGCAATTCCCTCATAGCCCAGATTTGGAGTCATTTACTTTTTACTCATTCGCAGTCCGTACTGAAGGAGGTATTACAGGGGAAAAAATTCTATGACAATTAGGACGTCAAAGAGTTTTTTGAGAAAATTTCGCTCAAGCAACACGATAACGACTTTTTTGTAAAGGGTATAAAAAAACTAATAAACCTCTGGAAAAAATACATCAATGATAGTTGGGTTTATGTGGAAAAGTAGGAAAAGTTTCATTTTGTAATCATGCATAGTTTTTTCTCCACATCAATTTGTCTCTTTACTTATTGAATGGCCCTCGTATAATGCCATATGCGCAAATATATTAGATGAAAACTGACGATTTTGGTCGGGAATCGTCGATTGTCGTTAATGTTGGAAAACAGCTGATATTTAGCTGATATAGAGAAAGTCGTGAGTATAATAAAAAATGTTTACCCATTTTACTTATAATTCTTTACCTTCGACTGTTTGACATTTTGTTCGATAATCTCGAAATATTAAATCATTTAGAACAAATCATTTGAATCATTTGAAAACAATTTCACGGAATCGCTTCAAAAACATTATGAGAATTTGTTGAAATTTTTGTATAATATATTAGTAAATAGTACGAGTTAATAAAATTTAGCACACGTTTACTTAAATAACAAATTAATCAGGTACTTGTTGATAAATATAGACGATAATACTAATATATATATTATTGGAATGACTGACATATATCAATCCGAAAATGAAGAATGACGTGGTGCGACACCGTTTTTAAGTAACTTACGAACATAATAATATGCAAATAATTGAAAACGAACATTTTGTCTCGGAAGATAACACCGTTAGGACCAATACAATTTTAGAGGTTGAAACGACGAAATGTACATTTAATTAAAGAATATTTTGGCATTTTTAGCAGAGAAGAGAACCCGTAATTCGAATACTTACATCATTAGATAAAAGCGCACATTTGTATTTTTCGTATTATCGATCACTGTCGTTTGTTGTCAAACAGTATAATATTAAATTCCGTTTACTATAAAAGATATGACGCGAGTTGAATACGACGGAATATAATCGGCTCTCATTAACGGAATACTTTTGTACGCAGACAAAAGGCATATTTATATAATTACAATATAACTATAATAGATATAATTATAATTAAACGCTGCGTTAAGATATTTGTATTTTATTTACGCAGGTTTAAATCGGAATCACGGACGAATTTAATTAAACGGAAATTTATTAAATTTCTGTTCGTTTGATTTCGTTTTGGTTCGTCGTCACACATTCCTAATCAGAACATTAAAATATTTTGTACGACGATTATGTTTTGTTTGAATTCGGATTTTCGCATGGTCGGCGTCAGTGATGATACAATTCAAGAAATTGTACACTGGTTAAAGGACGAACAAAGTAATGGAACACGAAAATATACAAAAAAAAAAAAAAAAACAACTGAATGGAAATGTAAATCCGTTACATTTAGGACATGTGTAGGTACTATTACAAATCCGCAAACACATATTTTAAACTTATTAATGTCATTTATAATACGAGAATATTATTTTTGATCGTTATTAAATCTCATTTTGTTATTTAAGCCGCCTCTGTTTCTAAACCGTAACCGATGAAATGTTTTCGAACTGGAATAGATAAGCATGCGAATATTATAATATCGATAAAATGAGTATGCCGAAAATATATTGTATTTAAAATGCCTAGAAAATATCGAGGGGCAACATATATAATTCGAACTTTGCCAAAACCTATCATCACAAGCTGTATACCTTAAAGCGTTTTATACCGGGTTTTTTAAACATTATATGAAATGCCATTATAACAGACACTCCTGTATGCTGAATGAAAAGCAGAAAAATGTCATTAGAAGCATTGATTTTATAAAACCGATGTTAAAATCGAGGAGAAGAAAAAAATAATAAAAAAATATACTTTGTTTGTTAATATTGTTTAATAGACGTGCGTTTTTCTTGCACGCCCATACACAACACCGGCTTTATGTAATATTTGTGATAGGTCGTGTTCAATGAAATCGACGACTTGTACACTCAACTAATGACGATTTATAAAAAAAAATTTCTCCCTTCGTTCGAAAAGCATGTCGTTAAATATTTACTAAAATTCAATCGTAATTCAAAGGATTTTCACTAATTAATTTTTGTATTCGTACATCATTACTTGTTATCCATGCGAATACTTTTGCGGGTAGACGGTATCGCATATGACGTGATAGTCCTTCCGACATCAATAAATTCGTTATAGTTGGTGTTTTAATGAGTTCAACTTTATCTAGTGGTTTTGTGAATAGGACTCCTCTATCTCTTTTTTGTTTAACCAAATGATATATACAATTCGCGTCCAATATTTTCATCTCAAATTTGTCATTTTAATAATAGAGTAAATAATGATCTATGACAAAATGTATAGCCGAGATACATATTTTCGTAATAGGTCGCATTTTTTCAAAAAAAGAAACAGAATAAGAAAAATTGAAAAACATCCGACACAAAAAAAAACGTAGTAAAATCAGGTTTCGTGTATCCAATTTTACGAGTGATAACAGGATGATCTATTTTCATATCATTACGTATGAGGTTAATTAAACCATGATCTATGACATATTAGGAATTATGTTTAATATAAATTAATTTTCAACAAAATATTCATAATTTAATTATCACGTTACAGATATCTACACTTTTAAACATCTGAAAACAAAAACTGTATCGAAAAAATAATCATGATATGCTATAGACAATATATAATATTACTAATTATTGGATATTACTTTTTATTATAGTTCGTATGAAATTAAATTCTCAACGGATTACGGCTGCTGGTAGAGAATTTATTTTATAATTTTTGAATAATACACGCGCATTGTTAATGCGCTATAAATAATATTGAAAATTGTCCATTAAATATATATTTATTTCAAACTTCAAATTTATATCTAAATTTTTTTATTAATGTTTTATTTTTTTTTATACAAACTGTTGAAAAAGTATTACAATGAATGTGCGGTCATCGCGACCATCTCATACTCTCCTTTTCGCTGGCTCTGCGGAAATTAATTTTTGAAATTACTTGAAAATTGTATCAACTCAAATACCAAAAATAAGTAAGACTCGGAAAATATCTCTATAACACTCTCAAAACTCTTTAATTGCCATTGACTGAATATTATTTTTTTTTTTTTTTTATGTATTTTTGTTTGAATTCCTACGATCGGTCGGTAAATTTCTTATCCAATACTTTATTGAATTGACGATATTCAGATCTGGGGCTAGATTTCTCTAGTATACTCGCCACCGTCACTACACCAAAAATTGTTTTTCCTACAATTGTTCACGTCAAAATCATATTAATTAAAACAAGGAATTTCAAGTCAATTGTACTTACAAATTTAAAAAATTACAAAACGTATAAAATATACATACATATGATATGTGACATTAATATTACCCACAGTCCACACGTTCAAATAAATAATCACATATTAATTTAATATATTTTCCATCGAAAACAAAAAAAAAGAACTATTTAAGAGTTTTAAAAAAAAACATTTATTTTTCGTTATTCCTAATCTAAAATGAGTAATGAATACTAGACATAATGAAAATGATCTAAAATGCATAATCGTTTACAACATGATAACGTAACTGTAGATTTAAATTTTTATTTTTATTACAAACAAAAATGAAATATTCACATGCCATTATTAAATGACTACATCGGACTCTATGGTGTATAATTTTAATAAAATATAGTTCACTAAAAAAAAAAATCAAAAGCCCATTATCATTGTTATTATTATTATTATTATTATTATTATTATCATCAATTAAAATATATGATATTCCGCTTGCGTCGTTGAATTATTAATACGTATATTCAATCGCCATTTTCAAAAAACAAAAACGTTTTTTATAGTTTTTTCTTTTTTTATACGATATGAACGGGTTATGCGTATAATTTCGTGGCCAACAATTTTTATTGTCCCAATGTCCGTTATGTAATATGCATTAAATTCGGCTGCGATCAAATGATAACGTGCCCACTGTTAGTTTTCATTTTTACACCAAACGTGTTATCATAGACCATTCACGTATATCTTCGGTCACAAACATGAATGGAAGTATTCTTTTTGAAATTTATTCCTAAGTTGTATCCAATTAATTGTGAATCGCTATTCTTATCGATTTTAGTTTCAACGTGGTATTAAGAGTGAAATTTCAACTCACTAAATTCATCAATGTATTTTATTAAATAATATTACAATACGCCGAAGGAATGTTTTTATGTTAGAAATATACATAGAAAAAAATGTTACGCGTCATCGGAATTAATATAATGAAAATTAAGTGTGGTCGATTAAAATTCAAATATATACTTTATTTTTCAACGAATAGTTTTTTATGGTAGACGTTTTGCGAAGTAGGTTTTTGTATACGATTAAATTTAATAACTGTAAAAAAAATTATATTTTAAGACCAATACTTATATTTATACTTTATTGTTTACAAATCGTTTTCAGAGATTTTTAGCTTGTAAATACATTTTTGTTTTTTAATAATAATAACTTTCGAGGAATTCCACTGTCGAGTGAAAAATAAAACGTAAAAAAAAAATGTAATGAATTTTCGAAATAATTTTCATTGTAATGTTGCATAACAATTTAAAAAACAAACGACGTTATTGAATAAATGTATAAAAAATATATACTTACGTATATATTCAAATAGAAACAATAATTGAAAGTTTTTCTGATTTGTTAACAAATATCGTAATATCAATATATTTAAAACTTTTAATTGTGCTTATAAAAACTTTAATGAAATTATTATATCGTAACATGAAAACGGATAATGCATTGAAAACAGAATCGTATTTCTATATTTTACACGATTCTTTTTTTCACGAATTTCGATCGCACGCGAAAATAAATAATACGGAACGTGAGTGTATATAACGTAAATTATATTATGATTTGTATTATATAACAGTATACGAGTTTTGTTGCGTTTTGATAAGGTTTGTTGATACTTTTATAAATATATTTCATAGTAAAGTTAAATATTATAAACAATAAATCTTTCTCTCTTTTGTAGGACAGACGTTGATTCCGTAGAACGAATATTACTTGGAGAAATTCGAATCAGCTAAGTAGATATATATGTATATATATATATATATATATATATTTATGAAAAATTAGGGTTGTTTCGTGTAATGTCAGTTTCTTTTTTAATAATAATAATAATAATAATAATAATAATAATAATAATAATGATATGCTTATATTTTCCAATTGTTCCGTTACACTCGAATAATGCTCATTACACGGAATGAAGAAAATGTGTTTCGATAAATTCTCAACAATTATTATGTAATAATTATGTAAAATTATTAAAATGTTAATTAGTGTACATTTGTGAAATGAAACAAAAAGAAAACTAATTTCCTAAAAAAAGTTAAGTATTGAATTTCACTGTAATTATAAAAAAATATTTTTAAAATAACGCACGTGTAAATAATAACGTTTTAAATATCCCGCAATGTTTTAATATTTATAATGATGTAACGTACCAAAAAAAAAAACGAATGATTTTTGTTTTTCTACAATCATATTTGTTAATTATTTTTTTAATACTTGCAACAGCAATCGCTTTATTTTTACTCATTAATCATCCATACGCAAATTGAGTACGATTATGCGAAAAGGATAATACTGTTTAAAAATAACTATGTATCGTATATCATAATGCATTCGAATAATCATTTTTTAAAAAAAAAAATAATATACAGTGATAATCAAATCAAATGAAAAATATAATTTTCAACAATTTGTATGATTTTTTAAAAGTTAATTCATCATTCGAATGGAGAAAAAAGAAAAATGTCAATCATTGGGTTTAGATTTCTATGTAAATACATTTCAATAATTTCCAACTATTTGTGAGGTTCAATTATCTATTATCTATTTATTTCAAATATTTCGTGACAAGCCGGATTTTTTTTTAGAAATATATTTTCCCTTAATGCAGATGTCCGGCTCTAACTTTTCCAACAACCGACCTCATTTCTAGAAAACATTGTGCAAGTCTCAATTAGTGTCAACTTCAATTTATGTACAACATGATACGCTGGACACAAGTGCGCATTACAAAATACATTATTTACGTGCAAAAATTACCGTTATTATTGTGAAATAAAACTACGCGTTTATAATATTGTGTACGTGTTTGTGTACATTGTATCTACAAATATTCTATTGAAAACGTTAGTTATTTTTCGACAGCGTATTCATATTTATACACACTAAATTCATATAAAAATGAACAGATGAATGCATGCAATCAAAGGTATGTACAAGAAGAAAAAAAATTGATAATAATAATATCATAACTTTTATAACGTATATAAATGAAAAATAAAAATGTACAATGTATTCGACAAATATAAAATAAGTGTAAATATTCGTATTTTTCTACAGAAAAATCTATATGAACATTGGGACTGTAATTGAGTGAAATTTAATATTTAATCGATATAATTGTGGAAAATAACTACATACACGATTCTTGGCTACGTAATTCAAATTTCACACGATTGTTGCAAGTATTTGAATGGGAATTGGTTTCAAATGTCTATTAGTCACAGAAGTGCACTATAATATTATATTGTTCGACGAAACTTCATATTTTCAAATTTTCAATATAAAAAATTATTCAATATAAAAGGATCACAAGTACTTGACATACTATTATAGTTCCCGTGTTTTGAGCATAAAATTATACAATGAATAAAATTAATTTTGAAAAACGGCGCAACATTAGTTTCCACTTTATTTATTACGCCGTTTATAATACGATGCATTTATTAAAAAATTATAATTCGCTGTGTGGCACTGAATAGGCGCGCCTATTTAATGGAAAAAATTAAAAGCCATCATATTTTATTTCGGTGCCGTATTTTTATTTCCGTATGATTAATTCGAATTACACGAAATTTTACACGAAATAATTATCATACATTTTGAAATGAAAATATTTGAAACGCGAATGCTAACGTATTGCATATTTTCGTTAGTTTTATCGATTTAAAAAAAAAACTAAATTTTTTTGTAAAAAACCATCGTGAAAATGTCAAAAAAGAGATAATAAACTTCAAGTATTGATTTACAAAACGAATACAAATCGGGAAAAACGTTATTAAAAAGACAATATTTGAATATTTTATATATAAAAAAAATATAAGATTAAAGTACATTGAATACGCACAAAAGTATTAACGTTCGTGTACATGTGACATTTGACTAGATAATCTTTTTTCAACTATTTTTTTTTTGCAGAGTAAAAAAAACCAAAAGAACGAAATCCAACATTATTTTCAAATGACACAAAATAATAGTATTGTATTAGCGAGGTCGACATTACAGTCTACTACATTGAGTAAATATTCTATCTCACGAAACGTAGGGCGTCGTAATATCGCTTTTACAAATTCTGTAAAATTAACGACCGTATTTTTTTACATTATACGCCTTAAATGTCATCAATTTTTGTTAGTCGTTTCGTTTTAACATTGTGAGTTTAACGTTCTGTGACATTATTTACGCTTTCCTCGAAACATTTATTAATATTATTTAGTCGAATGTTAAACACTTGAAAAGTAAAAAATTAAATTTTTTTATAATATTTTCAAACCAATCGAATATTATTAAAATATTATATAACGAAAATATTTCAGTTTCGCAAAATGTTCTGTTTCAAACCGTTATTATAATAATACGCAGTCTACAATATATGACTAGTGTTAGTCTGGCGGATTTTACCGGAGGCCCGGCGGTTTAGGAGCCCGTATTCAAATATTCAATTAAGATATTCAAATATGTTGACAAGAAAACGAATATAAATAATCGAGCAGAATTGTTTTTAGACGCAGAAAAAAAAAAAAAAGATGAACGTAATATTAAAAATTTCAATAATTGTTTACCCGGAGTATTTCCAGTATTATACGAGTTAACAATAAAAATCGGGCGTGTTTAATCCAATTCGTGTAACAATGAAATGTGTTTTAATACTTTCCTGTATACGTGTTCCATATAAACGCGTGTTTGTTTTCTAAGCTGAAAACCAATTTGGATTCTCAGTTATTCAAATATATGTCTAATCCGTCTGTATATAGAGAGGAAAATTTTTCGATTAATTTACGAAGAATAAATATTTGACAAGATTGATTCATCGAATCAAGAGTTAACGGCCTGCTATTTTGTTATGAAAATAGAGTTTAAGAAATTAAAAAAAAAAAATTTTACAAATATTTTGCGCGTTATGTTAATGAACAAAAGTTTTATACGAATTAAAAAGTTTCTTTTATTTTAAATGTAATTTGACTTATTTCAAGTATAGATGAATATGTTAAGTTGTTGCTATCTCTATCATCTTATAAGTTTACAATCAATTTAGAAAATTCATCCATATATTAAAAAACTACGCACATACAAAAGTGTCCAGTACAAAGAGTCTAAAAAGGTCAGATATTCATTTATACGTTAAGACGATAAAATTATCACTAATTAAATAATTTTATAACATATGTATTTTTATTATAAATCAATTTTCTCGCAATTCCTAAAATACGTACAAAAGTTTATATATATATATATAATAATTAAATTCTAGAATATCAAAACTGTATTATGAATTTAAATAAGAATGAAAATGATTTTTTTAAAAACGTATTAACGCCTGGAGAAAAGAAAATTTTGAATTAAGATTTTTAAAACTTGTAAGAATATCATATGATAAACCTCATATTTGTATGTATAGGTACGCATAAAACATTCACATTTTCGTTCAATTTCAACAATTTTCGTATAATAAATCGGAAATTATTGAAATTCGTGCAAATGTCCAAATGTATAAACGATTCATGTTTTTTCATTATTATTATTATTATTATTATTATTATTATTATCATCATCATCATCATCATAATTACTATTTATTTTTTAGCATCACTGCGAAATAAACGAATAAACAATTATATTTCGCGAAAATCGGATGCACGAGTTGAGCGAGTGTTTTACCTGTTATGTTTTTTGTATCATTTTCTTGGTATGTTTTTTCTTCTCATCTTACGCTTAACTGCATACATAGAATGTATAAATATTATACGGGGAAAACACGGTATCGCGTGTGAAAATCGGATAGCTAGTGAATAGCAGGTATATACGAAAAAGCGTTTACCATAAAACGAAAAATGAGGAAAAGGAAAACGTATTTTGTAAGTGAACAGAAGAAAAAAAACGAATATTAAATTGAAATACGCGCGCGCGCGCATATAATACATATATCCGTGAAAGATAGAAGAAGGCGAAGAATAGCTATTGCCGTGTAACGATTTCGAATCCCATTGGAATATTTTATTTTTACTCTCGTGCAGAAAAACCTGTTGTTTTCCAGGGGGTTCTCATCTCGTTCGTCCGTACTCGACTGTGGAAAATTACACAATTTTGTTTTAACCTTTGCGCGCAGAGCGGAGACGCAATCCTGCAGGATTTCAACAAATCCCGTCGCGAGGGGAGGGAGGTGTCCGGTTAGGACTGGACGGGCGAAGGGATCGAGAGCGGGAGCAGGGAATCGGACCTAACCCGGGCTCGTGCGTTCCGCCGGCAAGTCGTTGCGACGACAAAATCGTCGCGGACAGGAGGACATACGCGGGAACAAAGAATTTCGACGATGGCGAAAGAGAAATTTTCCGCGAAACGAGCGTCCGAATTCTTACGCTCGCCAGTCGTCAATCCTCGTGATGATACACTATGGCAAGTAGACACGGAAAGTGGAGGTGATGATGCCCGGCTGTAAAACAAAAAAAAAAAAAAATGCGTGAAATACACGAAAACGTGAAATGCCGGCGACGAGGGCGATTCTTCGAAAATATATCTGTGGTGTATACGTTTAATCTTTATAAAGGAATTTCTCGCGTGTTTTGTTTTTAATTATGACAGCACCGAGAACGGTCGGAGCGAATATTCTCTCGCGCGCACATACCGAATACCCAATTCAAAACCCGTCGAATTTTTTTCTTATTTTCTTCCCGAGAATATTATTAAAATATCCCGTTAAGTACTTGAAATTCGGTTGAGTGCGAAAAACGAATACAATGTGTGACACTGTTTGTTCTTGGAATGCGAAAAAAAATAAATATATATATATATATCAATTTTCCTCCGGAATCGGAATTAAGGAATTTCTCAGCGTGTCAACAATTTAATTACTATTATTATATAAATAACGATTCATAATTCTACGCGTAAATATTTATATAGGGATTTTACGTTTTGTACAAACGACTTTACGTTAAACGTGTAGGTCCGGTGGCATAGCCAAAAAGGAGAATTAAGGGATCAACGTCTCTGTGCCTTTTTTCATATTTAGTAATAATAATATATCACGTTTGTATTTAATTTCGGGGTAATCATCGAATTTTATTTATATACATTTTTATTTATTTCATAATATCGAAAATGTCGAAACAAATTTTCAAACCTATTGTTATTCAAATTAACAAAAATTTATTATTATTATTATTAATATGTTAGGCTATATGAGCTGTTCCCGTGCACTCCACAGTCGTAGAAAAATATCACATCTTATATAATTGAAATTTGGTTCAATTCGATTTATGTTTAATTTTAATTCTTCTTTTGTTTTTCGCACACTAATTATATTTTGCAAATTATTTTCTTTTAATTCACATTCAAATTTTTATTCATTTATTTCATAAATTGCCCAAATTTTATCAATATTGTTTTTATAATACAATTTTGAAATACAACGATTTTATCACATTTCAAATTTTATTATTTATCACATGTTGGATCCCCCTTGAAAAAAAATCAATTTATGCTTAAAAAATTTTGATCCCCTAGAAAATAAAATTTGCCCCTGATCACAACTACCTGTCTAATGATTCCAATCCACTTTTAAAGTAAACCTCTCCACTTCCTTTTCTTTATGATTCCCACACTTTTAACTCAGTAAAGGTAACACGTATGGATTCATAATTGACAATTAAAACTTTATCGATTTTTAAAACTTATTTCATCATTAACTGACGTTATGGACATTTTCCGTCCCCCGACCAACCACGTCGAATCGCTTGCTCGTGGGCTATTACCCTTCATCTTCACCTAACAATCTTCCTGAATCTTTTTTCTTTTTATTCGGCTCCTTCGGGTTTTAGCGTAATGTTAAATAGCATATAACTTTTCTTAAAAATTGGAATATCAAATTCGAAAAAAAAACATTTAAATCCGATTAGTATTTACAACCATAAAGGCGTTCGAACAAACAAATTCTTCATTTTTATTATATAAGTGAATGTTTATATATAATTTAAATATGATTCCTCATATACAAATGAAATTTTAATCATTGTAGGGCAAAAATATTCGAATTGTGTTTTCAGTAATAAATTTAATATTACATTTATTGTAGCTATTGTTAAGACACAATTCACCTGAAATAAATAAATTATTTACAAAAATAATTATTTAAATATTCGTAACCCGAGGACACGTTGTATTGTATAACGTTTGAACATAAATTTTTATGATTTATAACACTAAAATAAGCGTTTGACCTGCATAGTATCCTACCTGACCATTTTCTAATAAATTAGTCAATTCTAACATTAAAAAAACACACACGCGCCGCAAACCACCATAGTGTATAAAATCTCAATATTATATTTTTTTTTCCATTACAGGAGAGAATATTCCATCGGTTAGGCCGATGAATAGAGTTTTTTTGGTTTTTCAACCGAAAATGTTTTCAAATACGCTTCGGATTTTATTAAAAAAAATGTAAGAAATAATAATTTTTAATTAATCAATTATCGCTGGAAAATTACTTACTCTTATTTATATAACTTGATAAATTCGTTATTAATAAATTGTTTATAATAAAAAACAAAAACATAGTTCGTATAAATACAATATTAAGTTATTTCGATGATTTTTTTTTATGTTTTATAGTTTTATACCTAATGCGATATTTGTATTTCGAAATAGATTTTATGAAATTTTATAAATTATCGATGACGTTTTACTTTAAATTATTTTTTACGTACATTTAATATCTATTTATCGCAATTATTTTAATAATAATGACTTTTATGCGATATAAATATTAACATATATTATTTTAAATCTTATTAGCTAAATTAACGCGAGTAACGTTAAAATTATCCATCTGTAAGTAAATTACTTTTATTTAATTTTAAACGGTGTTTATTTTTTTAGACCAGAAAACTGTATGTTTCTCGACATGGAAGGCCAATACGTAAGTATATATCATATTAGATTTTTTCAATTTTCTTTCCGATTTACCTCACAACTTTTATGTAGTGCACACGGTGTTATGAAATGTCAATATAATAATACACGCATATAAAATAGGTCAAGCATAAAATCAAAATATGTATTATTTTAGAATAATACATTGTGATATCCGTACGACTACTATACTCGTATAATATTATATACATCATTTTGTTATTTGATTTTATTAAATATTATGTAACAATTTATATATTACAAAATAGAATACGATACTGACGTTTTAAAATATATAATTATCACATTATTATCGTACAATGAACATAATTTAAAAAAAAAAAAAATTAAAAATTGTAAGGATTGTTCGCAACACACACTATTGACATAGTGAATTAAATAAAATATAATAATGTAAAATAATTATAATAGTTGACTAATAATTATAATAATAATCTACTAATAATTTACTATTAAAATGTCATTATTTATTAGTCGGTGTAATATTTAAATTCCAATAATATTCCAGTTTAAAAACAATGAGGCAAACGTTCTTTAGCATGAAAATAAATATGGTTAAAATGTAGTTTTCCGAGAATTAACTTTTTAATTTTTTAATTGTTTCATACGCGTAATGTATAAAATAACAATAATTACATATGGCTTATAACTAATAAATATACGATTATATTAAAAGAAATCGACAGTGACATAATTATGTATTTGTAGAGTACCGTTTTCTGTATTTGCATTTTGCGTAGTAAGCAATATCCATCTACTTATTCGTTTTTATGTCCGACAACAATATTATAATATATATATACATTCTTTTTGAGAAGCTATATTATTGCTCAAAAATAGAAAATACGTGATTTGTTTCAATGACGAGCTTATGGTTACAGATCGTCAAATAACTACACGCATATAGCATTTTGTGCTTTCGTCAGCTGTAAATTTTACAACACTACTCTGGAATATATTATAATATTTTAAATCGACGGATTTTGAATATATCCACGTGTAATGTGCGGTAAACATTTAATACGATATATACATTGACTATGAGGCGAATTATCCCATCTACCAGGTGAAAGAGAGTAATTTAAGAAATAAGATTTAAGAAATATTGAGGTAAAAATAAAAGCGATCGTCCTAGTATATTATTTGTCTAAACGAATTATCTAACAAGTTTTTAGAATTATTTCCAAACAATTTCGATCACAAAATTACTAATATCATCACTTAAAGACACTTATTTTTGCGCCTTTCTCCTCCACGAAGCGTAAATTATTTGTTAAAATAAATATTATAACAACAATATAATAATGCCTATACAAAAAACGCTATAAACGCTATAGCGCAAAGGATCCAATAATCTAACATATTTTATATAGTAAATTTTGCAGAAATATTAACTCAGCTTGCCTAGCTTTTCAGGGATTAAAATTATATCTCTTTTTTTTCGCACTGTAACGATACGATTTCAGCGAATCGTCAACATTATGGTTCTTTAGTTGCGTTTTATTTAAGTTGGCAAAACACTGTGAGCTAAAGTACACGATTATGTCGTTAATTATTTAGTTCGGGTCTTGTATAAAGCTTTAGCACGAGCATCTATTGTCTATCAATTAAAGTTTATCTTCTCATCAATTTATGCGATTTTTTTTTATTTAAAATATGTACCGTGTTATTATTTTATATTTATATATAAATAAATTCAATTTTATTCGTTTATACAATCAATCGCTGGGAAATTTTATAATAACACCATATTTTTTTTTACATAATTCACACGCTTATTTACATAGGAGTGATGATCGTGTATACACAATTTTAGTCGCTGCATTTTTACCTGTAATATATATATATATATATTGGATTTTTTTATTTATTTTTTTGCTTCGAGCAAATCAAAGAACTTTTTAAATTTGTACTTTAAATGTGTACTTTTTCGACGCAGTTCCGTTTTTCAATATAATTTCGTTTTGTTCCCGGTATATTTTTTTTAAGAATGGGAAAAATCTACTCGAAATGTAATACAAACAAGGTTTGAAGTGGAGGGGAATGGCAAAGGGACTCAGTCACCATACTTATAACATAGCTCGATACACGCGGAGCTTAAAATTTTTTTCAACGAGTATGTTATGATGGTATGCGCAAAATTATTTCACATTACGTTAAAAAATAATTTTCTCCTTTATTTTCAAAATATTCTAATTCGTTTTGTACCGGATTGTATTAGATATATATATATTTTTTTTTTTGTGAGGAATGGTGAACATTTTATCATTGATAAATTATTATGCACGAATACACGATAAATTAATTATATAATTTATATAATGTCATGACATTCTCATACGAGCCGTGTAATATCCGCGTGCGGGTCAATATTGACGGAAAAATAATTTTACAGTTAAATTAGGTATATTATGGAAGTTTCAGTATAGCAAATTTTTTTGGAATAACAAATAATTATAATCTATTTCTATAACAATTCGGTGTTATATACGTGCACGCGTACCTAATGTTATTGCTATAATATTTCGAAATAAAAACAAATATATTTATTTTTATGTCGTGGATAAAAACCAAGGATTTGCATCCGCAAAATGATTTATTCCGAAAGGTTTTCGGCGGGTATACTATGCAATATTCTGGAGTTTGAAAACCGCTATAATTTAGCGCTGTATTAGACTTACCTATAAATATTTATTATAACGTTAAACATTTGTGTGTGGAAATTGTGGCGAGTACCATGTATGTAGCGTAATTTAGAAATGTCTAGAACGGGATACGAAGAGGCACCAACAAAATTTAAAATGGGTACCATTTTAAATCATTGCGAAGTTAATTACGATAAAACAAAATATGTTTTTATATTTCAAATAAACGAAATTTAATTTAATTATTTCAAAGTTATTTCACATATTGTATTAATATTTGTAATTTGAATTTAATAATTACAATTACTAATCGGTATTAAATTAATAAACATTCAAAAAATGTAAATTATTATTTAATACAAATACAACGAAAGGGAGGAACACAAGCCCTCTTAAATACGCCACTGGTAATAAAGTGCCTTATTTTACCTTAAACGTATACATTTACACTAAAGAGGTGATTTGTAAACAGTGATGCACCCATCAATTCCTCTACTGAGAGTAAACTATGAGCTGAGGAGTGTCTGAATGTTATGTAGTAATAGATACGCTATTTTTTTGTGACTGAGTTTATAGAAATCAAATTTTAAGAATGAGTTTATTATCATAACAAATAAAATTAAAATTAATGTTTTTTTTTTTTTTTTAATCGTTTTCGAAAATTATAACAGTTATAATAATTATTTAAAAATAAGTTGACGAGTTATTGAGTAATTTATCTTTTTTATTTTCTATATTTTAACGATATTATGTTCATTAATGTTGCAATAGTAATTTCAATGGTTTTCTGGTCGTCTGCAGTGGAGGGAAAAAATAAACCTCCACCGACAAAACATACCAAAATTAAAACTAATATTTATTTATTTCATCTTTTTTTCGCGAATCGTTCGATAACATACCGGCGATTTCTTTTTTTTTTTTAAATAAAAACTTAATAATATACAGCGCATTTGTTGTATGCACACCTGTACATAACCATATGTAGTACAATTCTTGTGTCACGTAATTCCAAAATATGATATTATATAATTATCCGTTTTGATCGTTTTTATATTTAAGCGTATTAAATAAAAAAATAGAATATTTTAGGTAGGTACCATACAGACAAAATTAAATATTGTTTAACAAGCAAAACGTCATTTTTGTCCTGTTTATTTATATTTTTGGTGCCTCCCCAAATTATATTCCACGCATGGGCCAACTGCACATGGTACCTAAACCTGACTTTACGAATGTCCTGTCTCCTGTGTGTGGATATGAATATGGACGTGGGACACAGAATACGCAAAATTGTTCTTCAATGTAACTATCGACTGGTTGTTATCAATATTCAATATTATTTTATTTTTATTACACATTCACCTACGCTTGTTTTGTTATTTATAATTTGTCGTCGTTATAAACACAAACAAATCTATTTAAAATTATACATTTATCAGAAATTTCTCTAGCGTAATATTTTAAGGATGAACACGGGCGAATTCGTTTTGTTTTTCTTTCACGCGTTTTACAATTTCAACGTTATGGACGTGTAAACTGTATGAGCACTATGTACCACCTACCTCCTACTGATTGTGAATAATATTAATCGATAATGGAATAAATTTAATATTGTACAATACCCACTGTAAAACCATAAAAAGAACGGGAGGCTTGATGACTATTTGAAGAATATCTAATAACGAGTTACCTGTTAATCATCAAATATTGTTAGGAAAAAAAATAAAAAATTTAATTTACCACTTTTCCATTATAGATAGTGTAAAAGTGTATTATATATACGTCCTGTTTCAATTCCTCTAGTTCGAAAGTGTCCGAAATCGACCGAAGAATGTGAAGCGCAATAGATGTAGTTAATATTGAATTATTAAAGAGATGGAACGTTATTAAAAGAAGTAATTCAGCATCCATTGCCAACGAGGCTTGGTGGTCTAGGGGTATGATTCTCGCTTAGGGTGCGAGAGGTCCCGGGTTCAAATCCCGGCCAAGCCCGAAAGATTTTTTGCATTTTTTTTTCTTTTGCCTTTTATCGGTTTATTATATTACATATTTTAATTATTATTATCGTTTCGAAACTATCATTGATATTCAAATTTTATACCAAATTTTATACGAGAAGTACAATTTATTAACGTTAAGAGAACAAAATTATTATACCTTACGTGTTCGGTTAATACATAAATTGAGTATAAAATTAATTTTTATAGAAATATTTCTAGAATAGTAAACAATGTGTAGTACACATCGAATTGAGAAATCGTATGTCTTAACGAATTGTTATCATGTCTGAAACGTTAATTCGTTATTTGGGCATTAATTGTTTAAAACAAAGTGTTAACACTGCACCGTAATAATTAGGTATATAAGAAAAATTGTATTTATTTAATTTTTCAATTTATTTCTTTTATTCTCCCAGTTAATATATATATATATTTTCAATTCTTTTCATATTTGTTATTAATTATAATTAATTAATTTATTATATATATATATATAAATAAATTATAATTAATAATAATAATAATAATACACGTACGTTTTATAATATTTACAAATGAAATGTTTCGGCTCAGAAAAAGGATTTCCTATCGTTAATCGTTACCTAAACACCTATGTCATAATATAATGAACTATATAAATTAGAATTGTTTCATAAATGAAACAAAAACTCTAGTGTCACAAATAAATATGTTTATAGATGTGTGATTTAATTATTATATTTCACGGATCATTTTTTTTCTACAATATTATCCCAGTGAAATCCGTCGCGTATTTTAAATGTCGTTTTTTTGTTTATATATATAAATAAATCTCACGTCACAATCTACATAAATAAATACAACTCAAATATAAAATTATACAATACGTATAAAATAAATAGAAAACTAAAAAATTATAATAATTATAATAATATACGCGTATTTTTTTTAAAAACCAACTACTAATGGCACATTGCATATTATTTGTGTTCATAAGCGTCATTAGGTGGTAGCAAGGACTAGCAATTTCTACCCCACCGTCGTTTTTATTGTGGTTGCAAATTAATAGCTACGCTACCCTACAAATAATTTCTAAAAAGAAAAACTTATTGGTTCTTCAAAAATGATCACAAAAATTGTGATGCATTATAAAATAAGAATAAAAATAATAACTTTTAAAGGTAGAAAACACGAATTATTTTAATTTTATTTGTAATATTTTATACATTTTTTCGTTTATTAGTATTTTCCATTTTTATGAAGACGTAACAATATAAAATGGACGACGCATGATCCTTCACTAACTTGTAAAAAAATTTTTAACTTATATGAAATTGTGTATTTTAAGTGTACGCGCGAATAATATCAGCAACTGGAAATAATTGAATAACGAGAGAAAACTATTTAAATATCTTGACAAATCACGTGAAAAATAATTGATTAGCGGAATAGGTAATAACTCTATTTTTACTGATCTCCAAAAAAATTATTTAAATTTCAATATTATGTGGAAAAATTCAAATTCATCCACACTGCAAATCGATATAAATAATCAAATACCTGTGAGCTCCAACCTACTCTTCAGTTTTTATACACACAACGTACGTATATTAAATTCCAAGGGATTGAATTTCAAAATTCAATATGTTCAAATTATGTTTTAAATTTTCGTATAGATATTTTTTCTATTATTCGCATATTTCATTATTCACTGCTGTGTACATTTTATACACAATTCCGCGTTATTGTTTTTTTTTTTTTTTATTATTATTATTATTATTATTATTATTATTATTATTTTCAATAGTTATATATCTTATAAAATCTTTCCAACATTATAAGCGGATAGAGTGAAAGTAAAATTAATATGTAAAAATATTAAATTAAAAACGAGTTTATTATGTTTACATATTATAATACATACGTAAAGTTTGTAATACACAAATCATTTGGTTACAATAATACATTTTCTAATAAAATAAACAATGGAAGAAATTAAGATTTACATTTTAAAATAATTATTATATGTTCATGACTACTATATATATATATATAATAATTAGGGCCCGGAAGTTCGTGCACTAAAAACCATAGAAATATGCATGCAAATATGCACTTAAAAATACTAAAATATGCGCTAAATATGCATTAAAATTTTTCGTTTTTTTAAAAGTTTTTAATAATTTTTTTGATATAAACAATAATTAATATGAGGGAAAAAGATACAACATTTAATTAATTTAAATTGATTTATTTACTTTAAACATTACAATTGACAATTAGAGTCTTAGACAGATTTTCAAATAAAAACGAACGCCGGTTATCGGCCAACATATTTTTATAAATAGAAAAACTCCGTTCTACATCTACTGATGAAATGGGCGCGTACTTAAAATGTATAAAATCATTAGTTTGAAGATCTTCCGGAAGGCTGTCAATTGTTGTATCTTCGCCTGACATGATTTTAGAAATTTTTGATAGTATTTTAAAACCCTCATTTTTCGACGATTTTATCTTTGGCATTTTAAAATTAATAAAAACAACGGGAGATTAAAAACAACGGTTTGAAATCACGGTGGAAACTAAACTTTGGCAGATCGACGCCCGGTCCACCCGGAACGTTTTCAATGCATGCGTTATTCCACGAATTTAAAATTCCGTGAACACGACGTTGAGTTTGATAACGCAACGTAAAGTTATAAATGGAACGGGACAGACTTTTACTAATCGATAATGTCGATAACGATTAACGGATGTCGATTGTCGTTATTAATAATAATAAATTATTTTTAAGGAGACGATTCAATTAATGACTTATTGATATTGCGCAGGATATATTGAATCGTACCACGTAAAACAAATAAATCGTTAACGTGTTATTATGCAATAGAGGTATATATGAAAAATGTTTTATTATTACGTTTTGGTTACTATTTTTTTAAAATTATAAACCAGCTTTCTGAACAGAAAACGATATGCTAGTATTTAATCAGTAATAATAAGGTACGTATTGGAAAGACTTCCATTTTATTTAATAATAATAATAATAATAATAGTAATAATAATAATATTAAAATAATAATAATTATAATTATAATAATAACATAAAATACAATTTTATTTATTTTTTTTTTAAAACCATATTATAAATTATCATTTGTTAGTTCAATATTTGATACGTTAACCTACGCATAATTTCTATAGTAGACGAAAACGTTTTTTCATTGGAATTTCGACAGAAATATTCTCAGAAATTATATACTTCATTATACTATATTATAAGGTTTAAGTAGGTATTACATATTAATATAAGTATAAAATGAATAACGTTTTATTATTATAATATGATACAAACATTATAAAATATATATTATTTCAAAAAACGTGCTTTTTTGTTATTTATTATTAAAAATCGAAGTATGGATATTATTATATTTTCTTGTATAAAATCATTTTTCATTTATATTAATAATAATTGTGTTGTACTATTATTAAATTTGCTTTACACTACCGTGTCAATTTAATAGATTTCGGTAAATTATAAATTATTAGAAATCGCTTATTTGTTCATCAGCAAACTTATCAACGGAGAAAAATGGAAATATTTAAATGTATACAACAATTGTTTTTTTTTTAATTATAATAATAATTTATCCAAGTATATTTTTTCATAATTTCGCTATTGTCTAATTAAATTATTATATACCCAACAATGTTGCCCGTGGGGTAAGTTAATTTAAGTATAAATTACAAATTATAATACAGTTAGTGAAAATAGATCAAAATTAAATTTCAAAAATTACTATTATATATTATCATCTCGTATTTACATTTAATTTTCAATACTTAGGTATGTGCGAATAAATCTGTAGGGGATTCGAACAAACCTATTGAATCTACTCCATATATACACATCACACACATAGTATATAGACGTCTTGGAGATTGTATTTTTGCCAATGAATTTATATACACTATGAATTTTTAAACAACATTTAATTTTTATTCGCGACTCAAAAATGTCAAACTTTTGAAAAATATTTTGTTTTTTCATATAAAAGTAAAATCTTAAATCACTATAAGTGACGAGTCGAATATTTTAGTTTAAAAATATTAAAGGTCAGACATTCAGAACGTATTTTTATGTAGAAGAAAACTTACTTCGTTAAATAATAATCATTCGGTAGGTGCAAAAGTAACTGGAAAAATTCCCAACACTTTGTACGCTTATTGTATATGCAGGATGGGAAATGCGACTGACAAATGTGTACTTATTTTGTACGAATGATGTATAAGAATAGAGATTTTCATAATGCACACGTAACTTAGACAATTTATAAGAAATGCATGACCATTTCGATGAATGCATCACCGTTTAACGCCTGAGAATAAATAATTCGTCGTCACGCGTCTGCAAATTATATGTGCGGAATTTTTGATTTTCAGAATTTTGATTTACCGCTAGTCCACAACGTCGATAAGTATATACAACGCGATAGTAATGCATTAGTTGAAAATAAATAAATAAGTAATAACAATAATAAAAAAAAAAAGATTTCTCTTTTGCATTACCAATAGAAATATGTGAACATAACAGTGTTATCGTAATGTTATTAGAATATTAAAAAAATAAAATAATTTTCTTCAGCACGGTTTGCGTTAAGTAACTTCCAATAAGTATACAATATCTGCAATTGTTGTATGCAAATTAAAGGTGATAATACAATTATAGGTCGTATATATAATATCGTATTAGTATAGATTTATGTTTTATATTATATGTTTGTAAAAAATTAGAATTAATTTAATGTTGCTCGTTTTATGAAGAAGCGAGTGAGTGTAGTAAAAGGAAGAAAGAGCGTAACGACTTACGAATGTTATAATCGTTAATATAATAATACAGTACAACGCGGAAAATTGTGAAAAAAAGTACACAAAAAAAAATTCTCTTTCTGGGCTTGGCCGGGATTTGAACCCGGGACCTCTCGCACCCTAAGCGAAAATCATACCCCTAGACCACCAAGCCATCTGTTTCCCTCGTTTAAAAAAATTGACTCTTCAAACGATCTTCGAATTAATTTCTATTCGTAATGCGGTAAATAACGAATATTTTTTTTTAACCCGAATGTATACATATTAGTAAAATTTGCGTTATAAAAAAACCCTTTCCGCCATCATCGACATCATTTATGTTTATTATTCTCGTATCGTAACCAAAAATGGAAACAAAATTATAAAAAATATTCGTGTGTAATTTGTAAATGCGTCCGGTGTCAAAAAATTATTATGTGAACGATCGCTATAATCTCGTTTTTGACGGTTCACTTGATCATGATTATGTTTGTGTCGAATTTTAAACGCGCGCGCCTGACGTAAAGAATTAAAAAAAATATGATTACATTATGTGATCATAAAGTCGGTGCACTTCATTCGAAGTAGTTAATTTTTTTTTTTTTTGCGCTACTTATACACACCTATATCGTACAACGTCAAATCGATATGGTTTTCGCTTCGACGACATCACTAAAAACAACTTTGTTTGTTTTGCGCGATAAAAATTGTATAAATATAAGAGTGAAAAAATGAATACAATGACCAGCGTTTCAATTCGAAAAATAAACGCTGAAATGAGTGGGTATGTATGAAAAAAAAACTGCAATACATATTATAATACACTGTGTAACGACAGTAGTCTGTAGTGGTCACTTGATATCTTGTGCCCGATAACGTGAACCACTTTTGTATATATCACATATTGTAGGTACAATATTGCGTCTTTTGTGTATAATATTTGAAGAGTTGAAAATGATATTGGCATTTGAACGACTACAACATTTGAACTTGTATATACCAAACTTGTATGTACCTACTTGCGTTATTATAATATGATTAGACAACGCAGAATACATAAGTACCAAAGGAAAAAAAAAATATCGAATACTAGAAAATATCCCGGTAACAATAGTACTCGAGACTTGATTATGTTTTTATTGGATAATATATAAAAGAAAACCCGTCGAAAACGTAAGAAAAATAACGAAAACTAAATAAACAATAAACGGAAAAATAAAAATACATTTTTTCATTGCAAAACGAATGGTGTACGCCCATAAATGATAAGATATTATTACGAAAGAATAATAATAATAATAATAATAATAATAATAATAATAATATATGCATTTATAATATCGAATTATTACACCATAGACATATTATTTTATACGTCGATTAACTATTATATAATAATTTATAAAACAATTAATAATCCTATAATAAAATATACAATAATATGACAACGGTGTTAGTTCACGACGTATAATAAATCGGTATGTCAATCTCATAACCGGGACAATATACGGAAAAATTTTTATTACGAATAAATTATCGCGGAAAAACAATAATAATGAATGGACAAACGTAATTATCCACAAAAAATGAAAATATATTTTGTCGAAAAACTTGAAACGTTTATGGAAGAAAATAACGATTTTCGGGATGGAATATTGTGTTGAAATAACGCGCGCGTCTCTGGTATTGCATGATATATTTTTTAAACTCTACTACCAAAAAAATTACCTCTTTTACGGATTAAATATTTCAAAATTCACAATTGTTATAGATAGACAAAAATAAAAGAAATTTGTTTTTGAAAAAATGTGTCTCGTTAAAACAGTTCGATGTTACACGACTGGTGAAAATTTCAGGGTTCTATGACGATTATTTTCGAAATTACGAAAAAATAACGATAATCGATTTTGACGAATTCGCGTTTCTCTCTTTCTTTTTTTCTTACCGTTTTTGTATAATTTTTTCGTTAGTTTGTTCTGACGCTTAAAAAATTATTGAGAAAATCGAAAAACGGCCTCTCTAAATTACCAATTAGATGCAATTCGGTATCGGAAAATAGTGCTACACGTAAAGCACTTTTTGTGGATGAATTTTTGAGCAGAGGCATGAAAAAAAAAAAAATGAAAAAAACAGACGCATCGTTGTAAAACCGATAGGTTTCTCCCTCCATTCAGAAAATTTAAAAATAAGTAAATATAAAGTACTTCGTCGTCGTTCGATCGCGTCGCGTTTCCAAAAATCGACACGACCGAGACGAATTGAAACTCATCGCGTTGCGAAATCCCCCTCACCGCCACTACGACGAACAGATCAAAAGACCAAATCTCGTGAGCGCGTTATAGGCGCAAAACGCACAAGACGTGCTCTATTTTTTTTTTCTCGATTTTTCAATAAAAAAAAGAAGTGAAATAAATAAATAAAAAAAAGAAGAGAAATAAATAAAGAGAAACACGCACAAGTACAGTAATAATGTACACGCGTACATTGGTCTCACTACAGTTGCACCCGTCGTCGTTTGATGTCTCAATACGCGTGCAGATGTCTACACGCGTCGCGCAGTGTATACACACTGCCGTAGCCGCTGAACCGTAGAGTCGAACGGTCTTTTCTTTACTTTTTTACCTCCGAGTTAAGGCATTATCCCCGGCAATCCCTTAATCGAATAACCCGGATTCGGGAACGAGTCGAAATTCAATTTCTTATACGATCCCCTGCCCCGCAAATGAGAAATGCGCACTGATCAAAACGTGTCTCCTTAACACTACCGAACGTTGACTGTATAAATGCGTAATAAAAATATAATTTTCCTATACGTCGACAGAAATCGTGTGTACGAAAAACGTGTGTAGCGTGAATGTTGAATTTGTCCGTTTTCGATTATTACTTGTTTTTTTTTTTTTTTTTAATGAATATAAAGTTAAATTATTGTAAAAACAAAACATTGTAGGCGGTATGATATGACTTCGATATGTGAAAAACACAGCGGTCGGGTGAATCGATTTTAAAAAAGACACCACGTTGATAAAGTACTCCTTATGAAATATTAATGTGAAATCGAATTATTTATACTGAATAGTAATAGCTTACGTTACGCCGTTTGTCGATAAAAAGAAATCGACGCTTTACCGGTTACTCGAAATTAAAAAAAATCAGTCTCACGTCTATTGTCGTAGTTATAACAATACTCAGTCAGCCCCATATAGTTAACCGAAATACTTATCAAATACGGTAACGGAGTAGAAAAATATTCAAATATTATTGATTATCGTATTTTATGGATAATACGTACGTGTGTAGAAAGGAAAGCAGTTATTAGTAATTGATAGTAGGCACTTTCGAGTGATGAAAGAAAACTCTTTTACTCACTTCTCCTCCGTTCCATCGCTCGAAGGAATTCTAAAAACGCCACGGCACAAATGTCGTATTCACACCACACGTTCGATTTTGCCATCTAATTAGTTTTTGCGCGTCGATTGAAAGATTGTTGTCCTCGTCCACGAGCGCGGGACACCGTTCCCGATGTTATTGTCGAAAGATGGATTAATTTTTTTATTATTATTATTTTTTTTTCGTTAATTTTATTTCTCGGAGTTTTTCTGCTTGCAAGAGCTTTTATTATATTAAAATAAACAGTTTTTTTTCATATATTTATATTATTTATTTTGTTATATAAATATACACGCCTATATGAGTCTTTATCTAGATATTAAAATATAAATCCGGTGTATGTGTGTGTGTGTCCCAACGGCCTAACGTTCGGTTAGCGACCCTGATAAAAAAAATAAAAATAAATGGTATTCGCCATCGAGCGTTCCGACCGAGCAGTAGCGAAGATCGGTCTTAAGATCTCTATTACGGATTGACTTGCGAACCACTCATCGAATCGTCATGCGATTTTGATTCGTAAAGTTATTTACGGGGCTGGTGTAGTTTGAGAACGATCATTATCGATTTTCCGATTACCACCGCATGGATACAATGTTAAAACGACTGCTAAATCTTAACAATTTAAACGTGTGCACTACGAAATGTTTATCAAGAAAATTAATTGGGTATAAAATGAGAAGAGAACTGGGGTGTAAGTGATGAAGACGAGGTAACCGAGTATACGAGAAGAAAATTGCTTTCCAACGGCAATATAGACAATTTCCTGCAGTCGACCCGCCCTATTACCTGTCTAATTTTTTGTTATTCGGAATGGGCTGAACAGATTTTTCCAAAGATCAAAAAAAGACTTGGCGTGTTTTTAGATTCATCAGTCGGTTACCAGGGGCAATATATTGATTTCCATGGTCATCAATTTCGGTTATAAGGATTTTATGTAGAATTTTTTCCTTAGCACCCTGTTTGATGGCGCAAAAAAGCCAGAGGTCTGTGCTTTATATAATATATATTAATATTAGCCGTACAGGAATATTTTAAACATATTTTTAACACGAACAAAACAATAATTTCTTATATATATATATATATATATATATATATATATACGATTGATTGTATCGTAGGCGTCTTAATGTGGACAACGCCGAGTGCCGAACAACAGCTAATAATAAATAAAAATTGTACCCGAAATTATGTAAATTTATGTTGAACGGTGTAACTGTTCACGAACGAACTCACCGGAGCTGATAAATCATATACGAGATAAAATGATACACCTAAAGATGCGAAATAAACTTTTCATGAGCGTTTACTATAATTATATGTCAAATTAATGCGTCGTTAGTTGTTTCTTTTTTTTTTTTACATAGAACAATTCTCGTAATATTTTCAAAATGTATAAAGTAAATTTCCTGTTAAACTTTCAAAATTAAAATATAATATAATAACGACAATTTACACGGACATTTGTTTCATTCACAACAATTTAATAATAATAATTATAATAATAATAATAATAATAATAATATACTGTTCGAATATCTGAGCATTTCACGTTTATTTTAATACTTTATTTTCCAAAACAATAACGTGCAGTCGTATAATATATAAGAAAAAACATCATATTGTTTACAATTCAAATTTCGTATTTCCATATATGTAAAGTATGTTTGATACGAAATACGATAAATTAATTGAAAAATTGAGGAGAAATTCTTTCCACTCTTAAAGTCGATCGAAGAACTCATTTAGAAAAACAATTAACTATTCCGCCGAAAAACATTATTTTGTGAATAATAATAATATGCAATTTAGACGGCACGTATACGATGTATATTAAAAATAGCGAAAAAAAAACGATCAGACGGAAGTCAATTGAAAACAGAGTATTTTGGAAAAAATAAAATTTACTTTAGCATCGAAACCTGTTTTATAATATTAAAAAATGAATTTTCGTATTTAATGTGAACACAAATTGTGCAAGTCATTCTAATTATATTAACTAGTTGATATCGGAAAACAATTTTTCTAATAATGATTTTATTAATATAACTTGTTAATTAATATAATAAACGACAAATACAATGTACCCATTGTTAAAAAAAAAAAATTGCCATGTAGACTTTATATTTGAAATTTAAAATAATGAAAAGGAAATGTCTTGATTTCAAGACGATTGTGTATTTAGTAATTAATTTTCAATACTATCTTAATTAATAATATAAAAAGAAATATATTTATTATTCGGCATTATTAAATAATACACGTAAATTTTGGAACGATTGAAAACTAAGAGTATCCCCAAATATTTTATAATCTTTTATAGTTTTTCCAACACAAATTTTTATTAATTTTTTTAATTCAAAAATTTAAATCGATAAATGTGTTTATAAAAGTGGTTCAATTATGTCCGGCTCGCAGTGGTCCTAATAATAGGTTAATTTGCTTAATAAACACGCGATTTGGTTTAGGATTTTCTTTTTCGATTCCAATATATATTTTCCAAAACATACTGATGATTCTATTTGCCAGTGGTGTTCAAGTTAAACGGAAATCATTGCATAGAATATGCACTAATATACTCGTATGTATAATACATAGGCTATTTCGCTTCATCCTCAGAAATAGCCAACGTCTTTAATAATTTTTCAAATTCGTTTTAAACATATGGTTTTCTTCATATTGATCTAATTTAACAATAAATAATTCAGTGCCTATTATAAATATAATCTCCCAAAACAGTTTGAAAAATAAATGATTTAATTTAGCTTTTTTTTTATTGTTTTATGACTTCAATAGCTATGGATATTAGCCAAACATAAGTGTAATATAAAATATATACGCATACATTCAAACCGAATTAAATTCAATGGAAAAGTGTATTGAGATTTATGTGAATGTCATCACGTGTACGTACCTAACCGGCAACAAGATGGCAGATAAAACAGTAGACCTCGCGACCAAAACAATTCCGCAACCGTTTGCCGATCAATGATATCAAAACTTTCATCAAGCATAAAATACATACAATACGGCAAAATTATTGGGAATAAATCCCTCCAATAAACTGAGAAGTGTAAAAAATAGCACTATTTCCAATATTTCACAAGACGCCAGGAAATCGACGTGACAAGAGGCTAGAATCGGACATTTCTTTTTTAACCCACTCCTTTCTTATTGGCAATGATCTTCCGCCAATATCCAATAGATACCGGATGAAATTAACCATCCAACACATAATCCAAGAATGCTTAGAACATAATTTTAATTATAGATTGAAAATAACTACTCAATAATGGTACTGATATTTATAATTTATTTTATCGTAGAAATATAAATTTACGTAAAATGCGCAATAATTGTTGATAATATACAAAGAAAATATAATATTTATATTTATCAGACAAATTTAATTTGCAGTATAATATTATTTTGATATTTTCCTTAAAAATTCGCCAATGAAAATGATGCATGAAAATTGATAGAAATGCATGTGCCGCTAAAACACTGAACGTTTTAATAATTTATGGAATGAAACCAGTGCTCGAATTGGTGAGCGGGGAGGGAGATGTGAATGGAGTACATCCGCGTATTTTACAGCGATTTTCATTTTATATATATATATACACACATGTGTTTGTATGTATGTATACAAATTATATATTTTTTAAATTACAATGGAACAAAGAGTAAAGATAGGGTGAGAGAGAAAGAGGGAAATTGTTTTAAAACCATTGGATTATGCATGAAAATTCAATAACAGTGGTAACACAATTTTAAAAATGTTTCTATATAGACTACAAAATACATAAAAAAAAATCGTAATTTTTTATCATAATACAATTTAAATAACATTTTTTTTTATATTTGTTGTATTGTATCTATTAATACAATTATTGTACAACTTATTATTAGCAATGTAGTTCCAATGGTTTTCATCAGATGGAAAGGTATATTTATTTTTTTGTAATCTAACTATTGGATTGACGGTATATTTAATTTGCTATATTGATACGAAATATTAAAAAAAAAAAAAAAAACAAAAAATCGGTTGAATAATAATTTCAAAACTTTAAATAAAAGCAAATACAAATATTTTTTGTTTTTTTTTTGGGGGGGGGGATTTAAACACTTATATTTTTATATTATACTGTTTTAATTTTTCTCTAGATCTCCAATAATACCACTAAGTAATATTCAACTAATTATGACCACCCACTCGAAGTAAAATAATATTAAAATTGCGTTTAATTTGGAATAAAGTCGCTATAATAATACATAACAATATTATTTAATTACTATTTATTTGTTTATTATTTCCGTGAAATATTTTTAAAAATCATTGAACAGTGTAGAGGAAATTATTCAGAAATTATATTTTTTCTTAAGTTTGTGTATCTTTATAAGACGCAGACTTGATTTTTATTTTTGAACCATTAACAAATCACAATTAATACGAATATGCTTCGTTTATATCTAAGAATACATAAATACTTTATTAGTATCCTTTTTTTATGGACGTATATACGAATGTCAGACAAAATAATTTGTAATGGCAGATAAAATTATACGCGGTGTAAGGAATAATTCGACGGAAGGTAATGCCACGGTAGTCATTAGAGGAATTTAACGGTTACTGTAAGTACGAAACTACGAGCTAATGGCAAAATTAATGTCGAATTAAAGTGGTTCTAGAGAGTTATAAAAGAAAAAACTTATATATATATATATATATATATATATATATATATATATATAAAATACTTTAAATTAAAAAAAATTCTGTTTTGATTTTGAACACGAGAAACATTTTATAAAAATAAGTCTTGGTATTCATTTTTATAACTTGAAAATCAATAATAATTAGTATATATAAACACTATATATTAATTTTTGTCTCAACTCATGACAAGTAACAATAAGTAAATTAAGTTTTTACTGAATCGTTTTCTTTTGACAACAATCGCAGTTTTATTGTTTTTTGATTTTGAATACTTATTTTGGTTGGATAACTGTTTAAGTTAGGACTCGGCCTTTAAACTGTCGAAAATTATTAGGGACAAATGTGTATCACGAAATTCAAAATAAAAAGAAAATTAATAATTTTCTCTCTACTGTTATCGCTGTGAATTGAATATTGTTTGTGACATGGATTCTGGGTCCAATAAATCTGTTGAATCATTAGACGAGACAATGGCCAATTATTGTAACCTGTTGTAGTCCCTGTCACGTGTATCATCCAAATCTGATCCATTTGTTCTCAGTGCCAAGAGAAAAAAAAAGCTTAATGCGGTATAAAAAGAAATATTATAAAACCACGTGCTATTATGACACGATATTTTTGTGTACGTCAAATATCGTCGAGGAATGTAAACAGTAATGTCGGCGTGAAGGTATAATTATACATACACGTAGATTGTTCGATATTTTTTGCAATTTTTTTGTCGCCGATCATTTCCACCCACTGGACGTGTTATTTTTAAGTATGTATATGTATTTAATTTTCAAGAATTGTTTTTCGTTGTTATTCTTACGAGCTAGCTGCTGGTTGTTTGCACATTATTGGGACGTCGCGAACCGAAAAATGTTAGATTATTTTCTATTTGTATTTATATTTTTATACATTACGTCTCAGAGCTCAAATAAATTGAATACGATACTAATCCCCTCCTCGCATACGGCACGAATACATAATAAACGCATAAATCTAATACGTATATTATCACATTGTAAAGAGATAGACGACGGATTGGTGCACAGTCTTTGTCGTGTTTATTTTCGCATGTATATAAAGGTAGCTGGTAATTGAAACTAATCTGATTCAACGGCGAACGAATGGGGCTGGTCACACAAAATGGATAAATCGGAATATTGTGAAATTCGAGAAAAAAAACCGATTACTTTTGTAAAATAATTGATTTGCCGAACAAAACGATAATAAAAATATGCACACATTCTTGGTCTACGATTTTTACTACATAAGACTTCCAATTTGTATAAATTAATGTATACGTGTAAAACGTAAGTATTTAAACATTTATTGTGCTGAATATGTTTATTGACTACCGCCACTCATCGTCAATTGAAATAGAGTTGTACTTTTCTTTTTGCTCAATTACCGATGATTACTTTTTGTCGACACCGGTGTCTGGCAGTGATTAAACATTTTTTTTTTTTTTTTTACAATTATTATATTTTTTTTTGTATTTCGCATAATGTTATTTATATTGTATACATAGATACACTTTTTACTTACAAGTCCTTGATTCATAAATTGTTCTTGTTTCTGTTTCTTAAACAGATGTTCTTCATCTTTCATTTATATACATATTTTTTCTGTTTTACTATTTTATTATGCATTTAGGTCTTAAGAAATAATTTCAATCGCCCGTGTGATGACTTCTATGAAACAATCTTATTAATCAGCGATTGAAAATAATGGATATAAATATTTTAAATCGTAAAATATATGGGATTAATACAGTGTATATATGAAAATAAAATAAAAATTCGATTTTCCGATACACTCAGAAAGGGATAATACTCTAAGGTACCGTTTCCAAAAAGATATATATATTTTTATGAAAAATCGATGTAAAATTGTACGGATGATGATTTGCGTGATTTCGCTTACATCCATTCAAACACGTTGTCGTCCTATCCAACACATACACGTACGATATAATAATTAAATTGAGAACACTCACCTGTTTCCCATCCTTGCCTCTCCATCGGATCCACTTGTTAGCGCTGGGTCTCCAATAGTCTATCATGATTTCCTCTACGAACTCTTTACCGGACCCATTTCCGTATCGACCCTGACTCTTGATGGCCGTCACCGCGTGCAACCCCTGTAAGTTCACCTCCAAATACTGGCGACCGTCGTTCGATATCATGCCTTTTGGACACCACGCTCCGCCGTTGCCTTCCAATTTCAGTCTGGAAATCATCAATGAATTATGCGTACACAGTTTATATTAAGTTTTTATAGCAAAAAAAAAAAAAAAAAATGAAAAAATACTTTTTTTCAAACAATTTTATATACACAATAATATTACTGTCATCAGAAAATTGGAAATGGCTCTACGGCCTATCTACGGGCCCAAAGAACATTTTACACAAACCGATTGTATTGCAAATATTTTTTTTTATATTTTAAAAATTATCATAAACAAATACAATCGATTCATACGTACGATATTCTGAAGGCAAAAACAAATACTCATATTTATGATAAAATTATCTCCATCGCCTTGCAACATTCCAATATATTTTGTCAATTTCCTTTTCATAAAAAAAAATAACCTTTTTTTTTATATACATTTTTTTAGGAAAGACACTTGTTTTGAATATTTTTTGTTAGATAATTCTAAGTTTCCAATGTCTTTTATGTATGTCTCCAATAATAGTTCGTTACAACTGTGACTAAATTAATATCAGCAGGTTGTCATCAAATATTTGTAGGCGTTCACATACACTCTAGAAAAAAAATTTATACTGAAGGACTTTATGTCTAGTTTATTACAATCAATTGAATTAGAATTTCAATGGTCGTATAATACAGGACGATCTATAGTAAAATGAGTTTAAATAAAAACTTTTTCCAATTGTTCCCGAACACAATCAATAGAAAAAGCATTGTACAAAAAAAAAAAAAACGTTTTTTTTTTTTTATCGATATACAGACACATTGGCAACCCGATTTAAGTTCTAGAGGACGTATTTTTTAGATTCTGAACGAACCGAAGAAGCTGTTGGTTTTACAATGACATTTTTATTCTACGTACAACTTTTCAACTATTAGAACTGCTGCAAACATTACACTCGTACTTATTTTCGGGTAGTAAATTTTGTAGGCGTTGTATTTTAACGATGTCGTTTTCTGATTTTCCCAATAGTTTTTAAATGCGACCTCAAAAAAAAAGAACCGAATTTTCATCTTAAAACGGGGCAAAAACGCTATTTTGTCGAAATCCATAATTGTATATTAATAATAAATAATATTTCGAGGTCTGCTCAAAATCAATTATTAAATGCGATTATTTATCATTGCTTTTCAATTCGTAATGTAAAATATTATAACTCAAACATCTTTATCCGAGTAATTCATTTGTGCGACATCTACAAACACATCGGCTGCTGCTGGTTGCCCTTATTGATAATATTATTTTTGTGTAATTTTATTTTATGACATTAATCTCGGAATTAAATGTTAATATAATAATGTACAATACACTATGTTATGCGCTTTACATTTGTTAGTTTAAAAAATTTCTCTGTTCCGAACAATTTCAACTCTCCCCTTTATTGTTTTTCATTAAACGCGGCTCTGATAAAAATTTAATAACAGAAAATTGTTTGAGCCCGTAAATATCCATATTTTTTTTTCTACAGTGCTTATGTAAATTTAAATCGACTTTAACGATCTTGTCCGTTTATAATCATATGTATTTTATGACATAATTTAACACTGAAAATTCGATACGTACAGCCGCGTTATTATTATACTAATTTATGTCGCGTCTAGTACGCAATTATTATTTTTTCAAGACTATAGTATGGTATCGTGTGTGTGAAAATAACGGCCAACAATTAATTAAAATATTTCACTTTCTCATAGAAACAAGACGATTAGACCACATTACTATTATTAATGATCGATATTATGTACAACATATAAATTATATACATAAATTACACGAAATTTGTTTAGAATACCGCGGCGAATGTTTAAAACAAACGTTTCGCTTGGAACAATTTCGAAGTGTCAACGATACATTATAAATTTATTGCTGTGTTTGTACCACCGGTGTGACTAAAATTCCGTGTAAAATTTTTCCAAAATAAATTAGAGCTCGTTACACGTAACCTTACGTTATATTATAGTATAGTATTGTGCGGGACAGGCTATACAATTATATATTTCGCGTAGGTAATTATTTTATATATTTTACTAGTTATGATAGTTTACATTATTCTCGAGTGTCTTTATAACTGGGTATTTTTTTTATACCTTTCTAAAAACTAATTCTATTTGATAATACCGTGAGCTCAAAAAAATGTATAAAACTACATTGGTACGTGTAAAATTGTTAAATTAATAATTATATTAATGCGATGGTTTTTACAAAAAAAAAAAAATATTAATATTTTTCAAATCTGTCCATAGAACGTTTGAATGGGAAAAATTATATTTATTGATGTGTACATTCCAGGAAAGAGCGATGAATTTTTACTAAACTGTGAGAAATTATTTATCTAAATATTTTCATTTTCTTAATTTCATTTTCTGAAAACTACATCCTACTCGTTTACTTGTAAAACTTTGACCTTCGTCCAAATTCCATCCAGAATTATTATTTTTGTAATATAAAAGTTTGATATTGGCACGTGTAGTCTAATACTGTAGTAATATTAATTTTATTATATTCTAAATAAGAATAGAACTTTCAAATGTTCAAGAAGGCAGTATACTTTATTTTGTTAATATATAAACGATTAAAAGTGGTTTTCGCGATTTTTTAAATTATATATACAAATAATAAAAACAGAGAAAAAAAAATAATTAGCGTAAAATTTAAAAATTTAACCAGTTGTATCGCAAATGGTTGTTGTGGATATCGCTTATGTAAATTATTTGGTTAAAGATTTTAGATTTTTGTTATAAATATATGAATTTGGAAGCAATTGCATGAATCAATGCGAGCTTCGCGGTGTAATATTATTTATTATTAATAAATGAACAAAGGTAATTTCCACAAAAAATAAAATAAAGTTTGTCGAAAAAAATATTGCAAAAAATTTATAAAAGGATATAACGATTTTTAAGGTTTTTTTTTAAATTTAATTAATGTAACGCGTACGTCTGGCATTACATTAAAATTCATAAGACTTAAAACCTAAAATTATCGATTATATCAATTCAATCATTCAAAATCTATAATTGCTCTGATAGTAGCCCAAAATTGAAAGTAATTTTTATTAAAAACATTTTTCCCCTAATTATTATATGAAGTTATAGGTATTTGGCGAATAATTCAAACATCAAAATAGTTTCAAAATTATGAAGAAATAACGATAATTTATTTCGAAAAAATCACCATATTTTTACCATATTTTTATGTAAATTTTTTCTGTAGTTTTTGATTTTATTTTTAAATTCTAAGACGGAGTATTGGTTTTCTCAATTATGTGTTTTATTTTTTATGTCTCTACTCGAATATTCCACCAGAAAATATGACCTTTTCAGTCACATTTTGTATCCAATAGTAAATTGCATTACTTTAAATAAATTATTTTTCGATTTCCTCGAAAGTGGTAAAAACTATAGTTCCGAAACTGTCGAAAAATTACATAAAAATGGTATAAATGCGATTTCGACGAAACGGATTATTCGGTAATTTTGAAACGAATGGGTATAGTTGAGAAATTTGAAATATTCGTCCAATATGTAATTATTCATATATTATATTAAGAGAAAAAAATTGTCAACAAGATTTTTTTAATTTTAGACTATTTATAGTAATTATAGGTTTTAATGTATTTAATGCATAAAAAGATTTAGTTTTCGTTAAATATCCAAAATATTATACTAATGTTGAGGATCGTTGCCGTCAAATTCAACGATCGCTTTCAATTTTATAATGACAACAACACGCTCTAATGTCTGTATCGAAATAATTCACTCGAGCGATATTCATGCGACGTCCCTGGGGGCTCGCTACATTTTTTTTTTTTAAAGTGCTTTCGAGAAAATCGAAAAAATGATCGTTCTAAACGTACTGACCGAATGCAATTCGCTATCGGCAATCGCTATTGACTATTAGACATTAGAACACTCCTGTCAGTAGCGTCTTACACGGCGTGTGTGTAACTGCGATACGCTCGAACTGGAGTGTTGATCGCCACACACGATGACGGAGCGCGTTATTGTCGAAACGGCGAGTGGCACCGACATAGGTTATAGGCGTCGCGCGATGACGTTTCGGAGCACATTTTTACACTTATCGAAGGCATACGATGTGTATTAACGTGTGGTACGATTCGTCAACGTCTGCCGCGATGTCCGAAGTAAATAATATATTTGAGAGAGTGAAACACGCGAGACGGAAAATATCGGAACCGTGTTTTTCTTTCGCGCACAATGTAGGACGAGGGACGCGATCGCGTTGGCAGAAAATGAGTGTTATTCGGCGGGGCCCTCTCGTTTCGTATTTTCGCTCAAAAAAAAAAAAAAAAAAATCGTCGTACGTGAGACCACGTCGTGGGCGAAGTCGTTGCCGACAGCGGACAATAATTGATGCGATCAATCGAAACGAAATCGATCAGCAGATCAATCGCGTTTTTTATTCTCATGGAAATCGATAAGAAACAATGTGTAAGAGGGAATTATGGTTGAATTTTTTTTTTTTTTTTTGCGACTTGGAGCACCCACTTGATATGATTTTATTGACGTTACCCGTAACCGAGCCGAGAGAATATTTTTAAAATTAAAAACTTATCTGTGGACGTCGTGTCATACCCGTTTAGTTGGTTTCGAGAGTACCTAACTATTCGGTTAAAAATCGTGTACAGTAAACAAATATTGAACAAGTAAAAAACAATAAAAGAGTTTACGGCATCAAAAGGCGGAATTAAAAAAAAAAAAATTTAAAAACCAGAATTATAAAATACAATGGATTCATTTTTCTTACAAGGTGGATTAAAAAAAAAAAAAAATGTTTTAACGAAAACATTACGAGACGGTGAATAGTAAACGAAAATATTCGCCGTCCGTTCGTGTAGAAAACACGTGTAATCAATTCGTTGTTCAGTAGTTAGAAGAATAAGAAAGAAAAAAATGAAACATTTCAACGAGTTCTGTTACGAATTTCGGCTGAGAAACGATAACTGCTATCCGCGGTTTCGCTCATTGGACGCTTGAGTCGACGACAAACGCCAATATATTTTAAATACATAGAAATTTTTTTTTTCTCATATCATTTTTAAAACGATTTTCCGCGCGACATTTAGTACTCGTTTCAAAACGTCCGTATTATTGGCGGGATGACGTTTTTTTAGGTAGAAATACGCATATAGAAAATATTTAAAAATTATGCGCGGAAAACGATATATCGCAATTGGTTCGTCGTTTCTTTAAAAAAAGAAGACGAATAAATGGTGTTATTACGTCTACCGTCGTTTTTTCGGTATAATATGCTTCTCGGAGTTTTGCATTGTTATTGCGGTCTTATTATTGACATCACGAGAAAATTATTTTTGTCTTCAACAAAACGATTACGTACTACTTTTTCTTACACACCAATAGTTGTATGTACACGTAGAATTTTTAAATATAATATATATTTTTTTTTTTTTTTTACCTATAGCGTACCGTATTTTTATAGAGACATCAACACACTTTAATAAGTAACAACAGTTTTGAATAAAATTATTTTTTTTTTGTAAAAATCATATTGAATAATTCATCTAAAATATAAATGGATGAGTAGTATCGCTTCGTAACTATAGGCGCGAATCGCGCAAAAACCACTGAATGCGATTTGTCTTTTTGTTTTTCTCTTTTTATTTGTAAAGCAAATTACGCGTGTCGTTTTAGATACAGTTTGAGAAATATCTGCTAGAATGACAAAAGTCTTAAAAATATTTCGCGAGAAGATATAAAAGTTTCCGATTACCGCGCGGTGATAGCAATGCGACCAAATATGTTTTTATCGAATTTCTTCAATGTTAACAATTTATTAGATGCGTGCACGAAATGCTGCGTTTCAAGAAAAATGAACGGGAATAGGAGCAAAACGCTATCACTTGGACACTAAGACAATCTTCTGCAATCGATCCGTAACTCACTGATATCGTTTCTGCTATGGGCCATAACGATTTTTCGAAAGTCGCCGATCAAGGAAAAGTTTGACGCGTTCTCGGATTCATTCATCGCCGCCGATTACCGAAGACATAATAATATATTATATTGATTTCCACGGAGTTTATCATTTTCGGTTGTATGAATTGCCATTATATATATTTTTTTTCCTTAATACTCATTGGTCACGTAAAAAAGACCGAGGACTATGCAAATCAAGATTATCCTAAAAACATAAACGCGAACAAAACAATGATTCAGTGTACTTAATTAGGATTATTTGTATCGTAAGCATCAAATTAATCTGGACAATTTCGGGTACCGAATAGCAGCTATTAGTACATACGAATTATACTCATAATAATGTAAATATTAATTGAACGGTTTAACCGTTCACGAGTATAGCCGAGAAATTCAGCTTAACAATCTTTATAACATTTTTTTTTTTTTGGACATTATTTATGTTTGTAATTTAAGTTTTTGATTGCGCATGTACGCATAAAGAAAACAAAAAAATGATTCATATTTTTATCACGAAACGAATTCGTATCGGTCAGAGCCGATGTTGTGTATATTGTACGACATAGCCGTTTGCACATTTCAATAATTTCCATTCGATAAATTTGATATGTCGTATTTTATCACTTGGAATTCGCCGTCGCAACGTTATTGAACTATTGTTTTATTCAATACATTTGTACACTATATCAAGCAAATTTACAAAATCGAAATTTATCCAAGTCATTAGAGAAATTTAATCATTCGAAAATCATTTCGTTTTACTGTTGTTCTATTGTATCGTTTATAGTTTTCATACAATAGCTATACGAATCAGCTAGTCAATTAATTCATTGTCCGTACGAGTACAAAATGTAATTTTTAATTTAATATTTTCAAAACGAAAACTTCTATTTTCGTATGGTCTTTGACGCAATAAATGTATTACTTATAGTCTGGATCGGCATTTTTACACCAAACAATCCAATGTGTGAACGTCATTAAATTAAATTAAACGTACGTTTGCGTGGAATTCGAATTGTTAAATAAAAGTTTGTTGACCGACAAAAGTCAGTAATAAAGTACAATTCAGTTAAATTTTTATTTATATGTCCATTCAATTCTATAAATATATTATTATTATTCTTATTCTTATTATAGCGATAGCTAGTGATTTTCAATAATATCTCCGCCAGAATGAATATCTAAACTTTAGAACTCTTTATTTGCGCATTAATTGAATTTTAGAAGTTTTATCTCTCTGTACAAACTCTAACTTAAGACCAAAAGGGAATATAATTTATTCATTTTCTAAATTTACCTTCAGAGAAACTCGGTACTCGGTAGTCATCCAACGTTCACTTCCAGTAACCAATGTAATTTAAATTTAATTAATGTCGAATTCGCTGTATTAATAATAAATTCTTGACGTTACCTTCACGCAGGTGGCCCCACGCACGTCGTACGCTCTTTTCCTAGGCTGATGAGTTTGCGATGTATTTCGTTTTAAAATTAAGTTTTAGAACGTTTAATACCTTAATTACATTTAATAGTTATTTAATAAACTTCCTCGAGTCAATCTCAGAAAGTACTAATATGATGTCGTAATAAAATCCAATTAGAAAATTACGTCAAAACACAATATTCGATGACAATGGAACGAAGAGTTTTATTATTTGTTCACAAAGAGTCATATGAGACATTTAAAAAAAAAAACAATAATATTTTAAATAAAAACAATCGATTATTTTCCGTAAATAATTTCGTTATTGTTACTCGTATTGTCTCATCAAAAACATTTTATTGTAACTTCGTATTAAAAAAGAGAATTGAGTAAAAAAAAAAAATTAATTACAATATGACTACATTTTTAAAAGACGTAATATGAAATTAAGTAAAATGCATAATATATAATTGTAAATTGATATCTATTAATGAAAAATAATTTGTTTTTAATCTAAACATTTATAATATTATTTCGGATTACTTTGCACGAATAAAAAAAAAAAATGAAAATTAATAAATAATGACTGTAATAAAATTTTTATCGATAAATTAATGATATATTTCAAATTCATATTTTATTTATTTTTGAATTATTGAATTAAATTGTTAATTTTTATTTGTTGGAACCTCCATTCAAGTAAACGAAATGTTTACTAAAGTTTAATTTACATAAAACTTTATTGATCATTTATAGGTATTATTGTAATTAAAAGTTAAGTTTTATATAATTTCCACTTTATATTAACTTTTTGTTGAAATTTAATTATTACGTGATTTATTTATTTTTCTTAATCACTTTTGACGCAGTTTTATATCGAATTGTTTTTAATGATAAATCAGCTTTTTTTTATAAAATAATAATTATTGGACTAAATATAGATATTAACACAGACACTAATATATTTCTCTTCAAAACACACGTTTTTCCATCGATTTCTTTAATTCATTTTTTTATTTTTGTTTTGTTTTTATGGTAAATTCACTATTATTATAGTGCAATATATCGCAATAAATATTTACGTATACGCATTGTTTATGTACGAGTATAATAATAACAATAATAATAATAATAATAATCGGTTGCTCACCTACGTATTAATATTTATAGTTTACTAGGTTAGGTTAATGTCATAAATTAGAAAACAGAAGCGTTCGTAAAATATTAGGATAACAAGAGGTATATAATTTAAAAAAAAGAAGAAAATTATTATAATTCACGTGTCTAAAGACGAAAATTAATATTCTTACAATTCAAATTTTTCCCATTAATTTATTCTTATCATGAAATATTTAATGTTTCACACTTTAAATTGAAAGAAATGGATTTTAAATATGTTTAATTGATCCTAAAATACATTAAAACTATTAAATTCTACCAATGGGCTAAATAAGTATTCATGTAACCAATTGGTGGAAAGTAATAATTTTAATGTATTTGGAATCCATATCTGAATACTTACTCGGTCAATTGTCTAACCCTTTAAAATATAAGAGTTTAATTATTTAAAGGGTATTTGGTTGTTTCTAATGATCCGCATTCAAGAAAACCGTTAAATAATTCATTTGAATTGATTAATAATTCATTAATTTTAGAAAAAAAAAAAAGAAAACAAATAAGAATAGATAACGTGATGGTCATTTTCTAAAATTACGAAACATTTGAATGATATGACAACATATATTCAAAACAATTTGAATGCAAATCAATTGAATTTTATAGATATATTTTTTTTCAATTTTAACATCGAACTAAACACAAAATCTTGTGTCCGCTTGCATAATTTTCCACAGTAAATTTTAGGCCAATTTTTTTTTAACAATATTATACTTTTATCAGTCTAATTTTTAATTTTTTTTTATTCTTAACCGAAAAGTTCTACGTAAATTATTTTTAAATAACAATGTAAGTGTTTAGTTAGATGTTGTACACAATTAATTAGTTTTTAAACTAACGGTTTATATTACCGATAAACGTAAATAATAGTGTTTTGTAAGTGGCTAAAAAGATGTCATGTGGAAGCACGTGTTGTATTTTCTTATGTTTTTTAGGAAACGGCGAGACTCATCTGTTTCATGAGAGAAAAGTTCTTTAAGCGGCTCAACTGGCTCATCTATTGAAGCAAGAGCTACTTTTCCTCCTGAACAACACATGCCCGCAGCTTCTTCTTTCCACTTAAGAGCACCGCAAAATCTACATTCTTTGTTCATAGGTTCTATTTTTATAAGATTGTGGCTTCCGTAATCAAGTGTCTCGTCGTACTCAAATGCAGCTTTGTCGAATACCCCCCACGTGTTTCTTCTGAATATTAGACGTCGCTGTTGTGCCCTTTCAGCAACAGCGCGTCTGCGATTCAGCTTCTTCAACGGTTTCTGTAGCTCTTTGTGACGCTATGTAAGTTGCCTGCTGAAGAAGCCGAGCGTGGGACTGTTCAGGTGTCTCAGCAGCCCGTTGAGATGCCAGATATTCAGCGTGGTGTTGACGTCGAGCTTGGGACTGTTCAGGTGTCTCAGCAGCCCGTTGAGATGCTAGATACTCAGCATGCTGTCGAAGGCGGTTTTGAGACTGTTCTGGTGTCTCATCAGCTCGTTGAGATGCCAGATATTCAGCGTTCTGTTGACGTCGAGCTTGGGACTGTTCTGGTGTCTCGGCAGCCCGTCGAGATGCTAGATACTCAGCGTGCTGTCGACGCCGATCCTGGGACTGCTCTGGTGTCTGAGCAGCTCTGTGAGCTACCTCACGCTCCGCCTGTTCAAGCCTTCGCAGTTCGGCTTGTGGAAACGTCTCGTTAAGTCTAGCTACTTTCATAGATCGAGCTTTATTAGAGCTTTGGGAAAGATTAGACTTACGCTTTCGCGGCATAATTATTTCTTAGGAGGTACTTTTTCTACGATATTTTTATAAAAAATAATTGTAATTTGCTGATTGAAAAACAAAATCAAGCTTTCGTTGTATTATTATTACCATAGATACCATAGTATCGCGCGTTCGGTTTGTCATCGTCGTAACTATTAAAATATTTGTCCAAATGATGTATTGTGAAGGACAAATTTATCTCCTTGAATACCAAAAGCGATAAAAGTATTCATTTAGGTGCTGTCGATTTGTTTGTAGTCAGTTCGTTTAACAAATAAATTATCAATTTTTATTGTATTTATGGTTCACTATTTTGACAATAATGGCTTACTCATAAAAGATAGGTATATATGGTGTCGCAGAATTTTTGTAGGACTATTTAAGATAAATATTTTCACCATACATTATATACATGTAGCACTAACTGTTTTTGCAGCACACGCCTGAATAGCTCGCAGATTGCAGAATTTTTTCAGACTTAAATGACATTTATCGTTATATTTTGGACAATTCACACAATATCTTTATAAATTATAGCCTATGTGTTATTCTGATCTATAAGCTACATTACTGTAAAGTTTCATTAAAATCCGTTTAGTAGTTTTTGCGTGAAAGAGGAACAAACATCCATACATCCATCCGTTTCATCCATTCATCGTTATATTTTGGACAATTCACACAATATCTTTATAAATTATAGCCTATGTGTTATTCTGATCTATAAGCTACATTACTGTAAAGTTTCATTAAAATCCGTTTAGTAGTTTTTGCGTGAAAGAGGAACAAACATCCATACATCCAACCAAACAAACTTTCGCCTTTATAATATTAGTAAGGATTTTTTTTCAATTTTAACATCAAACTAAACACAAAATCTTGTGTCCGCTTGCATAATTTTGCACAGTAAATTTTAGGCCAATTTTTTTTTAACAATATTATACTATTATCAGTCTAATTTTTAATTTTTTTTTATTCTTAACCGAAAAGTTCTACGTAAATTATTTTTAAATAACAATGTAAGTGTTTAGTTAGATGTTGTACACACGAATTAATTAGTTTTTAAACTAACGGTTTATATTACCGATAAACGTAAATAATAGTGTTTTGTAAGTGGCTACACAGAATCTGTGAATAATATCTGATATTATTGGGTATTTGAATTTTTATTTATTCGAGGATTATCGTGTGAATGTACCGTAAGCTATAAAAGCGTTTGCAACTATAAATCGATCGTTGTCCGATGAAATCACGAGAAAAAGAGAATTTGTTAAATTTGTGTTTAAATGAAGAAGTCAAATAACAGTCCGAAATATGCTCAGTTAACGATAACTGAATTTTGAACTAATTTTTTTTTTTATATTTAAACAGTAAATGTTGAAATTACTAATTTTCATAGTATGTTAAATGATACAAACATGTACACATTGGAATTATAAAATATATATATATATATATATATATATATATTTAATATATGTATATGTATTTTTCACAGTTGAACGAAATTAAATACAAAAATGAGAGAACGGCAATTTATCAATGTATACGGTGAAATTCAAAATAATTTCTATAGGTCAACATTTATATAGTCGGAGAAGTAATTCCATGAGCGACAGCTTCTCATTAATGTGTCAACCCTCGTTAATGAGAAACCAAAGTATCTCGACCACAAAATCGTGTCTCGGTAAAAATCAAACGAATAATGAGTTTACCGTTTTGTTTACATTGATTATTTTTCACAGATATTAACATGTAGTTCATACTTTTTATTCTAAACAATTCCGCAGAGATGTCGAAAATATTTACTGTCCCGTTAAACTCTTTCGGCAAACACACCCCATGAAATTAAGAACGAGAAAATACTACACAAATATAAATAAAATGAAAGCGTTCAGCGAAAGTGTACTTAGACTTGAATTTTTTTGTTTTGAAGAGGACGAGTTGCTTTTTAAATAAATTACATAAAACTATGTGACAAAGGTATTTTAAAACTTAAGCCATTTGTTTTATTATGATGGGCAATTCGTCATAACTAAGCACAATACAATTTATCAGAATATGTGCAGCATATTTTAATTTTCCATTATTATTGACTGAAAATATATATATCTCATAAAAATTAATTCTTCCTAAACATTTTAGAGGGGAGCGATGTATCTCTTAACCTCTCTATCGTTATTAACGCCATTGAAAGCGTTACTTGTAAATCACTAGGAAGGATGTGTAGAAAACAAATTAAAAAATTAATAATAAGATGTAGTCTTGTATAATATACAAGTTTTACGTTTATTATATTACAAATTTTAAAATAAACAAATTCTTTAATTACTATTACATTTATATTTGAACAAAACTACGTGTACACAGTGTGGTATTCCGTTTGTTTATATAATTTTTTCTCAAAGTATACGTAATCATTCAGTGCTTAACACTCGAGTATTTCTCATGGTCCAAGGAGAAATAGATATAACTACAATTAAAGTCTGGGAAGTTAAGGCATTTGTATGTTTTTCTCTATTCACACGGTTTATATTAGACTAAGCTCTAAACGCATTTCATGTAATGGCAAATTTGAAAACGACATTTTTAACTGCATAGATTTGTTCATGTTTTGTCGATTTTTCAAAAAGAAAAACGCGTATATTTCTTGACTTTTCTATATTTTCGTGCATAATATTAATATGGTTTCCTTATTCTCGTTAAATAATTATTAAATATATTTTTCATTTAACGATACGATTTTAATAAATATGTTATTTTCGTCGACTATTATATATTTAGGAACATTTTACTCTTCATTTATTTTAATTGAATCGCTAACGGCTATTTTGAATCGGTTTCTGCAAAACGGGCGTAAGTCCAAAAACTAAATTTTACAGGAAACAAAAAAAACGGTTTTCTGGTGAATTACATGAAAAAAAAATAAAAACTGGAAGTATTATTAAACGTGTTTGTAGTGGTTCTACAATAACATTAAAAAAATTTGAACATAGACAAGTTATATTTTAAGCTAAATTTAAGTTTAAAATTTTGGACTGACGCCTTTTTTGCAGAAAATTAAAATATCGGACCTCTCATTACGTAGCTAAAAATGCAGGACTGATGCCTTTCTTACAGAAAACGATGTAAGTACCCTCCAAGGTGCAAAAACCATCAAAAAATCATTTTCCAAAAATTTGGACTTACGCCCGTTTTGCAGAAACCGATTCATTTATTTTAGTTTATAATAATTGATTTTCCCATGATTTAATACATATTTCCTATTGATTTAATACATATTTCCTATTTTTTTTCTGTATATTTTGCACTTTTTTCTCGTACATATTATGTCTATTTTATTGCCCCTAATATTTGTGCTCTAATATTAATGTGAAACCAAAAAAATTACAAATATTTTCAATTCCTTCATTAATACGGTTTTCTTTGTAATGTAATATTTGAATTGAGACACAGCGCGTACACTACGTGGTGCATGACACGCACCACGCTTGAAAAACGGACAATGACAATAATATATCATAACGATTTTTTCCCCTTGACAAATTGAACTGTTTGAGAGTGCGTGTACCTATAATATTTCAACAAAATCTTGAGAGCATATGCAACGTTTATATACATATATAGTAAACCCTTCAGGAACACAATCGCGTGTATAACGCACAATCATAAATATGATAAACCATATTTTATAACGTAGCGGTTTCTAAAACAGAAACAAAAAAAAAAAAAAAAAAAAACGTAAACAATTTAATTATCTATGACTCTTTTTCTGCATTAAATTCGTGAATTCGATTTTGTAAATGTTTACGTTGATATAATGTTTCGTAAATGTTTAAAGGGAAAGAATTTAATTAAAAATATCGATTTAAATAATTTCAGTTGTACCAGAAAACGTCATGTTCAAGATTATTACACGAGCGTGTACATAGCCCAGGACATTCAGCGATAAATGATATAAAAATAAATCACCATAAAATTTGCGCAGAATAATACGGTTGCAGCGGTGTGAGTTATATGTTTAACTGAGCAGAGGGTGGTTAACTCAAATTCGAATCCAAGTAGTCTCGTGTAAGTATTCACATAAAAGTAAGTGTTAGACCATCGGACAGACAATAAATAAGTATAAAGCAAATTGTAAAAATGAACGTATTGAACGATAATAATTGTACTGCTTAATGTAACACAATCGCTTCTATCATCAAACGGTTTGTTTGTATATTTACGTATCAATATAATATGGAACATATGAAATTGGCGTATTCAAAAAATAATAAAATGTAATTCGTTGGATAAATGTTGATTGAAAATACGAATTTCGAATTCGATTTTATCCGTAGATTTGTGCTAAGTAATAATATAACCTTATTAAGAGTTAAAAAAAAATGTTAATACAATTTTATCGAGTTCGTATCCCGTTGTTTAAATATGATGCATTATCATGCACACATAGTGTATTAACATTTTTTTTTAACTCTTAATAAGGTTATATTATTACTTAGCACAAATCTACGGATAAAATCGAATTCGAAATTCGTATTTTCAATCAACATTTATCCAACGAATTACATTTTATTATTTTTTGAATACGCCAATTTCATATGTTCCATATTATATTGATACGTAAATATACAAACAAACCGTTTGATGATAGAAGCGATTGTGTTACATTAAGCAGTACAATTATTATCGTTCAATACGTTCATTTTTACAATTTGCTTTATATTTATTTATTGTCTGTCCGATGGTCTAACACTTACTTTTATGTGAATACTTACACGAGACTACTTGGATTCGAATTTGAGTTAACCACCCTCTGCTCAGTTAAACATATAGCTCACACCGCTGCAACCGTATTATTCTGCGCAAATTTTCTGGTGATTTATTTTTATATCATTTATCGCTGAATGTCCTGGGCTATGTACACGCTCGTGTAATAATCTTGAACATGACGTTTTCTGGTACAACTGAAATTATTTAAATCGATATTTTTAATTAAATTCTTTCCCTTTAAACATTTACGAAACATTATATCAACGTAAACATTTACAAAATCGAATTCACGAATTTAATGCAGAAAAAGAGTCATAGATAATTAAATTGTTTACGTTTTTTTTTTTTTTTTTTTTTGTTTCTGTTTTAGAAACCACTACGTTATAAAATATAGTTTATCATATTTATGATTGTGCGTTATACACGCGATTGTGTTCCTGAAGGGTTTACTATATATGTATATAAACGTTGCATATGCTCTCAAGATTTTGTTGAAATATTATGGGTACACGCACTCTCAAACAGTTCAATTTGTCAAGGGGAAAAAATCGTTATGATATATTATTGTCATTGTCCGTTTTTCAAGCGTGGTGCGTGTCATGCACCACGTAGTGTACGCGCTGTGTCTCAATTCAAATATTACATTACAAAGAAAACCGTATTAATGAAGGAATTGAAAATATTTGTAATTTTTTTGGTTTCACATTATTATTAGAGCACAAATATTAGGGGCAATAAAATAGACATAATATGTACGAGAAAAAAGTGCAAAATATACAGAAAAAAAATAGGAAATATGTATTAAATTATGGGAAAATCAATTATTATAAACTAAAATAAATAGCCGTTAGCGATTCAATTAAAATAAATGAAGAGTTAAATGTTCCTAAATATATAATAGTCGACGAAAATAACATATTTATTAAAATCGTATCGTTAAATGAAAAATATATTTAATAATTATTTAACGAGAATAAGGAAACCATATTAATATTATGCACGAAAATATAGAAAAGTCAAGAAATATACGCGTTTTTCTTTTTGAAAAATCGACAAAACATGAACAAATCTATGCAGTTAAAAATGTCGTTTTCAAATTTGCCATTACATGAAATGCGTTTAGAGCTTAGTCTAATATAAACCGTGTGAATAGAGAAAAACATACAAATGCCTTAACTTCCCAGACTTTAATTGTAGTTATATCTATTTCTCCTTGGACCATGAGAAATACAGTGTTAAGCACTGAATGATTACGTATACTTTGAGAAAAATTTATATAAACAAACGGAATACCACACTGTGTACACGTAGTTTTGTTCAAATATAAATGTAATAGTAATTAAAGAATTTGTTTATTTTAAAATTTGTAATATAATAAACGTAAAACTTGTATATTATACAAGACTACATCTTATTATTAATTTTTTAATTTGTTTTCCACACATCCTTCCTAGTGATTTACAAGTAACGCTTTCAATGGCGTTAATAACGATAGAGAGGTTAAAAGATACATCGCTCCCCTCTAAAATGTTTAGGAAGAATTAATTTTTATGAGATATATATATTTTCAGTCAATAATAATGGAAAATTAAAATATGCTGCACATATTCTAATAAATTGTATTGTGCTTAGTTATGACGAATTGCCCATCATAATAAAACAAATGGCTTAAGTTTTAAAATACCTTTGTCACATAGTTTTATGTAATTTATTTAAAAAGCAACTCGTCCTCTTCAAAACAAAAAAATTCAAGTCTAAGTACACTTTCGCTGAACGCTTTCATTTTATTTATATTTGTGTAGTATTTTCTCGTTCTTAATTTCATGGGGTGTGTTTGCCGAAAGAGTTTAACGGGACAGTAAATATTTTCGACATCTCCGCGGAATTGTTTAGAATAAAAAGTATGAACTACATGTTAATATCTGTGAAAAATAATCAATGTAAACAAAACGGTAAACTCATTATTCGTTTGATTTTTACCGAGACACGATTTTGTGGTCGAGATACTTTGGTTTCTCATTAACGAGGGTTGACACATTAATGAGAAGCTGTCGCTCATGGAATTACTTCTCCGACTATATAAATGTTGACCTATAGAAATTATTTTGAATTTCACCGTATACATTGATAAATTGCCGTTCTCTCGTTTTTGTATTTAATTTCGTTCAACTGTGAAAATACATATACATATATTAAATATATATATTTTATAATTCCAATGTGAACATGTTTGTATTATTTAACATACTATGAAAATTAGTAATTTCAACATTTACTGTTTAAATATAAAAAAAAAATTAGTTCAAAATTCAGTTATCGTTAACTGAGCATATTTCGGACTGTTATTTGACTTCTTCATTTAAACACAAATTTAACAAATTCTCTTTTTCTCGTGATTTCATCGGACAACGATCGATTTATAGTTGCAAACGCTTTTATAGCTTACGGTACATTCACACGATAATCCTCGAATAAATAAAAATTCAAATACCCAATAATATCAGATATTATTCACAGATTCTGTGTAGCCACTTACAAAACACTATTATTTACGTTTATCGGTAATATAAACCGTTAGTTTAAAAACTAATTAATTCGTGTGTACAACATCTAACTAAACACTTACATTGTTATTTAAAAATAATTTACGTAGAACTTTTCGGTTAAGAATAAAAAAAAATTAAAAATTAGACTGATAAAAGTATAATATTGTTAAAAAAAAATTGGCCTAAAATTTACTGTGGAAAATTATGCAAGCGGACACAAGATTTTGTGTTTAGTTCGATGTTAAAATTGAAAAAAAATATATCTATAAAATTCAATTGATTTGCATTCAAATTGTTTTGAATATATGTTGTCATATCATAAATGTTTCGTAATTTTAGAAAATGACCATCACGTTATCTATTCTTATTTGTTTTCTTTTTTTTTTTTCTAAAATTAATGAATTATTAATCATTTCAAATGAATTATTTAACGGTTTTCTTGAATGTGGATCATTAGAAACAACCAAATACCCTTTAAATAATTAAACTCTTATATTTTAAAGGGTTAGACAATTGACCGAACAAGTATTCAGGTATGGATTCCAAATACATTAAAATTATTACTTTCCACCAATTGGTTACATGAATACTTATTTAGCCCATTGGTAGAATTTAATAGTTTTAATGTATTTTAGGATCAATTAAACATATTTAAAATCCATTTCTTTCAATTTAAAGTGTGAAACATTAAATATTTGATGATAAGAATAAATTAATGGGAAAAATTTGAATTGTAAGAATATTAATTTTCGTCTTTAGACACGTGAATTATAATAATTTTCTTCTTTTTTTTAAATTATATACCTCTTGTTATCCTAATATTTTACGAACGCTTCTGTTTTCTAATTTATGACATTAACCTAACCTAGTAAACTATAAATATTAATACGTAGGTGAGCAACCGATTATTATTATTATTATTATTGTTATTATTATACTCGTACATAAACAATGCGTATACGTAAATATTTATTGCGATATATTGCACTATAATAATAGTGAATTTACCATAAAAACAAAACAAAAATAAAAAAATGAATTAAAGAAATCGATGGAAAAACGTGTGTTTTGAAGAGAAATATATTAGTGTCTATGTTAATATCTATATTTAGTCCAACAATTATTATTTTATAAAAAAAAGCTGATTTATCATTAAAAACAATTCGATATAAAACTGCGTCAAAAGTGATTAAGAAAAATAAATAAATCACGTAATAATTAAATTTCAACAAAAAGTTAATATAAAGTGGAAATTAAATAAAACTTAACTTTTAATTACAATAATACCTATAAATGGTCAATAAAGTTTTATGTAAATTAAACTTTAGTAAACATTTCGTTTACTTGAATGGAGGTTCCAACAAATAAAAATTAACAATTTAATTCAATAATTCAAAAATAAATAAAATATGAATTTGAAATATATCATTAATTTATCGATAAAAATTTTATTACAGTCATTATTTATTAATTTTCATTTTTTTTTTTTATTCGTGCAAAGTAATCCGAAATAATATTATAAATGTTTAGATTAAAAACAAATTATTTTTCATTAATAGATATCAATTTACAATTATATATTATGCATTTTACTTAATTTCATATTACGTCTTTTAAAAATGTAGTCATATTGTAATTAATTTTTTTTTTTTACTCAATTCTCTTTTTTAATACGAAGTTACAATAAAATGTTTTTGATGAGACAATACGAGTAACAATAACGAAATTATTTACGGAAAATAATCGATTGTTTTTATTTAAAATATTATTGTTTTTTTAAATGTCTCATATGACTCTTTGTGAACAAATAATAAAACTCTTCGTTCCATTGTCATCGAATATTGTGTTTTGACGTAATTTTCTAATTGGATTTTATTACGACATCATATTAGTACTTTCTGAGATTGACTCGAGGAAGTTTATTAAATAACTATTAAATGTAATTAAGGTATTAAACGTTCTAAAACTTAATTTTAAAACGAAATACATCGCAAACTCATCAGCCTAGGAAAAGAGCGTACGACGTGCGTGGGGCCACCTGCGTGAAGGTAACGTCAAGAATTTATTATTAATACAGCGAATTCGACATTAATTAAATTTAAATTACATTGGTTACTGGAAGTGAACGTTGGATGACTACCGAGTACCGAGTTTCTCTGAAGGTAAATTTAGAAAATGAATAAATTATATTCCCTTTTGGTCTTAAGTTAGAGTTTGTACAGAGAGATAAAACTTCTAAAATTCAATTAATGCGCAAATAAAGAGTTCTAAAGTTTAGATATTCATTCTGGCGGAGATATTATTGAAAATCACTAGCTACCGCTATAATAAGAATAAGAATAATAATAATATATTTATAGAATTGAATGGACATATAAATAAAAATTTAACTGAATTGTACTTTATTACTGACTTTTGTCGGTCAACAAACTTTTTATTTAACAATTCGAATTCCACACAAACGTACGTTTAATTTAATTTAATGACGTTCACACATTGGATTGTTTGGTGTAAAAATGCCGATCCAGACTATAAGTAATACATTTATTGCGTCAAAGACCATACGAAAATAGAAGTTTTCGTTTTGAAAATATTAAATTAAAAATTACATTTTGTACTCGTACGGACAATGAATTAATTGACTAGCTGATTCGTATAGCTATTGTATGAAAACTATAAACGATACAATAGAACAACTGTAAAACGAAATGATTTTCGAATGATTAAATTTCTCTAATGACTTGGATAAATTTCGATTTTGTAAATTTGCTTGATATAGTGTACAAATGTATTGAATAAAACAATAGTTCAATAACGTTGCGACGGCGAATTCCAAGTGATAAAATACGACATATCAAATTTATCGAATGGAAATTATTGAAATGTGCAAACGGCTATGTCGTACAATATACACAACATCGGCTCTGACCGATACGAATTCGTTTCGTGATAAAAATATGAATCATTTTTTTGTTTTCTTTATGCGTACATGCGCAATCAAAACTTAAATTACAAACATAAATAATGTCCAAAAAAAAATGTTATAAAGATTGTTAAGCTGAATTTCTCGGCTATACTCGTGAACGGTTAAACCGTTCAATTAATATTTACATTATTATGAGTATAATTCGTATGTACTAATAGCTGCTATTCGGTACCCGAAATTGTCCAGATTAATTTGATGCTTACGATACAAATAATCCTAATTAAGTACACTGAATCATTGTTTTGTTCGCGTTTATGTTTTTAGGATAATCTTGATTTGCATAGTCCTCGGTCTTTTTTACGTGACCAATGAGTATTAAGGAAAAAAAATATATATAATGGCAATTCATACAACCGAAAATGATAAACTCCGTGGAAATCAATATAATATATTATTATGTCTTCGGTAATCGGCGGCGATGAATGAATCCGAGAACGCGTCAAACTTTTCCTTGATCGGCGACTTTCGAAAAATCGTTATGGCCCATAGCAGAAACGATATCAGTGAGTTACGGATCGATTGCAGAAGATTGTCTTAGTGTCCAAGTGATAGCGTTTTGCTCCTATTCCCGTTCATTTTTCTTGAAACGCAGCATTTCGTGCACGCATCTAATAAATTGTTAACATTGAAGAAATTCGATAAAAACATATTTGGTCGCATTGCTATCACCGCGCGGTAATCGGAAACTTTTATATCTTCTCGCGAAATATTTTTAAGACTTTTGTCATTCTAGCAGATATTTCTCAAACTGTATCTAAAACGACACGCGTAATTTGCTTTACAAATAAAAAGAGAAAAACAAAAAGACAAATCGCATTCAGTGGTTTTTGCGCGATTCGCGCCTATAGTTACGAAGCGATACTACTCATCCATTTATATTTTAGATGAATTATTCAATATGATTTTTACAAAAAAAAATAATTTTATTCACAACTGTTGTTACTTATTAAAGTGTGTTGATGTCTCTATAAAAATGCGGTACGCTATAGGTAAAAAAAAAATATATATATATATTATATTTAAAAATTCTACGTGTACATACAACTATTGGTGTGTAAGAAAAAGTAGTACGTAATCGTTTTGTTGAAGACAAAAATAATTTTCTCGTGATGTCAATAATAAGACCGCAATAAAAATTCAAAACTCCGAGAAGCATATTATACCGAAAAAACGACGGTAGACGTAATAACACCATTTATTCGTCTTCTTTTTTTAAAGAAACGACGAACCAATTGCGATATATCGTTTTCCGCGCATAATTTTTAAATATTTTCTATATGCGTATTTCTACCTAAAAAAACGTCATCCCGCCAATAATACGGACGTTTTGAAACGAGTACTAAATGTCGCGCGGAAAATCGTTTTAAAAATGATATGAGAAAAAAAAAATTTCTATGTATTTAAAATATATTGGCGTTTGTCGTCGACTCAAGCGTCCAATGAGCGAAACCGCGGATAGCAGTTATCGTTTCTCAGCCGAAATTCGTAACAGAACTCGTTGAAATGTTTCATTTTTTTCTTTCTTATTCTTCTAACTACTGAACAACGAATTGATTACACGTGTTTTCTACACGAACGGACGGCGAATATTTTCGTTTACTATTCACCGTCTCGTAATGTTTTCGTTAAAACATTTTTTTTTTAATCCACCTTGTAACAAAAATGAATCCATTGTATTTTATAATTCTGGTTTTAAATTTTTTTTTAATTCCGCCTTTTGATGCCGTAAACTCTTTTATTGTTTTTTACTTGTTCAATATTTGTTTACTGTACACGATTTTTAACCGAATAGTTAGGTACTCTCGAAACCAACTAAACGGGTATGACACGACGTCCACAGATAAGTTTTTAATTTTAAAAATATTCTCTCGGCTCGGTTACGGGTAACGTCAATAAAATCATATCAAGTGGGTGCTCCAAGTCGCAAAAAAAAAAAAAAAATTCAACCATAATTCCCTCTTACACATTGTTTCTTATCGATTTCCATGAGAATAAAAAACGCGATTGATCTGCTGATCGATTTCGTTTCGATTGATCGCATCAATTATTGTCCGCTGTCGGCAACGACTTCGCCCACGACGTGGTCTCACGTACGACGATTTTTTTTTTTTTTTTTTTGAGCGAAAATACGAAACGAGAGGGCCCCGCCGAATAACACTCATTTTCTGCCAACGCGATCGCGTCCCTCGTCCTACATTGTGCGCGAAAGAAAAACACGGTTCCGATATTTTCCGTCTCGCGTGTTTCACTCTCTCAAATATATTATTTACTTCGGACATCGCGGCAGACGTTGACGAATCGTACCACACGTTAATACACATCGTATGCCTTCGATAAGTGTAAAAATGTGCTCCGAAACGTCATCGCGCGACGCCTATAACCTATGTCGGTGCCACTCGCCGTTTCGACAATAACGCGCTCCGTCATCGTGTGTGGCGATCAACACTCCAGTTCGGGCGTATCGCAGTTACACACACGCCGTGTAAGACGCTACTGACAGGAGTGTTCTAATGTCTAATAGTCAATAGCGATTGCCGATAGCGAATTGCATTCGGTCAGTACGTTTAGAACGATCATTTTTTCGATTTTCTCGAAAGCACTTTAAAAAAAAAAAATGTAGCGAGCCCCAAGGGACGACGCATGAATATCGCTCGAGTGAATTATTTCGATAGAGACATTAGAGCGTGTTGTTGTCATTATAAAATTGATAGCGATCGTTGAATTTGACGGCAACGATCCTCAACATTAGTATAATATTTTGGATATTTAACGAAAACTAAATCTTTTTATGCATTAAATACATTAAAACCTATAATTACTATAAATAGTCTAAAATTAAAAAAATCTTGTTGACAATTTTTTTCTCTTAATATAATATATGAATAATTACATATTGGACGAATATTTCAAATTTCTCCACTATACCCATTCGTTTCAAAATTACCGAATAATCCGTTTCGTCGAAATCGCATTTATACCATTTTTATGTAATTTTTCGACAGTTTCGGAACTATAGTTTTTACCACTTTCGAGGAAATCGAAAAATAACTTATTTAAAGTAATGCAATTTACTATTGGATACAAAATGTGACTGAAAAGGTCATATTTTCTGGTGGAATATTCGAGTAGAGACATAAAAAAAAAAACACATAATTGAGAAAACCAATACTCTGTCTTAGAATTTAAAAATAAAATCAAAAACTACAGAAAAAATTTACATAAAAATATGATGATTTTTTCGAAATAAATTATCGTTATTTCTTCATAATTTTGAAACTGTTTTGATGTTTGAATTATTCGCCAAATACCTATAACTTCATATAATAATTAGGGGAAAAATGTTTTTAATAAAAATTACTTTCAATTTTGGGCTACTATCAGAGCAATTATAGATTTTGAATGATTGAATTGATATAATCGATAATTTTAGGTTTTAAGTCTTATGAATTTTAATGTAATGCCAGACGTACGCGTTACATTAATTAAATTTAAAAAAAAACCTTAAAAATCGTTATATTCTTTTATAAATTTTTTGCAATATTTTTTTCGACAAGCTTTATCTAATTTTTTGTGGAAATTACCTTTGTTCATTTATTAATAATAAATAATATTACACCGCGAAGCTCGCATTGATTCATGCAATTGCTTCCAAATTCATATATTTATAACAAAAATCTAAAATCTTTAACCAAATAATTTACATAAGCGATATCCACAACAACCATTTGCGATACAACTGGTTAAATTTTTAAATTTTACGCTAATTATTTTTTTTTCTCTGTTTTTATTATTTGTATATATAATTTAAAAAATCGCGAAAACCACTTTTAATCGTTTATATATTAACAAAATAAAGTATACTGCCTTCTTGAACATTTGAACGTTCAATTCTTATTTAGAATATAATAAAATTAATATTACTACAGTATTAGACTACACGTGCCAATATCAAACTTTTAAATTACAAAAATAATAATTCTGGATGGAATTTGGATGAAGGTCAAAGTTTTACAAGTAAACGAGTAGGATGTAGTTTTCAGAAAATGAAATTAAGAAAATGAAAATATTTAGATAAATAATTTCTCACAGTTTAGTAAAAATTCATCGCTCTTTCCTGGAATGTACACATCAATAATTATAATTTTTCCCATTCAAACGTTCTATGGACAGATTTGAAAAATATTAATATTTTTTTTTTTTTTGTAAAAACCATCGCATTAATATAATTATTAATTCAACAATTTTACACGTACCAATGTAGTTTTATACATTTTTTTGAGCTCACGGTATTATCAAATAGAATTAGTTTTTATAAAGGTATAAAAAAAATACCCAGTTATAAAGACACTCGAGAATAATGTAAACTATCATAACTAGTAAAATATATAAAATAATTACCTACGCGAAATATATAATTGTATAGCCTGTCCCGCACAATACTATACTATAATATAACGTAAGGTTACGTGTAACGAGCTCTAATTTATTTTGGAAAAATTTTACACGGAATTTTAGTCACACCGGTGGTACAAACACAGCAATAAATTTATAATGTATCGTTGACACTTCGAAATTGTTCCAAGCGAAACGTTTGTTTTAAACATTCGCCGCGGTATTCTAAACAAATTTCGTGTAATTTATGTATATAATTTATATGTTGTACATAATATCGATCATTAATAATAGTAATGTGGTCTAATCGTCTTGTTTCTATGAGAAAGTGAAATATTTTAATTAATTGTTGGCCGTTATTTTCAACACACACACGATACCATACTATAGTCTTGAAAAAATAATAATTGCGTACTAGACGCGACATAAATTAGTATAATAATAACGCGGCTGTACGTATCGAATTTTCAGTGTTAAATTATGTCATAAAATACATATGATTATAAACGGACAAGATCGTTAAAGTCGATTTAAATTTACATAAGCACTGTAGAAAAAAAAATATGGATATTTACGGGCTCAAACAATTTTCTGTTATTAAATTTTTATCAGAGCCGCGTTTAATGAAAAACAATAAAGGGGGAGAGAGTTGAAATTGTTCGGAACAGAGAAATTTTTTTAAACTAACAAATGTAAAGCGCATAACATAGTGTATTGTACATTATTATATTAACATTTAATTCCGAGATTAATGTCATAAAATAAAATTACACAAAAATAATATTATCAATAAGGGCAACCAGCAGCAGCCGCTGTGTTTGTAGATGTCGCACAAATGAATTACTCGGATAAAGATGTTTGAGTTATAATATTTTACATTACGAATTGAAAAGCAATGATAAATAATCGCATTTAATAATTGATTTTGAGCAGACCTCGAAATATTATTTATTATTAATATACAATTATGGATTTCGACAAAATAGCGTTTTTGCCCCGTTTTAAGATGAAAATTCGGTTCTTTTTTTTTGAGGTCGCATTTAAAAACTATTGGGAAAATCAGAAAACGACATCGTTAAAATACAACGCCTTAAAAATTTACTACCCGAAAATAAGTACGAGTGTAATGTTTGCAGCAGTTCTAATAGTTGAAAAGTTGTACGTAGAATAAAAATGTCATTGTAAAACCAACAGCTTCTTCGGTTCGTTCAGAATCTAAAAAATACGTCCTCTAGAACTTAAATCGGGTTGCCAATGTGTCTGTATATCGATAAAAAAAAAAAACGTTTTTTTTTTTTTTGTACAATGCTTTTTCTATTGATTGTGTTCGGGAACAATTGGAAAAAGTTTTTATTTAAACTCATTTTACTATAGATCGTCCTGTATTATACGACCATTGAAATTCTAATTCAATTGATTGTAATAAACTAGACATAAAGTCCTTCAGTATAAATTTTTTTTCTAGAGTGTATGTGAACGCCTACAAATATTTGATGACAACCTGCTGATATTAATTTAGTCACAGTTGTAACGAACTATTATTGGAGACATACATAAAAGACATTGGAAACTTAGAATTATCTAACAAAAAATATTCAAAACAAGTGTCTTTCCTAAAAAAATGTATATAAAAAAAAAGGTTATTTTTTTTTATGAAAAGGAAATTGACAAAATATATTGGAATGTTGCAAGGCGATGGAGATAATTTTATCATAAATATGAGTATTTGTTTTTGCCTTCAGAATATCGTACGTATGAATCGATTGTATTTGTTTATGATAATTTTTAAAATATAAAAAAAAATATTTGCAATACAATCGGTTTGTGTAAAATGTTCTTTGGGCCCGTAGATAGGCCGTAGAGCCATTTCCAATTTTCTGATGACAGTAATATTATTGTGTATATAAAATTGTTTGAAAAAAAGTATTTTTTCATTTTTTTTTTTTTTTTTTTGCTATAAAAACTTAATATAAACTGTGTACGCATAATTCATTGATGATTTCCAGACTGAAATTGGAAGGCAACGGCGGAGCGTGGTGTCCAAAAGGCATGATATCGAACGACGGTCGCCAGTATTTGGAGGTGAACTTACAGGGGTTGCACGCGGTGACGGCCATCAAGAGTCAGGGTCGATACGGAAATGGGTCCGGTAAAGAGTTCGTAGAGGAAATCATGATAGACTATTGGAGACCCAGCGCTAACAAGTGGATCCGATGGAGAGGCAAGGATGGGAAACAGGTGAGTGTTCTCAATTTAATTATTATATCGTACGTGTATGTGTTGGATAGGACGACAACGTGTTTGAATGGATGTAAGCGAAATCACGCAAATCATCATCCGTACAATTTTACATCGATTTTTCATAAAAATATATATATCTTTTTGGAAACGGTACCTTAGAGTATTATCCCTTTCTGAGTGTATCGGAAAATCGAATTTTTATTTTATTTTCATATATACACTGTATTAATCCCATATATTTTACGATTTAAAATATTTATATCCATTATTTTCAATCGCTGATTAATAAGATTGTTTCATAGAAGTCATCACACGGGCGATTGAAATTATTTCTTAAGACCTAAATGCATAATAAAATAGTAAAACAGAAAAAATATGTATATAAATGAAAGATGAAGAATATCTGTTTAAGAAACAGAAACAAGAACAATTTATGAATCAAGGACTTGTAAGTAAAAAGTGTATCTATGTATACAATATAAATAACATTATGCGAAATACAAAAAAAAATATAATAATTGTAAAAAAAAAAAAAAAATGTTTAATCACTGCCAGACACCGGTGTCGACAAAAAGTAATCATCGGTAATTGAGCAAAAAGAAAAGTACAACTCTATTTCAATTGACGATGAGTGGCGGTAGTCAATAAACATATTCAGCACAATAAATGTTTAAATACTTACGTTTTACACGTATACATTAATTTATACAAATTGGAAGTCTTATGTAGTAAAAATCGTAGACCAAGAATGTGTGCATATTTTTATTATCGTTTTGTTCGGTAAATCAATTATTTTACAAAAGTAATCGGTTTTTTTTTCTCGAATTTCACAATATTCCGATTTATCCATTTTGTGTGACCAGCCCCATTCGTTCGCCGTTGAATCAGATTAGTTTCAATTACCAGCTACCTTTATATACATGCGAAAATAAACACGACAAAGACTGTGCACCAATCCGTCGTCTATCTCTTTACAATGTGATAATATACGTATTAGATTTATGCGTTTATTATGTATTCGTGCCGTATGCGAGGAGGGGATTAGTATCGTATTCAATTTATTTGAGCTCTGAGACGTAATGTATAAAAATATAAATACAAATAGAAAATAATCTAACATTTTTCGGTTCGCGACGTCCCAATAATGTGCAAACAACCAGCAGCTAGCTCGTAAGAATAACAACGAAAAACAATTCTTGAAAATTAAATACATATACATACTTGAAATAACACGTCAGT